>CM026386.1:53649547-53755915 GCA_014843695.1 Archivesica marissinica
CATCATAATCATCATATCATCATCATATCATCATATCATCATATCATCATCATCATCATCAACATCATATCATCATCATCATCATCATCATATCATCATCATATCATCATCATCATCATCCTGCTTGCTTTGTACTTATGTTTTCTATGTTACATCATGATCAATGTATAAATAACATATGACTAAGCTAAACTAATCCACACCGTAATCGTTTATTTCATCATGTCACCGTCCCCACCATCCACTAACAATTGCCGTTATCCAACGCTATGTCGACGTCTCGTTTCAGTCTGGCTGCCAGAGAGTACACTGCATATCACCGACGGCGGTTGACGTTTTACACAACACGTGTGTACCACCATACGTCGGTATACTTTCAACGAGAGTTGAGGCAGCTATGAAAGTTACACTGGGTCTATTGGTTCCTTTATCAGCACGGGCAGATATAGAAGAGAAGATAACAGAAGCGTTGTCGTCGTTTCGCCGTTTAGGGTGCTCAGTTTCATTCACCTATGAACTGGACGTAGCTCACAATTATGCTAGCATTGATCATGTTATGCAGAATGGAACTACACGTGTAATATACGTGTCTTATTATGTACCCACCGACTATCTAAGCCACCAAGCTAACATTGCTACAATGTCGTTGGTGCCACCCGATACTAATGTTTCAATTGCTGGAGTCAATGTCACAATGATGTTCTCTGGCGATATTATTGACCCGGTATTTCTTGCCGGTCGGGATCAAACCGTAAATGACACTTACATACAGAATCCTTACAACAAGGCCACCTATCTTCTAAAAATTCATCTAGACACATGTTATGATCGTGCTAAGGTTCTTAGACTGTACCCACTATTTTATATCAATTGTTCGGCCGTGCTGGTACCCTTGCAGGACCTTGGCATGGCGAGAACAAACGATGGTTTAACTATGAAAGAAATAGGCATGTCTATTGGTTTCAATCATTTCAAAAGCCTGAATACGACACACGCATATGTTTGTCTCGATGCATTACTTGGTATTAACGTGAAGTCTGAATGTAGCAAGACAAAGTATAGCTGTTTCCTACTGTTTGTTCATGTCGGTGTTGCGTTGATGAAGCAACTATTCAGAGTTTAGATATTGGAGGATAATGCAATGATACAGACAGAGACACATTCCAGAGTCTCCTCTGGTTCTTTTACGTGCACGGTGTAAAGCACCGATACAATACTACGGCGGTTTAAAGTCCCATCTGAAAGACTGTTAATTATATTAGGATCATACGTTCGATCGAACCTGCGATCCCTGGATTACAAGTCCAATGAAAGACAAAGCCTTGCTTGGAATTATACAGGGATATCCACGGTCGGGAGCTTTATCGGATATACAGTCTACATCCGTTATGCCAAAGTCGGTTATGTCGAATTATCCGGTTATCTCAAAGTCGGATCGAAGTCCTGATTCAGACACTATAATTTTACATATAACTGGCTCCTTTTATATCGAATTTCGTTAAGTCAAATTATTTCGGTTAGGTCGAAGCATTTTGTTCGGTCCGACAGAATTCGACATAACGGATGTAGACTGTACTTAGCAAATGAAGATGAATATTAGCAGAACTTAGAACGGATAGAGTAGTATGCAAAATGTGCAGTGGTTTCCATTAAGCCACTGTCCAAAACATTCAGGAATGACAGGGCTATCTAAAGCCAAGCTTCTGATCCAACTATTTTGTATACTACAGATGTTTATTGAATATCTGTAAGCAATATCATCAAAATTATACCTCACTCATAAACTTCCCAGAATATTAGATGTTTATTGAACATCTGTAAGCAAAGTCATTAAAACTAAACCTCACTCATAAACTTCCCAGAATATTAGATGTTTATTGAATATCTGTAAGCAATATCATCAAAATTATACCTCACTCATAAACTTCCCAGAATATTAGATGTTTATTGAACATCTGTAAGCAAAGTCATTAAAACTAAACCTCACTCATAAACTTCCCAGAATATTAGATGTTTATTGAATATCTGTAAGCAATATCATCAAAATTATACCTCACTCATAAACTTCCCAGAATATTAGATGTTTATTGAACATCTGTAAGCAAAGTCATTAAAACTAAACCTCACTCATAAACTTCCCAGAATATTAGATGTTTATTGAATATCTGTAAGCAATATCATCAAAATTATACCTCACTCATAAACTTCCCAGAATATTAGATGTTTATTGAACATCTGTAAGCAAAGTCATTAAAACTAAACACCACTCATAAACTTCCCAGAATATTAGATGTTTATTGAACAGAATCATTGAACATCAGTAAGCAACGTCATCAAAACTATACACCACTCATAAACCTCCCAGAATATTGGATGTTTATTGAACAGAATCAGTAAGCAACATCATTAAAACTATACTTCACTCATAAACTGCCCACAACTTTAGATGTTTATTGCACATCTGTAAGCAACGTCATCAAAACTATACACCACTCATAAACTTCCCCAGAATATTAGATGTTTATTGATCAACATCAGTAAGTAAAGTATTCAAAACTATACACCACTCACATACTTCCCCAGAATATTAGATGTTTATTGAACATCTGTAAGCAACGTCATCAAAACTATACCTCACTCACATACTTCCCCAGAATATTAGATGTTTATTGAACATCTGTAAGCAACGTCATCAAAACTATACCTCACTCATAAACTTCCCAGAATATTAGATGTTTATTGAACATCTGTAAGCAACGTCATCAAAACTATACCTCACTCACATACTTCCCCAGAATATTAGATGTTTATTGAACAGAATCAGTAAGCAACGTCATTAAAACTATACTTCACTCATAAACTGCCCACACTATTAGATGTTTATTGCACATCTGTAAGCAACGTCATCAAAACTAAACCTCACTCATAAACTTCCCAGAATATTAGCACAGTCGCATCCAGCCCCCATACGTATGCAACATACGTTTTCTATACTACTGAGGGGTTTTTTTAAATTTAATTTAATTTATTTACAATCTATTTGTATCTACAAGTACATAATATAAACATTTTAATATGATAAGAAATTGACATAGAATATTTTGTAGCTCTCATCCACTCTCGCCCTCTCATTTTCTCACACCAAGCACTGTCGCAACCATACACACATTCATACAGCATACGCACGTATCAGCAGGTACAGAAACAAATTCAGTATGTTTACGAGATACTTCTACAGTATTCCAAATATATGTTTATATACATTTGTTGGAAAACGTTTATAATAAAGTCCTAAAACTAACAAAACATTAATATGCGGGGAATTTATTCTATTTTGTATTTTGCTTTTCCAATTTGACATGCGATAGTTTTTTCGATTTCTAATCGACCTGTTAGGTATTTGATAAATATGTCTATATGTGGATTCGAATATTTAATTTTACTTAAGTATATGAAATATTTGGCTACGAGAATAATGAAATTTTTGAATTCGGCGTCACGTTTTGTTATTAAGCAGCAGATTGTTTCATAATTTATATCTAGGATTATAACTCTTTGTCGGAAATAACTCTTTAATTCTCCCCAAAATGTTTGTATATGTTCACATTCCCAGAATAAATGTTCCATGTATTCTATACCCATAGAACAAAAATCGCACAAGTTTGAGTGTAGTTTGAGTGTAGTTTGAGTGTAGTTTGAGTGTAGTTTGAGTGTAGTTTGAGTGTACTAGTTTTTGCTTTAGTAACAATTTATTTGTTGCAATTATTCTGTGTAAAATATTTAATTGAAAATTCCTAAATGTACTGACTATGGTTGATGTCAAGATGTTCTTATATATATGTTTCCAGTTTAAATTGTTATTATGAAATATGGTTGACCATTTGTCTTCTGTCGTGTTAGCTTGTTGCTTGGTTAGTGTATTTTAACCCATTTGTTTTTTTTACTACGAATAGTGACATCGTCTTTTATCTTTGCAATATATTTTTCTCCATCCTTTCTTCCTTGTCTTTAGATAGCAAACGAACACTTCAAATCTAGGAGTTATTTATATTTAAGAGTTATTTGTATTTAAATAATATGAACTAAGGCATTGCCTCAAATGGGAATCGATCATCAACATATCTGTTTAAGCATAATACTTTTAGACATCATACACGTGTGTATCTCTAAGGAGAGGACAACCGTAAGCTGTATAGCTTTCTGTCCAATTCCTTATCTCAATTGTTGTAAATAATCATGTACAAACACAATTGTACATGATGGAATATGTTTAAACCAAATGTATGTCTTGTCTTTCCCAGAAAGGTTAAAGCAGCATTACATCGTAATAAAGGATGTTTTGGGTAAAATATAAATACTAATGTGTGTGTGTTTACAAAAATCGAAATAGTCGCCCAGAAACGATAAAATTCCAATAAATTTAAACCGTCGTATACGCGAATTTGTTTATCAACATACGAAATGTAAACACGCACAGCGAGCATGCGTGAAACAACAGAGGATGTAGAAAACAACGTATATATTTTGAACATGAAAGACTATTTATTTATCTTCCTCTAATGTCGAACCCCTCGCGGGGATGTAGAAATGTCCCTAAAAGACTTAGCTAACAGAGGTATGAATCAACATATCAAGTAATTTAATTAAAAAGACAACATGGGACAAATGGGAACGATGCATTCCGAATGTAAACAAGTGCGGACGATGCGTTTCGGTTGTAAACAAGTGCGTGGCCGATCGACTCGGAAAGTCCTACTTTCGGTTTCGAGTTTGTTTTATCGTAAAAAACACTGTTTACCAAATGAACATAAGCATACAAAGTATAATGTTAGAATGTGTAGCAGCATTGCTACCCATACGTAAAATTTGAATTTTTCAAATATCTTTTATTTCATACGATGTAATGCTTTAACTTTCAAATAGCAGTCTTAATCTTTAAAACACTCAATAGCATAGCACCTGTTATCTCCATCTTTAGCCTCCTAAGCCAACTATTGAAGTGTTAAAATATTGTTCTTATATACAGAGTCACACTTGTGGTATTCCCTTCATTATCACACTTCAAAGCTTTATATATCAGGCGGTGCAAAGAGCAGACCAATAACCTAATATACTGATAATTTACAATTATACAGGAATATAAGTATTAGTTCTTGTATCTTATTTCCTATGAATGTTGTACTGTTTGCATGTTTCATTATGGTATTTCATGTTTTAATTTGTTGAGGGCCTCATGGTAGATTGACTTAATTGTTCATTTGAGCTTATATCTTATTTCCTATGAATGTTTGCGTGTTTCATTATGGTATGTCATGTTTTATTTGTATTTGTTGAGGGCCTCATGGTAGGTTGGCGTAATTGTTCAAATGAGTTCTCTCGTTAAATAAAGTCTTTATTATATTATTATTATTATTATTATATACAATACCGTTCGTTCACAGCGCAAGCAATTGGTCATCATCACTTTTGACAAAAAGCTAATTAAGCGTCCTAACAAGTTGTCAAGTTATCACAGAAATATGTGTTTCCACGAATGAAAAACATAAAATGAGATGAAACAAAATGTTATCTTTAGTTGGGTCCAGCATCTCGTGAGGATGTGATAGAGGAACTCTTCCAATTCACACGCTATGTCGTTTATGGCGACACGAAGAGTACTACCATGGCTGAGGCTCACGCTGTGAAGCGGAAGAGTATGAAGAAGAAATCCTTTATACGTCTTCCCCCAGATGAGGATAGTCTCCGACAACATTGTCTCCGCGCCAACTACCTGGTATACTTAGTGCGCCACCATTCCCTGAAGAATCATCATTCTCCACTCGGTCATGGCTGGGAGGAGTTGGTGCTTGGTCGCTGTCGTCCTGTTCGTCACACACGACCTGCTCTCCCGGAGAACATACCTGCACCAGCACCAGGACAAGCTGAAGACAGCGAAGACGTTGAGAGCGAATCTGATGTTGATTTATCGGAATCTGAGGCTTGCGAATATAGTGTGGCAAAAAGCTCCGAATTACATTGATATCATCTCTTTGGTTCATATACCAAGTTACAGAGCATTATTGTATTGCCTATTGCTGACATTTAAATTTGTTTTAGTAATGCTATTATGGTGAAATATGAAAGTATCATGTTCAGTGGTTTTATGCATGTTATAAATTACTTCATTTGATAAAAGTTACAACTATTAAAAATAGATTATGCTATATGTAATTAGTTTTGTTGTTTCGTTACCCGTCAGCGTATGGCTGCCATCTTGGAGATCTGGGTCAAAATGATGTTAAAACGTAAGAGTGGTGTCAGAATCGGAATCCTCGTTGTTGATTTATAGGGAAAAGTGTATTTATACTTGATTCTAGGAGCACTTGTTCAAAAGATATTTTTTCAAGATGGTGCTGGCGGCCATCTTGGATAGTTTGGTCAAAATGATGTTTAGCATCAAACTGATGTTAGAATCGGAATCCTCGTGGTTGATTTAGCTGAAAAGACGTATATATTCTTGATTCTAGGTGCTCTGGTCCAAAAGTTAATTATTCAAGATGGGGCAGGCGGCCATTTTGAATTCGCCCATATCATGAATGTCAAAAAAATAGCGTAGGAATACAAAACACAAGCGGTGGGAAAGAAAATGCCAACTTCCACTGTTTCAAAACGGTGAAAGAGGGCATTTTCTTTCATTTAGAAAACTCAACAATTCATTGGAAATCATAAAAGAAAGAGACATCCACTAAATCACTTCACAGTCTGTTTCTTAAGTTAGAAAATAACTTCCCTGCTAAAAATTCGTTCCGAAAGCACAGACACAGCCGGTACAGCAAACATATTCCTTTAGAATTGGCCATTTGAGGGTATTTTGATTCATGTTCCAACTCAACGGATTGTCGGAGCAAGCCATTTCACGTAGATAGTCATGTAGCTCATTATCGTTGTACTTCACGGACACGCAATGATGCTAGACTGGGGTTAGTAGTCATGTAGCTCATTATCGTTGTACTTCACGGACACGCAATGATGCTAGACTGGGGTTAGTAGTCATGTAGCTCATTATCGTTGTACTTCACGGACACGCAATGATGCTAGACTGGGGTTAGTAGTCATGTAGCTCATTATCGTTGTACTTCACGGACACGCAATGATGCTAGACTGGGGTTAGTAGTCATGTAGCTCATTATCGTTGTACTTCACGGACACGCAATGATGCTAGACTGGGGTTAGTAGTCATGTAGCTCATTATCGTTGTACTTCACGGACACGCAATGATGCTAGACTGGGGTTAGTAGTCATGTAGCTCATTATCGTTGTACTTCACGGACACGCAATGATGCTAGACTGGGGTTAGTAGTCATGTAGCTCATTATCGTTGTACTTCACGGACACGCAATGATGCTAGACTGGGGTTAGTAGTCATGTAGCTCATTATCGTTGTACTTCACGGACACGCAATGATGCTAGACTGGGGTTAGTAGTATCAGGTATCAACACCGCTGGGTATCGTTCTTGTGGTTTTCAGGAAGTTTATTTTAATCTGGCCTGGAGGTTATAAAACATTTCTCCAATCTCAAAACTCAGTCTCGAGCATCTGATTGGTTCATCTATCTATCTATCTTCCTTTAATGTCGAACCCCTCGCGGGGACGTAGACATGTTGCGCGTCAAAAACCGCTAAGAAGTTAAAAGTATGAGTAGTTAAAAGTATAATTTAAAAAGGTATGAAAATAAGTTGTGGTAAAAGTTTAAAAGCAGCTACGCAGAACAACTAGGGACTGGCATGTTCAATATGGCAAACTGCCGTATTGAATTGCTCTATGGTAGGGAGATGGACAATGTCAGGAGGGAGGTGGTTCCAATGATAGATTGTTCTTGGAAAGAAGGAGAACTTGTAGTAGTCTGTTGTTGCTGTAATTAACCTATAGCTTAAGGAATGGCAATGGCGAGTAGGACGGGAGAGGGGAACTAGGTAATTTTCAATGGGAATAGCAACAAGATCATTATGAATTTTATACATAAGGGATAACCTATTGTCAATACGCCGTTGATCTAGTCTGCGTAGATTTAGGGAATGTAGCATGTCTGTAACACTAGAGGTACGATAGAAGTCAGCCTTTATCCAACGGGCTGCTCTTCGCTGGACACCTTCAATTTGGTCTATCAATGTTTGGGTATGGGGCGACCAGATCTCGGAGCCATATTCAAGCTGGGGTCTCACTAATGTCTGGTAAGCCATGGTCTTAAGGGGTTCAGATTTGACCTGGAGGTTTCTACGTAGAAATCCTAATGTTTGGTTTGCTTTCTTTGTTGACCTTTTTATGTGGGTGTCCCACGACAGGTCATTTGAGATATCCACGCCAAGGTATTTGGCTGAGGTGACCGACTCAAGTAGGACTCCATGGAGTTTATATTTGCTGGGAATAGGATGTTTCCTTCTGGTGACGTGGATAACTTGACATTTGGAGGGGTTAAATTCCATGTCCCACTCCAACTCCCACTCTTCTAATCTCTTAAGATCATTTTGGAGTGTGACCGATTCATTTGCAGATGTCAGTGATAGATATACTGCAGTATCATCTGCAAAGATGCGGACTTTGGAACTGATGTTTGTGGGAGGTCGTTTATGTAGGCTAGGAAAAGCAGGGGTCCAATTACGGATCCCTGTGGGACTCCAGAGGACACCGGAATGGCCTCTGAACTAGTACCATTAAGGACAACTGACTGGAGTCTATTATCTAGAAAACTCTTAATCCACCTTAATGTTTGACCTCTGACTCCATATTCATGCATTTTTAGTAGTACTTTCTCGGATGTTCAGCTGACAGTAACACTCGGAATCAACCAATCATACCATTTGAGCTTGAGTTTGAGAACATGTTTATATCCTTGGGGCCAGGTCGCGTACAATTGGATATATTTCTGAACACTATACACATGTTTCTGTACACAAAATAATAAAGACGTCCCATTCAGGATTGGACAGTAATGCGTAGAAATCCTGCGTGTTACCACATATTTTATATAAGTTCGGGCACATTTAGGGCTTTCTGTCGGTTACTCATTGCAGATGTTAAGGCATAGTAGTAGAGAAATTAAAATGCTCTACAAGTTTTCGTCCCAAGCACGTTCACCACGTTATTGTTTTCCAGTGTATGCTTGATGCCAAGTTATAAGGTTTGTGCGAAACAACAAATTTCATTCAATGAATCGTAGCATTTTGCTATGGCGCTTTCCATATTGCGGGCATTGTCATTCTGACTGATGTTTGGATGCTATGTTTTCGCCTGTAGGTTTGGTCAAATGAACATGAATATGGTGTTCTGTCACTGGACATATTACGATAATCATTAGTCAACAAGAGATTACATGTCGTAGAAATAGTACATTATAAAGAAGGGGCATAATGCCATGTCCATGGCCAGGCTGGGTGAGAGAGAAGCCATGGTTTAGGCAACTGCACACACATACATCACACTGTGCGTGTAATTAGGACTGCGAACGATTAATGATGACTTTTGTATTATATACATATAGTGTTTAAAATACACTGCCCTCAAAAAGACTCTGCACATTTGTCGGCCTGACATTGCATTACATCCATCATGTCTATTCCACAAATTAAAACATTTAGTTTCATGCCTTTCAAACCTCTATAGAAGTCCGAACATTGAATTAATATTTATGTTGTAATTCAAATAGACAGTTTGACTGTCACGTCAATCGTGACACCAGAAAAGCTTCGATACAAAATTCAACAACAACTATCTGCATGCTGCATAATAGTGCCCACTAGCAGTACTGGTGTATCAGTGCGGGGAGGGGTACATGCTTAGTCGCAGCTGCGGAGGCCGGTCTTGAAGGACTCGGCTGTCTGGGCACTGATAGTGCTGCGGCTGTCTGGGCACTGATAGTGCTGCGGCTGTCTGGGCACTGATAGTGCTCTCGTCAAATTGTTTCCACTTAACCACAGTTCTTATACAGGAGCGTATTACACTTATGTCTAAGGGTACTGACATACTGTGACGTGTAACAGAATGTGTTACACTTGTTTTTCTCTTATGTACTGTATGCTTATTACTTTTTGGGAAACAGCTTGGGAAATGAAATGGCGAAATGCATTATTTGCACATTAATTTCATCCATAGTTACACATTCCGAGACCAGTGTATTTACTCTTTTTTACCTGAGGCACAGGGGTTACCCGCGGCATAGGTAAGAATATTCCGACATACAATGTACAAAAGATCGCACCCATTTCTGAACAATGACAGATGGGTCGAGCGCGGTGTGTGTGCGCATGTGTGCGCGTGCGTGTGCGTTATCGGGAAAATAACCCTGAATTTAATATGGAATATGCCCGCATACATGGTCAGATATAATATCAATACATTCAATAAAATAGTCATTCATTAAACAGTCAGTACCTTGGATCTTACAAGCTTTTAATAATTTAGCAGCCGCCTAAACTTCCCTAACGATGATTGGCTATCTAGGTCTGAGTACAAAATTCTCCAGCAATATTTTGTATGTTCAATCAGGAATGAGGTCTCGAGAGTGATTAATATAAGTTATAAGAACTTGTTTCGCAATCGAGCTACAATACATTTGTATAAACTAACCTATATAAAGAAGAATATAAACTCGAATAATATATATCATTATTATCAAAACATATGTACTTACCTACCAATTTTGAAGCTTAGAACAGCAAACCATAAATTCCAAATCGTATTCCTCATAGCGAAAGATAAAACATCATCTGTTCACATGCTTTGGGTGATGACTTTCATTTCCTCCTTATGTGCAAATGTTTCCGAGAAAAACGTAAACAGTCGATTCCTGAACTGCTGAATACTTCCATAAACATCCAAATGTGAGAACCTTCAACCAACTTTTGAACACCAAAGATTACTCGGTGTTGAAAATCCTCAGTACATTTATATCGTTTATTATGAAACACACACTTTCAAATTTGTAAAATATACAGTATCTATATCTTATAAACAACATGTTACCACATATGCAACTTGAAGTATGAATGACACACTAAACGTATGTTTGTGATTGAACTACACGTACGTTATGCGTGAGCGCCATCTATGAATGAAAGCACACTTTACACGTGCCTTCCATAATTATAAATTCTCCTAACCCGATTTCAACCAATCCCCTGGCCCGGTCAGTCAAATACATATATTTTAACACCGAGACTATTAATTGGGCCGTATTGAGTTTCTGATCATATCATGTCATTTTGCCAGAAGCTAAAAAGTGAACAATCGACAGACTGACACCCAGGCAACCAATCCCCATTCAATTAGTATTAACATATCTGACCGATCCACACACCTGTATCTAGTACAGCCTATCTGACCGATCCACACACCTGTATCTAGTACAGTCTATCTGACCGATCCACACACCTGTATCTAGTACAGCCTATCTGACCGATCCACACACCTGTATCTAGTACATCCTATATGACCAATCCACACACCTGTATCTAGTACAGCCTATCTGACCGATCCACAAACCTGTATCCAGTACAGCCTATATGACCAAACCACACACCTGTATCTAGTACAACCTATCTGACCGATCCACACACCTGTATCTAGTACAGCCTATCTGACCGATCCACACACCTGTATCTAGTACAGCCTATATGACCAAACCACACACCTGTATCTAGTACAATCTATCTGACCGATCCACACACCTGTATCTAGTACAATCTATCTGACCGAGCCACATACCTGTATCTAGTACAGCCTATCTGACCGATGCACACACCTGTATCTAGTGCAGCCTATCTGACCGATCCACACATCTGTATCTAGTACAGCATATCTGACCGATCCACACACCTGTATCTAGTACAGCCTATTTGACCGATCCACACACCTGTATCTAGTACAGCCTATCTGACCGATCCACACACCTGTATCTAGTACATCCTATATGACCAATCCACACACCTGTATCTAGTACAGCCTATCTGACCGATCCACAAACCTGTATCCAGTACAGCCTATATGACCAAACCACACACCTGTATCTAGTACAACCTATCTGACCGATCCACACACCTGTATCTAGTACAGCCTATCTGACCGATCCACACACCTGTATCTAGTACAGCCTATATGACCAAACCACACACCTGTATCTAGTACAATCTATCTGACCGATCCACACACCTGTATCTAGTACAATCTATCTGACCGAGCCACATACCTGTATCTAGTACAGCCTATCTGACCGATGCACACACCTGTATCTAGTGCAGCCTATCTGACCGATCCACACATCTGTATCTAGTACAGCATATCTGACCGATCCACACACCTGTATCTAGTACAGCCTATTTGACCGATCCACACACCTGTATCTAGTACAGCCTATCTGACCGATCCACACACCTGTATCTAGTACAACCTATCTGACCGATCCACACACATGTATCTAGTACAGCCTATCTGACCAAACCACACACCTGTATCTAGTACACCCTATATGACCAATCCACACACCTGTATCTAGTACAACCTATCTGACCGATCCACACACCTGTATCCAGTACAGCCTATCTGACCGATCCACACACCTGTATCCAGTACAGCCTATCTGACCGATCCACACACCTGTATCCAGTACAGCCTATCTGACCGATCCACACACCTGTATCCAGTACAACCTATCTGACCGATCCACACACCTGTATCCAGTACAGCATATTTGACCGATCCACACACCTGTATCCAGTACAGCCTATTTGACCGATCCACACACCTGTATCCAGTACAGCCTATTTGACCGATCCACACAATATGTGTAAGCTCATTCAAGCAGACGGATCTGTAGTCCAGTGGTAATCTAGGGATCGCAGATTCGATCTCCCGTCAGAACCTAATAACATTAACAGTCTTTTAAGGTAGGACTTTAAACCGAGGTCTCGTGCCTGTGCTTTGCACGTAAAAAGAACCAGATGAGACTCTGGAATGGCTCTCTGTCTGTATCTAAAATAACTAATTACTTCACGAGGCTTCGCTCACATGGGCAACCGGTAGCGACAATAAATAAACGTAAAACACACACACAAGCTACTTCAACTAAGTTTGTTTTAACAGTAACCCATACATATATAATGTGTACACTGCTGTTTATTGTTGTTGGTTCCACCCCACCCATTAGTAGTTCAGTCTCGTAACCATTAACCTGCCGAATATATACGACCAGATTATCCAGATCAATGTTGTTTTCTATTCAGACAAGTGTTTTAGCTCCACTATCCGAATAGCAAACATCATAGAACGTTCTGTGCCATGAGTGTGTGTGTGTGTGTGTGTGCGTGCGTGCGTGCGTGCGTGCGTGCGTGCGTGCGTGCGTGCGTGCGTGCGTGCGTGCGTGCGTGCGTGCGTGCGTGCGTGCGTGCGTGCGTGCGTGCGTGCGTGCGTGCCAATCAATGTGTGTGTTTGTGTAGTTGAGCAGTATTGGATTCAATCAATTTGTGTAGTTGAGGAGGATTGGATTCAATCAATTTGTGTGTTTGTGTAGTTGAGGAGTATTGGATTCAATCAATTTGTGTAGTTGAGGAGTATTGGATTCAATCAATGTGTGTGTTTGTGTAGTTGAGGAGTATTGGATTCAATCAATATGTGTAGTTGAGGAGTATTGGATTCAATCAATGTGTGTGTTTGTGTAGTTGAGGACTACTGGATTCAATCAATTTGTGTAGTTGAGGAGTATTGGATTCAATCAATTTGTGTAGTTGAGGAGTATTGGATTCAATCAATATGTGTGTTTGTGTAGTTGAGGAGTATTGGATTCAATCAATTTGTGTAGTAGAGGAATATTGGATTCAATCAATGTTTGTGTTTGTGTAGTTGAGGAGTATTGGATTCAATCAATTTGTGTAGTTGAGGTGTATTGGATTAAATCAATGTGTGTAGTTGATGTGTATTGGATTCAATCAATGTGTGTAGTTGAGGAGTATTGGATTCAATCAATGTGTGTGTTTGTGTAGTTGAGGTGTATTGGATTCAACCAATTTGTGTAGTTGATATGTATTGGATTCAATCAATGTGAGTAGTTGTGTAGTTTAGGAGTATTGGATTCAATCAATTTGTGTGTTTGTGTAATTGAGATGTTTTGGATTCAATCAATATGTGTGTTTGTGTGGTTGGGTGTATTGGATTCAATCAATTTGTGTGTTTGTGTAGTTGAGGAGTATTGGATTCAATCAATTTGTGTAGTTGAGGAGTATTGGATTCAATCAATGTGTGTGTTTGTGTAGTTGAGGTGTATTGGATTCAATCAATTTGTGTAGTTGAGGAGTATTGGATTCAATCAATTTGTGGAGTTGAGGTGTATTGGTTTCAATCAATTTGTGGAGTTGAGATGTATTGGATTCAATCAATTTGTGTAGTTGAGGAGTATTGGATTCAATCAATTTGTGGAGTTGAGATGTATTGAATTCAATCAATTTGTGTGTTTGTGTAGTTGAGATGTATTGGATTCAATCAATTTGTGTGTTTGTGTAGTTGAGATGTTTTGGATTCAACAAATATGTGTGTTTGTGTGGTTGGGGTGTATTGGATTCAATCAATTTGTGTGTTTGTGTAGTTGAGGAGTATTGGATTCAATCAATTTGTGTAGTTGAGGAGTATTGGATTCAATCATGTTGTGTGTTTGTGTAGTTGAGGAGTATTGGATTCAATCAATTTGTGTAGTTGAGGAGTATTGGATTCAATCAATGTTTGTGTTTGTGTAGTTGAGGAGTATTGGATTCAATCAATTTGTGTAGTTGAGGTGTATTGGATTAAATCAATGTGTGTAGTTGATGTGTATTGGATTCAATCAATTTGTGTGTTTGTGTAGTTGAGGTGTATTGGATTCAACCAATTTGTGTAGTTGAGGAGTATTGGATTCAATCACTGTATGTGTTTGTGTAGTTGAGGTGTATTGGATTCAACCAATTTGTGTAGTTGATGTGTATTGGATTCAATCAATGTGAGTAGTTGTGTAGTTTAGGAGTATTGGATTCAATCAATTTGTGTGTTTGTGTAATTGAGATGTTTTGGATTCAATCAATATGTGTGTTTGTGTGGTTGGGTGTATTGGATTCAATCAATTTGTGTGTTTGTGTAGTTGAGGAGTATTGGATTCAATCAATTTGTGTAGTTGAGGAGTACTGGATTCAATCAATTTGTGTAGTTGAGATGTATTGAATTCAATCAATTTGTGTGATTGTGTAGTTGAGATGTATTGGATTCAATCAATGTGTGTGTTTGTGTAGTTGAGATGTTTTGGATTCAATCAATATGTGTGTTTGTGTGGTTGGGGTGTATTGGATTCAATCAATTTGTGTGTTTGTGTAGTTGAGGAGTATTGGATTCAATCAATTTGTGTAGTTGAGGAGTAATGGATTCAATCAATTTGTGTGTTTGTGTAGTTGAGGAGTATTCGATTCAGTGTGTTTGTGTAGTTGAGGAGTATTGGAATCAATCAATTTGTGTAGATGAGGGAGCATTGGATTCAATCAATGTGTGTGTTTGTGTAGTTGAGGAGTATTGGATTCAATCAATGTGTGTAGTTGTGGAGTATTGGATTCAATCAATTTGTGTAGTTGAGTAGTATTGGATTCAATCAATGTGTGTGTTTGTGTAGTTGAGGAATATTGGATTCAATCAATTTGTGTAGTTGAGGAGTATTGGATTCAATCAATGTTTGTGTTTGTGTAGTTGAGGAGTATTGGAGTCAATCAATGTGTGTAGTTGAGGAGTATTGGATTCAATAAATGTGTGTGTTTGTGTAGTTGAGGAGTATTGGATTCAATAAATTTGTGTAGTTGAGGAGTATTGGATTCAATCAATTTGTGTAGTTGAGGAGTATTGGATTCAATCAATTTGTGTGTTTATGTAGTTGAGGAATATTGGATTCAATCAATTTGTGTAGTTGAGGAGTATTGGATTCAATCAATATTTGTGTTTGTGTAGTTGAGGAGTATTGGATTCAATCAATGTGTGTAGTTGGGGAGTATTGAATTCAATCAATGTGTGTGTTTGTGTAGTTGAGGAGTATTGGATTCAATCAATTTGTGTAGTTGAGGAGTATTGGATTCAATCAATTTGTGTTTGTGTAGTTGAGGAGCATTGGATTCAATCAATTTGTGTAGTTGAGGTGTATTGGATTAAATCAATTTGTGTAGTTGATGTGTATTGGATTCAATCAATGTGTGTGTTTGTGTAGTTGAGGTGTATTGGATTCAACCAATTTGTGTAGTTGAGGAGTATTGGATTCAATCAATGTGTGTGTTTGTGTAGTTGAGGTGTATTGGATTCAACCAATTTGTGTAGTTGATATGTATTGGATTCAATCAATGTGAGTAGTTGTGTAGTTTAGGAGTATTGGATTCAATCAATTTGTGTGTTTGTGTAATTGAGATGTTTTGGATTCAATCAATATATGTGATTGTGTGGTTGGGTGTATTGAATTCAATCAAGTTGTGTGTTTGTGTAGTTGAGGAGTATTAGATTCAACCAATTTGTGTAGTTGATGTGTATTGGATTCAATCAATGTGAGTAGTTGTGTAGTTTAGGATTATTGTATTCAATCAATTTGTGTGTTTGTGTAGATGAGATGTATTGGATTCAATCAATTTGTGTGTTTGTGTAATTGATATGTTTTGGATTCAATCAATGTGTGTGTTTAATTGGTTGGGGTGTATTGGATTCAATCAATTTGTGTGTTTGTGTAGTTGAGGAGTATTGGATTCAATCAATTTGTGTAGTTGAGGAGTATTGGATTCAATCAATTTGTGTGTTTGTGTAGATGATATGTTTTGGATTCAATCAATATGTGTGTTTGTGTGGTTGGGGTGTATTGGATTCAATCAATTTGTGTTTTTGTGTAGTTGAGGAGTATTGGATTCAATCAAGTTGTGTAGCTGAGGAGTATTGGATTTAATCAATGGGGGTGTTTGTGTAGTTGAGGAGTATTGGATTCAATCAATTTGTGTAGTTGAGGTGTATTGGGTTCAATCAATGTGTGTAGTTGATGAGTATTGGATTCAATCAATATGTGTGTTTGTGTAGTTGAGATGTTTTGGATTCTATCAATATGTGTGCTTTTGTGGTTGGGGTGTATTGGATTCAATCAATGTGTGTAGTTGAGGAGTATTGGATTCAATCAATTTGTGTGTTTGTGTAGTTGAGATGTTTTGGATTCTATCAATATGTGTGCTTTTGTGGTTGGGGTGTATTGGATTCAATCAATGTTTGTGTTTGTGTAGTTGATGAGTATTGGATTCAATCAATGTGTGTGTTTGTGTAGTTGAGGAGTATTGGATTCAATCAATTTGTGTAGTAGAGGTGTATTGGATTCAATCAATTTGTGTGTTTGTGTAGTTGAAGAGTATTGGATTCAATCAACTTGTGTAGTTGAGGTGTATAGAACTCAATCAATTTGTGTAGGTGAGGTGTATTGGATTCAATCAACTTGTGTAGTTGAGGTGTATAGAACTCAATCAATTTGTGTAGTTGAGGTGTATTGGGTAGTTGAAGAGTATTGTATTCAATCAGTTTGCGTGTTACTGTAGTTGAGGTGTATTACATTCAATCAATGTGTGTGTTTGTGTAGTTGAGGTGTATTACATTCAATCAATGTGTGTGTTTGTGTAGTTGAGGAGTATTGGATTCAAACAATTTGTGTAGTTGAGAAGTATTGGATTCAATCAATTTTTGTAGTTGAGGTGTTTTGGATTCAATCAATGTGTGTAGTTGAGGTGTATTGGACTCAATCAATTTGTGTAGTGGATGTGTATTGGATTCAATCAATGCGTGTGTTTGTTTAGTTGGGCTGTATTAGATTCAATCAATTTGTGTTAATGTAGTTGAGGAGTATTGTATTCAATCAATGCGTGTGTTTGTTTAGTTGGGGTGTATTGGATTCAATCAAGTTGTGTGTTTGTGTAGTTGGGGTGTATTGGATTCAATCAATATGTGTGTTTGTTTAGTTGGGGTGTATTGGATTCAATCAATGTGTGTTTGTTTAGTTGGGCTGTATTGGAAATAAATCAATGTGTGTGTTTGTATAGTTGAGGTGTATTGGATTGAATCAATTTGTGTAGTTGAGGTGTATAGAACTCAATCCATTTGTGTAGTTGAGGTGTATTGGATTCAATCAATGTGTGTTTGTTTAGTTGGGCTGTATTGGAAATAAATCAATGTGTGTGTTTGTATAGTTGAGGTGTATTGGATTCAATCAATTTGTGTAGTTGAAGAGTATTGTATTCAATCAGTTTGTGTAGTTGAGGTGTTTTGGATTCAATCAATTTGTGTAGTTGAGGTGTATTGGATTCGATCAATGCGTGTGTTTGTTTAGTTGGGGTGTATTGGACTCAATCAAGTTGTGTAGTTGAGGTGTATTGGATTCAATCAATGTGTGTAGTTGAGGAGTATAGGATACAATCAATGTGTGTGTTTGTGTAGTTGAGATGTTTTGGATTCATTCAATGTGTATTTGTGTGGTTGGGTGTATTGGATTCAATCAATTTGTGTAGTTGATGTGTATTGGATTCAATCAATGCGTGTGTTTGTTTAGTTGGGGTGTATTGGATTCAATCAATTTGTGTAGTTGATGTGTATTGGATTCAATCAATGTGTGTGTTTGTGTAGTTGAGGAGTATTGTATTCAATCAATTTGTGTAGTTGAGGTGTATTGGATTCGATCAATGCGTGTGTTTGTTTAGTTGGGGTGTATTGGATTCAATCAATTTGAGTAGTTTTGTAGTTTAGGAGTATTGTATTCAACCAATTTGTGTAGATGAGGTGTATTGGATTCAATCAATGTGTGTAGTTGATGTGTATTGGATTCAATCAATGTGTGTAGTTGAGAAGTATTGGATTCAATCAATTTGTATGTTTGGGTAGTTGAGGAGTATTGGATTCAATCAATTTGTGTAGTTGAGGTGTATTGGATTCAATATATGCGAATATTTGATTAGCTGGTGTGTATTGGATTCATTCAATGTGTGTGTTTGTGTAGTTGGGGTGTAGTGGATTCAATCAATATGTGTTTATTTAGTTGGGGTGTTTTGGATTCAATCAAGTTGTGTGTTTGTGTAGTTGGGGTGTATTGGATTCAATCAATATGTGTGTTTGTTTAGTTGGGGTGTATTGGATTCAATCAATGTGTGTTTGTTTAGTTGGGCTGTATTGGAAATAAATCAATGTGTGTGTTTGTGTAGTTGAGGTGTATTGGATTCAATCAATTTGTGTAGTTGAGGTGTATTGGATTCAATCATTGCTAATGTTTGATTAGCTGGGGTGTATTGGATTTATTCAATGTGTGTTTGTTTAGTTGGGGTGTATTGGATTCAATCAATATGTGTAGTTGAGGAGTATTGGATTCAATCAATGTGTGTTTGTTTAGTTGGGTGTATTGGATTCAATCAATGTGTGTGTTTGTTTAGTTGGGGTGTATTGGATTCAATCAATGTGTGTGTTTGTGTAGTTGGGGTGTATTGGATTCAATCAATATGTATGTGTTTGGTTGGGGTGTTGGTGTGTATTGGATTCAATCAATATGTGTGTTTGTTTAGTTGAGGTGTATTGGATTCAATCAATGTTTGTGTTTGTTTAATTGAGGTGCATTGGATTCAATCAATGTGTGTGTTTGTGTAGTTGAGGAGTACTGGATTCAATCAATTTGTGTTAGTGTAGTTGATGTGTAGTTGTGTAGTTGAGGTGTATTGAATTTAATCAATTTGTGTAGTTGATGTGTATTGGACTCAATCAATTTGTGTAGTTGAGATGTATTGGATTAAATCAATGCGTGTGTTTGTTTAGTTGGGCTGTATTGTATTCAATCAAGCTGTGTTAATGTAGTTGAGGAGTATTGTATTCAATTAATGTGTGTGTTTGTGTAGTTGTGGTGCATTGGACTCAATCAAGTTGTGTAGTTGAGGTGTATTTGATTCAATCAATGCGTGTGTTGTTTAGTTGGGGTTTATTGGATTCAATCAATTTGATTAGTTGTGTAGTTTAGGAGTATTGTATTCAACCAATTTGTGTAGTTGAGGTGTATTGGATTCAATCATTGCTAATGTTTGATTAGCTGGGGTGTATTGGATTTATTCAATGTGTGTTTGTTTAGTTGGGGTGTATTGGATTCAATCAATATGTGTAGTTGAGGAGTATTGGATTCAATCAATGTGTGTTTGTTTAGTTGGGTGTATTGGATTCAATCAATGTGTGTGTTTGTTTAGTTGGGGTGTATTGGATTCAATCAATGTGTGTGTTTGTGTAGTTGGGGTGTATTGGATTCAATCAATATGTATGTGTTTGGTTGGGGTGTTGGTGTGTATTGGATTCAATCAATATGTGTGTTTGTTTAGTTGAGGTGTATTGGATTCAATCAATGTTTGTGTTTGTTTAATTGAGGTGCATTGGATTCAATCAATGTGTGTGTTTGTGTAGTTGAGGAGTACTGGATTCAATCAATTTGTGTTAGTGTAGTTGATGTGTAGTTGTGTAGTTGAGGTGTATTGAATTTAATCAATTTGTGTAGTTGATGTGTATTGGACTCAATCAATTTGTGTAGTTGAGATGTATTGGATTAAATCAATGCGTGTGTTTGTTTAGTTGGGCTGTATTGTATTCAATCAAGCTGTGTTAATGTAGTTGAGGAGTATTGTATTCAATTAATGTGTGTGTTTGTGTAGTTGTGGTGCATTGGACTCAATCAAGTTGTGTAGTTGAGGTGTATTTGATTCAATCAATGCGTGTGTTGTTTAGTTGGGGTTTATTGGATTCAATCAATTTGATTAGTTGTGTAGTTTAGGAGTATTGTATTCAACCAATTTGTGTAGTTGAGGTGTATTGGATTCAATCAAAATTGTGTAGTTGATGTGTATTGGATTCAATCAATGCGTGTGTTTGATTAGTTGGGGTGTATTGGATTCAATCAATTTGAGTGGTTGTGTAGTTTAGGTGTATTGGATTCAATCATTTTGTGTGTTTGTGTAGTTGATGAGTATTAGATTCAATCAATTTGTGTGTTTGTGTAGTTGAGGAGTATATTCATTCAAGTTGTGTAGTTGGGGTGTATTGGATTCAATCAATGTGTGTTTGGGTAGTTGAGGAGTATTGGATTCAATCAATTTGTGTAGTTGAGGTGTATTGGACTCAATCAATTTGTGTAGTTGAGGTGTATTGGATTAAATCAATGCGAATGTTTGATTAGCTGGGGTGTATTGGATTCAATCAATGTGTGTGTTTGTGTAGTTTAGGTGTATTGGATTCAATCAATATGTGTGTTTGTTTAGTTGGGGTGTATTGGATTCAATCAATGTGTGTAGTTGATGAGTATTGGATTCAATCAATGTGTGTTTGTTTAGTTGGGGTGTATTGGATTCAATCAAGTTGAGTAGTTGAGTAGTTTAGGAGTATTGTATTCAACCAATTTGTGTAGTTGAGGTGTATTGGATTAAATCAATGCGAATGTTTGATTAGCTGGGGTGTATTGGATTCAATCAATGTGTGTGTTTGTGTAGTTGAGGAGTATTGGATTCAATCAATTTGTGTGTTTGGGTAGTTGAGGAGTATTGGATTCAATCATGTTGTGTAGTTGAGGTGTATTGGACTCAATCAATTTGTGTAGTTGAGGTGTATTGGATTCAATCAATGCGAATGTTTGATTAGCTGGGGTGTATTGGATTTAATCAATGTTTGTGTTTGTGTAGTTGAGGTGTATTGGATTCAATCAATATGTGTAAATTGAGGAGTATTGGATTCAATCAATGTGTGTTTGTTTAGTTGGGTGTATTGGATTCAATCAATGTGTGTGTTTGTTTAGTTGGGGTGTATTGGATTCAATCAATGTGTGTGTTTGTGTAGTTGGTGTGTATTGGATTCAATCAATATGTATGTTTGTTTAGTTGGGGTGTATTGGATTCAATCAATGTGTGTTTGTTTAGTTGGGCTGTATTGGATTCAATCAATGTGCGTGTTTGTGTAGTTGGGCTGTATTGGATTCAATCAATGTGCGTGTTTGTGTAGTTGAGGTGTATTGGATTCAATCAATGTGTGTGTTTATTTAGTTGGGGTGTATTGGATTCAATCAATGTGTGTGTTTGTTTAGTTGGGGTGCATTGGATTCAATCAATGTGTGTGTTTGTGTAGTTGGGGAGTACTGGATTCAATCAATTTGTCTTAGTGTAGTTGAGGTGTAGTTGAGGTGTATTGAATTCAATCAATTTGTGTAGTTGAGGTGTATTGGACTCAATCAATTTGTGTAGTTGAGATGTATTAGATTCAATCAATGCGTGTGTTTGTTTAGTTGGGTTGTATTGGATTCAATCAAGTTGTGTTAATGTAGTTGAGGAGTATTGTATTCAATCAATGTTTGTGTTTGTGTAGTTGATGTGTATTGGATTCAATCAAAATTGTTTAGTTGAGGTGTATTGGATTCAATCAATTTGTGTAGTTGGGGAGTATATTCAACCAATTTGTGTAGTTGAGGAGTATTGGATTCAATCAAGTTGTGTAGTTGAGGTGTATTGGATTCAATCAATTTGTGTAGTTGGGGAGTATTGGATTCAATCAAGTTGTGTAGTTGAGGAGTATTGGATTCAATCATGTTGTGTAGTTGAGGTGTATTGGATTCAATCAATTTGTGTAGTTGGGGAGTATATTCAACCAATTTGTGTAGTTGGGGAGTATATTCATTCCAGTTGTGTAGTTGAGGTGTATTGGGTTCAATCAATGTGTGTGATTGTGTAGTTGATGAGTATTGGATTCAATCAAGTTGTGTGTTTGGGTAGTTGAGGAGTATTGGATTCAATCAATGTGTGTGATTGTGTAGTTGATGAGTATTGGATTCAATCAAGTTGTGTAGTTGGGGAGTATATTCAACCAATTTGTGTAGTTGAGGAGTATATTCATTCCAGTTGTGTAGTTGAGGTGTATTGGATTCAATCAATGTGTGTGATTGTGTAGTAGATGAGTATTGGATTCAATCAATGTGTGTGTTTGTGTAGTTGAGGAGTATTGGATTCAATCAATGTGTGTGTTTTTGTAGTTGAGGAGTATTGGATTCAATCAAGTTGTGTGTTTGGGTAGTTGAGGAGTATTGGATTCAATCAATGTGTGTGTTTGTGTAGTTGAGGTGTATTGGATTCAATCAATGTGTGTGATTGTGTAGTTGATGAGTATTGGATTCAATCAATGTGTGTGTTTGTGTAGTTGAGGAGTATTGGATTCAATCATGTTGTGTAGTTGGGGAGTATATTCAACCAATTTGTGTAGTTGAGGAGTATTGGAATCAATCACTTTGTGTGTTTGGGTAGTTGATGAGTATTGGATTCAATCAATGTGTGTGTTTGTGTAGTTGAGGTGTATTGGATTCAATCAATGTGTGTGATTGTGTAGTTGATGAGTATTGGATTCAATCAATGTGTGTGTTTGTGTAGTTGAGGAGTATTGGATTCAATCATGTTGTGTAGTTGGGGAGTATATTCAACCAATTTGTGTAGTTGAGGAGTATTGGAATCAATCACTTTGTGTGTTTGGGTAGTTGATGAGTATTGGATTCAATCAATGTGTGTGTTTGTGTAGTTGAGGTGTATTGGATTCAATCAATGTGTGTGATTGTGTAGTTGATGAGTATTGGATTCAATCAATGTGTGTGTTTGTGTAGTTGAGGAGTATTGGATTCAATCAAGTTGTGTGTTTGTGTAGTTGAGGTGTATTGGATTCAATCAATGTGTGTGATTGTGTAGATGATGAGTATTGGATTCAATCAATGTGTGTGTTTGTGTAGTTGAGGAGTATTGGATTCAATCAAGTTGTGTGTTTGGGTAGTTGAGGAGTATTGGATTCAATCAATTTGTGTAGTTGGGGAGTATATTCAACCAATTTGTGTAGTTGAGGAGTATTGGATTCAACCAATTTGTGTGTTTTTGGTAGTTGAGGAGTATTGGATTCAATCAATTTGTGTAGTTGAGGTGTATTGGACTCAATCAATTTGTGTAGTTGAGGTGTATTGGATTCAATCAATGCGAATGTTTGATTAGCTGGGGTGTATTGGATTCAATCAATGTGTGTGTTTGTGTAATTTAGGTGTATTGGATTCAATCAATATGTGTAGTTGAGGAGTATTGGATTCAATCACTGTGTGTTTGTTTAGTTGGGGTGTACTGCATTCAATCAATTTGAGTGGTTGTGTAGTTTAGGGGTATTGTATTCAATCATTTTGTGTGTTTGTGTAGTTGAGGAGTATATTCATTCCAGTTGTGTAGTTGAGGTGTATTGGTTTCAATCAATGTGTGTGTTTGGGTAGTTGAGGAGTATTGGATTCAATCAATTTGTGTAGTTGAGGTGTATTGGACTCAATCAATTTGTGTAGTTGAGGTGTATTGGATTAAATCAATGCGAATGTTTGATTAGCTGGGGTGTATTGGATTCAATCAATGTGTGTGTTTGTGTAGTTTAGGTGTATTGGATTCAATCAATATGTGTGTTTGTTTAGTTGGGGTGTATTGGATTCAATCAATGTGTGTAGTTGATGAGTATTGGATTCAATCAATGTGTGTTTGTTTAGTTGGGGTGTATTGGATTCAATCAAGTTGAGTAGTTTAGGAGTATTGTATTCAACCAATTTGTGTAGTTGAGGTGTATTGGATTAAATCAATGCGAATGTTTGATTAGCTGGGGTGTATTGGATTCAATCAATGTGTGTGTTTGTGTAGTTGAGGAGTATTGGATTCAATTAATTTGTGTGTTTGGGTAGTTGAGGAGTATTGGATTCAATCATGTTGTGTAGTTGAGGTGTATTGGACTCAATCAATTTGTGTAGTTGAGGTGTATTGGATTCAATCAATGCGAATGTTTGATTAGCTGGGGTGTATTGGATTTAATCAATGTTTGTGTTTGTGTAGTTGAGGTGTATTGGATTCAATCAATATGTGTAAATTGAGGAGTATTGGATTCAATCAATGTGTGTTTGTTTAGTTGGGTGTATTGGATTCAATCAATGTCTGTGTTTGTTTAGTTGGGGTGTATTGGATTCAATCAATGTGTGTGTTTGTGTAGTTGGTGTGTATTGGATTCAATCAATATGTGTGTTTGTTTAGTTGGGGTGTATTGGATTCAATCAATGTGTGTTTGTTTAGTTGGGCTGTATTGGATTCAATCAATTTGCGTGTTTGTGTAGTTGGGCTGTATTGGTTTCAATCAATGTGTGTGTTTGTGTAGTTGGGGTGTATTGGATTCAATCAATATGTGTGTTTGTTTAGTTGGGGTGTATTGGATTCAATCAATGTGTGTTTTTTTAGTTGGGCTGTATTGGATTCAATCAATGTGCGTGTTTGTGTAGTTGAGGTTTATTGGATTCAATCAATGTGTGTGTTTATTTAGTTGGGGTGTATTGGATTCAATCAATGTGTGTGTTTGTTTAGTTGAGGTGCATTGGATTCAATCAATGTGTGTGTTTGTGTAGTTGAGGAGTACTGGATTCAATCAATTTGTCTTAGTGTAGTTGAGGTGTAGTTGAGGTGTATTGAATTCAATCAATTTGTGTAGTTGAGGTGTATTGGACTCAATCAATTTGTGTAGTTGAGATGTATTAGATTCAATCAATGCGTGTGTTTGTTTAGTTGGGTTGTATTGGATTCAATCAAGTTGTGTTAATGTAGTTGAGGAGTATTGTATTCAATCAATGTTTGTGTTTGTGTAGTTGATGTGTATTGGATTCAATCAAAATTGTTTAGTTGAGGTGTATTGGATTCAATCAATTTGTGTAGTTGGGGAGTATATTCAACCAATTTGTGTAGTTGAGGAGTATTGGATTCAATCAAGTTGTGTAGTTGAGGTGTATTGGATTCAATCAATTTGTGTAGTTGGGGAGTATTGGATTCAATCAAGTTGTGTAGTTGAGGAGAATTGGATTCAATCAAGTTGTGTAGTTGAGGTGTATTGGATTCAATCAATTTGTGTAGTTGGGGAGTATATTCAACCAATTTGTGTAGTTGGGGAGTATATTCATTCCAGTTGTGTAGTTGAGGTGTATTGGATTCAATCAATGTGTGTGATTGTGTAGTTGATGAGTATTGGATTCAATCAAGTTGTGTGTTTGGGTAGTTGAGGAGTATTGGATTCAATCAATGTTTGTGATTGTGTAGTTGATGAGTATTGGATTCAATCAATGTGTGTGTTTGTGTAGTTGAGGAGTATTTGATTCAATCAAGTTGTGTGTTTGTGTATTTGAGGAGTATTTGATTCAATCAAGTTGTGTGTTTGTGTAGTTGAGGAGTATTGGATTCAATCAATGTGTGTGATTGTGTAGTTGATGAGTATTGGATTCAATCAAGTTGTGTGTTTGTGTAGTTGAGGAGTATTGGATTCAATCAAGTTGTGTGTTTGGGTAGTTGAGGAGTATTGGATTTAATCATGTTGTGTAGTTGGGGAGTATATTCAACCAATTTGTGTAGTTGAGGAGTATTGGATTCAATCAATTTGTGTGTTTGGGTAGTCGATGAGTATTGGATTCAATCAATGTGTGTGTTTGTGTAGTTGAGGTGTATTGGATTCAATCAATGTGTGTGATTGTGTAGTTGATGAGTATTGGATTCAATCAAGTTGTGTGTTTGGGTAGTTGATGAGTATTGGATTCAATCAATTTGTGTAGTTGGGGAGTATATTCAACCAATTTGTGTAGTTGTGTGTGTGTGTGTGTGTGTGTGTGTGTGTGTGTGTGTGTGTGGTGTGTGTGTGTGTGTGTGTGTGTGTGTGTGTGTGTGTGTGTGTGTGTGTGTGTGTGTGTGTGTGTGTGTGTGTGTGTGTGTGTGTGTGTGTGTGTGTGTGTGTGTGTGTGTGTGTGTGTGTGTGTGTGTGTGTGTGTGTGTGTGTGTGTGTGTGTGTGTGTGTGTGTGTGTGTGTGTGTGTGTGTGTGTGTGTGTGTGTGTGTGTGTGTGTGTGTGTGTGTGTGTGTGTGTGTGTGTGTGTGTGTGTGTGTGTGTGTGTGTGTGTGTGTGTGTGTGTGTGTGTGTGTGTGTGTGTGTGTGTGTGTGTGTGTGTGTGTGTGTGTGTGTGTGTGTGTGTGTGTGTGTGTGTGTGTGTGTGTGTGTGTGTGTGTGTGTGTGTGTGTGTGTGTGTGTGTGTGTGTGTGTGTGTGTGTGTGTGTGTGTGTGTGTGTGTGTGTGTGTGTGTGTGTGTGTGTGTGTGTGTGTGTGTGTGTGTGTGTGTGTGTGTGTGTGTGTGTGTGTGTGTGTGTGTGTGTGTGTGTGTGTGTGTGTGTGTGTGTGTGTGTGTGTGTGTGTGTGTGTGTGTGTGTGTGTGTGTGTGTGTGTGTGTGTGTGTGTGTGTGTGTGTGTGTGTGTGTGTGTGTGTGTGTGTGTGTGTGTGTGTGTGTGTGTGTGTGTGTGTGTGTGTGTGTGTGTGTGTGTGTGTGTGTGTGTGTGTGTGTGTGTGTGTGTGTGTGTGTGTGTGTGTGTGTGTGTGTGTGTGTGTGTGTGTGTGTGTGTGTGTGTGTGTGTGTGTGTGTGTGTGTGTGTGTGTGTGTGTGTGTGTGTGTGTGTGTGTGTGTGTGTGTGTGTGTGTGTGTGTGTGTGTGTGTGTGTGTGTGTGTGTGTGTGTGTGTGTGTGTGTGTGTGTGTGTGTGTGTGTGTGTGTGTGTGTGTGTGTGTGTGTGTGTGTGTGTGTGTGTGTGTGTGTGTGTGTGTGTGTGTGTGTGTGTGTGTGTGTGTGTGTGTGTGTGTGTGTGTGTGTGTGTGTGTGTGTGTGTGTGTGTGTGTGTGTGTGTGTGTGTGTGTGTGTGTGTGTGTGTGTGTGTGTGTGTGTGTGTGTGTGTGTGTGTGTGTGTGTGTGTGTGTGTGTGTGTGTGTGTGTGTGTGTGTGTGTGTGTGTGTGTGTGTGTGTGTGTGTGTGTGTGTGTGTGTGTGTGTGTGTGTGTGTGTGTGTGTGTGTGTGTGTGTGTGTGTGTGTGTGTGTGTGTGTGTGTGTGTGTGTGTGTGTGTGTGTGTGTGTGTGTGTGTGTGTGTGTGTGTGTGTGTGTGTGTGTGTGTGTGTGTGTGTGTGTGTGTGTGTGTGTGTGTGTGTGTGTGTGTGTGTGTGTGTGTGTGTGTGTGTGTGTGTGTGTGTGTGTGTGTGTGTGTGTGTGTGTGTGTGTGTGTGTGTGTGTGTGTGTGTGTGTGTGTGTGTGTGTGTGTGTGTGTGTGTGTGTGTGTGTGTGGTGTGTGTGTGTGTGTGTGTGTGTGTGTGGTGTGTGTGTGTGTGTGTGTGTGTGTGTGTGGGGTGTGTAGTTGGGGTGTGTAGTTGGGGTGTGTAGTTGGGGTGTAGTTGGGGTGTAGTTGGGGTGTAGTTGGGGTGTATTGGATTCAATCAATGCGAATGTTTGATTAGCTGGGGTGTATTGGATTCAATCAATTTGTGTGTTTATGTAGTTGAGGAGTATTGGATTCAATCAATTTGTGTGTTTGGGTAGTTGAGGAGTATTGGATTCAATCATGTTGTGTAGTTGAGGTGTATTGGACTCAATCAATTTGTGTAGTTGAGGTGTATTGGATTCAATCAATGCGAATGTTTGATTAGCTGGGGTGTATTGGATTTAATCAATGTGTGTGTTTGTGTAGTTGAGGTGTATTGGATTCAATCAATATGTGTAGTTGAGGAGTATTGGATTCAATCAATGTGTGTTTGTTTAGTTGGGCTGTATTGGATTCAATCAATGTGTGTTTGTTTAGTTGGGGTGTATTGGATTCAATCAATATGTGTGTTTGTTTAGTTGGGGTGTATTGGATTCAATCAATGTGTTTGTGTGTGTAGTTGGGGTGTATTGGATTCAATCAATGCGAATATTTGATTAGCTGGGGTGTATTGGATTCAATCAATTTGTGTGTTTGTGTAGTTGAGGAGTATTGGATTCAATCAATGTGTGTGTTTGTTTAGTTGGGGTGTATTGGATTCAATCAATGTGTGTTTGTGTAGTTGGGGTGTATTGGATTCAATCAATGCGAATGTTTGATTAGCTGGGGTGTATTGGATTCAATCAATTTGTGTGTTTGTGTAGTTGAGTAGTATTGGATTCCATCAATGTGTGTAGTTGTTTTGTTTGGGGTGTATTTGATTCAAACAATGTGTGTGTTTGTGTAGTTGACGTGTATTGGATTCAATCATTGTGTGTAGTTGAGGAGTGTTGGATTCAATCAATGTTTGTTAGTGTAGTTGATGTGTATTGGATTCAATCATTGTGTGTTAGTGTAGTTGAGGAGTATTGGATTCAATCATGTTGTGTAGTTGTGTAGTTGAGGTGTATTGGATTCAATCAATTGTGTTTGTGTAGTTGGGGAGTATTGCATTCAATCAAGTTGTGTGTATGTGTAGTTGATGTGTATTTGATTCAATCAATATATGTGTTTGTATGGTTGGGGTGTATTGGATTCAATCAATGTATGTGTTTGTATGGTTGGGGTGTATTGGATTCAATCAATGTGTGTGTTTGTGTATTTGAGGTGTATTGGATTCAATCAATGTGTGTGTTTGCGTAGTTGAGGTGTATTGGATTCAATCAATATATGTGCTAGTGTAGCGAGTGGGGGCGAAGGTTGGTTCATTATGATATGGACAGTTGGTGAATCGCCAACAAGTTATTTAATGGTTACTGGGTGCCTATTAGAAATGGCCATTCCGAAATCACTGGGATGACCCTATAACAAACACTTCATTTACTTTTCATTCATTTATTTCAGTTCTTCATTAACAAATAAGACTTTAACAAGTTTGTTCAATAACTGAAATCTATAACAACACATGGAACATAATCCATGCAGAAATATTACACAGTTAGCACATAAGTTTCACAAGCACTTTTACACAATGCACAATAAACTGACCCAATGTTCACTAATGAATGGCCTCAAAAGAGAAGACTAGAAAGTCGACTGCGTTGTCGTCTGCTAGTCTGCTGTTTCTCTCCAGCCGTCCATGATTTAGACTTTACCCGGAAGTGACGTAGATCAGTGGCGTGGTCTTCGTGCAGCATGGGTTTGTAGCTGAGTGGATCGCATAAATCCTGGAATAATAAACCATTGGAAATTTTTTATACAATAGCATCGTAAGACACACTATTTGACCATTTCCCAAATTTGTCCTGCAATTAAAATCTTGGAATACTATGTTCCGTAGCCTACAGATGTCTGCGAAAAAGCTCCTAGAAATAAACCAACATACGACCAAAACTAACTCGCATGGTTCAGCATTGTTCATTTGGGTAGTGTTTTCATATTTAGTATTGCTAGTAGTGCTGATACGGAACTTCTAATATTCCGTGACAAGAAGCATGACGATTTAGCATCCAACAGGATGGCAGCGTTACCATTCGCCTCCGAGGTCGATAATTGGTCGTTCACCGCTATTCGGGACATGTGATAAACTGATCGTGACGTAACTTTTGGAGGTTGAATATTTTAATACTGGTTTCACCGAGTGGATTCTACAAAGGAAATCGTGGTTTTCTCCGCCACAACAGACTGACCTTGTACGACAATGATCCAGAATACAAATTGAATATCGAGGACACTGAATGTCAACTTGAAATGAAAGAAGAGTAAATGTAGTTAGGTGACAGTAGCATCAATGTATACCAACCTTGTATGCCGTGAAGAAAGCCTTGTAACCCCCGTGGAGCAGGTACACTTCCGGAAAGTTAAGCCGTGGGTAATGTTGTTTGTTTAGCTCACGATCCTGGCTTCTCAAAAACCGGTACCTAGAAAAAAACAGACACTATTGAATAATTACACGAATTAATTAGTTATACACAAGACGTCGCCAGTGTTATTGGCTTACGAAATAGCATCAGCACTACTATTGTGTGTTCATGACATAGTTATTCACCATTGTTTGTGTATTGTTTGTATACTGGTACATGTATTTCCACCACTATCTGTGTCCACATGGTTTAGTCGACGGTGAGGAGGGTAAATAATATCTCGGCTGTAGGAAAAGGCATATATATTAATAACCAGCCGTATATTTAATAAGTATAATGTCTCTTGATGCAGACGTGAGTGATGGTATGAGAGATGCACTACTTACATTTTTGGACCCCTTTCCGACGAGAACTCGCAGTGGAATATCAACACATGTGGTTTATCTGAAGTCCGCGCCGGCTGAAGCAATGCGTTGACGTCGTCCTTAGTGTACAGATTTACGGCGTCCCGGATATGGCCTCCCTCGAACTCGTATGGATATCGACAGTCGACGATTGTTACTCTCCCGAAGTGTTCGCTATACCGCCCATCCACAACGTCCGCCATTGTTTCGGAAGAGATGGACTGAAGGTCGCCATGTTTGCCGGTAATTGTGGGTAGTGTGTAGTCACGTGATCCGTCTGCCACGAGGTCACGACATTCAAGTCTCTCGACCGCTTCAATAATATTGCTAGATGCCGATGGTGATTCCTGGAATGAGAAATTAAGAAATATTAACTTATTTAACATTGTTACCTATGTCACGTGTTTGTCCCTGTTGTATCCGTTTCATATTCGTATTGCATTTTCCATTTTATGGTTAACAAGATCGTGATCATGAACTAACAATCGACATGTACTTCGGCTACGTTTACCATGCTGTACTGTACCATCCAATTGCACACACAATAAGAGAACGTCAAATCCGGGACTCCATCATTGTGCACGCTGTTGTACGGGAATTATATCCGGTATCGCATGGCTATATCCAGTTTCAATCAGCAAAAGACTTAGCACAAGCTATGTATGTGAACAAAAGGTATGAGCGGGTCAATTTATTGCTCGATTCGTTGTACATGTACATATGAATACAAAACAGTGTACGAACGGCTAATGTGGTTTACTTCGAATCAATTGCGCCTTGCCCATGCACTGCCATTGGCGTGTCGACCTATTCCATGTGAGGAGGCTATCCGAGTGGACTGGCTTGCGGAAGTTCGATGAATCTACATGGGTACTGGTTCGACGCATGAAATGGTGTTCATCGGGTCACTCGTGGTCTCCACCAATACTAGCTGAATAGTGGCCGTATGATCTAAGCAGCTGGTGCGACTTAACAGACTAAATACAAACAAACATTGATTCTGTGAGTCCACTTACGGTAAGAGCGACATTGTGGAAAGCATCTCTGACTTTCTTCGTGGCGGGAGAATCGCCATCAAGGTCCTCGTCTGCTGGGCGCTTTCCAGAAAACAAGCTTCTCCTCGAGACTGTTGCACGCCGACACTTTCTGGATGGAATCTTGATCTGAAATTACAATGATATGAAGACTAATGGATGTCGGGTATGTCGTGGTTAGTCTACAGCACACATTTATCAAAGTGAAAGATTATCAATATATGCATTATCTTCTTCAATACGTGTCAATAGTCCAGTGGTTAACCCATTGTACTGGATCCCCCGTCTGACCATACACAGTAAACAAGTCATGACATTTCCAGCTGTTTGTTGTTAAGTTTATAACCATTATTCTAGGCCACCGCAATATGTCCCCGATACATGATTTCAGGCTGATCTGTTTCGTTACGTACAATGGCATTTAGTCATAATTGCGTTCATTTGTGATTGCAGAAGGAAACTTTCTCAGTTCTCAGTTGACAATGAACTACATGGCTGCTTTTTCTATTACCTCCCTTGGCACTGGGATAAAATCCGATTCATTCCGAATGTATATTGGTTCATGTGTACAAAAACTTACCGAAAGATCTGCCGAACCGATTCCAAAATCCATGGAGATATTCTTGCCATATGGTGTGAGCACCGTCTCTAACTCGTCCCACATCGAATCGGAAGTTGATGACTGCACCGGTGATTCCGTAGCATCCTCAAACAAACGAACTCTGAAAACAAAATGAGAGAAAAATAGATTTCAACTAAAAATAAAAGATGTGCATTATTTTGCATTGTTTTAATATTATTTTTCAAATTTATAGTTTAAGAAATTACTTGGTAAATGTATATAGACGGGTTAGTGGAACCCATTGTTTTAATGTGTGGTTGCGAATCCAGGGATCGCTTCTCAGGCGTGTCTAACATACGTATTGGAGGCATTGTCCCGATCTACCAGGGGGTGGCGACGATAAATAAAAAGCTATAAATGTAAACATGTGGGACCGCATCCGTTGTCGAGTGGTTACGGTCGCTGACTTGTATACCACAGTAATCTTTCAGCACTGATGATCACTGGTTGGAGCCTCGCTTAGTTGTCTCTTTATATGAAAAAGTTGTCCGTTTCTTAACAAGTACTGGCTAACCGCTGGAGCCTGCCAAGTAAAGGTGTGCTAGGTAACTGCAAATGGGCAACCGGTAGCGACGTTAAATAAACTTAAAATAATTTTTTAAAATGTAACTTATTTTATGAAATATCAGTAATACTATCAAGTGAAATAAATATTTGACGAAATTGACTTACCTCAATGACGACATATTTGCAATTTATATAGAAATTCGTTGAAATAGAAATTAGTGTATAGATGTAGTGTGGCTGGTAGAATTCAGAAAAGTGATGTCCAATATTATTTTTGTTCATTCTTATATACTAAATAACGAGAATAAAGCACATATACTCGTAATTATAAAGTTAATGATTAGCTTCCGACTCGGCTTTGAGCTAATTAGGATATTAATGTGTACCAGGTATAGCTTTGAGCTAATTTTGTCAGTAAGTGTCCTCTACCCGTGAAAAACTTGTTCCGTTGGTCAACGTTCGCAGCTTGTAATTGGCTATTTTCAAGTTGATAATTTGTAGTTTGTTAACGAGCTTGTATGACAAGGTGCTTCTGTGGTTGATACGAGAGAGATAGTGTCAATTCTCCAAGTCAATTGCAATTGTTTTACCGGTATATTCTGATCATTTCCACTGGATTGGATTGGTTTAACCCATTCAACACCAAGTAAACTGACATGACCTTGTGCATGATATTCTTAGACCAATAAATTAATAAGAACATTATATTTAAACCAGTTTATTTATGAAAATGGATAATCTTGTCTAAAAATAGTAATAATATTGGCAACAAGTGCAGATCCTGATGAAACGATGTATGTAGTGTTGAAAATGGTTAAACATTAAATTTATTTATTGAGTACCGGTGTAGGGAGGTAGCCCACATAATAATGTTATGTCGTTGCACTTCCGGGGCCCACTAAACTGGACGTGTTCCAGCGTTGTGTCGTCTTGTATATGATGGATACTACGCGTAATACACATCCTCGCATGATTTAGCTATTAAGTGAAGTGTGGTCGTTACCAACACCTACCACGAAACGAAATATTATGTTATTGTATTTATTACAATTCTAGATAAAAATCACCATCGATCTTTCCAAATTTATATATTTTGCAAATAAACAACACCTTTTTACATTATATATTTTGAACATGTAACTTAAAATTGTGATATTTTTCTACAATTCCATGTCTCTGCTAGTTTTTACAGTTTAATTGCTATAAACATGGGCATGCATTTTCCCGGTACGTGCGTAAACCAACTCGGTGCCCCCTCCCCCACAAATTAATCAATTACCACTTATTTAATGCTTGTTTTCAATAATCTCTACTCAATTAAGAAGATCTAAGAAAATCTATCAAAACAGAACAAACCTAGTCCTAGGATGGTCACATGAGAACATAAAACTGGTCAGTTTTAACGCGCTTTCAACCATTTGAGATTTATGGACGTTGCGTTCCAGAATTTAGCAACAATTGAGACGGAAATGACGTCGTTTGTGTTTATACGCTGTGTTTTTTCCACAGACGGATCTGTAGCCCAGTGGTAAAACGCTGGACTGGCAATCCAGGGATCACAGGTTCGATCCCCCGTCTGACCCTAATAAAATTAACTGTCTTTCAGATGGGACGTTAAACCGAGGTCTCGTGTCGGTGCTTTACATCGTGCACGTAAAAGAACCAGAGGAGACTCTGGAATGGGTCTCTGTCTTTATCATTGCACTATCCTCCAAAATCTAAAATGACTAATCTCTTCAGGAGGCGTCGCTCATATGGGCAACCGGTAGCGACGATAAATAAACGTAAAACACACACAAATCACTTTTACCGGTGTGACTATTATTTTTATTTATCATGCATTATCTTCATACATAAAACTCATATATAGCTTACATGTACTTTGTATTGTTACATTTATGTTTACCAGTACTCTACCGTGCTGGGGAGTTCTAAGACGCCCATAAATCAAAGCCTCAAAGCGAACATATAGTCATATAGTCATTTCGAGCTTAGGTTATACACATGTATTTAGCTAGATTGCGAAACAAGTTATTACCACATTAGTTCCCATATTGGGAATCTTAAAACTGGCTTGTTAATGCATATTGGCTGCTTAACAGAGGTATGCACTCACACTGCAGATTTTCCCAGCGCCGTTAAGATACGTGTATGTTTGTCTAATTCACAGTGGTGCAATTCACCATACTATGTTACTGACCACTCGCAATACATTGTGACAAGGAAGCACGACAGTCATTTGATACAGTTCCGTGCATCTCTAGATTATTTTTTGTTGGTGTGTAGATTAATTTAATGTTGCCTACGCCGAGGTACGTGGGCAACTGCATTTGTATAAGATGAGTATGTACTAACGACAGTTCATGGGCTAGGTGACTTCCCTGGTTTGTTGCTTACCTAGTCGGTGGCTTACCTAGTCGGTTGCTTCCCTAGTCGGTGGCTTACCTAGTCAGTTTCTTCCCTAGTCGGTGGCTTCCCTAGTAATTTGCTTCCCTAATCGGTGGCTTCCCTAGTTGATGTCTTACCTAGTCGGTGGCTTCCTTAGTCGGTGGCTTACCTAGTCGGTGGCTTCCCTGGTCGGTGGCTTACCTAGTCGGTGGCTTCCCTAGTCGATGGCTTCCCTAGTCGGTGACTTCCCTAGTCAGTTTCTTCCCTAGTCGGTGGCTTCTTTCGACGTTCTCTCGTTGACTTCAAATCACTTATCCATCACCACTGCTGGTTCGAATCCAACTGGGGTTGTCATTATTTCATGTGAGGAAGCTATCCAGCTGGCTTACGGAATGTCGGTGGTTCTACCCGGATACACGCCTGAAATACTGCTCGAAGGGGTCTTCCTCCACCAATAATATCTGGAAAGTCGCCATATACTGTATGACCTAAACTGGTGGCGCGACGTTAACCCCCCCCCCCCCCCAGAATAAACAAACACATATATTAAATGTATAGGCCACTGTTAGCCCAACTAATTAACTTGAAATAGTAGCATATCTACATGATTTAGAACAATGTAGAGGGATGTGTGTGTAGTTTACGTTTATTTATCGTCGCTATCGGTTGCCCATATGAGCGACGCCTTCTGAAAAGATTAGTCATTTTAGATTTTGGAGGATAGTGCAATGATACAGAGACCCATTCCAGATGTTTCCTCTGATTCTTTTACACTCCTAAAGCACCGACACGAGACATCGGTTTAACATCCCATCTGAAACACTGTTTATTTTATTAGGGTCAGACGGGGGATCAAACCTGCGATCCCTGGATTACCAGTTCAGCGTGTTACCACTGGACTACAGATCCGTCTGTATGTAGAAGGGACCTTCGTAGCCAATTGTGACGTTGTAGAGGTCGTTGACTTTAAACCACGTGCCACTCACCGATGTAGGTTCGAATCCCAACACCATTAAAACAACAGCCAACACTATCAATTGTTTCACTACAATTGTGACATGGCCGCAGATACAATACTGTTACAACACCGGACATACATATCATTTATCACAACTCCGCTTGTGCAGTAAAATTACCGGACATAAATATCATTTATCACATCTCCGCTTGTGCAGTAAAATTACCGGACATAAATATCATTTATCACATCACCGCTTGTGCAACAAAATTACCGGACATAAATATCATTTATCACATCTCCGCTTGTGCAGCAAAATTACCGGACGTAAATATCATTTATCACATCTCCGCTTGTGCAGCAAAATTACCGGACATAAATATCATTTATCACATCACCGCTTGTGCAACAAAATTACCGGACGTAAATATCATTTATCACATCTCCGCTTGTGCAGCAAAATTACCGGACATAAATATCATTTATAACATATCCGCTTGTGCAGCAAAATCACCGGACATAAATATCATTTATCACATATCTGCAAAATAACCGGGCACATCGTAGAGATAGTCGCGGATCAACCGTAAGTCTGCAGGATAGCTGCATCTCATGAAAAAAATCGACACCACCATGGGGGTTCGAGCCTACAGCGACGAGGGATTTCAAGTCAACAACCGTAACGATTGTGTGTGTATTTTTAATTAGCATCGGTACCGGTAGCCCATATTAGCGAAGAGATTAGTCATTTTAGATTTGGAGGATAGTGCAATGATACAGACAGAGACCAAGTCCAGAGTTTCCTGGTTCTTTTACATGCACGGTGTAAAGAACAGACATGAGACCTCGGTTAAAGTCCCAGTTGAAAGACTGCTCATATTTTTATTAGGGTCAGACGGGGGGTCGAACCTGCTATCCCTGAATTCGCAGTCCAACGTGGTAACCACTGGACCGTATATGACCTTCTGATTAAACAACAATAAAAACGTTTCTTTGAATTAAGAATAATCAACAACTGCATACTGCACGTTAGCCTGGGTTCCAATCAATTTTACACTTTTTAACAAAATTATCAGAAACTCAATACGGCCCAATTAATAGTCTCGGTGTTAAAATATATTTATGTGACTGACCAGGCAAAATATATCGACGTCTGTTCCCAGGCTAACATGTGTGTTGTATGGGCAAATATCAAAATACTTGATGTCAAACTTTCGTGTAAACATAACAGAAATATAGACTTAATGTATGGTATTGTTCTGTGTTTTATTTGAATAATGCATACGTTGGTAAACTATTATTACCCACTATTCGTAAATTAGGCCTACATAAACTAAACATCAGTGCCTAATGAGTATATGTGTAATCAGGTCAACATTTCACACGCAACGAGGTCCACGCACTTCACATGCAAACTAACATGCAACGAAGTAAGCCTGCAACTAACACAATTCAAGTCCAAACTTCACATGTTGATAAACGAATGTTAAAATTCTTCAATCTCAAATCCGTAATCAGGATCGTAACACAGTCTTCCGTCATTGAGCAGTATTCCGCGACAAGCATCTGTGACTGCTTGATCTACATACGGGCAATCTGTGGTGAGAATACCACCTTCTGCCGCGGCAGCCATGCGTATTAGACGACTAAATAACGGAGAACGTACAACCGGAATCTCCTGAAAAGAGAACGCATGACGAAAATAAGATAGAAAATTAAATCTGTATCGAGCAACATTTAGACTGAAATGACTTCTGAGAATGGCAGACTAGGTTGTTAATTTGTTTCTAGCGGTAGGCAACGTGACATTTTACATGCATTGTTTTCATGCTGAATTCAAAAATCAATGTTGGCATGCATTAGTTTCACATTACGTAGGTGTAAAGAGACAAAGTTCAAAATGGCCACCAAAACAGAAGGCACATTTTAAATTTATGATTTTCAGCTTCTATAGCATATAGGAAAGTGAGGCATCTTTGAAATACACAATATTGAGTGCAAGGAATTCAATTCTTACATACATCATTTGTATATAAATAACCGTCTTTGATTTCAGGATGGCTGCGTTAAAATAATAACTAAAATTTATACGCCCCGTAGCTTAGTTCTGGATAGCTACTGTATATAATTATGGTAAATAAAAAAAGATGTACCATTAATAGTTTCTTCCACGCACTTTATTCTTTTCAATGAGACAAATAAAAAAAATCATACTTTCCAATTAAAAGGTATTTAGTCCATTTTGCGATTTATCGTGCGGCGAGGATCTGATAATTAGATCATCCTTGGAACAGCTTAAACTGTAAGACACGCGAAGAACGCTGCCTAACACTGCGAATGAGCAGGCCCGTAGCTTCGAGTGCACATGCCAGCTGCATATCATTAGTTGGAAACCCTCATACGAAACCAGGTCGCATATGTTCATCGAAGGTAATGCAACAGTGATGTAGAGATATGGAATCTGAACGACACATCACTCATTGGTGGCTCTTCCTTCATCAATAAATTGACACGGAACATTGTACAGGCACAACAACTGTTCAGCAGCTGCAATAGTCTCTGCAGAGAGTAGCTCTGAACCGATCTTCAGTACGAATCGACCCTTGCAGATTTCTTGCTGTTCCAGTCAAGGCATCCAATTGAAGGGTATGTTCATCACCATTTAGAAGTGATACTAATACCTGGTGTAGGAGTATGTACCTTTGCTTCTTAGATCTTCCAGTTATGAGCCAAACGTTGCATCCCTCGGAAACTTCACGAAAGTGAACATTACTAATGCATGGACTCTCGCTGCAATGACGACACTGCTCATAGCTGTCTCTTTGCTTGAATGTAGTCCATGTAGTACACGTCTGGTATCACCTCCCGTGTGGTTTGATTCCAAGGCATACAAGTCAACAGCCCGATTTGAACTCACTACCTTTGTCTGCTCTGAAAATCCACATATGGCCATGCTCATCTTCTCTTGATATTGTGCTTGACGCAGCACTTCCGTCGAGATGAATTGGGCATGGCTTGCTGTGAACATGGAACTCATTCCAGTTGCTTTGTAGAGGGATATTTCTGTCACCAATGACACGCCTTATAACATTCGCATTGCGATCGTGTAAATGCCTTGATTGATGTTGACTAGTACGTATCAAACTCAGGATCAATGCTTTGTTACGAATTCCCTTTCTGTAGAACACACATAACACTCATGTATCTACAACATCATCAAACGTTCGTGCCGTGTCAGGTTTCCCAATCGAGAAAAAACAGTGCTTGTCCATCAACCACTAATGCAGAGCTGCCTCTAAGAACAAACGATGGTGGACAACGAGCACCTGCTGTGAGATCGTCAAATATAACCAACTTTGTTCCGGTTCGGCATAACTCGTCCATTTCAAAATCATGTTCGGCGGGACTCGTCCATTTAAAACTGAGTGTGTGTGTTTTACGTTTATTTATCGTCGCTACCGGTTGCCCATATGAGCGACGCCTCCTGAAGAGATTAGTTATTTTAGATTGTTGGAGGATAGTGCAATGATACAGACAGAGACCCATTCCAGAGTCTCCTCTGGTTCTTTTACGTGCACGATGTAAAGCACCGACACGAGACCTCGGTTTAACGTCCCACCTGAAAGACTGTTAATTTTATTAGGGTCAGACGGGGGATCGAGTGAAAGTGGCGCAGGCATTAATTCATGTTGAATTATTGCGTCCATGCTTATTGCACGCTCACTCTGAATGGCTACCAGGAGCCGGTGCAGAATTTTACGATCAGCATTAAGGATTATCTTCTTGCAGATATTATTCTCCCGAATAAGGTCACGGACATACTATGGAGCTTGTCCATCTCCATGTGGTATCAGCTTCTTTTAAAATGGATTGAGTTGCGATTGGCCATTTGCGTTTTGCTTTTAAGCAAGGTAGCTTCGATGTCGACTATGTGTAAATATTTTGTGACGATGCTTTGCAGTGTTGTGTGTTGGTTGGTGCGATTGTTGCAGCAGTGAATGTAGAACATGTTCGTGTTCATTGTCATGCCTTCTTGTATTAGGGTTGGTGTAATGACGATAATGCATTAACCATTATGTTATTGGGTTGGTTTGTGTAATGAAGATAATGCATCAATCATTATGTTATTGTGTTGGTGTAATGAAGGTAATGCATCAATCATTATGTTATTGGGTTGGTGTAATGAAGGTAATGCATCAACCATTATGTTATTGGGTTGGTATAATGAAGGTAATGCATCAACCACTATGTTATTGGGTTGGTGTAATGAAGATAATGCATCAACCATTATGTTATTGGGTTGGTGTAATGAGGGTAATGCATCAACCACTATGTTATTGGGTTGGTGTAATGAAGGTAATGCATCAACCATTATGTTATTGGGTTGGTATAATGAAGGTAATGCATCAACCACTATGTTATTGGGTTGGTGTAATGAAGATAATGCATCAATTATTATGTTATTGGGTTTGTGTAATGAAGATAATGCATCAATTAATATGTTATTGGGTTTGTGTAATGAAGATAATGCATCAATTATTATGTTATTGGGTTTGTGTAATGAAGATAATGCATCAATTATTATGTTATTGGGTTGGTGTAATGAAGATAATGCATCAATTATTATGTTATTGGGTTGGTGTAATGAAGGTAATGCATCAACCATTATGTTATTGGGTTGGTGTAATGAAGATAATGTATCAACCACTATGTTATTGGGTTGGTGTAATGAAGATAATGCATCAATTATTATGTTATTGGGTTTGTGTAATGAAGATAATGCATCAATTAATATGTTATTGGGTTGGTGTAATGAAGATAATGCATCAATTATTATGTTATTGGGTTGGTGTAATGAAGATAATGCATCAATTATTATGTTATTGGGTTTGTGTAATGAAGATAATGCATCAATTATTATGTTATTGGGTTGGTGTAATGAAGATAATGCATCAATTATTATGTTATTGGGTTGGTGTAATGAAGATAATGCATCAATTATTATGTTATTGGGTTGGTGTAATGAAGATAATGCATCAATCATTATGTTATTGGGTTGGTATAATGAAGGTAATGCATCAATCATTATGTTATTGGGTTGGTTTGTGTAATGAAGGTAATGCATCAACCATTATGTTATTGGGTTGGTGTAATGAAGATAATGCATCAATCATTATGTTATTGGGTTAGTATAATGAAGGTAATGCATCAATCATTATGTTATTGGGTTGGTATAATGAAGGTAATGCATCAATCATTATGTTATTGGGTTGGTTTGTGTAATGAAGGTAATGCATCAATCATTATGTTATTGGGTTGGTTGGGGTAATGAAGGTAATGCATCAACCATTATGTTATTGGGTTGGTGTAATGAAGATAATGCATCAATTATTATGTTATTGGGTTTGTGTAATGAAGATAATGCATCAATTATTATGTTATTGGGTTGGTGTAATGAAGATAATGCATCAATTATTATGTTATTGGGTTGGTGTAATGAAGATAATGCATCAATTATTATGTTATTGGGTTGGTGTAATGAAGATAATGCATCAATTATTATGTTATTGGGTTTGTGTAATGAAGATAATGCATCAATTATTATGTTATTGGGTTGGTGTAATGAAGATAATGCATCAATTATTATGTTATTGGGTTGGTGTAATGAAGGTAATGCATCAACCATTATGTTATTGGGTTGGTGTAATGAAGATAATGTATCAACCACTATGTTATTGGGTTGGTGTAATGAAGATAATGCATCAATTATTATGTTATTGGGTTTGTGTAATGAAGATAATGCATCAATTAATATGTTATTGGGTTGGTGTAATGAAGATAATGCATCAATTATTATGTTATTGGGTTTGTGTAATGAAGATAATGCATCAATTATTATGTTATTGGGTTGGTGTAATGAAGATAATGCATCAATTATTATGTTATTGGGTTGGTGTAATGAAGGTAATGCATCAACCATTATGTTATTGGGTTGGTGTAATGAAGATAATGTATCAACCACTATGTTATTGGGTTGGTGTAATGAAGATAATGCATCAATTATTATGTTATTGGGTTTGTGTAATGAAGATAATGCATCAATTAATATGTTATTGGGTTGGTGTAATGAAGATAATGCATCAATTATTATGTTATTGGGTTTGTGTAATGAAGATAATGCATCAATTATTATGTTATTGGGTTGGTGTAATGAAGATAATGCATCAATTATTATGTTATTGGGTTTGTGTAATGAAGATAATGCATCAATTATTATGTTATTGGGTTGGTGTAATGAAGATAATGCATCAATTATTATGTTATTGGGTTGGTGTAATGAAGGTAATGCATCAACCATTATGTTATTGGGTTGGTGTAATGAAGATAATGTATCAACCACTATGTTATTGGGTTGGTGTAATGAAGATAATGCATCAATTATTATGTTATTGGGTTTGTGTAATGAAGATAATGCATCAATTAATATGTTATTGGGTTGGTGTAATGAAGATAATGCATCAATTATTATGTTATTGGGTTTGTGTAATGAAGATAATGCATCAATTATTATGTTATTGGGTTGGTGTAATGAAGATAATGCATCAATTATTATGTTATTGGGTTGGTGTAATGAAGATAATGCATCAATCATTATGTTATTGGGTTGGTATAATGAAGGTAATGCATCAATCATTATGTTATTGGGTTGGTTTGTGTAATGAAGGTAATGCATCAACCATTATGTTATTGGGTTGGTGTAATGAAGATAATGCATCAATCATTATGTTATTGGGTTAGTATAATGAAGGTAATGCATCAATCATTATGTTATTGGGTTGGTATAATGAAGGTAATGCATCAATCATTATGTTATTGGGTTGGTTTGTGTAATGAAGGTAATGCATCAATCATTATGTTATTGGGTTGGTTGGGGTAATGAAGGTAATGCATCAACCATTATGTTATTGGGTTGGTGTAATGAAGATAATGCATCAATTATTATGTTATTGGGTTTGTGTAATGAAGATAATGCATCAATTATTATGTTATTGGGTTGGTGTAATGAAGATAATGCATCAATTATTATGTTATTGGGTTGGTGTAATGAAGATAATGCATCAATTATTATGTTATTGGGTTGGTGAAATGAAGATAATGCATCAATTATTATGTTATTGGGTTGGTGTAATGAAGATAATGCATCAATTATTATGTTATTGGGTTGGTTTGTGTAATGAAGGTAATGCATCAATTATTATGTTATTGGGTTGGTGTAATGAAGATAATGCATCAATTATTATGTTATTGGGTTGGTTTGTGTAATGAAGATAATGCATCAACCATTATGTTATTGGGTTGGTGTAATGAAGGTAATGCATCAATCATTATGTTATTGGTTGGTGTAATGAAGATAATGCATCACTTATTATTTATTGGGTTTGTGTAATGAAGATAATGCATCAATCATTATGTTATTGGGTTGGTGTAATGAAGGTAATGCATCAATCATTATGTTATTGGGTTGGTGTAATGAAGGTAATGCATCAATCATTATGTTATTGGGTTGTGTAATGAAGGTAATGCATCAATTATTATGTTATTGGGTTGGTGTAATGAAGGTAATGCATCAATCATTATGTTATTGGGTTGGTGTAATGAAGGTAATGCATCAATCATTATGTTATTGGGTTGGTATAATGAAGGTAATGCATCAATCATTATGTTATTGGGTTGGTTTGTGTAATGAAGGTAATGCATCAACCATTATGTTATTGGGTTGGTGTAATGAAGATAATGCATCAATCATTATGTTATTGGGTTGGTATAATGAAGGTAATGCATCAATCATTATGTTATTGGGTTGGTATAATGAAGGTAATGCATCAATCATTATGTTATTGGGTTGGTTTGTGTAATGAAGGTAATGCATCAACCATTATGTTATTGGGTTGGTGTAATGAAGATAATGCATCAACCATTATGTTATTGGGTTGGTGTAATGAAGGTAATGCATCAACCATTATGTTATTGGGTTGGTTTGTGTAATGAAGGTAATGCATCAACCATTATGTTATTGGGTTGGTGTAATGAAGATAATGCATCAATCATTATGTTATTGGGTTGGTATAATGAAGGTAATGCATCAATCATTATGTTATTGGGTTGGTATAATGAAGGTAATGCATCAATCATTATGTTATTGGGTTGGTTTGTGTAATGAAGGTAATGCATCAACCATTATGTTATTGGGTTGGTGTAATGAAGGTAATGCATCAATCATTATGTTATTGGGTTGGTTGGTGTAATGAAGATAATGCATCAATCATTATGTTATTGGGTTGGTGTAATGAAGGTAATGCATCAATCATTATGTTATTGGGTTGGTTGGTGTAATGAAGGTAATGCATCAATCATTATGTTATTGGGTTGGTTTGTGTAATGAAGATAATGCATCAACCATTATGTTATTGGGTTGGTGTAATGAACGTAATGCATCAATCATTATGTTATTGGGTTGGTGTAATGAAGATAATGCATCAACCATTATGTTATTGGGTTGGTATAATGAAGGTAATGCATCAACCACTATGTTATTGGGTTGGTGTAATGAAGGTAATGCATCAACCATTATGTTATTGGGTTGGTGTAATGAAGATAATGCATCAATCATTATGTTATTGGGTTGGTTGGTGTAATGAAGGTAATGCATCAACCATTATGTTATTGGGTTGGTGTAATGAAGGTAATGCATCAATCATTATGTTATTGGGTTGGTGTAATGAAGATAATGTATCAACCATTATGTTATTGGGTTGGTGTAATGAAGGTAATGTATCAACCATTATGTTATTGGGTTGGTTGGTGTAATGAAGGTAATGCATCAACCATTATGTTATTGGGTTGGTTGGGGTAATGACGATAATGCATCAACCATTATGTTATTGGGTTAGTTGGGGTAATGACGATAATGCATCAACCATTATGTTATTGGGTTGGGGTAATGAAGGTAATGCATCAACCATTATGTTATTGGGTTGGTGTAATGAAGATAATGTATCAACCATTATGTTATTGGGTTGGTTGGGGTAATGACGATAATGCATCAACCATTATGTTATTGGGTTGGTATAATGAAGATAATGCATCAATCATTATGTTATTGGGTTGGTGTAATGACGATAATGCATCAACCATTATGTTATTGGGTTGGTGTAATGAAGGTAATGCATCAACCATTATGTTATTGGGTTTGTGTAATGACGATAATGCATCAACCATTATGTTATTGGGTTGGTTGATGTAATGACGATAATGCATCAACCATTATGTTATTGGGTTGGTGTAATGAAGGTAATGCATCAACCATTATGTTATTGTGTTGGGGTAATGAAGATAATGTATCAATCATTATGATATTGGGTTGGTGTAATGAAGGTAATGCATCAACCATTATGTTATTGTGTTGGGGTAATGAAGATAATGTATCAATCATTATGTTATTGGGTTGGTGTAATGAAGGTAATGCATCAATCATTATGTTATTGGGTTGGTTGGTGTAATGAAGGTAATGCATCAATCATTATGTTATTGGGTTGGTTTGTGTAATGAAGATAATGCATCAACCATTATGTTATTGGGTTGGTGTAATGAAGGTAATGCATCAATCATTATGTTATTGGGTTGGTGTAATGAAGATAATGCATCAACCATTATGTTATTGGGTTGGTATAATGAAGGTAATGCATCAACCACTATGTTATTGGGTTGGTGTAATGAAGGTAATGCATCAACCATTATGTTATTGGGTTGGTGTAATGAAGATAATGCATCAATCATTATGTTATTGGGTTGGTTGGTGTAATGAAGGTAATGCATCAACCATTATGTTATTGGGTTGGTGTAATGAAGGTAATGCATCAATCAGTATGTTATTGGGTTGGTGTAATGAAGATAATGTATCAACCATTATGTTATTGGGTTGGTGTAATGAAGGTAATGTATCAACCATTATGTTATTGGGTTGGTTGGTGTAATGAAGTTAATGCATCAACCATTATGTTATTGGGTTGGTTGGGGTAATGACGATAATGCATCAACCATTATGTTATTGGGTTAGTTGGGGTAATGACGATAATGCATCAACCATTATGTTATTGGGTTGGGGTAATGAAGGTAATGCATCAACCATTATGTTATTGGGTTGGTGTAATGAAGATAATGTATCAACCATTATGTTATTGAGTTGGTTGGGGTAATGACGATAATGCATCAACCATTATGTTATTGGGTTGGTATAATGAAGATAATGCACCAATCATTATGTTATTGGGTTGGTGTAATGACGATAATGCATCAACCATTATGTTATTGGGTTGGTGTAATGAAGGTAATGCATCAACCATTATGTTATTGGGTTTGTGTAATGACGATAATGCATCAACCATTATGTTATTGGGTTGGTTGATGTAATGACGATAATGCATCAACCATTATGTTATTGGGTTGGTGTAATGAAGGTAATGCATCAACCATTATGTTATTGTGTTGGGGTAATGAAGATAATGTATCAATCATTATGTTATTGGGTTGGTGTAATGAAGGTAATGCATCAACCATTATGTTATTGGGTTGGTGTAATGAAGATAATGCATCAATTATTATGTTATTGGGTTGGTGTAATGAAGATAATGCATCAATTATTATGTTATTGGGTTGGTGTAATGAAGATAATGCATCAATTATTATGTTATTGGGTTGGTTTGTGTAATGAAGGTAATGCATCAATTATTATGTTATTGGGTTGGTGTAATGAAGATAATGCATCAATTATTATGTTATTGGGTTGGTTTGTGTAATGAAGATAATGCATCAACCATTATGTTATTGGGTTGGTGTAATGAAGGTAATGCATCAATCATTATGTTATTGGTTGGTGTAATGAAGATAATGCATCACTTATTATTTATTGGGTTTGTGTAATGAAGATAATGCATCAATCATTATGTTATTGGGTTGGTGTAATGAAGGTAATGCATCAATCATTATGTTATTGGGTTGGTGTAATGAAGGTAATGCATCAATCATTATGTTATTGGGTTGTGTAATGAAGGTAATGCATCAATTATTATGTTATTGGGTTGGTGTAATGAAGGTAATGCATCAATCATTATGTTATTGGGTTGGTGTAATGAAGGTAATGCATCAATCATTATGTTATTGGGTTGGTATAATGAAGGTAATGCATCAATCATTATGTTATTGGGTTGGTTTGTGTAATGAAGGTAATGCATCAACCATTATGTTATTGGGTTGGTGTAATGAAGATAATGCATCAATCATTATGTTATTGGGTTAGTATAATGAAGGTAATGCATCAATCATTATGTTATTGGGTTGGTATAATGAAGGTAATGCATCAATCATTATGTTATTGGGTTGGTTTGTGTAATGAAGGTAATGCATCAATCATTATGTTATTGGGTTGGTTGGGGTAATGAAGGTAATGCATCAACCATTATGTTATTGGGTTGGTGTAATGAAGGTAATGCATCAACCATTATGTTATTGGGTTGGTTTGTGTAATGAAGGTAATGCATCAACCATTATGTTATTGGGTTGGTGTAATGAAGATAATGCATCAATCATTATGTTATTGGGTTGGTATAATGAAGGTAATGCATCAATCATTATGTTATTGGGTTGGTATAATGAAGGTAATGCATCAATCATTATGTTATTGGGTTGGTTTGTGTAATGAAGGTAATGCATCAATCATTATGTTATTGGGTTGGTTGGGGTAATGAAGGTAATGCATCAACCATTATGTTATTGGGTTGGTGTAATGAAGGTAATGCATCAACCATTATGTTATTGGGTTGGTTTGTGTAATGAAGGTAATGCATCAACCATTATGTTATTGGGTTGGTGTAATGAAGGTAATGCATCAATCATTATGTTATTGGGTTGGTTGGTGTAATGAAGATAATGCATCAATCATTATGTTATTGGGTTGGTGTAATGAAGGTAATGCATCAATCATTATGTTATTGGGTTGGTTGGTGTAATGAAGGTAATGCATCAATCATTATGTTATTGGGTTGGTTTGTGTAATGAAGATAATGCATCAACCATTATGTTATTGGGTTGGTGTAATGAAGGTAATGCATCAATCATTATGTTATTGGGTTGGTGTAATGAAGATAATGCATCAACCATTATGTTATTGGGTTGGTATAATGAAGGTAATGCATCAACCACTATGTTATTGGGTTGGTGTAATGAAGGTAATGCATCAACCATTATGTTATTGGGTTGGTGTAATGAAGATAATGCATCAATCATTATGTTATTGGGTTGGTTGGTGTAATGAAGGTAATGCATCAACCATTATGTTATTGGGTTGGTTTGTGTAATGAAGGTAATGCATCAATTATTATGTTATTGGGTTGGTGTAATGAAGATAATGCATCAATTATTATGTTATTGGGTTGGTTTGTGTAATGAAGATAATGCATCAACCATTATGTTATTGGGTTGGTGTAATGAAGGTAATGCATCAATCATTATGTTATTGGTTGGTGTAATGAAGATAATGCATCACTTATTATTTATTGGGTTTGTGTAATGAAGATAATGCATCAATCATTATGTTATTGGGTTGGTGTAATGAAGGTAATGCATCAATCATTATGTTATTGGGTTGTGTAATGAAGGTAATGCATCAATCATTATGTTATTGGGTTGTGTAATGAAGGTAATGCATCAATTATTATGTTATTGGGTTGGTGTAATGAAGGTAATGCATCAATCATTATGTTATTGGGTTGGTGTAATGAAGGTAATGCATCAATCATTATGTTATTGGTTGGTTAATGAAGTAATGCATCAATCATTATGTTATTGGGTTGGTGTAATGAAGGTAATGCATCAATCATTATGTTATTGGGTTGGTGTAATGAAGATAATGCATCAATTATTATGTTATTGGGTTGGTGTAATGAAGATAATGCATCAATCATTATGTTATTGGGTTGGTGTAATGAAGATAATGCATCAATCATTATGTTATTGGGTTGGTGTAATGAAGGTAATGCATCAATCATTATGTTATTGGGTTGGTTGGGGTAATGAAGGTAATGCATCAACCATTATGTTATTGGGTTGGTGTAATGAAGGTAATGCATCAACCATTATGTTATTGGGTTGGTTTGTGTAATGAAGGTAATGCATCAACCATTATGTTATTGGGTTGGTGTAATGAAGATAATGCATCAATCATTATGTTATTGGGTTGGTATAATGAAGGTAATGCATCAATCATTATGTTATTGGGTTGGTATAATGAAGGTAATGCATCAATCATTATGTTATTGGGTTGGTTTGTGTAATGAAGGTAATGCATCAATCATTATGTTATTGGGTTGGTTGGGGTAATGAAGGTAATGCATCAACCATTATGTTATTGGGTTGGTGTAATGAAGGTAATGCATCAACCATTATGTTATTGGGTTGGTTTGTGTAATGAAGGTAATGCATCAACCATTATGTTATTGGGTTGGTGTAATGAAGGTAATGCATCAATCATTATGTTATTGGGTTGGTTGGTGTAATGAAGATAATGCATCAATCATTATGTTATTGGGTTGGTGTAATGAAGGTAATGCATCAATCATTATGTTATTGGGTTGGTTGGTGTAATGAAGGTAATGCATCAATCATTATGTTATTGGGTTGGTTTGTGTAATGAAGATAATGCATCAACCATTATGTTATTGGGTTGGTGTAATGAAGGTAATGCATCAATCATTATGTTATTGGGTTGGTGTAATGAAGATAATGCATCAACCATTATGTTATTGGGTTGGTATAATGAAGGTAATGCATCAACCACTATGTTATTGGGTTGGTGTAATGAAGGTAATGCATCAACCATTATGTTATTGGGTTGGTGTAATGAAGATAATGCATCAATCATTATGTTATTGGGTTGGTTGGTGTAATGAAGGTAATGCATCAACCATTATGTTATTGGGTTGGTGTAATGAAGGTAATGCATCAATCATTATGTTATTGGGTTGGTGTAATGAAGATAATGTATCAACCATTATGTTATTGGGTTGGTGTAATGAAGGTAATGTATCAACCATTATGTTATTGGGTTGGTTGGTGTAATGAAGGTAATGCATCAACCATTATGTTATTGGGTTGGTTGGGGTAATGACGATAATGCATCAACCATTATGTTATTGGGTTAGTTGGGGTAATGACGATAATGCATCAACCATTATGTTATTGGGTTGGGGTAATGAAGGTAATGCATCAACCATTATGTTATTGGGTTGGTGTAATGAAGATAATGTATCAACCATTATGTTATTGGGTTGGTTGGGGTAATGACGATAATGCATCAACCATTATGTTATTGGGTTGGTATAATGAAGATAATGCATCAATCATTATGTTATTGGGTTGGTGTAATGACGATAATGCATCAACCATTATGTTATTGGGTTGGTGTAATGAAGGTAATGCATCAACCATTATGTTATTGGGTTTGTGTAATGACGATAATGCATCAACCATTATGTTATTGGGTTGGTTGATGTAATGACGATAATGCATCAACCATTATGTTATTGGGTTGGTGTAATGAAGGTAATGCATCAACCATTATGTTATTGTGTTGGGGTAATGAAGATAATGTATCAATCATTATGATATTGGGTTGGTGTAATGAAGGTAATGCATCAACCATTATGTTATTGTGTTGGGGTAATGAAGATAATGTATCAATCATTATGTTATTGGGTTGGTGTAATGAAGGTAATGCATCAATCATTATGTTATTGGGTTGGTTGGTGTAATGAAGGTAATGCATCAATCATTATGTTATTGGGTTGGTTTGTGTAATGAAGATAATGCATCAACCATTATGTTATTGGGTTGGTGTAATGAAGGTAATGCATCAATCATTATGTTATTGGGTTGGTGTAATGAAGATAATGCATCAACCATTATGTTATTGGGTTGGGGTAATGAAGATAATGTATCAATCATTATGTTATTGGGTTGGTGTAATGAAGGTAATGCATCAACCATTATGTTATTGGGTTGGTGTAATGAAGGTAATGTATCAATCATTATGTTATTGGGTTGGTTGGTGTAATGAAGGTAATGCATCAACCATTATGTTATTGGGTTGGTGTAATGAAGGTAATGCATCAATCAGTATGTTATTGGGTTGGTGTAATGAAGATAATGTATCAACCATTATGTTATTGGGTTGGTGTAATGAAGGTAATGTATCAACCATTATGTTATTGGGTTGGTTGGTGTAATGAAGTTAATGCATCAACCATTATGTTATTGGGTTGGTTGGGGTAATGACGATAATGCATCAACCATTATGTTATTGGGTTAGTTGGGGTAATGACGATAATGCATCAACCATTATGTTATTGGGTTGGGGTAATGAAGGTAATGCATCAACCATTATGTTATTGGGTTGGTGTAATGAAGATAATGTATCAACCATTATGTTATTGAGTTGGTTGGGGTAATGACGATAATGCATCAACCATTATGTTATTGGGTTGGTATAATGAAGATAATGCATCAATCATTATGTTATTGGGTTGGTGTAATGACGATAATGCATCAACCATTATGTTATTGGGTTGGTGTAATGAAGGTAATGCATCAACCATTATGTTATTGGGTTTGTGTAATGACGATAATGCATCAACCATTATGTTATTGGGTTGGTTGATGTAATGACGATAATGCATCAACCATTATGTTATTGTGTTGGGGTAATGAAGATAATGTATCAATTATTATGTTATTGGGTTGGTGTAATGAAGGTAATGTATCAACCATTATGCTATTGGGTTGGTAATGCATCAACCATTATGTTATTGTGTTGGGGTAATGAAGATAATGCATCAACCATTATGTTATTGGGTTGGGGTAATGAAGATAATGTATCAATCATTATGTTATTGGGTTGGTGTAATGAAGGTAATGCATCAACCATTATGTTATTGGGTTGGTGTAATGAAGGTAATGTATCAATCATTATGTTATTGGGTTGGTTGGTGTAATGAAGGTAATGCATCAACCATTATGTTATTGGGTTGGTGTAATGAAGGTAATGCATCAATCAGTATGTTATTGGGTTGGTGTAATGAAGATAATGTATCAACCATTATGTTATTGGGTTGGTGTAATGAAGGTAATGTATCAACCATTATGTTATTGGGTTGGTTGGTGTAATGAAGTTAATGCATCAACCATTATGTTATTGGGTTGGTTGGGGTAATGACGATAATGCATCAACCATTATGTTATTGGGTTAGTTGGGGTAATGACGATAATGCATCAACCATTATGTTATTGGGTTGGGGTAATGAAGGTAATGCATCAACCATTATGTTATTGGGTTGGTGTAATGAAGATAATGTATCAACCATTATGTTATTGAGTTGGTTGGGGTAATGACGATAATGCATCAACCATTATGTTATTGGGTTGGTATAATGAAGATAATGCATCAATCATTATGTTATTGGGTTGGTGTAATGACGATAATGCATCAACCATTATGTTATTGAGTTGGTGTAATGAAGGTAATGCATCAATCATTATGTTATTGGGTTTGTGTAATGACGATAATGCATCAACCATTATGTTATTGGGTTGGTTGATGTAATGACGATAATGCATCAACCATTATGTTATTGGGTTGGTGTAATGAAGGTAATGCATCAACCATTATGTTATTGTGTTGGGGTAATGAAGATAATGTATCAATCATTATGTTATTGGGTTGGTGTAATGAAGGTAATGCATCAACCATTATGTTATTGTGTTGGGGTAATGAAGATAATGTATCAATCATTATGTTATTGGGTTGGTGTAATGAAGGTAATGCATCAACCATTATGTTATTGTGTTGGGGTAATGAAGATAATGTATCAATCATTATGTTATTGGGTTGGTGTAATGAAGGTAATGCATCAACCATTATGTTATTGTGTTGGGGTAATGAAGATAATGTATCAATCATTATGTTATTGGGTTGGTGTAATGAAGGTAATGCATCAACCATTATGTTATTGTGTTGGGGTAATGAAGATAATGTATCAATCATTATGTTATTGGGTTGGTGTAATGAAGGTAATGCATCAACCAGTATGTTATTGTGTTGGGGTAATGAAGATAATGTATCAATTATTATGTTATTGGGTTGGTGTAATGAAGGTAATGTATCAACCATTATGCTATTGGGTTGGTAATGCATCAACCATTATGTTATTGTGTTGGGGTAATGAAGATAATGCATCAATCATTATGTTATTGGGTTGGGGTAATGAAGATAATGTATCAATCATTATGTTATTGGGTTGGTGTAATGAAGGTAATGCATCAACCATTATGTTATTGGGTTGGTGTAATGAAGGTAATGTATCAATCATTATGTTATTGGGTTGGTTGGGGTAATGAAGATAATGTATCAACCATTATGTTATTGGGTTGATGTAATGAAGATAATGTATCAACACAGTGTTTTAAAAAAATTTAAGATGTGCATCAGAATCTATAGTATTACCTGTATCAAATATTGTAAATTGTATGATAAAACAAAGTAGTTTCCCAGCTGTACTTAAAATGACCCAAGTAACACCCGTCTTTAAAAAAGATGACCCATTTATCAAGAAAAACTACAGACCTGTTAGTATTTTACCAACTATGTCCAAGATATTTGAAACAGTCATAAACAATCAGCTGGCAGACTACTTTGAACATGTATTTAATAATTACTTAGCAGCTTTTATACCAAAGTATGGCTGTCAGACAACCCTCTTGCGCTTAATTGAGGACTGGGAAATGGCACTGGACCAGAATGATCATGTGGCGGGAATACTTATGGACCTATCAAAGGCATTTGATTGCTTGCCACATGACCTTGTTGTCCTGAAATTGGGGGCATATGGGCTGTCTGACAGTGCATGCTCACTTGTACATAATTATCTGTCTTTTAGGAAACAACGTGTTAAGATTGGTGATGCACTCAGCCTATGGCAAGAAACTATCAAGGGGGTCCCCCAAGGCTCCATATTAGGACCTCTAATTTTTAATATTTTTATAAATGACATCTTTTATTTTATTACACAAGCTAAGCTTTACAATTATGCAGACGACAATACTTTGTCATACTGGGATAAGGATCTGTCATCTCTCAAATCAACTCTTGAAACAGAAAGTGACATCTTAATAAAATGGTTTGATTGTAACCAAATGCAGGCCAACCCTGATAAGTTTCAGGCCATAGCCCTAGGTAAGAAAACCCACAAACAATTAAGATCTTTTACCATTGCAAATGCTGATATTAAATGTGAAGACTCTGTGAAACTCCTAGGTGTAGATATAGATTTTATGTTAAATTTTGATGAACAGGTTACAAAAATGTGTAAGAAGGCTGCTAGACAACTAAATGTACTTCTCAGACTAAGCAAGTTTTTAACACCTGACCTCAAATTGTTAATTTATAAATCCTTTATAAGATCAACTTTCAACTACTGTCCGCTCATATGGCACTTTTGTAACAAAACTAATACAGAAAAATTGGAGAAACTACAACATAGAGCTCTAAAAATTACTTTAAATGATTTCAACTCTAGCTACGAAGACCTTTTGAAACAAGTAAACATGCCTACATTACATCTTAGTAGAATAAGAACTATTGCAATAGAAACATTCAAATGCCTGTACCATGAATCACCTCCATATGTACATGACCTGGTTAAATTTCGAAATATAAAATATTCTTTCAGACATTCAAACACTGTTGAAGTACCAACTGTACGCACCACCTTGAACGGAACGAGATCTTTCAGATACGAGGCCGCTCAGGTATGGAACAGCCTGCCAAATGACATTAGAAAAATTGAAAACCACAAGGAGTTTGTGAGGCTGGTCCGTGCCTGGACGGGCCCGTCCTGTAAGTGCTCAATGTGCTCTACCTAGTCGTGTCCGCTTATTTCCTCATGCTTAATGTGCTTAATGTGCTTAATGTGCTTATAACTGTGTGCTATGTGTTTTATTTGTGTTTTTTATGTTTATAATTTATGATTTGTGCTAGCTTGATGTTCTAATTTGATTGTTGTAACTTAGTTTTAGTGTTCTATAAATTTGCATGCCACAAATAGTTGCTTTAACTGCTTTTTATGTATTTTTGTTTTAAGATACCTGTGAGGTAATTGCTGATCAGTTCCTTTACAAATCTGATTTGGGGATAACTGTTTTTTTTGTTTTTTTTAAAACATATCTTAATTTCACAGTAGTGTACCTTTTTGCCTGTCAGTGTCTTAACATTTTTGTTCATATTGCAGTTTTTAGGCCACAGACCAAGATCAGCAACTACAACACAGTGTATCAATCAATAGTGTATTTCTATTTGAATTCTTAAGATTTATCTATATTATATAGTTGCTTGTATCTTAAGCTGTATGTTATCCTTAAATTGTTAAAACTATTAACACAATGTATTAATTTTATTTTTGTCTTTTAGGTGCTCGCTTTAACATGTTTTAATTATGCTATGTTCTGTGTTGTACTCATGTTTAAACCAACTTTTATTTCCTAGCTGTTTTTTCTTATGTTATGATTATAATATATGTTTGTCGGAAAAATAGCTTATTAGCTAATGTTATTTGTAAATGTAATCCGACGTTAAATAAAGCTTCTTGTATCGTGTAGGGCTTACACAATAAGTCACATGACACATGCATGTACATATAATATTATGTAGGATTCTATTATACATGTATATATTATGTACAGTACACGTATACTCTATATATGTGTGTGTATTTAGCGACCCTATATAAATGCATACCTATTATATAACTATTTTATTTAGTGTATAGCCTATTAATTTAGTTCATGTTTTATTGGCCAATAGCAAATTATTTATTTGTGCATTTTCTGTGTGTCACCATTTCGGACTAAGCACGTAGCTACACAAGACTACCCACTCAAAACTAGTGATTTTGCTTGATAATGAAGTATCGATAAATAATAAATGAATATAAAAGAACAGCTTAGCTATATATGACGATGCAAAGGGTCGATTTGTCACCATACGTATACATTTATAAGAGTTGCATGGGACATATTTATTCAATCAGCTGTCTATGGAACGATGGTGATTGAGACTGTGGGCGAGAAGCCTATGGTACATCTACACCACTAACGGATTCAGGGGGTGGGGCGCACCAGGGGGTGGGGCGCACCAGGGGCGCGCGCACCCTAAAATCGCTGGAGCATGCATAGGTAACTAATGTGCCGTATTTTGCGTTAAAAATGTAATATGCAAAAACAAATTCTGTAGAGGATGACGTCACTCGATGCTGTCAATCTAGTCTATCAAAACAATAATGGATGCCCCGAGTGCGAAACGCGTTAAATTTCAAACGATGATTAGCTTTTTCCGAACTGAAGAAACCAAAGAAAAGGTAAGATAATTGCTCAGAAAATAAACATATATTTTGCAGTAACGGTGATATAAAAAAATGTTAATACAAAGTCCATTATTAAATTAATTCTACCACGTGTCACGCATGTTTTGTTGGTCTGGTGAAATTTCATGCACGGATCCAGAATTTTTCTCAGGGGTTCCAAACCGCCCCTGATTAATAGAACGCACCTGGTGGATCCAAATTTTCCGGGGGAACATGGACCTCCCTAGCCTTCAAATAGGTTGCGCCCCCCTAACGCCAAATCCTGTAACCGCCCCTGACTACATTATGATTTATACTAAGATAATCGTCGTAGTAAAGCTGTATAGTCGTTTCTTAACATACCACTGGTCGTAACATATCGAGGCATCCAAACTTTTTCAGAACGAGGTAAAATAACGCCACCTATCATTCTTTCCATTGGATCAGTGTTGACCCAGAAAGGTAAACATGTGTTGATAAACAAGAAATCATAAACTGTCAACGTAAGTGGTTCGAAAATTACTGATGCAAGATGCTTACCTGAATATCAAGATCTATGCAAAATTACCCCACCCCTTTATCTGATAAAATGCTACAAATATCCATAATATATATTTATGTTCATTCCAACTTTGTAAAATGGCGGTCTGGTATTTATGAATGAAGCTGTTTTGATCACGTGTTTAATTTTAAGGTCCGAGACGCGCTTTTTCTATTGAATGATTATTTTTCAAAACAGTTCCCCCCTCAAATGTAGTATTTTTTATTAAAAACAAGTTGATGTTCATATCAATTGAACTTTCTTCCGTGATGTAAATATATTGACATGTGGTGATATAGCCAGATTCCCGCATTTTATTATTCATAAAAAGTAGGCCCATCGTGGGCCTAAGGCTGTTTTCTGGTGGGAGATTACAAAGATATTCATGTTTTATGTTAATATGACAAATTTACTGCTAGACTTACATATTATACAGATTAAGGTCTCTATCAAATACTCACATAATTTTATTATGACTACCTTTGTATAAACACCCAAATTAGGGCCTCGGCCATTTGCCGCGGTATACTCGGAACTACTGACTACGTAACTGCTGACACGATGGCATCAAAAACATGATAAACACAAGTGATTTCCAATAATATTTCTTCTTTGTGTATGTGTAATGTTGAAGTGGAGAAGTCATAAGATAATGCAAAATGAGTTTTAAATTCAGGTCCATAATAGTATATCTGTAGTTTGGTTTTTAATAGCTAATACCGCGATATACCCATAATGCATCCTACATAGCGACCAACCTTTTTGACTGTATTTGGTTCTTCACTGTCTTTCTTTGTCAAGTCGAGTGGTTGATCCTTGGCATCGCCCCTTTCAGTGGTTTGGGAAGATGGGATTCTATTCAGCATATTACCGTTGCAGTCATCTCCAGAATTTCCAGAAACCGATATATTTTTTTCGCGACGATCTCGAGCTCTGCGATTTTGAAACCAAATTGAAATAAAGTTTTCATGTTTTTCCAGTTGTTTTGCAATGCGCATTTTGACGAATCTTGCAGGCTTTTGCTCCATTCTGTAACTGTCTTCCAGAATTGCCATCTCTTCGTTAGATATAACTGTCCTTTTGCGTTTCTTTTTCTTTTTATTTTTCGATTCTCGATTGTTTCCAGTATCCATCTTAATTGTGCTTGACACATGTGACGTCATCGTAGATATGACGTAATTCAGTTACATTTCGTATTAAACAGGTGCTCGGCTTTGACTAAATTAGTACAAGAACGACAAATATATAGATAGGCCTATTAAAGTATAAGACAGCGGAATTTTCATGACATTTTAAAAACGGTATTTTCTGGTTAATTTTGGTTGATGTTTGAATAATATAAATTAAGAAGTGTTCAACATATTAAAAATGACATAGCATTGCATATGGTACACTTTGTACATGATTCATGGCGATAAGCCTGACCTCTAAGTTTAGTTTAAACAATATTTTATTTCAATATATGTAGCAAATCAAATATCATATAACAGAAATGTGTTTTTCGGAATTTTCACATGACTTGTGACTGGTGCACACTAAACCATGAGGTATCCATCGCGACAAAAACAAACAGATAGTTCTGTATGCATACCTATTATGCTTAGGGGATCTTTTGGTGTGTGTTTTACGTTTATTTATCGTCGCTACCGGTTTCCCATACGAGCGACGCCTCCTGAACAGATTAGTCATTTTAGATTTTTGGAGGATAGTGCAATGATACAGACAGATTTAGTTTAATCATATCTTATTGCAAATCATTATTATATATGTCATGCATAAACAGATATAATACATAATATGAACATGCAAATGGTTTGGGCCACAAGTTTTAACAACATTAGACAACGGCCCGCACCAGACAGACATAGACCCATTCCAGAGTCTCCTCTGGTTCTTTTATGTGCACGGTGTAAAGCACCGACACGAGACCTCGATTTAACGTCCCATCTGAAAGACTGTTAATTGTATAAGTGTCAGACGGGGGATCGAACCTGCGATCCCTGGATTACCAGTCCAGCGTGTTACCACTGGACTACAGATCCGTCTGTAATCTTCTGGATCTTTTAGGTATACGTTAATGACACTAATGCAAACATCAACATTACATATTTTCGAAATATAATGTGAATAATAATTTATCTGTCTGTCTGTCTGTCTGTCTGTCTGTCTGTCTGTCTGTCTGTCTGTCTGTCTGTCTGTCTGTCTGTCTGTCTGTCTGTCTGTCTGTCTGTCTGTCTGTCTGTCTGTCTGTCTGTCTGTCTGTCTGTCTGTCTGTCTGTCTGTCTGTCTGTCTGTCTGTCTGTCTGTCTGTCTGTCTGTCTGTCTGTCTGTCTGTCTGTCTGTCTGTCTGTCTGTCTGTCTGTCTGTCTGTCTGTCTGTCTGTCTGTCGAGGAAAACTGGGTTCCCCTCCGACAAGTAGTTCAGGCACGGATGGACACTCTTCACTCCTCACTTGAAAGAGAGTTATTCAACTACGAGGTAGACAGAACAACACGCCAGCACTAGCCAGGCGTTGATATATTTTGCCTGGTCAGTCATATAAATCTATTTTAACACCGATACCATTAATTGGGTCATATTGAGTTTCTAATAATATCATTTTGCCAAAAATAAATTAGTGCAAAATCGACTAACTGGAACCCATGCTACGCCAGAACATGTTCTACACACTTGTCCGAGGCATTCGATTGCTGTTCAAGTTGTCCAGAAAGGCGGGATGTTCTGGACGGGGCAGTCAATCGAGCGCACCCGAAGAGAAGAGAATTACGTGGTAATATTCTTATTTGTAGTCCAAATTTCAACGACATTGACATAATTTATATATCCGACAAACGCAAGATATATACTTTACATGATAGTATAGTACGATATATAAATTTTGTATATTCTATGGTGTCACATATGTTGGACGTTTCGTACCTTGCTCACAACGTACCAGATACTCGTGATGATTTGTAAACCGTCACTTACCATGGTAAGACGATTGGTAATCATTGTCACCTGAACTATGAATTATTTGCACATCGGAACAGATACAGTATGTATCCGTCAGCACAAAAATAGACCTGATTTCTTCCGATATTTGAAAGCGATTGTTCTGTTTGTTTCATAGAGCAACGGTCAAATTCCTAATCCTATAGCGCTGTCAGTAAAAATGCATAACCAAACTCCATGGATGATGGAAACATACATGATGGATAATAAATATCAGTGTGTAAGCTAACACCTAGCGTGTTACAATATCTCCATACAAACGACTATCATGCAGTGGATAAATAGTCGCCACCAAATGTTGCCATATTGATCATGCCAATTGCCAGTCCCTAGTTGTTCTGCGCAGCTGCTTTTAAACTTTTACCACAACTTATTTTCATTACTTAAATTATACTTTTAACTACTCATACATTTAACTTTGCGCAACATGTCTACGTCCCTGCGAGGGGTTCGACATTAACGGAAGATAGATATCTATCCCACCTCCATAGATATTACTGGGACTACATGAGATTCTGGCCTTTATTATGAGCATTGGTTTGGCTACTACTATTTATGTCGAATTAGTAATTGCGCCACGAGGTGCTTCTATGTTGTCCTTAATGGTATTAGTTCAGAGGCTATTCCGGTGTCCTCTGGAGTCCCACAGGGATCCGTACTTGGACCCCTGCTTTTCCTAGCCTACATAAACGACCTCCCACAAAACATCAGTTCCAAAGTCCGCATCTTTGCAGATGATACTGCAGTATATCTATCACTGACATCTGCAAATGAATCGGTCACACTCCAAAATGATCTTAAGAGATTAGAAGAGTGGGAGTTGGAGTGGGACATGGAATTTAACCCCAAATGTCAAGTTATCCACGTCACCAGAAGGAAACATCCTATTCCCAGCAAATATAAACTCCATGGAGTCCTACTTGAGTCGGTCACCTCAGCCAAATACCTTGGCGTGGATATCTCAAATAACCTGTCATGGGACACCCACATAAAAAGGTCAACAAAGAAAGCAAACCAAACATTAGGATTTCTACGTAGAAACCTCCAGGTCAAATCTGAACCCCTTAAGACCATGGCTTACCAGACACTAGTGAGACCCCAGCTTGAATATGGCTCCGAGATCTGGTCGCCCCATACCCAAACATTGATAGACCAAATTGAAGGTGTCCAGCGAAGAGCAGCCCGTTGGATAAAGGCTGACTTCTATCGTACCTCTAGTGTTACAGACATGCTACATTCCCTAAATCTACGCAGACTAGATCAACGGCGTATTGACAATAGGTTATCCCTTATGTATAAAATTCATAATGATCTTGTTGCTATTCCCATTGAAAATTACCTATTTCCTCTCTCCCGTCCTACTCGCCATTGCCATTCCTTAAGCTATAGGTTAATTACAGCAACTACAGACTACTACAAGTTTTCCTTCTTTTCAAGAACAATCTATCATTGTAACCACCTCCCTCCTGACATTGTCCATCTCCCTACCATAGAGCAATTCAATACGGCAGTTTGGCATATTGAACATGCCAGTCCCTAGTTGTTCTGTGTAGCTGCTTTTAAACTTTTACCACAACTTATTTTCATACCTTCTTAAATTATACTTTTAACTACTCATACTTTTAACTTCTTTGCGGTTTTTGACGCGGAACATGTCTACGTCCCCGCGAGGGGTTCGACATTAAAGGAAGATAGATAGATAGATTCTATGAGGGAACGGGTTATATGGTGTTATTTCAACAAAATATAGTTAATATGCACAGTATGACCACATAGGCACATACATTTGAATAAAAGGATTGATAAGAGACTAGTATAATGGGGCAGTATATCTAGAGACCAGTATAATGGGCCAGTATATCTTGCTGGAGAAAATTTTATATGTAAATTGTAAAAAAATGTGTTCTTTTTAGGGGGGGGTTGGAAACCCAGGGGGCGACTCAGGGTCCCAAGGACGACTATTTCGCCCAATTCGCCCTCTAGAATGAGCCCTGTAAATTAACAAACACATCAACTTCAGGAGAAAACAAATTGGAATTAATCAGTATATATTAGGTAAATTTTGTGTCTGTTATCCAAGGCGCATTACGCTCGTTAAAATGTATATATTTACCTGATTTCAGTCAAAAATTCTCCACGAGCCGCTGGTAAAAACAACCTATGGATTCTTATTTTTTGTGCCAAAATTGTGCTTTTTGTTTTTCGTTTTAGGCAGGATCTAATTGTGTGTAAGGCACTGGGTGTAAAGGCAACTGTAGCATTATAATTGTAGCTGGAAATTAATTCATCATTTCATATATTTTTCCCAACAGACTGATGGCAGAAAATGATGAACATGGCCGGGTATTCTGGGATTTACAATCGAACATGAACAACCTACCTGCACGACTCGGTAATCAGAGAGTGCAACAACAGCTTGGACAGGTAGCTAATGCTAAGCAATTTTGTTGTAATAATAAAGATCAATCAATACACAGGGTTCCCTCTGTCTGAATGTTTTTCTGCGCCACTTCTGTCGCAAGTTAGGAGCCAATTTAAAAATCTTGGAGCCAACTAAGAGCCATATAGTTCACAAATAAATATTTGAAGCCATGTATTTGACAAAACATGTGCCAAAAAGGTTTTTTTTTGAAAAGTATAAATATTCACAAAATGTAGCACCAGCAGGGATCATTTTAGAGGGCGATGTGGGCGAAATTGTCGCCCTAGGGACCCTGACTTCGCCCTCTGGGGGCCCCACTTCTCCCTAAAAAAAAAAAATATATATATAATATAAAAATTATTTTTTGTTTTTTTACTATTTTCAAACAAAATGTTGTCTAGTAAGATACACTGGCCCATTATAAAGCACTCCTTCTATTCAAATGTTGTATTTAATGGTTGTACTGTGCATTTTAACCCTATTTTGCAGAAGTATATTAAAGAACACCATTTAAGGAAGCGATCACGCGCTTTCTCACTTCTCCCAAAAATTCTGACCTAGAATGAACCCTGCACCAGTATTTGTATTTTGTCACAATTGGCGACTGACAGCGGTAACCCTGAATACAAGTTTGCATGGTTGGAACTCGCCCAGAAATATGCTACGAGTGCTTGTGGGAATTTTGTGAACTTTGATTATTCCAGAAGATGGACGAAATGTTGAATTAAATTTATTGCCGATTCAAACCAAGATATACAGTACAGGTTCCGTAGACTTCTATTTCCACTTTACCGGGGGGAGGGGCAGATTTATCTCATAATGGAAAATCACAGTGGCAACGTCTTTTTTCCCCGTGGATCGACACTACGGACAACAAATATCAGAATATGGTAGAAGTATAAAGTGTTCACGGCTGTGTGTTTTTGAAGGACAATATAGAGATTCGGGAGGCACTATATTTGGACAGATTTGTTTAAAATTGTTTTTGAGATAGGGCCATTTTGTTGATCGTGCGAAATCTGACATCCCTCAGGTTCTGTGCTTAAAATTTATATGCGTCGAATCCCTGTGGTATTGCTCACAAGTTTTGGCAATGAAGTCACACCCAATGTTTCCACAACTGCAACCTTGAGCTGTCAATCAATCTCTAACTGGATGGTATTGCTATATCCACCTGTTCATTTGTTCACAAGCAATTTCTATGATTGACAGATAAATCGGCAATGCGTAATCCTTTGATGTGGATCTTATATACAGCATGTTACAAATGTACGTTAATCCTGTGTGGTGCCTCGCTGCACAATATTGTGAAGAATAAATTTCCCTTGGGAATGCCTTGCCCGCTAACATACAGAGTTGTATGATCACAGTTATAAATCACCTGAAAAAAATCATGATTTAAATCACCTGAAAAAAATTGGTGTTAAAAACAATGGATTAAACTTTTTATCACTGATTAGATAATTATAAGCCGGTCACAGTTAGTATAGAGGTGTAAGTGTCCACACATGTCTTTGGTTTTGGTAATTGGGGGCATGCTTTGAAGGTAATTATTTGCATTGTAATGATTGTATTAAAGAAAGTAAGTAGTACAGAGTCATTTATGCTTTGAAGCTATTCAAAACTATTCAATTAGTTCCCATGACTCATTTCAGTAATGACCATTGGCCTAAAATAGATCTATTTATCTATAATTATTTAAAATGGCTAATAGACTATATATATACACTGTAGATGTATCTATTTCAAATTTGACCTAATATTGATATGTTCAAAAACTTCAGTTAATAAGAAGCAACTTTGTTGATCAGTATTATAATAAAGGGAAGTTGCACATCAATCTTCACAATGTCTGGTAGAAAAAAAGATTGTGTATGGTTGTATTTTGACAAGTTTACTGTTCATGGAAAGTCTGGATGTAAGGCTAAATGTAAAAAGTGTGCGAAACAAATGCAGGGACTGGTCTCTCGTATGAAGCAACATGTTCAAGATTGTAACAGTAACACTACTAGTATGTGCGACCTGATCACTGCCGACAGTCGCGACACTGAGCTACGGTGAGGTGTGGAACGTGTTTTCTCCACCTTTGGATTCGTTCATTCGAAAATCAGAAATAGGCTTGGCATTGAAAAGGCCGGAAAGCTTGTCTTCATATACAAACTTCTTAACGCCAAAAAATAAATGTGACAGTAACTAACGTGACAGTCTGTGGTGTACCTACATGTATATATAGTTTAGTTTTAGCTATATAGTATAGTATATATATTTAAATCATCTTATTCTAAACTATGTGTAATGTATATATTTAAATCATAAATGCATTGAAATTACCTTTGTGTTTTATTTTAGTATCACTATATATTTTAAAATAACTACTATTAAAATAAAAAAAATCAATTAAAATCCAAAAAATCAATTTAAATTAAAAAAATCCGATTTTTTTGATTTTTAAAAAAAAATCATGATTTATATCAACCCTGCTAACATAATGTTCACCTTTGATTAGTGCATGTAAACCCTAGATTAATTAATACACATGTATTTCACGTTGTAGCACCGATGTAATTAACCATGCGTGTCATACCTAGACGATGTGCAGAACGCTTGCTTGTTGATTCAAGGTCAATGTCACACATTTATGTCAAATAGTGTTTGTTTATATTATAGTGTTACCCCTATTTAAAAGTAGGGCTGCGTATTGCCAGACCCCTTCCGATACGATACGTATTGCAATACGGGACTGCCGATACGATATGATACAGGCAATATCGGAGAACGGATCCAGCTTTAGGGTCATAGCAAATGACCTCTCTATGTGAGCACTTGACCTCCGTTTGAGTCCTGTGTCGTCTGGGCTACTGTAGGATAGAGTAACGTCAATGATGCTCATGATGTCAACATGTATTTGTGTATAGGACATTTGTTATTTAGCGCCGATTTTGACGTTTTGGATCCGTCTAATCAAGGTAGTAAAAATACTAAAAATAACCAACAAAGTCATTCAGAGTAGAACAGTATTAAGTTATTAATCAATAAAGTTTTTATAGATTTCTCTATATCCCCCCCCCCCCAAAAAACAATACCTAGATCTTAATACTTTGAAGGTCACTATCAAGAAGATTTTTCTTCAAAAAGATCAAAGAATCAACACGCTCTGGGTCTAGCTCTGAAAATATATAGATCTAGTTCTTGTATGAGGCTATGAGCATAGGCCTACTGGTAATAAAAACAACTAAAGGGTACAGATTTTGTTTATTAGCCTACATATACCAAACCATACAATAAATAATGGATTAGCTCTAGATTTATAATTCCAAGCTCTTGCAAATCTGGGATCCCAACTATTATATGGTTCTCTATGAATCCGCGCCCGTTGCTAAAAATAGCAATGTCATCCGGAAGTCAACAAGGTAAAATAATTCGAAAAATACAACTCATAGATTTTAAGCCCGATTTAAAATGTGTAAAACTAAAGACCTGTTTCAATTCGACGTTTTTATTGTTAAACACCACTTTAAAAATTCGAACTTGCGTGATAGCTTTAACGCTAGCTCTGCAGCAGCAGGTGCATGCTTTGAGGAATGCTAAAAATAACAGGAAAGTTTTGCTCATTTAGCGAACGTTTTCAAGTATTTTAATTAGAATCGGTAGAAAAAACACACAATGGAATTTTAATCTTCGATATACGCGATACAGACCCTCCCGATACGATACGCATATACGTTCGTCAGCGTATCGCGGTATATCGCCGCAGCCCTATTTAAAAGGCCAGCCATTTCTGACATATGAGACATCTCTTCTTATGAACATCAGTACTTCCCGAATCCTATGCTTGTATGCCTGGTAGGTAGGCAATCGGTAACAGTAAACCATTATTTAACTAGGTAGCTGGCGGCTCACCAACCAGCTATATCAGAACAAACCCCTGATGAGGTTTGAACCTTCGACCTCCCGCTCCGTAGGCGGACGGACGCCTTAACCACTAGGCCACGGAGTCAAATATATATATATACATGATTGCACAATATTTTGTGTTCTTCACAATCACACCATCTCGCATTATTCCATATATTCTATGTATAATATTGTGTCAAGAGACATTATAGATTGTGCAGAATTCAAACGACGGGAATATGTGTTCATCTTGTTAGCAATTTTAATTTATAAAAACGACTTTTTAGAATATAAAATGTGCTACGCGTAATTGAGGTTTAGCATTTAGACTTTGAAAAATGCCTTGATAGTAAAATGTCACATTTTTCAAGTCTAAATATTTGGACTACACTTGGAAGTGAAAGGTCAAGTGGCTATGATTTGTGTCTGGTCCAGAACTCTTCAACCGCTTGAGGAATTTATTACTAATATGGCAGAGATGATAACCACATTGAGACAATGTGCAGAGTGACTGACTGTTATATTTTATACATGTAGGTCGTGCGTGGTGTCATACCTGGAGCTGGACCTCAGGCTGAGTACCATCCAAATCCCTACCTACAGCATCTGTACAGCAGAAACGCTGGGGCAAATGGGAACCAGCAGATCAGGGGAGATCACTCTGAAGAGGACATTGATTTCAGGGAACTAGAAGCTCAGTTGCAAGAAGTTATAACAAACTCTGCTGAAGCTGATACTGTTGATGGTAAGTCCGTAAGATGTAGAAATAACTCTGCCCAAATCTCATTCAATGATTCAAGACAATTTCTTGAAATACAGTCAAACCTGTCTTAAGCAGCCAGCCAAGGGAATCACTGAAAGTGGCTGCTTAGCGCAGGTGGCTGCTTAATAGAGGTCAAATATATAATAAACTAACATTGGGAATCCTGAAACTGGTTGCTTAATACAGGTTGGCTGCTTAATACAGGTGACCACTAACACAGGTTTGACTGTATATAATGAATATATATATATATATGTGTTGACCTGAAAATCTATTTTTGTCTTCTACTCACACATCGCTTCATGTGCAGGTTTGACTGTAGACATAATACAGGTTGATCACTAGTGGAGGTTTCACTAGACATAATACAGGTTGATCACTAGTGCATGTTTGACTGTAGACATAATACAGGTTGATCACTAGCGCAGGTTTGCCTGTAGACATAATACAGGTTGATCACTAGTGCATGTTTGACTGTAGACATAATACAGGTTGATCACTAGCGCAGGTTTCACTGTAGACATAATACAGGTTGATCACTAGTGCATGTTTGACTGTAGACATAATACAGGTTGATCACTAGCGCAGGTTTCACTAGACATAATACAGGTTGATCACTAGTGCATGTTTGACTGTAGACATAATACAGGTTGATCACTAGTGCATGTTTGACTGTAGACATAATACAGGTTGATCACTAGCGCAGGTTTCACTGTAGACATAATACAGGTTGATCACTAGTGCATGTTTGACTGTAGACATAATACAGGTTGATCACTAGCGCAGGTTTCACTAGACATAATACAGGTTGATCACTAGTGCATGTTTGACTGTAGACATAATACAGGTTGATCACTAGTGCATGTTTGACTGTAGACATAATACAGGTTGATCACTAGCGCAGGTTTCACTGTAGACATAATACAGGTTGATCACTAGTGCATGTTTGACTGTAGACATAATTCAAGTTGATCACTAGTGCAGGTTTGACTGTAGACATAATACAGGTTGATCACTAGTGCAGGTTTCACTGTAGACATAATACAGGTTGATCACTAGCGCAGGTTTCACTGTAGACATAATACAGGTTGATCACTAGTGCAGGTTTGCCTGTAGACATAATTCAAGTTGATCACTAGTGCAGGTTTGACTGTAGACATAATACAGGTTGATCACTAGTGCAGGTTTGACTGTAGACATAATACAGGTTGATCACTAGTGCAGGTTTCACTGTAGACATAATACAGGTTGATCACTAGTGCAGGTTTCACTGTATACATAATACAGGTTGATCACTAGTGCAGGTTTCACTGTAGACATAATACAGGTTGATCACTAGTGCAGGTTTCACTGTAGACATAATACAGGTTGATCACTAGTGCAGGTTTGACTGTAGACATAATTAAGTTGATCACTAGCGCAGGTTTCACTGTATAGACATAATACAGGTTGATCACTAGTGCAGGTTTCACTGTAGACATAATTAAGTTGATCACTAGTGCAGGTTTCACTGTAGACATAATACAGGTTGATCACTAGCGCAGGTTTGCCTGTAGACATAATTCAAGTTGATCACTAGCGCATGTTTGACTGTAGACATAATTCAAGTTGATCACTAGTGCAGGTTTGCCTGTAGACATAATACAGGTTGATCACTAGTGCAGGTTTGACTGTAGACATAATACAGGTTGATCACTAGTGCAGGTTTGACTGTAGACATAATACAGGTTGATCACTAGCGCAGGTTTCACTGTAGACATAATACAGGTTGATCACTAGTGCAGGTTTACCTTTTTGAGCATGAAAAATAGCTAAAACTCGATCCAATTCTACTACCAAACAGATTGGTCAATTTTTTTGAAATATATTTTGGTTTATTTGGAGCATTTTGACAAACCAGTAAATAAAAAATGGATCTAAAGAGAATAATAAATTTCTGTTTTTGTTTTTATTGAAGGTCCAGTAGAAGATGGACAGCACACGCACGCACACACACATGCCCATGGACAGGGGAGACAACCACGGCAGCTGGACTGGAAGGTTATACTTGGCTCCGGGGCGTTTGCAGCTATTTTGTTTTTACGGCTTATGGCAGATCATATTCTAGGTAACAGTGACGTTGGAAGATAGTTTGTTTGCTAGTGTTTCACTATGAGTAGTTATTTTCGAATCATATATATATACATGTGTGCACTGATATTTGGTATATCCGGCATGACTAAACCTTTTCCCAGGGCTAATCCTAGGGAGGTAACGGGTAAATTGGTCGACCTAGGGACCATGACTTTGCCCCCTAAAAATTAATTTAAAACAATTATTGTGTATTTTAAAGCAGCATTACATTGTAATAAAGGATGTTTTGTGTAAAATACACTGTTTACTAATTGAACATAATTATACAAATTATAATATAAGAATGTGTTGCAGCATCGCTACCCATACGTAAAATTTGAATTTTTCAAATATTTTTTATGTCCTACGATGTAATGCTGCTTTAACGCTATTTTGTTGACATTTATTTTTAAATAAGACCATTCAGGGCCCAATCGCATACTTTCCAAAAATGTTCTGACCTAGGACGAGCACAGTTGTCCCACAATGCAGTTCTTCTCGACAACCATTACCATATATATCGACACATTTGTAGTCAAAACTAACAACAACATAGTCGATGCATTTCCAGTACTATCTCTATGGAGGTTGGATAGACATGATGAATTATGATAGGTAAATGGCTGCCATTGTTAGTTATTGGGTTTGCTACTGACCCTCCACAGAGTTATGTGGTGTCAGTAAAATGTATTGGGGGATGCAAGGCAGTAGGGTCAGCCAACCCAATAACGAATTTATTGCATCAACTTAGTTTTAGTTTAATCATATTTGATTGCTCGATTCGTTTTACATATACATGTGAATACAAAACATGACAAATTAAATAAAGGCAAACGGGTCGGGCCACAAGTTCTAGCAAGATTAGTTACGGCCCTTCCCGAATTTTTGCATCAACCACCTTTAGTTTAAAAAATATTTGAATTATTACATCATTCCAGAATTAAAAAAGTGTTTTAATTGTTTTCTGAACTTATTTTAGTCAAATAAATTTAGTCAAATCAATCGGCGTCATGGAAAATAGACCTATTGGATAGAAACGCTGTACTTATTGCACAAGAAAAATGTTCTCGCGTCAAAACACTGTCCGTATGATCCGTTTCCCATTTCATTATTTCTGGGTACGAAATGGACTGGGTCCGAGATGATCAGGTACCATACCAAGGAGCTTACCCTATGGTGCGCAGTGAAGCCATTTGTTGTCAATGTCAGTTAGTTTTTCGCAATGTTATTGATTGTGGTAAATTATTACCTAAATGGCAATGGATTCTATCAGGGATGAAATCTCGCTATCGATTAATCTAATATTGTAAAAACTTGTTTTGCAAGCGATCTAATATAAATTTGTATAATTACTTATTTAATTGAACGTAAACATTGGACGAATGCGGTTCTCGAGTATTTAATACTCTAGTAATGATTACTTGATGGTTTACTGTACATATACAGTCCCACCTCCACAAACGTCACCTCCCATGAGCAACGCCCTCTTTATAACGTCACCATTATTCCCACCTGTTGCGTTTTAATACAATTAGCGACAGTCATTATCCCACCCAACGATGCAAAAACCTCCCAAGAACAGACAAAAATGTGGCTGAAAAAAGAAACAGTCTGTACATGTATGTGTCATCGGGCGCAAATAATCGCTAATTGTTCCTTTCGATTTTCAATAAACAGTAATTATCTTAATCTGTGGCCATATCCGGGGAGCCAATAATCTACAGGCTGGACCGTAAGTGTGAAAATAATCATTGTTTACGGGTATTTTTTCAATAAACAGCTTGACATGATTGGCAGGTTGTTTTAAATACCGCGTATATCTATTGATCTCTTAAGATGAAGAAAAAGGGAATTTTGCAGGTGCATACCATATATGACCATACCTTGTCTGTCAATAGAGGAGACTGTTTATAAACTTTATATGTTTGTTTAATAATTATCTCATACCGTAATAAAATAATTTATCATCAGTTTTCGGACACGCCTCATCCGAAATACCTACCAAATATCTGAAATTAAATCAAGCATACGATCCCAAAAATCAATTGATCTTTTTCCGAGCACTCTTGTCCTCGATCGGAACTGTGTCTGAGTACCTGAGTATCAAAATTGCTAGTCGTTGCTATCCTTAATTTTATATAATTAAAATGCGTTATTTATCAGACTTTAACTTTGATGTATTGAAAACATTAATTAATGTACACAATTGTCATCAATTTGCATAATTTGGAGATTTTAACACATTGCATCCATATATATTCAATCTTAGTTCAATATATCGTATAATGAAAGTAGTACCCCCATTCTGTATACTCTTATATTCAAATCAGTATGAGCAATTATAACTGTCAAAACTGACTTCCCGCAATTTCCAAACTTCAAAAAGTTGAACCTCCCTAGAACGACAACCTCTCTACAACAACAATATTGTCTGTATCCGGATGGTGTTTGCTCTGGAGAGGTTTGACTGTATATGATTACTGTGTGTGTGTTTTACGTTTATTTATCGTCGCTACCGGTTGCCCATATGAGCGATGCCTCCTGAACAGATTAGTCATTTTAGATTTTTGGAGGATAGTGCAATGATACAGAGAGAGACCCATTACAGAGCCTCCTCTCGTTCTTTTACATGCACAGTGTACATCACCGACACGAGACCTCGGTTTAATGTCCCATCTGAAAGACTTAATTTTATTAGTGTCAGACGGGGGATGGAACCTGCAATCTCTGTATTACCCATCCAGCGTGTTACCACTGGACTATAGATCCGTCTTTTTTGGTCCGCCGTATTCCCTTTATTGAATTTTTTATCACATTAGAAACCTCCCTCCCCTCGGCTGCATTCTGAGGCATTTACGGTATGATTGTGTTGATGAGAAATGTACAGGACTGAAAATCAATGCTCTTTCAAAGTTATTAAGCTGGTGACCCAGGGGTAAAAAATGGAGTCAGCTGATCAATACAGGGCCATCATGGCCCTCTTGTTAGTGAGGTGGTTGTTACGCTGATATTGGTGTTGCTTCTATATACGTCGATAGAAAAAACTTTCTATTTTTTTCATTTTCAGGAATTCTTGTATTTATTGGCTTGTCTCTAGTGTTTTACTATGCAAACTCGAGGATGATAGAAATTGTTCACATCACATCACTTAGGGTAAGTTTATGTATATAATGCTGTCTATTGTTCGTTATAGCTATGTCTGTCCAGCAATATACCATGTTATTTTGTGTATATTATAGGACAGTATAGTAGGTTATAGCCGTGTCTGTCCAGCAATATACCATGTTATTTTGTGTATATTATAGGACAGTATAGTATGTTATAGCCGTGTCTGTCCAGCAATATACTGTGTTATTTTGTGTATATTATAGGACAGTATAGTAGGTTATAGCCATGTCTGTCCAGCAATATACCATGTTATTTTGTGTATATTATAGGACAGTATAGTAGGTTATAGCCGTGTCTGTCCAGCAATATACCATGTTATTTTGTGTATATTATAGGACAGTATAGTAGGTTATAGCCGTGTCTGTCCAGCAATATACCATGTTATTTTGTGTATATTATAGGACAGTATAGTATGTTATAGCCGTGTCTGTCCAGCAATATACCATGTTATTTTGTGTATATTATAGGACAGTATAGTAGGTTATAGCCATGTCTGTCCAGCAATATACCATGTTATTTTGTGTATATTATAGGACAGTATAGTAGGTTATAGCCGTGTCTGTCCAGCAATATACCATGTTATTTTGTGTATATTATAGGACAGTATAGTAGGTTATAGCCGTGTCTGTCCAGCAATATACCATGTTATTTTGTGTATATTATAGGACAGTATAGTATGTTATAGCCGTGTCTGTCCAGCAATATACCATGTTATTTTGTGTATATTATAGGACAGTATAGTAGGTTATAGCCGTGTCTGTCCAGCAATATACCATGTTATTTTGTGTATATTATAGGACAGTATAGTAGGTTATAGCCGTGTCTGTCCAGCAATATACCATGTTATTTTGTGTATATTATAGGACAGTATAGTAGGTTATAGCCGTGTCTGTCCAGCAATATACCATGTTATTTTGTGTATATTATAGGACAGTATAGTAGGTTATAGCCGTGTCTGTCCAGCAATATACCATGTTATTTTGTGTATATTATAGGACAGTATAGTAGGTTATAGCCGTGTCTGTCCAGCAATATACCATGATATTTTGTGTATATTATAGGACAGTATAGTAGGTTATAGCCATGTCTGTCCAGCAATATACATGTTATTTTGTGTATATTATAGGACAGTATAGTATGTTATAGCCGTGTCTGTCCAGCAATATACTGTGTTATTTTGTGTATATTATAGGACAGTATAGTAGGTTATAGCCGTGTCTGTCCAGCAATATACCATGTTATTTTGTGTATATTATAGGACAGTATAGTAGGTTATAGTCATGTCTGTCCAGCAATATACCATGTTATTTTGTGTATATTATAGGACAGTATAGTAGGTTATAGCCGTGTCTGTCCAGCAATATACTGTGTTATTTTGTGTATATTATAAGACAGTATAGTAGGTTATAGCCGTGTCTGTCCAGCAATATACCATGTTATTTTGTGTATATTATAGGACAGTATAGTAGGTTATAGCCGTGTCTGTCCAGCAATATACCATGTTATTTTGTGTATATTATAGGACAGTATAGTAGGTTATAGCCGTGTCTGTCCAGCAATATACCATGTTGTTTTGTGTATATTATAGGACAGTATAGTATGTTATAGCCATGTCTGTCCAGCAATATACTGTGTTATTTTGTGTATATTATAGGACAGTATAGTATGTTATAGCCGTGTCTGTCCAGCAATATACCATGTTATTTTGTGTATATTATAGGACAGTATAGTATGTTATAGCCGTGTCTGTCCAGCAATATACCATGTTATTTTGTGTATATTATAGGACAGTATAGTATGTTATAGCCGTGTCTGTCCAGCAATATACCATGTTATTTTGTGTATATTATAGGACAGTATAGTAGGTTATAGCCGTGTCTGTCCAGCAGCAATATACCATGTTATTTTGTGTATATTATAGGACAGTATAGTATGTTATAGCCGTGTCTGTCCAGCAATATACTGTGTTATTTTGTGTATATTATAGGACAGTATAGTATGTTATAGCCGTGTCTGTCCAGCAATATACTGTGTTATTTTGTGTATATTATAGGACAGTATAGTATGTTATAGCCGTGTCTGTCCAGCAATATACTGTGTTATTTTGTGTATATTATAGGACAGTATAGTATGTTATAGCCGTGTCTGTCCAGCAATATACCATGTTATTTTGTGTATATTATAGGACAGTATAGTATGTTATAGCCGTGTCTGTCCAGCAATATACCATGTTATTTTGTGTATATTATAGGACAGTATAGTATGTTATAGCCGTGTCTGTCCAGCAATATACCGTGTTATTTTGTGTATATTATAGGACAGTATAGTATGTTATAGCCGTGTCTGTCCAGCAATATACCGTGTTGTTTTGTGTATATTATAGGACAGTATAGTATGTTATAGCCGTGTCTGTCCAGCAATATACCGTGTTGTTTTGTGTATATTATAGGACAGTATAGTAGGTTATAGCCGTGTCTGTCCAGCAATATACCATGTTATTTTGTGTATATTATAGGACAGTATAGTATGTTATAGCCGTGTCTGTCCAGCAATATACCGTGTTATTTTGTGTATATTATAGGACAGTATAGTATGTTATAGCCGTGTCTGTCCAGCAATATACTATGTTATTTTGTGTATATTATAGGACAGTATAGTAGGTTATAGCCGTGTCTGTCCAGCAATATACCATGTTATTTTGTGTATATTATAGGACAGTATAGTATGTTATAGCCGTGTCTGTCCAGCAATATACCATGTTATTTTGTGTATATTATAGGACAGTATAGTATGTTATAGCCGTGTCTGTCCAGCAATATACCATGTTATTTTGTGTATATTATAGGACAGTCATACTCGCAGTCATGGTAGAATGTTGATGTCATGTTTATGGTTGATTATATTCCTGGCTGCACAGATCCTCGGTATCTACTGGTTTTTCGAGGACCAACAGCTATGGAGACTGTAAGTTTGTACAACATAGCTTGCATACTGTAGTACCTGCCGGATATTCATCAACCGTGTGAGAATTTGCCCCTGCTGTCAGGAACGGGGTTATTGTTTTGACTGCGTCTGTGACTCTGTTCGCACAGGATAGCTAAATATGTGTTGCTGTATTTTGAAGAACCTTTGTGGATATATAGAGGGTTGGTGTTGGAGGAAGTTGTTCGAGTTTTGGGGAAAATTGGTCACACCCTGTTGTCATAGCTATCGGCAGTGTCCACTCCCATTTCCTACATACCACTGTAAAATCAAAGCATCTGTGTGTGTTTTGCGTTTATTTATCGTCGCTACCGGTTGCCCATATGAGCGACGCCTCCTGAAGAGATTAGTTATTTTAGATGTTGGAGGATAGTGCATGATACAGACAGAGACCAATTCCAGAATCTCCTCTGGTTCTTTTACGTGCACGGTGTAAAGCACCAACACGAGACCTCGGTTTAACGTCCCATCTGAAAGACTGTTAATTTTATTAGGGTCAGACGGGGGATCGAACCTGCGAATCCTGGATTACCAGTCCAGCGTGTTACCACTGGACTACAGATCCGTCTGTGAAAGCATCTGTTGTGTCAAATAACAGCTTAGAGGTTTGCATCTCTCCGAGTGCTGGCCTCTGGTCTCTCGATATTTTGCATGATACAGTTAAACCTGTGTTAGTGGTCCCTCTATTAACCTATTCAACACCAAGTAACTGACATGGACTTGTGCATGATATTTTAGACCAATAAATTAATAAGAACATTACATTTGGACCAATTCATTTATCGCCACGAGCCGGCTCATCTGGATCTACACTTTTTGTAAGCCTATTTAGAGGTCTGTAATGTTGAATGCATTAAGCAGCCAGTTTCCAGATTGCCAATCTGTTGTTTTGTTATACATTTTTCCTCTATTTAGCAGCCACGTTACTTTCTGTGATTCCATTGGCTGACTGCTCAAGACAGGTTTGTGCAGTCAAACATGTGACAGGTTTGTGCAGTTAAACCAGTGTTAGTGGTCCCCTCTATTAAGCAGCCAACCTGTATTAAGCAGCCATATTACTAACTAGCATTTCATTACATTTCTCAAAGTATTGAATGTCAAGCCACGTACAGGGCCTGCTCTGGCTCTTATTTTTTTGTAGCCAATTATTTTTAGCCAAATCTGTGCTTCCTTTAGCCAATTCCGGCGCGTGCCATTTTTCCCTAACAGTTTTTATAGTATATTTTTATAATATATTTTAATGTATCTTGCCATTGTACCACTTCAATGCTGTATGCCCATAAACTACAACTGCGGTAAGTAAGAGTTATATTTGTAATTTTCCAATTTTACAGATTTCTGCCGTTTTTATCATTTTAGCCAAACTGAATTTTTATTAGCCAATTTTGCCATATTTTAGCCAATGGCTACTCTGGCGATTGCCAGCGCGGGCCCTGACTTAACTCTTTGCATTCTGGGTAAAATGAAAGCAATAAATAGTTAATTGTAGCCACCGACAATTCATTAATGTGCTTTCCTTATTTGTAACTGAACACTATTGCAATGTGTCATGGATTCTAATGAAATTGCATGACAGATATATGACTGTTATTTTCACCGCAAGCAGGCAAAGAGTTAAATTACAAGACAGTCAATCCTTCAAACAATCTAGAGTTACTACATATTCTTTTCAGGTTCCTTTGGCAACTACCTACCAATTGGCAAGGTGATTTATTTGACTTATTCTGGGTGACCATGGTAACTGATCATGTAGTGAGGTTTGCAGCAATTGGGATCAAATGTATTGTCGCTGTTGCGCCGGCGTTTCTCCTCTCGCAAAAGAAGAAGGTACCCCAATGACATTAATCTTCCGATTTTAAGATGCTGTGCTAAAAATAATTACCGTAGTCGGTATAATTTTTTAACCGTAAAATCTTTGTTACGGTCTTTGACTTCAACTCACTTGCCCCTTGCCACTGTAGGTTCAAATCCCACTGGGGTGTACGATTCTTTCAAGTGAGGAAGCCATCCAGCTTGCTTGTGGAAGGTCGGTGGTTCTGCTCGGGTGAGGGTTGTTCACCAACTTCACCGTTGTAGGTTCGAATCCCAATTGGGTCATCAAATTCTCTCATGTGAGGAAGCTATCCAGCAGTCTTGCAGAAGGTCGTGGTTCTGCTTGCGTGCCCGTCTGAGCCTGAAAGACTTCTCGGAGCGGCACCCGGGTTTTGCATCTACCAATAATAGGTGGAGAGACGCTATACGGCCTAACCTGTCAATGCGACTTTTAACCCCCAAAACAAACAAATCTTCCATGTGTCCAGCAATACCTCAAGTACTATTCGGAAGGGTACACTGAGTCTTCATCTACCAATAATAGCTGGAGCGCCGCCATGTGATTGTAATTATTGGTGCGATGCCCCCCCCCCCCTCCGCTCCTGTAATTATTGGTGCGATCCATCCTCCCCTCCCTAAATCTGTTACTATAATTATTGAATGCTCTAATTAGTTCTATAAATGGTCAGTTTTTTAGCGGATGGACCTTTATAAATAATAATAATAATGGAGAATAAAATACACAGTAAAACCCATATCAACTACATCATCATCATTGTGGAACAGTAATGTTCCTCTAAGGTAGAATATACTGTAGAATGTAAGTTTGAAATTGTTATTTCTCAAGTGTTCTTGCCGAGTAGGTGTCGTTCTTTACTTGATTGTTTAGGACAGAAAATATTGTGTTCCTTGCCAAGTTGTATCCTGTGTATTTGGATTGTCTAATTTTCTGTTATGAATATACACACAGGCCAGTATTGTTAGATACAAATGTCCTTGTTCAAGGGAGGTTTCATTTCCTTCCTATCCTTTCCATAATAAATATTAACGATTGTCACAGAATGTCCCATTTCCTGTACTTTCCATTAATGTTAAGAATAACGATTGTCACGGAATGTCCCATTTCCTGTACTTTCCATTGATGTTAAGAATAACGATTGTCACAGAATGTCCCATTTCCTGTACTTTCCATTAATGTTGAGAATAACAATTGTCACGGAATGTCCCATTTCCTGTACTTTCCATTAATGTTAAGAATAACGATTGTCACAGAATGTCCCATTTCCTGTACTTTCCATTAATGTTGAGAATAACAATTGTCACGGAATGTCCCATTTCCTGTACTTTCCATTAATGTTAAGAATAACGATTGTCACAGAATGTCCCATTTCCTGTACTTTCCATTAATGTTGAGAATAACAATTGTCACGGAATGTCCCATTTCCTGTACTTTCCATTAATGTTAAGAATAACGATTGTCACAGAATGTCCCATTTCCTGTACTTTCCATTAATGTTGAGAATAACAATTGTCACAGAATGTCCCATTTCCTGTACTTTCCATTAATGTTGAGAATAATGATTGTCACAGAATGTCCCATTTCCTGTACTTTCCATTAATGTTGAGAATAATGATTGTCACAGAATGTCCCATTTCCTGTACTTTCCATTAAAGTTGATATTAACGATTGTCACAGAATGTCCCATTTCCTGTACTTTCCATTAAAGTTGATATTAACAATAGTTTTGTTTTCAGGGTAAATTTTACATGTGTGTTGAGATTAGCATACAGATGTTCAGGATGACTTTACCCATACTGCCCTGGGTACACTTCCTGTATGACCAACCAAAGTCTGGAAAACTCGTATTCTCCGCCATTTTATCTGTGATATATTTAATTTTAAAAGTAAGTGCCTTACTACTTAATTAAATTCTGTTTTTTTTAAACTTTATTTATTTTTACAAAGATTGCGAAGCAAGTTCCAACAACTTATATTAATCACTCTCGTTGGCTCGGATGAAAGCATATATGTGGTCATTGATGTGGGAGGAAACCGGAGTACCAGGAGAAAACACACCTGTCCGATCTGGCGACCACCGTACCATATCACATACTTCCCAGTCCGAGGATAGAACCTGGGTTTCATTGGTGAGAAGCGAGCGCGCTAACCACTGTGCTAATCCGATTCTGTTGTATTTCGACAGTGCTTAAGAAGGAGACTGAGACATGTTTATTGTTTGGCAGTTAGTACTGATTCATTTTACGTGTACAATACATTATTCTGGTAAAAAATAGCGCAAAGTTGTCTGTTTAATAGAATATAGTTAGTGTCATCTAAGTTTCTGTTCGGTTTACAAGGGTAAATTGTTGTTGAAAATGGACATATTTTTAATAAAATCTGTTCTGTATTTGGAAAAGATGTGTTCTGGTTTGCAACGGGTTTTTTACAATGAACAAAGATGGGGGAAAGTCGGGACAATAAAAAAGACTATACAGTTAAACCTGTGTTAGTGGTCAACTCCATTAAACAGCTAACCTGTATTAAGCAGCCAGTTTCCACATTCCCAATATCTTGTAAACATTATTGTTACATTTGCCCTCTATTAAGCAGCCACATTCTGTGATTCCCTTGGCTTGCTGCTCAAGACTGGTTTAGATTAGACATTATTTATTTCAGTATTTTACATGTATATATGAGAATTAACATTTTATGTATAAATACCGGTACACAGCAATAGACTGAACGGGATTAGAACGAAAGAAAACTTATATAGTTCTTCTCCGTATCAAGTTGTTGTTATGCAATGGGCAGGAGTATAATATATATTTAACACTAAACATAGGTGAATCCTATTCAAGATAAATGCTGAACAATTTCTAATTTTTACCTGAAACAATTGATTTTGTGTGTGTTTTACGTTTATTTATCGTCGCTACCGGTTGCCCATATGAGCGACGCCTCCTGAAGAGATTAATCATTTTAGATTTTGGAGGATAGTGCAATGGTACAGACAGACCCATTCCAGAGTCTCATCTGGTTCTTTTACGTGCACGGTGTAGAGCACGACGGACAATATACCTCGGTTTAATGTCCCATCATAAGGACCATTAATTTTTTTATGGTCAGACGGGGGATCGAACCTGTGATCCCTGGATTACCAGTCCAGCGTGTTACCACTGGACTACAGATCCATCTGTATAAAACAATTGATAATATTAGTGTGTTTAAATAGTTAAGGGTAATAAAAAAAGAAAATGGTTAACACTTAAATGAATAATTGAAGTAAGTTGAAGGACATAACGTATCAAATCTGGGCATGAACAGATGAAGGACATAACATATCAAATCTGGGCATGAACAGATGAAGGACATAACGTATCAAATCTGGGCATGAACAGGTGAACGACATAACGTATCAAATCTGGGCATGAACAGATGAAGGACATAACGTATCAAATCTGGGCATGAAAATATGAAGGACATAACGTATCAAATCTGGGCATGAACAGATGAAGGACATAACGTATCAAATCTGGGCATGAACAGATGAAGGACATAACATATCAAATCTGGGCATGAACAGATGAAGGACATAACATATCAAATCTGGGCATGAACAGATGAAGGACATAACATATCAAATCTGGGCATGAACAGATGAAGGACATAACATATCAAATCTGGGCATGAAAAGATGAAGGACATAACATATCAAATCTGGACATGAAAAGATGAAGGACATAACATATCAAATCTGGGCATGAACAGATGAAGGACATAACATATCAAATCTGGGCATAAAAAGATAAGATTAATATAAAGAGTAATTAGTTGAATACATGAAACAGGTTTTATACAAATATATTTTAGCTCGATTGCGAAACAAGTTTGTACAACTTATATTAATCACTCTCGAGACCTCATTCCTGATGGAATCCATCGCTACGAGGGAGATAGGAGGCACATGGAATTTAAATGCCTTGCCTAAGGGCACAATCGCAACAGCTCCAGCAGGGCTCAAACTCCGGGCCTTTTGCACGTGAAGCGAATGAGCTACCACTTCGCTATCACGACTTCCAGGTTTTATAGTAGTATTATACTGTCATTTTTTTTAAAGTTTATTTAACCCATTCAACACCAAGTAACTCACATGGACTGGTCCATGATATTCATAAACCAATAAATGAATCAGAAAATCACATTTGGACAAGTTCATTTATCAAAATGGGTAATTATGTCTAAAAATAGTCATATCACTGGCAAAAAGTGCAGATCCTGATGAGACGGCTCGTTACGAGCCGGCTCATCTGGATCTACACTTTTTGTAAGCCTATTTAGAGGTCTGTGGTGTTGAAAGGGTTAACGTTGCTACCAGTTACCCATATGAATTGCTTACATTTTGTAAATAATTGTGACTGCTCATTGTGCGTGCTTGTGCTTTCCTTGTATTTTCAGGGATGGAGTTTATTCTTAGAATATTTTAAATTATCAAAGGCCATCAAGATGCTATTTATAGATACAGTAAGTATGTTTCCTGCCACCGAGTCTGTGTATACATCTTACCTTGATAATATTGGTTTGTGAGGTTGAAAACATCTTGTATATATTGCTACATTGATCCTAGTTTTAATCGAAGGTATCGAAGAGGCGATTGCTCTGCTGCAATTGTTGTCAAAATCAGATGATTGGGGATGGTGGTAGTGTTCTTTCAGTCGCTGACTCGAAGAGGTGATTGCTCTGATGCAATTGTTGTCAAAATCAGATGATTGGGGTGGTGGTAGTATTCTTTCAGTCGCTGACTTGTCTACCACTGTAACCTATCATCACTGATGGTCACGGGTTCGAGCCCAGCTCAGGCTATGTCTATTTATGTGTTATGTGAAAAAGTTGGCAGTGTATTATGGAGGTTGGGTCACTTAGTACTGGTTAACCGCTGGAGCCTGCCCATGGTTATGATGAAGGCGTGAAACCCAAACAAACGGGGTTCTATCTTCAAGTGAAGGCATATTGTTAGTTTAACCCTTTCAACACCACAGACCTCTAAATAGGCTTACAAAAAGTGTAGATCCAGATGAGCCGGCTCGTGACGAGCCGTCTCATCAGGATCTGCACTTTTTGCCAGTGATATGACTATTTTTAGACATAATTACCCATTTTGATAAATGAACTTGTCCAAATGTGATTTTCTGATTGGTTTATGAATATCATGCGAGTTACTTGGTGTTGAATGGGTTAAGCAATATTTTATTTCAATATGTGCGTATACATTATCATTCATAATATACAGTGTGTCAACAGGAATGATAAGTATAAAATACTAGACCCCTCGCCAGTGTATACATGTATACAGTCAAACCTGTCTTAAGCAGCCAGCCAAGGGAATCACAGAAAGTGGCTGTTTAGCACAGGTGGCTGCTTAATAGAGGTCAAATGTGTAATGAAACAACATATTAGGAATCTGGAAACTGCCTGTTTAATTAATGCAGGTTGGCTGCTAAAGAGAGATGACCACTAACACAGGTTTGACTGCAGCTGAATACGGTGATAATTTGTTTTTCAGAAATTTGGCGTGCAGCCAACTGAGGAGGATATAACATCTCGAGGAGAGAGTTGTCCAATATGCCAGGATGATTATCAGGACCCCGTGATGTTGTCTTGTAAGGTATGTACTTCTGCTTGTGGATGTTATTCAGCGACAGCCTGTGGCAAGATCTGTTGTTGTAGACACATCTTGGGTAGATGTGAGTGTTCATATGTCCATACATTGGGTTTTTCTAGAGCAGAATGACAGGGCGCCCGCGCACCCCGCCCGCCCTGTATACCCTTTGGCCTTTTTAAAAAAAAAATTTGTTTTTAAATTTTTGTTTACATTTATTGCTGTTGATTTATAAACTTGTCCGCCCTTTTGACCAATTGTACTGCCTCTTTGATCAGCATATTTAGCTGTCAATCATCGGGGCTACTATGTCAACATACTGAACAATCCAAGGAAAGGTAAACTGCCCGCTAGCGATATATCCCTAAGTGATGCTGATACAGGCGTGATAGGGATATACGTGCGTTGTATGTCACATGATAGGGATATAGGTGCGTTGTATGTCACGTGATAGGGATATACGTGTGTTGTATGTCACATGATAGGGATATAGGTGCGTTGTATGTCATGTGATAGGGATATAGGTGTGTTGTATGTCACATGATAGGGATATAGGTGCGTTGTATGTCATGTGATAGGGATATAGGTGCGTTGTATGTCATGTGATAGGGATATAGGTGTGTTGTATGTCACGTGATAGGGATATAGGTGCGTTGTATGTCACGTGATAGGGATATAGGTGCGTTGTATGTCATGTGATAGGGATATAGGTGTGTTGTATGTCACGTGATAGGGATATAGGTGCGTTGTATGTCACGTGATAGGGATATAGGTGCGTTGTATGTCACGTGATAGGGATATAGGTGCGTTGTATGTCACGTGATAGGGATATAGGTGCGTTGTATGTCACGTGATAGAGATATAGGTGTGTTGTATGTCACATGATAGGGATATAGGTGCGTTGTATGTCATGTGATAGGGATATAGGTGCATTGTATGTCACGTGATAGGGATATAGGTGCATTGTATGTCACATGATAGGGATATAGGTGCATTGTATGTCACATGATAGGGATATAGGTGCATTGTATGTCACGTGATAGGGATATAGGTGCGTTGTATGTCACATGATAGGGATATAGGTGCATTGTATGTCACGTGATAGGGATATAGGTGCGTTGTATGTCATGTGATAGGGATATAGGTGCATTGTATGTCACGTGATAGGGATATAGGTGCATTGTATGTCACGTGATAGGGATATAGGTGCATTGTATGTCACGTGATAGGGATATAGGTGCATTGTATGTCATGTGATATGGATATAGGTGCATTGTATGTCACGTGATAGGGATATAGGTGCATTGTATGTCACGTGATAGGGATATAGGTGCATTGTATGTCACATGATAGGGATATAGGTGCATTGTATGTCACATGATAGGGATATAGGTGCATTGTATGTCACGTGATAGGGATATAGGTGCGTTGTATGTCACATGATAGGGATATAGGTGCATTGTATGTCACGTGATAGGGATATAGGTGCGTTGTATGTCATGTGATAGGGATATAGGTGCATTGTATGTCACGTGATAGGGATATAGGTGCATTGTATGTCATGTGATAGGGATATAGGTGCATTGTATGTCACATGATAGGGATATAGGTGCATTGTATGTCACGTGATAGGGATATAGGTGCGTTGTATGTCACGTGATAGGGATATAGGTGCATTGTATGTCACATGATAGGGATATAGGTGCGTTGTATGTCACATGATAGGGATATAGGTGCGTTGTATGTCACGTGATAGGGATATAGGTGCGTTGTATGTCACGTGATAGGGATATAGGTGCATTGTATGTCACGTGATAGGGATATAGGTGCATTGTATGTCACGTGATAGGGATATAGGTGCATTGTATGTCATGTGATAGGGATATAGGTGCATTGTATGTCACGTGATAGGGATATAGGTGCATTGTATGTCACGTGATAGGGATATAGGTGCATTGTATGTCACGTGATAGGGATATAGGTGCATTGTATGTCATGTGATAGGGATATATGTGCGTTGTATGTCACGTGATAGGGATATAGGTGCGTTGTATATCATGTGATAGGGATATAGGTGCGTTGTATGTCATGTGATAGGGATATAGGTGCGTTGTATGTCATGTGATAGGGATATATGTGCGTTGTATGTCACGTGATAGGGATATAGGTGCGTTGTATGTCACGTGATAGGGATATAGGTGCGTTGTATGTCACGTGATAGGGATATAGGTGCGTTGTATGTCACAACTGACTACTATTATATTTCAGCACATATTTTGTGAGAATTGTGTATCCATATGGTTTGATCGAGAGAAAACGTGTCCCATGTGCCGTGCCGAGATACAGGCCGACAGTCCCGTCTGGCAGGATGGGTCAACGAGTGCACATCTGCAATGGTACTGATTTCCATGGCAACAATCATTTCCATTTTCCAATGAAACAAATTGTGACTAGATGTGGACTATCCAATCAGTATTGTCTTTTGAAAGAGTGCCTTTGGAACAAGGTACTTTAAACTGTTTTTAAAGATGGCGCAGAAGATCTGATGAGTGAAATGCATCTTCTTTCAAGTCGATGGTACCGCTAAGCTGTATGGTGAAAGGTAAAATAGTTGTCTAGGAATTAATCATGGATATACATTTGACTGGTAGAAAGCGTTTCCAACGTAGACAAATATTGCACTATATGGTGTGTGTGAGACAATGTGTTCCATATATTGTATTTAGGACATGCTTATATGTGCTACTTAACATGTGTTTTGTGGCATTTATTTTTATGAAGGTCATTTAAAGCGACATTACATCGCAAAAAGCCACACACAAAAAATTCACGTATAAATGCATTGCTACTACAAATTCTTCTGATACATTTGTACACTAACAATGAATCAATAAACAATGCTTTAGTGATCTACAAACTTTCATAAAACTGTTATCCGCGCTCCTGAATTGACGTTTGTTTGTTATTGGAGTCAATACTTAATGCGTGATACTGTCGTCTAGAGATAATTCAACTAAGATTAGTTACAAATAAATATGCATTGACACAAATGTGATAATATAGCGGTAAATCTGTACCATAAATCGAGTTATTCAAGATACACGCGTTGTATTCTACATGAATGTCGACAATATTTACATTATTTTGTTATGTCAACAAACCGCGTATACGACGTTTGTTTATTACTTGAAATTCTCATTTTTTGAGGGAAATATACCACATAATAGGAAATTACATTCTGTAGAAATTTGCGTTTTCACTAATGTAGTGTCGCTTTAAATATGCATTGACTATTTTCCTTCATTTCGCATTGTAGCTCAATAAATGAAATGGAGGATACACTATTGTTTTGAGCAATTTCAATTGTTTTAAAATGTTACCGTATTTACTCTTTACGTCTTGGGATACATTTAAGTAATTAATATTTTTCTGTTTCAATTCTGCAAACATTATTTAAAAAAGTATTCTAAAATTTTAAGTACTCTTTTACTAACATAAAAAAGTATGGTTCCCTCTGTCTGAATTTTTGTCTGCGCCACTTCTATCGCCAATTGAAAATATCCTGGCGCCAACTAAGAACCATATAGTTAAATATACAGATAAATATTGAAAAAATTATTTTTAAAAAAAACAATTTGCCGAATATTTTTGCCAATTCACAAAATTTAGCCAGTATTTGTTTTTTGTCGCAAATGGCGCCATTGGCAACCAACAGCGGAAACCTTGAAAAAAGGTGCCAATCCATCAGTCAATATAATTAAAAACCAGTCTATTGGTAACTATTACTGCATTGCATTACCGTATATATGAATACTAGTAAATATATACAACCATTAATTACTTACAGTTACTCCCTTTTTGGTTCAATATTCCCAAAACTTAGGTACTAGAAAATACAGTTGCACAGCTTTGGAAAATGGTCCCAGAAAATTGGGCGTCCCAAGACATAGGGTAACTACGGTATATGTTGAGAGAAGCTGTGATATCTTTGAATGTTTAAGTTGCTAGATTTTCAGCCCTACATACTTTTGTTATATATATCCTTCATGGGAATGGTCATGGTTTGTGGCATAACTTCTAAAAACCTTAAATTTTCTATTACTAGACCACATTTCTGAAGTCTGTATGTTTCTGGTTAGTTGTATATTTTTAAAATTCGGATAGCTACCTGAATTGCTCGTACACCGTATCAGTTTCGGTGGAAATATTCTCCCACTGATTTGTTAGTTTATATTCGTCTGCTGGACCAGTCACGTGACAGTTGCATCAGGCTACCGATACACGCAACAGAATGCTATTGAACCATGCTTTAGCTGGCAGCGAAATTAGCCTAGAACTATATAAATATTTTAAATACGGATGTAAATTGACAAATACGCCGAGCATAGGTTTCGCCACTCTAAGTAAGTTTATCTAAAATTAAAACATGGGACCCTGAAGAAAAATATAGAACAGCAAATTGTCTTTGTGTTTTCGATATATTTGAAGTCAAACTTTTTCAACTTGGAAATATTTTTTGACCATTCCCATTAAATATAGTTGTATGGATGAAGATCTGGCAATTACTTAGTTAGGCCTAACTTTTACATTTGTTATTCTTCTAGGTTAACCCTTTCAACACCACAGACCTCTAAATAGGCTTACAAAAAAGTGGTGATCCAGATGAGCCGGTTCGTAGTGAGCCGTTTTATCAGGATCTGCACTTTTTGCCAGTAATTTTACTATTTTTAAACAAAATTACCCATTTTGATAAATGACCTGGTCCAAATGTAATTTTCTTATTAATTTATTGGTCTTAAAATATCAATCACCCATCTATGTGAGTTACTTGGTGTTGAAAGGGTTAATATAGATTATCACTACCGTCTCTACTTGCATGTAAGACAAGTTTCTTCTTGTTGATTTTTACCTATCTGGGTGTTCCAACTTATTAACATCACAAAATATGTCGAACGTTTATGAAAGTTGATGGAACAATCAGATCGTGATCAATTTTTATAGAACCCTCGGGTCAATTATCATCATTACGTGCACGCAAGCGATGAAAATAACTGCCAAATACTATGGCCCAACGATAACGTGTTATTTACAAGCATTACTATAAATAGGCTTGGAATACTATGGCCCAACGATAACGTGTTATTTACAAGCATATAAATAGGCTTGGAATACTATGGCCCAAGGCCCAACGATAACGTGTTATTTACAAGCATTACTATAAATAGGCTTGGAATACTATGGCCCAAGGCCCAACGATAACGTGTTATTTACAAGCATTACTATAAATAGGCTTGGAATACTATGGCCCAACGATAACGTGTTATTTACAAGCATTACTATAAATAGGCTTGGAATACTATGGCCCAACGATAACGTGTTATTTACAAGCATTACTATAAATAGGTTTGGAATAAGCCAAATCAATACGTAGGGTGTAATAAATAATCCTGTGTGCCAAGTAATGCATACATAAATGATAATAAACTTCTTTTTACCTGTTATAATAATATTAGCCCGTGCTATCTTTTTCGCGGGAATCACGTTATCGTTGGGGTATAGTATATCATGAAATTTCAATCCTATATATTGACACATTTGTAACGTTATCGTTGGGGTATAGTATTTCATGAAAATTCATGGACAAAGATCGATCGATCGATCGATCGATCGATCTACTTGATTGCATTCTATGTATAGACATAAAATGCTATTATGTCATGCTATTTATAGACATAGATACATCTTTTAATTCCGTGCTATTTAAAGACCATATGAAACTTGTTTATTAAAGTGCGACACAGAGTGGTTACGGTCGCTGACTTGTATACCACTGTAACCTATCATCACTGATAGTCACGGGTTCGAGCCCCGCTCAGGCCATGTCTCATTTATATGAAAAAGTTGGCAGCTTCAAAGGAGGTTGGTGCACCAAGTACTGGTTTCACAACTGGAGCCTGCCCAGGAAAAGTGTTGTTAGGTAAAACTGCCCACCGCTCAAATGGGCAACTGGTAGCGATGTTATATAAACTTAAATAAAAACAATGTTTATCAAATTTTGATAAACTAATAATTAATACTAATTAATTTAATAGAGTACAATATGTGCCCAAGAACGACCGTATATTAACCCTTTCACCACTACAGGCCTCTAAATAGACTTACAAAAAGTGTAGATCCAGGATCTGCACTTTTTGCCAGTAATAATTATTACCCATTTTGATAAATCAACTGGTCCAAAGGTAATTTTATTATTAATTTATTGGTCTAAAAATATCATGCACCAGTCCATGTGGACACATTTTCTTATGGACCTGAAAACACAATAATGTTAATTAAATATAAATCTCTTTATACCGTAAATTATGGTTACAAGTCTTCCTTCATGTACAAAGTACACCATCAAAGATGGCGGAAGTGCCTAATGATTATATAGAAAATAAATATATTGTGTCTTAATTTGGCTATGTAATATTTATAAAAACTAGGGATGGCAACGAATGGTGATTGTGATATTCGAATATTCGGATGATCTTCCGAAGTAATATTCGAATATTCTCAAATTTCTCCAACTTTCGATTTCCACTACAGTTAGTACCTGTAAAACAAATGCTTCTCAGTTTGTGTCCCTTCAAATAGACTGCATTAATCAATTAGTGACCCCTGTAAGGTGTGAACAACATGTCATCACCCTCCTTTGTTATTTGGAGCCAAATCGCGATGACATTTCGCACCTTCGGGCACGGATTGGGTCATTCTTTGTTTTCGAAACTTAATTGATTGAAATTTAAACAAACATATATATCCTTTTAAGTTATGATTTAACTGCAATTGATTAAAATTTGATTTGAATTTTATTTTAATATTCGAATATGGTTTTAATATTCGAATATTCGGACATTCGTTGCCATCCCTAATAAAAACCTCTCATTCATCTTATTGATGATATAAGCAACATTCGTCTCCCTATAATTGTATGCAAAAACCAGACCTCATGGTTATAAAACTTCTCTCATACTCTTGCTTAAAAATCTGATTTATCGTTGTCAAATACAGTCAAACCTGTGTTAGTTGTCACCTCCATTAAGCAGCCAAACTGTATTAAGCAGCCAGTTTCCAGATTCCCAATATGTTGTTTTATTATACATTTGACCTCTATTAAGCAGCCACCTGTACTAAGCAGCCACTTTCTGTGATTCCCTTGGCTGGCTGCTTAAGACAGGTTTGACTGTATAACCGTTTGCACTCTGCTTAACCAATTGGACAGCCGCCTGAGACTAAAAAGAGTTTGAGGTTTTGAAATCACATAACCACGGTGTCATGGCCTAGAAATGACAAATCTAACGATTCTACCCCTACAATACATAAAAAAAGGGCTGTATAAGTAACGCTGATAATGGGATGCGCAATGCTATGACCTACCTTCCTATAGCAGTTACCCCCATTGCAATCAGCCCCTATAAATGTCACTTCCATAGAGCAACAACCTCCCTATAGCAGTCACCCTATGACAGTCACCCCCAAAATAACAGTCAAATCGTAAGAACAGTCAACACCCTATAACAGTCACTCTCTTAACAACAGTTACCCCCTATGGCAGTCACCTCCCTCTAGCAGCCACCAACCTATAACAGCCATCAATAGTAAGTTTTCTTCTCAAAGTCTCCCAACAGTGACTATTTCCCTACACCAACATCTATTTTTCTTCTGTATTCACATCTAGGATAGTACCGGTATTCTATTGCGAGTATGCTCTGTTTGTACTTGTTCCCCTCCTTCTAATATTACTCTTAATCTTGTATTTGTGTAAGGAAATGACGTGGGATTACCTCCATTAATAGATACGAGGTTTGCAGGATATAGGAACTATTGTATGCAGAAAAGCTTGTATAAATGTAATGTAGCATTGGGTATGTAATGTTGATCCTAAACAGAACCGGTGCAGGGTTCATTCTAGGTCAGAATGTTTGGGAGAAGTGAGAAAGCGCGTGATCGCTTCCTTAAATGGTGTTCTTTAATATACTTCTAGGGTTAAAATGCACCGTAGTACAACCATTAAATACAACATTTGAATAGAAGGAGTGCTTTATAATGGGCCAGTGTATCAAAACTAGACAAAATTTTGTTTGAAAATCGTAAAAACCAAAAAATTTTTTTTTTTTTTTTTTTTTTTTTTTTTTTTTAGGGAGAAGTGGGGCCCCCAGAGGGCGAAGTCAGGGTCCCTAGGGCGACCATTTCGCCCTCTAGAATGATCCTGCCGGTGTACAGTGGTATTGTACTCGCCGTTGCCATTTGGTTACGGTTTTATAGCAAGGTTGCTATCTCTTGAACCATCTACTACATAGGCTTTGAAACTTCACTCTATTGTTCCTCATCAAAATACTTAGAAAATCTTGTTGAAGTTTTTAGCAACTTGACTTTCTCCTGAAACACTTCATTGCATGTTATTGAAACTTCACATCAATGTTTCTTATCAAAATATAAGCTATATGAGTCAAGTTCCATAACTCTCACGTAATTTAACAGAATTATGTCACTTTTTACACTTGGAAAATCTTGTTCAATTTGTTCAGCAAGTTGGGTTTTCTATTGAAGCATTGCATGTTATTGAACCATCACACAAATGTTTCTTATTAAAATATAAGCTGTATGAGTCAAGTTCCATAACTCTCACGTAATTAAACAGAATTATGTCCCTTTTAAACTTAGACAATCTTGTTAAAAGATTTTTTTAGCACCTTGACTTTCTCCTGAACCACTCATTGCATGTTATTGAAACTTCAGATACATGTTTCTTATCAAAATATAAGCTGTATCAGTTAAGTTCCATAACTCTGTCATGTAATTTAATAGAATTATGTCCCTTTTTTTACCTAGGATGGCAACGAATATTTGAACGTTCAATTGTTAGAATTGTATTCGAATATTTAAAAAAATGGATTTTAAGTTTTTCAATTAAAATTTCAATAAATTGCAGTTAAATTTCCAATCAATAAACCGCACATAATGATTCTGGTTTCCTAAGCGACACCCAGAATAAAGATTAGTGCTGCAACGATACAGTCAAACCCAACGAGGCGAGCTTGTATTGCGGTACTACGGGCTCGTATTGCGGTACAGCGGGCTCGTATGGCGGGGACCGGCTCGTATTGCGGTACGACTGGGACGGGCTCGTATTGCGGTACGACTGGGACGGGCTCGTATTGCGGTACGACTGGGACGGGCTCGTATTGCGGTACGACTGGGACGGGCTCGTATTGCGGTGGGTATTGCGATAAATATGTATGAGGAAAATAATAATGAAAGCAAATCAAACTGTTTAATTGGTACGCTAAACAGAACAAAAATATGCAGGAAAACTAATACATTATATAAATGTAATTTTCAGATGCAACAGTTACAGTTAATTGCAATGTTACAGCATGCTGAATTTAGTAAATTACTATTTTTACTCATTGATTACTGATTAGTTTAGTCACTAGTTAGTATTTTTCTTCCAAAAAAATCAGCATGTCTACAGTTTGTAGAGAAAGGCTTGCTCTCTGGGCAGTAACAATGTCCCCAGCTGTGCTGAAGACACGTGTCGCTCTGACGGAACAGATGTAGCTGGAATACACACTCGCTTTCTAGCTAGCTGTCCGAGGGAGCTACTTCCACCACTGTAGCCTGTCTTCTATCATTGAACAGGGTTCGTACAGGCTTGAAAAGGCCCTGAATTTTGAAGGTCAGCCTTGAAAAGCCCTAATTTGCATTTTAGCCCTGAAAAGGCCCTAATTTTTATGTGTTTGGTCCTAAAAACATTTTGAAATGGCCCTAAAGAAGACAACAGGTATGAAAAGTATGTATTTCCAGTCAATATTGATGATACACAATCAAAAAAAAAAAAATCACGATCTTTTTTAGTTTTTATGCAAGTTATTTCATTTATTTAAATAGCAGGGTGCAGAGTTTTGATGTTCAACGAAAAAGTCCGAGGTAAATCGGATGGAAAAAAAAAGAAAATGGCGGTGAAATAATACATTGCTTGATATTTGACTGATTTAACCAATAAATATGGGTAAACGTGTTTTCAATAACAAGTGGACCTCGTCACACACGTGGGCGATAAAAGATGCGGATAAATATAAGGCATATTGTTCGGTATGTAGGAAATCAATTGAGCTGGGAAAGATGGGACTTGGCGCGCTAAAATCTCACGAAAAAGGCGAAAAGCATCGTTTTAACGAGCGTTCTACTGCAAATCAACAGCCATTAGCGTTACCACAGACTTTTGCCAAGTTTGTCATACCACCTCCAGCTTTAACTAGCCTTATATTTATTTTACATATATTAGCCCGAAAAAGGCCCTAATTTTGACCTTTCAATTTCTGTACGAACCATGTTGAAATTAGGGCTTCATCCTTAAAGTGATAGAGGGGGACTTACCATTGGTGCTCCTTCCACCACTGTAGCCGGTCTTCTGTCATTGAAATTAGAGCTTCATCCTTAAAGTGATCGAGCAGGGGGAATTGCCATAGGTGCTCCTTCCACCACTGTAACCTGTCTTCTGTCATTGAAATTAGAGCTTCATCCTTAAAGTGATCGAGCAGGGGGACTTGCCATAGGTGCCATTTGTGTGATGGTTTAGGTTTGTGCGGTGGTCTAGGTTGGTGCGGTGATCTGGGTTGGTGCGGTGGTCTGGGTTTGTGCAGTGGTCTGGGTTTGTGCAGTTGTCTGGGTTGGTGCAGTTGTCTGGGTTGGTGCAGTTGTCTGGGTTTGTGCGGTGGTCTGGGTTGGTGCGGTGGTCTGGGTTTGTGCAGTTGTCTGGGTTGGTGCAGTTGTCTGGGTTGGTGCAGTTGTCTGGGTTTGTGCGGTGGTCTGGGTTGGTGCGGTGGTCTAGGTTTGTGCGGTGGTCTAGGTTTGTGCGGTGGTCTGGGTTTGTGCAGTTGTCTGGGTTTGTGCGGTGGTCTGGGTTTGTGCAGTGGTCTGGGTTTGTGCAGTGGTCTGGGTTTGTGCAGTTGTCTGGGTTTGTGCGGTGGTCTGGGGTTGTGCGGTGGTCTGGGTTTGTGCAGTGGTCTGGGTTTGTGCGGTGGTCTGGGTTTGTGCAGTTGTCTGGGTTGGTGCAGTGGTCTAGGTTTGTGCGGTGGTCTGGGGTTGTGCAGTGGTCTGGGTTTGTGCGGTGGTCTAGGTTTGTGCAGTGGTCTGGGTTCGTCAGAATTTTGGAATATAATGTGACACTATAGAATATGTTTGAACATTGTTGATAAATATGCAGTATAATCTTATTTTGACTAAGATAGTCTTCTTCTTTCAGCTCTCTCTGTAGCTCCATTTCTCCATAATAAATCACATTGAAATAGTAGTGTTCTCTGTAAGTCAGGAAGCCATTTTGTATGCTTGCCAGTTGAGCATGGAAAACAGAGTTATACCCCCTCATAAAACACAAGTCTACCGTTGAACATTGAAACAAAATTATACCCCCCGTAAAAAGCAAGTCGAAAGAAGTTAAACCGTAGAGCACGGTAAACAGAATTGTACAGGTAGAGTAGGTTTGGGGGGAATGATCTCAATTGAGGTAATTTGCCCCTTAATTCTTACAACAGGTATATAATATAAAAAAACAACCAAAGTAAATTAGAAAAGAAATGACTGGAAGAGGAATGTAAAAAAAATTACAAAATATAAAAAATTATTCTCGAAAAAAATTCTAGTTAATTTTTATGACTCACTTACCTTGTAATCGTGCAAATTCTTCATGTATAATAAGTTGCCAGTTATTTATAATATTACATGTACATATCAACGAGAACATTTTGCAAGCATACGTAACAGTACCTGAGGGAGACTTCATGTTGAGTAAAAACAGTAAATTTACATGTAAATAATAATCATCCACCTTAAATACCTCAAATAAATTATAATGCAACCATGGGTCACGTGAATAATTCCACAGTTCAGTGCACATTTCAATCACAATACATGTAAGTAATTTGTTTGGGTGCTGGTCAAAACGTACCCAAGTCAAAACGTACCCATTCTTTGGTCAAAATGTACCCAACTATAAGTCAAAACGTACCCATTCTTTGGTCAAAACGTACCCATTCTTTGGTCAAAACGTACCCATTCTTTGGTCAAAACGTACCCATTCTTTGGTCAAAACGTACCCAACTATAAGTCAAAACGTACCCATTCTTTGGTCAAAACGTACCCAACTATAAGTCAACTATAAGTTGATATATTTTGCATTGACTAGACTACTAGTTCATGAGAATGAAGTGGTATGTCATTGTCCAGACGCAATGGAATTCGGGCAGTGTATTCTAGGCAGGATGTCATAAAACTGTCAAACTTCAGGTCGATCAACATGTCTTTACCCTTTGCCAACCCCCCGGGAATGATGTTGAAGGCGAGTTCCCGATTGTCTACGATAGTATCCGATGGATCGTCGTCGCGGATTGAGCTGAAACATACGGTATAATAGAACCTGAAACATACGGTATAATAGAACCTGAAACATACGGTATAATAGAACCTGAAACATACGGTATAATAGAACACAAGAGTGCCATAATGGCCCTGTATCGCTCACCTGGTGCTAAAAACAAACATATTAACATTATTTTCATTACTCCAACATAGTACGGTACGCATTTATTGAAACATCTATTTTTGTATGGTTTGAATGGTACATTAATACTTCTATTCAGACCCATGCGAAATAAGTACCTCTTGTTCAAAACATCTGGCTGTATGATTTGTATGTCCAGGTTGAACGACGACTCATTGGCGATAGTTGTGGTTGCGTCGTCGGCGATTGTTGTTGAGGTGACGTCATCGGCGATTGTCGCGGTGGCGTCATCGGTGACTTCGGTTGTACGACTGAGGTCAGTTGTATCTCGCAGGTCGTCGCTGATTGATGTCCTGGTGGATCGGGTAGTAGATTTAGTAGTCTGTCACGAGCGTCGTGCTATTCACTCAGTATGCTGCTTACACCCAAACTAATCTACACAATATTTACACCAATTAAATAGTCCGCCTCCGTGGTCGAGTGGTTAAGGGATGATGTACATGTACAGTGCCACATGCGTAGAGGCCTGAGGTATACAAATCCTGCATTAGCGGAATACTCAAAATTGTCAAAATACACCGTGCAGGTTGTCTGTTAGGCTGGTAGCGACTGTACCCCAAGCTGTGTTCAGTCTGGTTTCCTGTACGGCCTAAATAAACACTGAATCTCGACAGGAAAGCAGAATTGGAGTCACATGCCATCCAAATCTTGAAGCCACGTTTCACTGGTTTAGCTGGCATGTACTGTCTAAACGATAGCCTGCCAGTGTACCGTATCATGGCCTCATCAACACACAGTTCTCTTCCAAGAACATATCTTTGAAGGAATGTCTCGGTTACATGATCAATCACAGGCCTCACCTTGTAGAGTCGGTCATAGTCTGGGTGGCCACATCGGGGCTCAGTGGCTCTGTCAGACACTGGTTCAGTTTCTGGTAACGATTAGAACTCATTACTCCACTAATGCCAGTATTGCCTATGTAACAGTCTGTTGACCAGTACATGTCTGTTGATGGCAAACTATTTATTCCCATATATATGTTCATACCAACAAACGCTCGTATCTCAGATGGGGTGGTCTCGACCCATCTGTTGTCCTCAACATACTGGACCATCTTCCAACGGGCGTAACTATTCGTATGGCTGGCCATCTCATTGAGCATTTCCGGACCGGACAGAAGCCGGAAGTAGTCCAGCGGTGTAGATATGTGCACATCGAAGTCATCCGGCATGATTAGGCCATAGCCCAGTGAAGTCAAAAATATAAAGGAGAACAATATATATATATATATATATATATATAGAAATTCTTTTCAGGTATACATGTATATATATATACCTGTGGCGACATTTTTCCAAATATAAAGTATAAATATATTGCACCAGCACACTACGTTGGTCAACTTTTCATTAAGTCATGCATGTATGGTTGCATCACACAAGTTGAACCTTATGGTAGCTTAAATGTCAGGTTTGGTTTAAACATATTTTATTTATCAAGATAAACATGACATATAACATCTGTACATATAACATCCATACAATACAACTATCAAGACAAGTGGATTGAATTGAAAGCTACAGGAGCTTATGGTAATTCTCCACAAATGTCAGGTTTCATACTGAACTTTTAAGAAACCACAAAATGTAGTAACTAATATTTAATATATGTACGACTACATTTCAGTCATAATAAGCATTATTAGAATGGTAATTTGTTTCTTGTTGAGAACTCTATCTACTTCATGAACTCTTCTTTTGTCTGTTGCCTCTTGCATGCAAATGAAGAAACTTGGAAGGTCAAAAGTTATGTCAATATCTAAAATAAAATGGTTTTCAAATATAGTGGTTATGTCAAGTACATGTATGCTTGCTGAACGGCATTGATTGAGTTAGGTTTTACAGCTGTCATTAGATAAGCACTTATCACTCAGAAATGCGTGGTATAGACCAGAACTACGTTTTCCCCCGATGGTGGAGTTTGCTCACTATATAGTTGCGCTGTACAGTAAGTAGACATGGTGAGAGCAGTTGTGTTCAATACAGATTCATAAATATGTTGCTCTGTTGACATTTTAACTGTTTATAGAAACTAAGGGAGGTATTTTGATGTGCATTAGTTGGATATGTAGTCAGAGGAAGCAGGTCCATCAACAAAGTATATGAACTTACTGTCTTCTTTTTTGTCAATTTCGTCCCACCTGCCTCTGCTAGCAAGCTTAATGATAACGTCGATGATGGATAACATTACACCTCTCTCTTCCTGTGTTCGTTCAGCACAAGCAACACTTATCCTTTCCTTTGTGGGTACTTCATTCCCCTTGTAGACTGACAAGAATTGTGCGCACTGGACTATAAGAGTCAGAATGTAAATTTGATGAATTGTGAGCGACTAAGGTGCCGCTCTTCTTGCCAACAGCATTTTTCCAATCGCAGAAAGGCGCAGTAATAAATTCCACATGGCGTGTTGGTGTCGGTCCAAACACAAAGCAGGGGCCTCAAAATACCCACCAGTACTTGGTGAGTAGCGCAACCAGGAAGATGTGTCTCCCCAAATTGGATTGTATCTCCTTGCGTGGTTTTTATCACTATTTACCAAGGACCACATTGAAGCTGCTGCCCTCTATGTCTGAAACTGCATATATGTTCAAGTATTCCATATGGTAAATAAATATAAACAGACGTGCCGGTGAGGGACGTGAATACACTTCATCATAATATTGTTGTTCAAAAATGTAGAGGCATCCCGTACCCTTTGCCAAGTGCTTTTTAGTAATATGACTTGAGAGATACAACATGTTGAATAATGAGGTTGAATGTGTGTGTGTTTTACGTTTATTTATCGTCACTACCAGTTGCCCATATGAGCGACGCCTCCTTAAGAGATTAGTCATTTTAGATTTTGGAGGATAGTGCTATGATGATACAGACAGAGACCCATTCCAGATTCTCCTCTGGTTCTTTAAGTGCACAGTGTAAAGCACTGACACAAGACCTCGGTTTAAAATCCCATCTGAAAGATTGGATTACCAGTCCATTAAAGCAGCATTACATCGTAATAAAGGATGTTTTGGGTAAAATATAAATACTAATGTGTGTGTGTTTACAAAAATCGAAATAGTCGCTCAGAAACGATACAATTCCAATAAATTTAAACCATCGTATACGCGAATTTGTTTATCAACACACGAAATGTAAACACGCACAGCGCGCATGCGTGAAACAACAGAGGATGTAGAAAACAACGTATATATTTTGAACATGAAATACTATCTATCTTCCTCTAATGTCGAACTCCGGGGATGTAGAAATATCCCTAAAAGACTTAGCTAACAGAGGTATGAATCAACATATCAAATAATTTAATTAAAAGGACAACGTGGGACAAGTGCGGACGATGCGTTCCATTTGTAAAGAAGTGCGTGACCGATCGACTCGGAAAGTCCTACTTTCGGTTTCGAGTTTGTTTTATCGCGCAAAAAAACACTTGTTTATACAAATTTATTTTAGCTCGATTGCGAAACAAGTTCTTTCAACTTATATAAATCGCTCTCGAGACCTCATTCCTGATGGAATCCATCGCCACGAGGGAGAGAAGAGGCAACGTGGAATTTAAATGCCTTGCCTAAGGACACGATCGTAACGGCTCCAGCGGGGCTCGAACTCCGGACCTTTCACACCTGAAGCGAACACGCATCCACTGCGCTATCACGACTTCCAAAAAAAAACACTGTTTACCAAATGAACATAAGCATACAAATTATAATGTTAGAATGTGTAGCAGCATTGCTACCCATGCGTAAAATTTGAATTTTTCAAATATCTTTTATTTCATACGATGTAATGCTGCTTTAAAGGTTGAATAACAATTTCATCTACTTTTATCTCTATTATGTATGACCTTCAATTCTATAATGTCATTCTAAAAATTGCTGTAATAATGTGAATTGTTCTGGTTGCGCGTTACACAATCAACTGACATGAAATCCACTTCGGACAATCTCAATGAATCAAAGTAGTCCTTGAGTATGGTCTGTCACTCAAATCATGAAAATTGAACGTTTTTGTTTTGCAGTATTGGAATGCTAGCTTGGCTTATGTGAATTTGAACATGTAGAAACACGTCGTATATATGGAGATAAGATACGGCGCATGCATTCAAATGGGTATTTATCACATATAATCTGGAAACTGGCTGCTTAATAGAGGTGACCACTAACACAGGTTCATCACTATAGTCCCAGACCGGCAATTATCGTTTCTATAGTCCCAAATCTGCAGTTATCGTTTCTATAGTCCCAAATCTGCAGTTATCGTTTCTATAGTCCCAGTTCTGCAGTTATCGTTTCTATAGTCCCAAATCTGCAATTATTGTCTCTATAGTCCCAAATCTGCAATTATTGTCTCTATAGTCCCAAATCTGCAATTATTGTCTCTATAGTCCCAGATCTGCAGTTATCATTTCTATAGTCCCAGATCTGCAGTTATCATTTCTATAGTCCCAAATCTGCAGTTATCGTTTCTATAGTCCCAAATCTGCAGTTATCGTTCTATAGTCCCAGATTTACAGTTATCGTTTCTATAGTCCCAGATCTGCAATTATCATTTCTAGTCGCAGATCTGCAATTATCGTTTCTATGGTCCCAGATCTGCAATTATCATTTCTATAGTCCCAAATCTGCAATTATCGTTTCTATGGTCCCAGATCTGCAGTTATCGTTTCTATAGTCCCAAATCTGCAGTTATCGTTTCTATAGTCCCAAATCTGCAGTTTTCGTTTCTATAGTCCCAGATTTGCAGTTATCGTTTCTATAGTCCCAAATCTGCAGTTATCGTTTCTATAGTCCCAAATCAGCAGTTATCGTTTCTATAGTCCCAGATCTGCAATTATCATTTCTATAGTCCCAGATCTGCAGTTATTGTTTCTGAATTTAGAGGTCCATTTCTATAGTCCCAGATCTGCAGTTATTGTTTCTGAATTTAGAGGTCCATTGCTATAGCCCCAGGTCTATAAGGCCAAAAATATACCTGTGTTTACTGTTTCATGCAAAACAAAATAGGGTCGGTAGGGAATTTTTTATTATCGTACTCTTTGGGTACAGAAAAATGTGGAAAACAAAATTTGAATTTTTTCTTTTCTCAATTTCATAAAAAATTCGGCCAGGAAACCGTAAACACCTGTGTGTTCTTTTGGCCTAATCGCTTGGTCATCAATAAACTCACTAGGCACATGTAAAACCTGTGCTCGGGGCCTTAATGGCCGAGTGATTAAGGTTGTTTTGACTGTTTAGTTTAAACATATTTATTTTCTGTCAATACATGATTATTTACAACAACTGATATAAGGAATTGGACAGAAAGCTGTATAGCTTATGATTGTCCTCTCCTGTTTGACTGTTTGAATCCCATTTGGCAGTGTGGAATGATTTCATGCGAGGAAATCCAGCTGGCTTGCGGTATGTCGGTTCTATCCATGCCGGCAAGCTCGGGACGGGCACGCGTGGTCTTCCTCCACCAATGATACCTGGAGAGTCGCCGTATGAAATATAAGGCTAATAATAGTCTGTACACATTGTTGTGCTACACATGTGAACATTTTGGTTCCATTATCTCATATATAGATTTCGATGTAAATGAGATGTGAATCCACAATGTTTCGTCGTGTAGCCTGAACCATAACTCCCACACAACATAGTGGGAGGGGTACATAGTTTATACAAATTTATTTTAGCTCAACTGCGAAACAAGTTCTTATAACTTATATTAATCACTCTCGAGACCTCATTCCTGATGGAATCCATCGCCACGAGGGAGAGAGAAGAGGCAACGTGGAATTTAAATGCCTTGCCTAAGGGCACAATCATAACGGTTCCAGCGGGCCTCAAACTCCAGGGATTATCGCACCTGAAGCGACCGCGCATCCACAGCACTATCACGACTTCCATACATAGGTACATAGAAATGGTCTCTTATCAGTAACCAATTTGTGTGCAATTTTAAAATGAATTGGCACAAATCGAGACTATGTGCTGAGTGCAGGTTTCAACCATATCAGTTGATGGTCATGTTTGGAACGGAGTTTCTGTGCCAGCTAGAAATGTTATATGGTTCCAGCTCTAGTATTAAGATCATAGCTTAGAATCTGATGCATCTTGGAACTACATGTATTGAGAGATATTAATGTGTATTTAGATATTACAGAATTGTCTCTCGTTTCTACATAAATATATATATTATATATATATAGTGTTACGGTATTTGTACTCTTGTTAACAGGGCTTCGAAAATTTTCAAAACCAAATCGGTCCGGGCCGAAATCGAGTCAGTACCCCCCCCCCCCATCATGTCCTGCCAATATTTTTGCACCCCCCCCCCCCATAAAATCGTAATTCCAATTTGCTTTTTTTGCTTTATTTCCATGCTGTCACCAGTCAATTATATTTAAAAATCGCATGTATGTTCAGGACAAACTGTACTTTACCCGTTACTATAGGTCTGGTAAATTTTCCTTTTGTCTAATAATAGTTTTAAGTGTACGGCATTTAAAAATAAATGAATGGTAGGACATTTTGATAGAGGTAAATTTTATCTAGTCACCTGTATCACCGGTGGAAGCGGGTGAACTCGGCCCAAATCGAACTCGGTCCCGTCAAACTATATTATATCAACTGCATTTGACTCTTTAAACATCACAGATATACTGCGTTGTGCCATTTCAATATTGAATTGAAGGGCGCTGTACAATAAAAATACTAAACATTATATACCCGTCGTATATTTTGAGTACATTCCGAGTCATAACGGATTTTCGGATTTCTATTTAAAATATTAATTATTATTTAATTGCAAATTAATCCTAGCACACTTCTTTAATTTAATGCAAACATTTTAAAAACAAATTCTTTATAAAATTCTAAAATAATCGACTGTCAATCATTCAGTCCACTTCAAAGAAACTAACAAATGTCGGTAGTTTTGCTGTAAACATCAAACGATTACCGCACTAATATCATGTAATTGATATGACCTGCATTGATCACCTGATCACCATGGAGACATGTGGCCTCAGGTGGCAATTATCCAGTTCGGTCGTAAATTGGAAACGTGTGAAATGTTTCAACGGATTATACTTACCAAATTAGGTTCGTTATAGACCGATTTCTTGACTTTTTTCAACAATATTTTGGACCGATTTTTAAAGGTATTTTGACTGCTAGAATCGGTCTGAAATGATAAAAATCGGTCAAAAACCGACAAACTGGTAATTTTCGAAGCCCTGCTTGTTAAATAGATAGTAGGTATTTGTTTGTTTCTAAGGTCGCTGACTTGTATACCACTGTAACCTATCATCACTGATGGTCACGGGTTCGAGCCCCGCTCAGACCGTGTCTCATTTATATGAAAAAGTTGGCAGTTTCTTACGGAGGTTGGTGCACCCAAGTACTGGTTAACCGCTGGAGCCTGCCCAGGAAAGGTGTTGTTAGGTAAACTGCCCGCCGGCGATATAACCCAAAATGGTGCTGATGCAGGCATAAAACCCGAAATATAACATAATTTGTTCATTTCAGTTTGTTTAAATATATAAGAAATAATATTTGTCCTTCAGTTATTTACTGGCAAATAAAACATGATTTGGAGTTCTGACATGTAGGAATTAACTATGCAGGCCATAGGCCTAAGTGGTTAATTCCGGCATTCAGGACAACTAAAATATTGTTGGTGTTATTGTTTAGAAAATTTTAATAATGTCTCAAAACTACAAAAGTGCTAGTAAACCATGGTTATTACAGATTTAAGCACGGTAAAAGTGCTAGTAAATCATGGTTATTGCAGATTTAAACATGGTAAATTCCTTCTTTGCGTATACAGACATAATGTTAGAAATAGAGAATATTTGTTCGTTTCAGTACAAAATCAAATTATATTTTCGAATATATCGAATAAGTTACTATGTAACTTTTTCCCCAATCCTAACTATGCTATTGTAACTATTCCTATGTTATGTAACATTCTTGAATAAAATATTGTTTAACCCTTTCCTTCATAGAGATTTAGTTTAATATACTATTATATCTCCATACAACGACAGCCATTTAGCTATCATGCAGTGGCCATATCTATCCCACCTCCATAGAGATATTACTGGGACTACATGAGATTCTGGCCTATATTATGAACAGTGGTTTGGCTACTACATTGTCATTGTATGTTGTATTGGCGTCAAGAGGTGTTTCTATGAGGGAAAGGGTTAAACTAAATTATATTTGTACGAATGAATGTCGACAGCAAATACCATCATGAGTGGTATTAACCAGGGTTCATTCTAGGTCAGAATTTTTGGGAGAAGTGAGAAAGCGCGTGATCGCTTCATTAAATGGTGTTCTTTAATATACTTCTGCAAAATAGGGTTAAAATGCACAGTACAACCATTAAATACATATTTGAATAGAAGGAGTGCTTTATAATGGGCCAGTGTATCTTACTAGACAAAATTTTGTTTGAAAATCTTAAAAACCAAAAAATATATTCTTTTTTTAGGGAGAAGTGGGGCCCCCAAAGGGCGAAGTCAGGGTCCCTAGGGCGACAATTTCGCCCACATCGCCCTCTAGAATGATCCCTGATTAACCACGATGATTATTCACTTATTGCATTACTGCATAAGCTTACAGTTAATGCTGCTTCTACGTGGGCATGGGTTCAGCAAAAACATCTTCGTCTGGGTAATGTTCGTTTTTTTGTAATGGAATGCTGTCCTACTTACTACTAGAACATCGCGTTTAGACGACATCGTAAATGGCATCACTGACAGATCATATACCCACTTCTTCTTATTGGTGGTGTATAATGTTGGCAAATAGCTGTTCACATTGACACCTTTTTCAAGGTCAACTTTTTTATTGTTTTTTTTTTAAGCACAAACTTGTATCATGCTTTATAGTTAATTCAATTTTGACCTTCAATTTCAATATCAACAACAGGCATGGTCATACAAGTTCGGTTCAAATATTTATTAACAATCGGCTCACTTTTAATCCGAAAATGCAAAACTTGGGGGGGGGGCAACTTAACCAGACGATACAAAGCTTCAGCACCCTGCGACGATGCCGTTAATCAGACAATACAAAGCTTCAGCACCCTGCGACGATGCCATTAATCAGACAATGCAAAGCTTCAGCACCCTGTGACGATGCCATTAATCAGACAATACAAAGCTTCAGCACCCTGCGATGATGCCGTTAATCAGACAATACAAAGCTTCAGCACCCTGTGACGATGCCGTTAATCAGACAATACAAAGCTTCAGCACACTGCGACGATGCCGTTAACCAGACAATACAAAGCTTCAGCACCCTGCGATGATGCCGTTAACCAGACAATACAAAGCTTCAGCACCCTGCGACGATGCCGTTAACCAGACAATACAAAGCTTCAGCACCCTGCGACGATGCCGTTAACCAGACAATGCAAAGCTTTGGCACCGTGACGATGCCGTTAATCAGACAATACAAAGCTTCAGCACCGTGACGATGCCGTTAATCAGACAATACAAAGCTTCAGCACCCTGTGACGATGCCGTTAACCAGACAATACAAAGCTTCAGCACCCTGCGACGATGCCATTGTTACATGCTCCGTATTGGTCCACTTCTAGTCATTGATAAGATTTTTATAAGTCATCATACGAGCGTTAAAATAAAATTTGTTAATTCATTTAAATAAATTATGTATCTTTGATAATGTATGGTTTTGATGTTTGTATGAAGTAATAAATAATAATGTATTTTAATTAAAGCGTGTTTCTTTATAGTTTTATTACAGACCATTACACAATGGGCCTCGGTGGCAGGGCACTTGCCACTCATCTGTAGGTTCCAATTCTGGATGGAGAATTCTTTCGTATGAGAAAGCTATCCGGCTGACTTGCAGGTCAGTGGTTCTACCAGGGTCTGTGTCTGAAATAATGCTAAGAGGGGCACAACATAATAGCTGGAAGGTCACTATAGCTGCTGGTGCGACGTTAAACCCCTAAAAGCATTTATTATGGCAGACTTAAATTTATCACTTCCCACATATAGCTGCTTCCACCCTATTACCTATTCCTATAGATAGCTGCTTCCACGCCATTACCTATTCCTATAGATAGCTGCTTCCACGCCATTACCTATTCCTATAGATAGCTGCTTCCACGCCATTACCTATTCCTATAGATAGCTGCTTCCACGCCATTACCTATTCCTATAGATAGCTGCTTCCACGCCATTACCTATTCCTATAGATAGCTGCTTCCACGCCATTACCTATTCCTATAGATAGCTGCTTCCACGCCATTACCTATTCCTATAGATAGCTGCTTCCACGCCATTACCTATTCCTA
>CM026386.1:53756915-53870329 GCA_014843695.1 Archivesica marissinica
AATCAGAAACAAATCCACCTTGTATGTAATGTTTCAACTTCTTTTAAACTATTTGATATGAACAATTATAGACAGAGAGATTTAAATCTGATTTTATTATCATTGTTTCATTCTGAGTCTCATGACATGTAAGAGTCCAACAAGGCAAATACAACATCTTCTGTCATTTCTATGTCATGTGGGCGTCTTCTTCATACTCGTCTGAGTCACTGTCACTCTGAAAATATGTTTACAAGATTTTAGTAAATAAAAAACAATAACTATTGCTAATTATTAATGATTTGTTCAATTTACTATTCGTCTGTTGGCATCACTAATAATTTAAAATACAGACCAGATTATAAATAGTCAGTCAATATTGTATTTTAAATCTGTGATAGTAGGCTATACATGTACCTCATAAAGTCAATATTGTATTTTAAATCTGTGATAGTAGGCTATACATGTACCTCATAAAGTCAATATTGTATTTTAAATCTGTGATAGTAGGCTATACATGTACCTCATAAAGTCAATATTGTATTTTAAATCTGTGATAGTAGGCTATACATGTACCTCATAAAGTCAATATTGTATTTTAAATCTGTGATAGTAGGCTATACATGTACCTCATAAAGTCAATATTGTATTTTAAATCTGTGATAGTAGGCTATACATGTACCTCATAAAGTCAATATTGTATTTTAAATCTGTGATAGTAGGCTATACATGTACCTCATAAAGTCAATATTGTATTTTAAATCTGTGATAGTAGGCTATACATGTACCTCATAAAGTCAATATTGTATTTTAAATCTGTGATAGTAGGCTATACATGTACCTCATAAAGTCAATATTGTATTTTAAATCTGTGATAGTAGGCTATACATGTACCTCATAAAGTCAATATTGTATTTTAAATCTGTGATAGTAGGCTATACATGTACCTCATAAAGTCAATATTGTATTTTAAATCTGTGATAGTAGGCTATACATGTACCTCATAGGTCTTGTTTTGCTGGATAGGAGGATTGGTAGCAAAATTAGCATGTGTGACAAATACTGTTTGGAAATTGCAGACAGATACATTTCCATTGGGTTCTTAAGTGCACCTTCTGGTGGATAGACCTTCATGGAGTGGAGCAAACAAAAACATTTAAACTTACATGTACTCAAAACTAATTGTTAGTTACCTGCAGTGTTGGACACTCGTTTCAATATGTTCCGGCCAACTTGGCCTGTACTTGAGAAAAGGTACCGGCCAAGATGAAATTGTACAGGCCAATTTTTGGCCTGTACTTAAGTATTAATTCCGGCCAAAAATAAATGGTACAGGCCAGTGAATGTGGTTCTGTCCTGTCATAGCAAAGCCACCGGATGCATGTGCCGCAGGCAATTGCCATGCTAGGGGCGTCCGGGGGCATGCCCCCCACGAAATTTGTTTTAAGTAGACACAAATATTTGATATTTTGTTAATTCGATGAGAAAAAGCGCCTAAAATGGCGAAGATACTGTGTGTCCTGGTTCAGGCGAGTATGAACTTCAACAAACTCGCCAAGGGCTATCAAATAAGACATCGTACCATCTCACATACTATGAGATGAGATGGTACGATGGTCGCCAGATCGGACAGGTGGGTTTTCTCCGGGTACTCCGGTTTCCTCCCACATGAATGACCACATATACGCTTACACCCGAGCCAACGAGAGTGATTAATATAAGTTGTTCAAACTTGCTTCGCAATCGTTGTAAAAAAAATAAAGTATAAAAAAAATAAGACATCTCGCCACGATGTCGAGTGCGTAGTAAAAGTTTCTCGCCAGTCTAAAAACGTTATCGCCATGGCGAGTGCGAGTGTCCAACGCTGTACCTTGCATATTTGAAGCCCCATCAGCAGTAAAGCCCACAAGCTTTTTCTGAAGTACACTGGTTACACCAAGCTCTTCAAATACAGCCTTAACATGGTTGAAAATGTTAACACTGCTACCCAGACTCTCAGGGTTCATTCTAGGTCAGAATTTTTGGGAGAAGTGAGAAAGCGCGTGATCGCTTCCTTAAATGGTGTCCTTTAATATACTTCTGCAAAATAGGGTTAAAATGCACAGTACAACCATTAAATACAACATTTGAATAGAACGAGTGCTTTATAATGGGCCAGTGTATCTTACTAGACAAAATTTTGTTTGAAAATCGTAAAAATCAAAAAATATATTTTAAATAAATTGTTTTTTTAGGGAGAAGTGGGGCCCCCAGAGGGCGAAGTCAGGGTCCCTAGGGCGACAATTTCGCCCACATCGCCCTCTAAGCTGATCCCTGGACTCTGCTATGCCTATGTTCAGAAACAAATCCTCAATCTTTCCCTGCTTACATGTCCGGAGATAAATGTTTTCCATGTCATCGCCAGTAAAATCTGTAGCCCCCCCCATCTATAGAAAAACTGCAGTATGTGCAGTCGTGGATTTTTTAAATGACGTTCGTCCTCACTAAGTTGGCAATAGCCGTCACAAAATTCGCCGCAGCCTTATCATTCAAATAACTCTGCCCGAGATCAAGGCCTTTTGCCATATCTAACTTGCATATAGCTTTGTACAAGTTGAAACTAAGGTGGCATTTGGCAAGGGTGTGAGCTGTTCTAAACTTGACCACAAGCCTGTCGTACTCGGCTTGTTTCAATTTAGACAAGCACTGAGCGGCCTCACTCTGTGCAACAGGCTTGCAAGCTGCAGAAACAACAGCAATATTTTTATCTTTGATGCAGCATGCACTTTCAATATATCAATTTTAAATTTGTCGGTCCCTTTGACAAATGGGGAAATCGAATTCTCATCAGTATGATCACTGGGTGACTTACTGTTCTTGCAGACAGAACAAAACATGACTCTTCCATCATAAGTTAACCAATGAAATTGTCTTTCCCAAGAAGTTTGATACGTTCGTTTACGTTATTGTTCGTAAATCTTCTTTGGGTCGATACTCTCATTGCATTTTCGTTTCATACCTGGTTTAGCACCGTCAAAATGCCGTGGAAAATTCATTCCTGCAAGTTTGTTTATATTTATTTATGAACGCCGTCTAGGTTTCCGCGGTGAGCCCTGATAATTATACGTTATAAAACTAGCTTTTACTTATTAGTTTTATGTAGTGCTTAGCGAGACGACGATGGAAAAATCGATATATTTTTATACTATACCACAATGTCACCAAAACTAAAATTAAATTTCAAATGCTTCTAGATCAGATATATGTCCACGCATTAGTATTTTCTTTTGTAGTCAAAATACAAGGGGGGTACTCATTTATTACCGGACCGTCGGACCGCTAAACTTGTAATTTCCAGGGGCCGGCGCAAAATCCGGTGGACTCGGTCTTCGGGTCGGTGGCTAATGTCGAAGACTGTAACCATACGATTATATTATACAATATGTAAACTGATTTTGTCCGTAACGGCTGTACTAAAATATGCGTTTACCTTCTATCAAAGATTCTTTAGCGTTTTGCATTTGCTGTCCGTCTATGGCGGCCTCAGCAGCCTCAATCTTTTCCAGCACTTTTTCATTATTTTTTGTACTGATCTTCGTTACTTTTACGTTTGAAACTAACCATGTCTTGTTTGACAGAAACTGAAGGTACACTTATCTTGTTTATTAATGTTCCTAACTGCTGCATCAGCTCTGCGTTGTTCTGAACAACCCCGACTCTTTCATCCACTAGCTCGGTTAACGCTTGCCTCTCCGCCATTTTGTACTTGTATCGGTCGATCTCCACCTTACGATGTTTTGCCTAGAAGTGATCACGCTATACTTTTCCCGCTAAGAAAAATCTCGTGCCTTCACGCATGAATGGCACATCTATATATTGCTCCGCGATCCATATTGTGCTTATGGCAACGTTAAGACATACGTTCTACACTATACTGCGTAGCGTGCAGAACTTCGAATTCTTGAATCCTGCAGTTCAGGTAATCACCACCACTGAGGCATTTCATTGGCACTTCATTTGGACCGATTGGCACATAACGATTCAGGAACTGGCATGTCGTCAATCTTTGTCTCGTTCTTTGCAAGCACACCAAGTCTGAACTGTCAAAGAAACCAATCAATCTATTTCTTGGTAATTACTTGTCAATCCAAATTCAAAAGCTACACAACTAAACACAGTGAAAAGTCAACACTGTCCGAAAAGGGTCCTTGTCGATAACTCCTAGAACATGTAGAACTACTACAAAGTACAATGCAGCTGAAAATAAATTTAATATAAATATTAAAATTTGTATTATAACATGATTGTATAACTGGAATGCCTACTAAATGGTATTTTGTCACAGAGCGATTTTTCAATGAACGCATCAGTTTCCACTTTTTCTTTCCATTTCCTAATTTCCAAATCAAAAGTCTTTACCAAATGCCTTGAACATAGAACTTGTTGCCCGGTAACTCATACAAATGTTCAAGTTAGATAAAGAGTTAAGCCAACATATTTTCCTGAAGAAATTAACTGCCTTAGTGGGGGTGCGTAGGACATTTAATTTCTAATAAATGGTATTTTCATCCACGATACCATCAGGGCTGGCGGCAAAATACGGCTCCTCAGGACATACGACAAGGCCCGACTTGGAAACGGGCAAACCAGAATTTTGCTCGAACCATTCCCGAGCTTTCGACTCATTGTCTTGTCCATGTTTTGTAGCAGAACAACCCTTGAACCTTGGATATAAGATTGTTTACAAATTTACTGGGGTCAGCTTACCTGCCTTACTGGCTGTTATGCGCAGTTTGCGACTTTCTTGCCACAAGTTTGAATTTTGGTGTTTCGTTTTCTTTTCCATCATCCTAATGTAATGCACACATATTTCTTATAAAATTGTTGACAGAAAGTACACGACAAGGGGCAATTCACTGTCATGGTTTGATCAATGCTGTGTGGCCCGTGTTCTACGTCACCTTTTCACCACAAGTTTTTTGCTCTGGGCCATGAAGAATTTTGTACAACATTGTTCCTTTACATTCCCAGAGTGATTTGACTGTTGACTTTATAACGTTTTCCTCCAGGTCTTTGTGATCCAAAAACTGCTTGGTATTCGGTGTTGCATCATTATTTACGAATACTTGCTTGCCATTTGTTTTACATGTGATTAATGTCTTCACGAAATTAATGTCTTCACGAAATATCAATCACCTTATCATGAGTTAGAGATTTTGCTGCGCCTCGACCCCAGCCAACCCCAGCCAAAGAGATTTTGCTGCGCCTCGACCCCAGGCTTGAGCCGTATCCGTGCATGTTGTACCACCTACACCACTGGACCAAGCCAGTGTCACTGCATACAATAGGGCCGATACATGACTGCAGCTTCTACCGCTCCCTGGTGGGCACGTACAATAACCAGTTAGTACCGTACAATCCTTAGTAATTGCAACTCATGTAATATAATCTGTGAGTCTCACACCAGGCTGACTTGGTGTCAGATATGTGTGCTTTCAGAAAGTCTATCTCGTTAACCTTCACGGAAAATATGTCACCCATCCATCCATTCTGGACATAATTGTACCCGTACATTGCACAAAATGCCGTCATGGCTTTTCCATCAAATGCTTTTGACTCCACTAAGTATTCTACAATATCCTCATATGTTAACCTTGGCCACACTTTACAGTTGTTTTTTCCCCCAGTTAGGCCATCCTTAAAAAATTGTTTGTTTGCTGTTACGCGACCCAAATTTTTACCTATGAGTAGGTAGGTAGGCTATTTTTTTTTTTTTTTTGAGACAGAGGCAGTAGAATACTTTTCAGTAATTTTCTTTACATGCCTGCTTGTGACAACGTATATCCTTGTGTAGTGGCTTATGCTCGCTTGAATGTATATTCCTATGTACAGTGCCCACAAAAGCTTGGATACAAATTTTAGCTCCAGTGAAATCACCATGCCTCTTCAAAAGGAGAGGAGTGCAATATTAAAAGTCAGCAGACTAAGGGTTAAAGTAATAATATGTATGCAAGCTTTTGGTGAGACTGACAGTGTAATGTCTTTGCACCTTTGCATGTTGTTATCACCAGAGTATATATGTAGTATACCGTCTCCTGTTGTATGTACCCATTGGCTATTAACACCCCAATGTAGAATGCTAACCTGCTTTGTAACATATCGTCATGGGTGGTGGTTTTGCACAATACCATTTTAGTCATTAGCCAGACAACCAAAGTGCACCAAATAATGGACCTGGGGGTTCAGGCTAGTAACAGGAAAATCAACCATTGTGACAGGAAATCAACCAAAAACAACATACATCCTATGTTCACAAATTAGTATTAAAAAACAAGTCAACTCAAACATCAAAACACAAAGACCTCAACTGTATGCCATCTAAAATCTTTGGATATAGGTCTCGCATAGACTTTTGAACTTTGAGAACTAAGCAAACAATATGGACCCAGATCAAGCTCCACAACTACATGTATGGAGCCTGAACTTAGATTCAAATTGTTTGGCACTCAGACTTTTGTTTCTTGAAAAGGAACTTGGCCCTATGCAATCACAAAAGTAAAGAAAGATTGTCATATATCAACAGAAAGTTGTCAAACTTTTGGCGCACTGTATATAGTGCGGAATGTTTTCAGCATACATGTTGTCCGACAGCTACTTTTTCACATTTCTTTAACACTATGTTTTCTTTGGAAGTCTCCTGATCACATCTTTGCCAGCATCTTTGCACGAATGACACATTGGCAGAACAACACGGTAGATGCGCAACGATTCAGCATCCCTCACAGTTTCTTCTTCTGATGCACAGTAGCAGCAGATATCTTTCTTTGTCACATGGGAAGAGTAGTAGGCCATCTCCACTGGCGAAGAACAACACAACTGCAGACGCACAAAGACTATGCCCTGTAGGGTATCTCCTGAAAACTAAGACACAGGCAAATATGAACACATAGACTTTGCCCTCTTTAATAGCAAAATCATAAAAACGCAAGTGATAATCTTTCAAAATTCAGTCCATCTCCGTCTGTTTAGGTTTTAACAATATCAGAATCTAATAATGTTTTATAAAATGTTTTAAAATGGTACATAAATACATTAAGTCCTTGACCTAGAGCTTAGCCAAACAGTGCAGACCCAGATCAAACTGCTCCAGCAGAAGCAGTTTTGTTAGTCTTCACTGTTCGCCTACCACAATTTTCATCCTAAACAATAACAAAACTGGGCAAATGGATCACTTGAAGATTTGAGAAGGGTACTGTGAGAATTAAAAGATGGTGTGGCTGTCCCTGGATTTAGGTAAATACTGTAACATGTATGAACTTCAACATAAAGAGTGAAACATACCATCAGGTGTGACCAGAGATCCGGTACTGTGAGAATTAAAAGATGGTGTGGCTGTCCCTGGATTTAGGTAAATACTGTAACATGTATGAACTTCAACATAAAGAGTGAAACATACCATCAGGTGTGACCAGAGATCCGCAGGTGTAGCTGTATCTCTCCCGTAGCCTCTTCAAAGCCCGCTCCTCACGCTGAGAGAGTGACCTTTTACTGTAAATACAGCGAGGCTTGTCACATTCCTCGCACGTCGCTGTGCCCCTCACATTCTGTGCTACAAGGATCCGATTAGGACATCCCTGAAATGCAAAGTATTGAATGTCTTAATGTTTCACCCTTACAGCCCACTGTAGAGGGCCGTCGATGACCTACTACTAAGGCAAACGTTTTGGATCCAGGGTTCATATTCACTAATATTGCCGAGTCCCAAATGAGATACAAGCTGAAGAGTTTCATTGGCTGATACTTAGCTGATAATCAGCCAATGAAAATGCCCGAGTCTTTAGTCTCAAACGAGACTCGGCAATGTTATGAATATAGACCCAGATCAGGTCACAGAAAAATGTGGGTCCTGTCAGATTTGAAATACAACCTGTACAACACTTCGACAGACTCAAATCGACAAGACGATTCAAAAGAGTCACAACATAGGGTTTGATGAAAAAATATTTAAAAGTATGGATGAAAATGTGCTGCTGTACAGATGCTTATCTAGAGTTTTGTTTAAATATTTTTCCAGAAGACCTCTCTTCATTTAAAGTTAATGTAAACTGAATGAATTCAAAAACACAACTTCATGGTAGAGTTTAATATTTGAAACTAGAAAATGTGTTCATAGAACACAAATGCCCCACTTGTAAAAACGTTTATGCATTCAGAATGGACTGACGGACAAAGGTAAATCTAAATGCCCCTCCACTACTGTGGTGGGGCATAAATATGGGGGCAAAAGTGGGTTAATGTCCAGGGAGACAATGTTTTACCTGCTGTTCTTCTGCCACTTTGCCACTTGAGACAGTTTGTCTGGAAGGCATGTCACGTTCAGTTGTTTCCTTTCCCAACACATCTCCAAATGGCTTGTAATGGTCTCTGTCCTCCTGGTTTATTTCTGGATCTGGCAGGAATGGGGGCAGTACACCAGTCGGGTTTCTGATTGGTCCACAGCATGTGTTAACATCACATTTTCTCACCTACATACATTTCACGTAACAGAATTTAGTACAATAGTTTAGCCCTGATCGCGACCAAATAAAATATGCGAACAGTGTAGCCCCAGATCAGACAGCTCCAACAGGAATGTGGGGCCTGATCAGAGATCCAAACTTTTCATGACACCTGGACTAATATTTCTTCAAAATTGGTGTTGAAACATAACTTTTTCGAAGAAAATGTTGCAGATGACAATGTTGCAGACTGACGGCAGACACAAATTTAATCTGACAGCGTTGAATTGATTAATTGCACGATATATGTTAATTGTTAATTGCATGTCCTATTTACTGGAAAATATTAAAGGAGTATGTGTTTCGTGTTTCAAAACGTGAATCAGATTAATAGGGACTCAAAGACTTTAATAAAAAATTCCTTCACTTTTGTAATGATAACAAGTACATGAAAACTAAGTTGGTTTTGAGTTGAGTTGGTTTAAGCTTGAGAATTTTTTGAAACTGGTACCTGTCATGATGGATGAAAAACATTTTGTACCTGAAAAACGTAGTTCCTCTCTCGACAATGTGACTCAATATATCTCTGGTACTCATCACACTTTCTCAGATCCATCTTGGTGTATTTACCAAAGGTGATGCTTGGATCAACCAACTGAGGGACCTTTTGCTCAAATTCATGAATTTCCTCTTGACGCAGGCTGGTCACACTGAAAGTTTTTTCCTTTCAGCTGCACACGCTCGGTTCTGTTGTTTAAGCATTGTACAGTTTCCTGGACAGATTTCATCCAAGAATCTTCAAGACCCTCTTCCGCCTTTTTCCTTATGTCCTTCATTGTGCCGCAAGACCGAATTGCCTGTTCATGATTGCTACTCATTTCAGAGCGAAAGATGGCTACATTTTGGTATGCTAAGTTCAGCAAACTCATGATTCTCTCAGCGGGATTGGCCCAAGAATGCCCTGGTGCCGTACGGGCTGCTACTAGCATATCCAGATCTAGAACCTTAAACAATATGATCAATGACAACTTCACAGATCCATAAGTAGTCCTGTGGTCTGGGCCCCCATCCGAATACAGCAAAAGATGTGGTTTAGGACTGTCACCCACAGACTTCATCATCTCGACAGCATGGCGAAATGGAGACGATGGTTGAAAAACCGAATCTTTCAGTGTGACATGAACCTGACCTCTATAGAAACTTTCTGTCACGGCTTCAGGAACGTCAACATGTAAACACACAGATGGAGTCAGCGAGCCCTTGGATGCTATATCATGGTCTAAGGCTCCAAGAACAGAGGAAACGGGCACAAGCGATTTCTTGCCACGAACACCTGTTGACACTGCCATCCCTGGCTCGCCATAGTCAACCTTTGATTTGTCATCCAAGCACAGCATCATTACAGTGTCTCTATATTTCACAGCATATCGCTTTAGATAGCTGAAGATTGCAGCACAGTAGTGCTCATCAACATGTGCAGCTCTTAGTTGTCTCGATTGTACTTTATGCTGCAAGTTTATGCGTCCTTTATACAGCTTTGCGGTATTCACATATGCATTTTTGGGCACAAATGCAAACAGCACTGTGCTCTCTGAGGGTATTGGGGTTCCATCTGGACAGTTTTTGGCAGTCTGTGCAATTAAATCTCTCACGGACAGGTATTTGCTGAAATGCTGAACATCAGAGTGGCGTCGTTCATCAACCGCAGTCATGGTAGCTACTTCTTTGTCCAGCTGCTCAAAGAAGACCGAAAATGTGTCATCAGGTCGGCCTTTGTTTAGGGTGCGAAGATCAATGGCAATATCTGGATCCCCAGTAAGTATAGCCTGTCTCAGGCGGGCATCAATGGCTGGATTCTGAGATGCTGTTGCATCAAATGTCAGGTCTGCGTAAATGGCACGTAGTATATGTGGAGGAATGTCAACTAGGGATTCATAACTTCTACAAAATTCCCGGCGCATTTCTCTTGTATGGTATTCGGGCAATCTCTTCTCAATACTTTTGTGAACTTTGGCTGCGGCAGACATCATCTCAGTTGGTGACCTATCATCTGGCACCCGCCATAGGAAAACTGTTCTACCTAGTCCTGCTCCGGGATCAAATGTCAAGACATCAACTGGGTTCCTGAGAGATAACCCTTCAATAAACCTGTGCCTATGGATCCTGAGTAGGAAGGGTTCTTGGATATGTACAGTTTCATCAAAGTACACTGGAAGGTAGACTTCTGATTCACTTATTATCTGATCCAAGAGACTGTAACATGCCTTTACAGGCCCCTGGCATCTTGGAAAGAACTGAACCATGCAGTGATCAGCGATCTGCCTTACTGGGTGGCTTAATGTTTGTCGGAATTTCTGCTGCTCATTACTTTTTTCCAAGTATGACGCGTAAGACTGCAGACATGTGGCTAAGTTTCCCATTTCATTAGCGAAATCTCCCCATGCTCGGCCATGTGTGCACGTCGACAAACGAAACAGTAAATCCGCATGGTAGTTCAAATCTTTTGAGGCCATCTGTGGTGCCGCTTTTCTTTTTTTACGGTAATCATTATATCCAGTATACTTGGAAAACCTGAAGTTGAAAACAAAAACAAATCAATTGTACTTGCAGTATTTCAAATGCTAAATTCATTATTTCTTCACCTAATCCTATGTTGTGACCACTCTTTGGAATCGTCATGTGAATGAAGATTTTAGCATTTGAAATACGCCACTTATCTAGAGCCCTGGGGCATCCCTCAAATTCTACATGGACTTCCAGACTTAGTAGTTTAATATGCAGATACATGAAGCAATTTCAAGCAAATACCATAATCATTTTAAAGGGACTCGCAGATCTTTTTTTCGTCGAAAGGTGACCGGGACGAAATTTCTTTTTAATACGTTTCTAAAGAACTACATAAACAATGAATAAATATGAATTGTTTGGGCAATGTACCTCTACCGGAAGTATGTCAAATTAATAACAATATGCTCAAAATGCATGCAATTTTAACTACGTACCGTACTTAAGTACGTAGTAGAATTTCATACATTTTGAGCTAACTATTATTTATTGAACACACTTGCGGTGGACATACATTACCGAACCAATTTCTATTCATTTACTACTGTATGTAGTGCTTTAGAAACATATTTTAAAGAAATTTTGAACCGGGTCACCTTCTGACGAAAAAAGGACCTGCGAGTCCCTTTAAACACCATTCTGGAAGTATTCAACATTATAATTTATTTAATTGTGAAAGGCAACAATTACGTTTACCTTGTAGGAATTGTCTTGTTTGCTTTCTTGTTGATTTTGTCATGGCTGCCATCTATATACCAAAGGACGTCCACAACCGCATTAACTTTCCGCCTCACATCATCGTCGGAAACGGACACTGGAAATTTCATCTCAGGACTGTCATCTATAAGGTCATTAAACAGCCTGTCTTTTGCTGAAAAAATGGGAAAAAACAATATATTAACAACAAACTTGATGAAGCTATTAAATTAATCTAATTCGCAAATGCTTGACAATGGTATAATACTCTCCAAACTTGTTCTATTTTGAAAATTTATATAGTCGGGTGCTTGTTGAAATTTGAGTTTAAATACAATACAGAGCTGCATCACAGGAAAAGTTGTTTTTGAAGTTCTCAACTATTGCTGACCTGGACCAGTTCCTATGTTTAAAATGCAACGACTGATCAGGGCTGAGCCTCTTTGCAGTCTCGTTCTTTTGGGTGTCAAAAAGTGTAAACCGTGATCAGACGCCTCGTCGGAGATGTGGCTGCTGGTCTGCATTGACACATTTTGCCCCGAATACACCTTTTCCTGTGACACGACTTATATATAGGAACTAGGGCTTTAATGTTCACTTAAATCAGTTCAAATCACATGTAGCCGAGATGCACACTAACTTTAGAATAGAAAATGCAGTGCCTAATTAGGTATCCATAACCGAAGTCACAATGCATAAATTTGCTACCAGAATATCAAAAAGTGTCAGTGTCTCACAGACATACCTGTAAACCTTGGTTTGTCAGTAGGAACCTTTTTAGGCATTGCCTTTGGCGCCCAGCTGGCTGCCCCCATAAGTACATCGTGAGCGTTTATTGTGCTTTGGGGTGGAACACCTTCTTGAAGTTCTTCCTGACGCTTTGGCTGATCAAATGTAACACTGATAGTTACGTATTTCAGATGTTTGTCAAAGTCTGATAAAATCTTCAATTGATCGTAAGCATCCGCGGTAAAATGTTCATCACTGCCTGCACTGTCTGGTGGTTTTCGCGACACCACAATTGTACTGGACTTTTCGAAGTGTTCGTCGACTTCATTTGGGATGCCTTTATTCTCCGTAACAACTCGGAATACACGAAACCAAGTGTCATATTTACTGAATTGTCTTATAGCATTCTTAACCATAGTTTTTATTTCTTTTCCATCACTACACACTTGATTAACAGTCACTGAAAATGTGACAACATCGGCATTGCTGGACGCTGCCATTTTCCCAATACGATAAGCTACAAAGCAAAGGGGAGCCGAATATAGTATAACCTTTAATGAGCGGAATGGGCGGAAATGAACCGAATCGGCGAAAAGCGACACACACTCGAAAATGTACGAAAAAGGACAAAATATTTTTCGAGTCGCGGCATTTTCGATGAGTCGGTCGTGTAACAGCAAACAAACAAATTTTTAGTCACAGCCTTAGTACTATAAATATTACAGCCCTTTAATAATGAAGTAGGATATAATTTACGTCGGAATACCCTTTGCACATCAGCCTATCGATCCTTTTTCCCTCAAACTATTCGCGATTGGAACAACCTTACTTCTGAAGTCAGAGCATCTCTATCTTTAATATAAGCAATTCAAAACCAACATTTCCTGTTAATAATATAAAGCTATACTCCTATGGTTCCGGGAAAGCAAGTCTGAATGTGCCAATTTACAAAGGTACGCAAGCGTGGATGAGACCAGGTGTGTATGAGTGAGTGCGTGTCGTGTGCGTTCCCTTTCGTAACTAGTTAATTATGTATATATTCTTTGTACATTGACGAGAACAACTTGTAGACATTTTGTCTGTTTGTATTAAATCGTCGTTAAAGAAATAAAGAATTAAATTAATGTGCCTAAATCCAATATTTCATGACTTGTACAAATATTTTCTGATATAATTTAGTTTTGATATTAAATGGCAAACGTTTATTTATAGTATGTTATACTAAATATGAAGACCATGAATGACGTTTAGGTTTGCAACAGTGTCCTCATTCTGTATACAGGTTTGCAACAGTGTCCTCATTCTGTATACAGGTTTGCAACAGTGTCCTCATTCTGTATACAGGTTTGCAACAGTGTGCAACAGTGTCCTCATTCTGTATACAGGTTTGCAGCAGTGTCCTCATTCTGTATACAGGTTTGCAACAGTGTCCTCATTCTGTATACAGGTTTGCAACAGTGTCCTCATTCTGTATACAGGTTTGCAACAGTGTCCTCATTCTGTATACAGGTTTGCAACAGTGTCCTCATTCTGTATACAGGTTTGCAACAATGTCCTCATTCTGTATACAGGTTTGCAACAGTGTCCTCATTCTGTATACAGGTTTGCAACAGAGTCCTCATTCTGTATACAGGTTTGCAACAGTGTCCTCATTCTGTATACAGGTTTGCAACAGTGTCCTCATTCTGTATACAGGTTTGCAACAGTGTCCTCATTCTGTATACAGGTTTGCAACAGTGTCCTCATTCTGTATACAGGTTTGCAACAGTGTCCTCATTCTGTATACAGGTTTGCAACAGTGTCCTCATTCTGTATACAGGTTTGCAACAGTGTCCTCATTCTGTATACAGGTTTGCAACAGTGTCCTCATTCTGTATACAGGTTTGCAACAGGTACATTAAAAACTTGAAAATAAAAACTTTAATCCAATGTATGCTGTGAAACAAGGATCTTTAATGTCACAAATGGCACAATTGACTGGCTTCTCTCCAGTGTGAACAATAGGTCCTGAAAAAAAATGCATGATTACACTCATTGATAAGGGTTTTCTCCTGTATGACTCCTCATGTGTTTCTTTAAATCACCGCACTGTGTACAGCTGTACAAGATATGGTTTCTGAAATTCTCTCCGGTATGAGTCATTATATGTGTCTTAATCCATGTCCAAGTTGAGGAGGGCGTCAAATGTATCGCGCACTTCCATAGCATAGAAGCTTAAAGCTTTGTCAGTCTCAACCTCTGTCATCAAATTGTCTTCCTCATCAGCATCATCATCATCATCATCATCACATTCATCAGCATCATCATTGTGGCTTTCTTGAGATACTTCTTCGTCATTGTGGCTTTCTTGAGATGTCTGAAATTGAGCATATTATATTTTTTAATCACAATTCTTTTCTAAATTTAATTAAGTTTGAACAAAACATTTATATAATTTTCAAAACATAAACTTACAGTTGCTTGTACAGTGGCAGATGGAGTCCGAGTCCTTGGTTTATTCTTTTTGTTGCTCTTCCTCACAAAGTTTGGGCGTCGTGATCTTTTCCCGCCCTGTAAAATTAAAATTCAGTTTGATTAAATTCACAAAAAAAGCAATTATTCAAAATACTCATTTAATATTCATTTATTTTGTTTAGCCTGAAACGAAACAATATTTTATTTTAGTAAGTTATGGTACTTACAACAAACCAGCTGTTGATGGCCGGGTCTGGGTCAAATTTAAGGATAGACGGGCTCTCCAGCTTGGCTTGCAAGCAGTCGTCCAGCGACTCAGGTTTCAAGCTGCCTCGCCGAGCTGACTGCATCAGCTTCGAGTGTGAGAACAGGCGTTCACACTCCACGCTGACCGGAGGAAACGACAGTAGCAGGTCGACTACTTTCCTAATGTTATCACCACAGTGGGACTCTTTGATGATCTCTTCCCAAGAAGGGAGGTCTGATTTAGCATCCCGGAGCATTGGTGTGTAGCGCTCGTAGATAAACGAACGAAGCTGGATCCATTCTGGTTTGAGCTCGTTCGAATCAACTGCAGCTCGCTGTAGTGTATCTTTGTACCTGAAATGTAAATGGTTCTAACTAACTTTTGTATTCAATGTTCGTCAATCATAAGCACAACCCTTTACATTGCTTGACCTAAAAACTGTGTTTTAAACACAATACGTTTGATAAAGAAATTACGGTATCTAACGCACCTAGTGATGATGATGTCTAATTCATCGAAGCCATGTTTGACCTGCCTCTCCTCACTCAAAGGCCAGAGTCGTAGCGCAGTGAGCTCAGAGGCTTTTATGACAGGGTCGCTAGCTGCTGTGGGGATGCGACCCTCGAGCTTCTCCACCATCCCTTGAAACAGCTTCTCCCTGTACTTTTCCCCAGGTTTTCCGCGACATTTCAAGTCCTCACCCTGAAAAAAATATGATAGGAGTGTCTGCATGGTATGGTGGCTGTGCAACATGAATGAGTTTTCAGGGGAGGACCTCAGACAAGCATGAGGGATCATTTAATCCCTAATTGATTTAGAAACTGTTAATAATATTTGGGATATTGTTCTGTATTAATTGAAAACTATATTTAGAAAATACCTTGTACTTCTTCTCTTTGATGATGCCCTCGACCTCAGGGTTGGTTATGGCGTGCAGCGATTTTAGTGTGCGCAAGCATGTGCCCATTGCGACGCTTGCTTCTCCCAGTGATAAGTTCTGTGTCTGGAGTCGCAGGCTGAGAGCAGAGATGGGCTTGAGTCCCTCCAGCAAGGTTACCATAAACGAGACGACGTTCACGTCCATGGCCAGCCTACAGAGTCCCTCAGCCTTGGCATTACTTTCAGGCTTATTTGAAGCTGTCGACCAATGAAACACGAACGCCTTGTAGTTTTTCTCTTCAAGAAATGTTTCAAGGGCTAGACGTATGTGCGTGGCCCACCGCGTCCCACCCACACGCTTGGGTCGAGCCATGATTTTGTGCAGTGCTTTAAACACGCGGCGGAGGCCCTCAGTCTGTTTACCGCTCTTGCGAAAAAAATAGTAGGCTCCCATCAAGAGCGTTTGCACCTTGTCATACAGGGCAATGACCTGGGCGTCGGGCTGCTTCGCTTTTTTGGACTTCGATTTGGTCACACAATCCTTGAGCCCAAGCTCGACATTGTGGCCGAGGCAGTGGGTTGCCGTTAACTCTGGCAGTTCTTCCTTTAAGAGACCCACCACCCCCGTATGAACTCCCTGCATGACCGCAGCACCATCAGCAGTGAGGCCGCACATGCGCTTCTTGTCCAAATTCCCCTCCTCCAGTTTCTTGTCTATGAAGTTCTTAATTCCCTGTCCCGTACCATGCTCAGGGCACCCGATCGACTGGAAGGCGGTGGTAATTCTCCCATAAGCACTTGACCGGATGTACATGTTCTCAAATTCAACCCCCATGAAATTGGTCGTTCCATCTATAATGACACTGAAGAAAGGGCCTCTCTCCAAGACAGCTTTGGTCTCCTTGCGGCACTCCTCGGCTATGTAGTGTATGAATGTGGGTGCATACTCTTGCTTACTGTATGTACTACTGGTTGGCAGTCCCTTCGCCGTATCCAACATGTTCAGAGCCTCGTACTGCGCAAAGCTGCCATTACTTTTGGTGATAAAATGTGCATTTCTCACTTTTAGTTGGATTGCAGTGCGATCCTTCTCATTTAGCGCCTTCATAGCCTTACCAGCAGGGCTGTTCAAGATAGGTGTTTTGTTGCCTGCAGCAGCAGCGATCTTGGCCTGCCTTGCACTCATTCTGAGGATAGCCTGCAGTAAGAAAATATGTACAATTTCAAAGCATGTATCTATGTACATTTTTTTTAATCAGCTAGCCTTCATCCCATTTTGAAATGAAATTACATAAGTTTTCAGCTGTTTCCATTCATGAAATTCAATAGTACTATAGTCAGATAGCCAATGATATAAACACGGATCTATGGACATTCATGAATGGGATAGTAAATTTACTACAAATATTAACTATGTTATAGTAAGGTATGAGCCAATGATAACACAGTATGACGGTCATGTGGTCATTTCACGCATACTAATGAGGCATACTAAATTGCTCATGAGTATAGTTTCACTAAAAAAAAATTGTCACCTACATCTTTGTGATCTTTGCCGGCTTCGTGATCCTTGATGGTCGAAAGCTGTATGTTTGAAGAGCCATGGATGAATTTTGACATTTTAGAATTGTTCTTCTTGTTCTTTTCTTTTCCGTGAATTTCTATACAGACTGTGCAAAACATAAGATTGTTAGTGGCCTCCGCCCCCTCATCATACTGTAACCAAGGCCGATCATCCTTCCACCATTCTTTGAAATTCCGAGCTCTCTTCCCATCTTTTTCATACTTTTTCTTCTGGTCTTTCCTCTCATCATCCGTAACTTTTCTCTTTTTTGCAAGAGAAGGCTGGGCCCCAGCGTAATACGTTAACTTTAATTGATTTGACATGACAGACAAAAATGAAAATAGATTTTGCCGCCGTGATAAAACGGTACTACTAACAGAATATCTATCTGGGTCGATGTCAAACTGACATACAGCGAGCATACGGCTGACAAAAAGCCTTTTCTTAACTGAGCTGTCATTAGCCGAATTTGAGGATTTCTATGACGTTGAGCCAATCAGGCGCCCTCTCTCAACGGCCCGTTTTAACCATGGGAAACCCCCTGAGCGATAACAAAATGAAAACACTTTAGTTGAAATATCGTTTTATTGGATCATCGGACTCTTTTATGGGCCAAAATTTCCATCGGTCGGTCGGACTATAGTTGATAGGTTGCTGATCGGTCCGACATGAAATTCATCGGTAAAAACCGACGGACCGACGCTAATCTCAGGGACTGCCTCATTCTGTATACAGGTTTGCAACAGTGTCCTCATTCTGTATACAGGTTTGCAACAGTGTCCTCATTCTGTATACAGGTTTGCAACAGTGTCCTCATTCTGTATACAGGTTTCCAACAGTGTCCTCATTCTGTATACAACAAGACACGGCACACTTTAGTACTTCTAACAACTGTAGCTCTAAATTGTTTACAAAATACCAGTTTATCCTTTCAGATTGTACAACTGTACTGACCTGGAATGTATAATGGCGGCAGCGGCAGTGTCTCTCCACCCATTCTGTGTATGTCGGAACCTTCTGCGTATGAATCTTCTGTAGTTTCGCCTGGTCCAACTCTGGAAATAGAGCACTAGGGTGGCGCTTGTAGATGACGATATCTTCATCACTTACTGGATCCATAGTTGCGATCGGCTCATCTTTTAAGCTCAGACGCTCAAATCTTCCTCGCACAATTTCCTGAATAGGTTTTATGGCCTTCTTCCATTTTGACTGAAGCTGCAGTTAGGGCCCCGTTTTATCAACAACGTCGGTCGCAAGTCGGTCTTATCTTAAGACCGCTACTTGCGACGTTTCCTGCGACAATCGTACGACCGTTTTATCAACACGGTCGTAAGTCTTCGGTCGCAGCTAAGATTTTCTTTCGTCGTACGACCTTAAAAACAGTGACACAGTCCACAATGTAAACTTCCGGTGCACACATCTTCGCGCGCAAATGTCAACATCGGACATGTTTAAAACACGGCGCCCCTGTATATATTATTCATAACTTCTTTATATCTTGGAATATGTTAATATTTCTTATATTGAATTAAACCTTACGCACAAGGCCTCTCCAGACATGCAATATATATTAAATCCAATACGACGTAGTTGGTCAAATCCGTAGAAGAGATGTTTTAACACGCCGGTATTGGAAAGGAAAACACGGCCCCACTAAATCTTCCTTGGTACTGTGCATGTATAATCTATTTCAGTATAACTGGTATGATTCCATCGTGCAACAATATTTTAAATCTGATACACGTTGTTTTCATATATTGAATTGTTAAACATTTCAGACTTTTTTATTTATCGTTTTTGCGTAAATGCAAAACAGTGCTCCCACCCCAAAACTTCTTTGCTAATAGGATTATGTTGTTAAATATTATTTCATTTTCAAGGGTATGTTCCAGATTTGTGTCTGTAAATAATGTTAAGGCAATTGAATAGGGCCTACGGTATTTACATGTTACCACAATATCTAGTGATGCAAATACTGAATAGACTCCATTCATTAATACACACTTTTGTATCAGCATGTCTTTTTATAACGGCGATTCTAGCATATATAATATACAAATGTACAAGCTGTCATAGACTGGTCATACATTAGTCGTATATATCTGTGTGATGAGATTAATGGATCAAATACATACAGGGTCAATAGTTCAGTGGTGAACACATTGGTCTGTAGATCCAAGGTTCGATCATCAGTCTTTAAGTCCGTGAATAACACCGTTCACGTAAAAAAAACCAGATAATACTCTGGCATGGGTCTCTGTTTGTTTTTGGGGTTTAATGTATCACCAACAGCTCAAGAAATATGGTGACTTTCCAACTATTATTGGTGGAAGAAGATCCTGGGCGCCCCTCCATACAGTATGTCAAGTGTGAAAGGTCACCTGCCTGGGTAGAACCACAAACATTCCGAATAGTTTCCTTGCACGAAATAATCCGACACCCCTGGTGAGAGTGTAAACATCAGCTGTGAGAGGCAAGTGATTCGAAGTCAACAACATTAACCAATCAACCACATACTCCGTCTCTATCACTGCAATATCCTCAAACATCTAAAATGACTAATCTCTTCAAGAGGCGTCGCTCATATGGGCAACCGGTAGCGACGATAATTAAGCTCAAAAACACAATAGATCAAAGACGATGATAAATGGTCGCTTTAACTACCAAATTGTTGTCAAGTTAACTTGGTCGGTAAGTTATATTGAAACTAATTATAACCAGCACAATCATGGATGTTAGGAAGTAGAAATAAAACAACAGAACTATTCTAAATTTCATTATTTATAATGTCACTGCAAATATACCCCAATATAATTTTATAATACATATAGAGATACATATTGACACTTGTAACATTACTGATAATATGGGTAATGCAGTTTTTAATCCTCGCATATATGGAATAGAATTATCATAGAATTGCCAAGATGAATTGGTTTAAACAATATGTATTGCAAACCATAAAACACATATAACATACAACAACATACATAATGAAAAGGATTAAGTAGGAAGCTAAAAGTAACAATGCTTTGAATTTGTGGTACAAAGAATGTGTTTGTTGAAATGTTGGCAGCACGTACGTTTAAGGACTCAAGCAAAGTCATTTATTACGTCACATATTGTTGTCTAAGTACGATTTAGCCCATGGCACAGTTGCATCATTTTCTATCATAAAAACACTTCAGCCAAAAGAAAATTTGTTTGTTAAGTGAATGATCGAATAATACTTTACTCAAAACATAGAAAGCTATTAATACCACTCGTGACTAGCTTCACACTTGGTAATAATGCTTTCAATGTTCATTTGGTGAAATATTATTCGATCATACACTGAAACAAACACATATCCTCTTATAATTATATCGTAGGAACAAGAAAGAAAAAACAATAAAAAACTAGATCACATGGGCTTTTTACCCCGTTCGAGACCCCGCTATACCATACTAAAATCATAAGTCTTTCAGATGAGAATTTAAACAGAGGTCTTGTGCCGGTGCTTTACACAATGCAAATAAAAGAACTAGAGGAGACATCATTGCACTATCCTCCAAATCTAATATAACTAATCTCTTCAGTAGGTGTCGCTAAAATGGGCAACTGGTAACTATGATAAATAAACGTGAAACACTCACAGGTATTCATGTATTATGTATATCAACATATATATTGTATCGGATTGCTTTGTGTAATGTTACAGCTTCTGTTACAGTGTAGTGGGAAGTATATTGAAGCAGTTACATTTTCACACCAAAGTCTGTCTGTCACACCCTATGCAATCTGATACAACAAATTATATTTACTGTGAATCTATTTTCGTGTTTTGTTGCATCATCATTTCTGATTTCATAGTTGCACAAGATATAGATTGAAGATCTGTAGTGAACACAGTATGATAGACAATCTTGTTTGTACACAGGCTTCAATACCATATAATTACCAGGGTGTTTTCATGCACATCTAATTTTGCTTGTTTGGCATACATATATATATATATATATATATCTATTGTTTGCTTTATTTGTGGAAACCTTAAATTTCTTTCATAATTTTTATAACTGTGTCGCTTGTCAAAATGAAATCTTAATAGTCTATAAAAGAAAAGTACCAAACAGTATGCATTTGTATCACCGGATAGTTGCTCAGTTTTCATCAGTTTTCAAGATTTCTAAACTGTAAATATGACAGCTAAGATTAGTGTCCTTAAATCAAGTGGTGTTGAACTGATCTGTTGAAATAGTGTTGTCCACTCTTGATTTTCTTGGCCATGCTATCACACAATCATAGATCAATAGACCATCAACTGAGCCAACTGTATTCTGTATAATATGGCACTTCCGATAAAAATCCTGCTGTACATCAATTAAAGCTATATCATCAGGGAATCTGCAAGAAATAACATATAAAAACTCTATTAACATCAAAGTTCTACATTTCTATCTGATAAATTTGAACACTGGAATGATTGTGAACAAATTTGGACATGCATTTGTGAGGGTGGACCTGACAGATATTAATTTTTTTAAAAACAATGTATAAGTGATTAGTACAGTGTATGTACATTAATAAGATGGAAACTATTCCATAAATCTGGGTTGCTGTGACGAAACTAAATATATTTGGAGTTCGGCCTAATTCTGTTTTTGAAAAAACTATGGTTAACTTTTGTGTTTTTACATCGTTCTTCAGTGTTAATGTTAGAATAATCAACTGTATAAATATTATTTACTTTACAACATTTTCGAAACAAGATTATAATATTAAGCACTCTCATTGAAAGCGTATAATTATGTAGTAATTTGTGTGGGACATAACCGGAGAAAACTCACATGTCCAATTTGGGGACCACCGTACCATCTCACACACTTCTCAGTCATTGTAAGGAACCCGGAATGCATTGACTAGAAGCGAGCGTGCTAATCACTACGCTAATCAGACAGATAATCGAATAAACTTAGCAATTAATGATCACGTCGAACAGAGTTCACCTACCTGTTGATGCCATGAAAATCTGCGACTTTGGACAATACATCACCCTTTGATAGGTATCTAAATCAATAAGCATCTGAAATGAACAAAACGTTTCAACTATTATTGATACATAAAACAGTCAGTGTTTTCAACACACTATTATTATATTACAATGCAACTTTGTGGTCATTTGTTGTGGTAGTAGTTCATAACCCAATATACATGTAAACACAGAGTTCGATATATTCCGATTGATTTCAAACTGGACAGTGTATCTATATATAATTATGGTCATCCCGACTCATCGTGTCTATCATCGCATTAAGATCAATCATGACAACTTGTAATATGGATTACACTTCTTTTGGCTGTCCAATTCGCGCAGTAGTTAGCCATGCTCGCTTCTCACCAATTCAACCCTGGTTCGATGGACAGTATGTAATATGGTACGGTGACAGATTGAACAGGACGATTTCCTCCGGGCGTCCGTGGCATGGTGTCGGATTTGGAATCAAACTGTCCCATGTTCGATACTCGGTCAGTCCACGTATGTAGTGTCATTGAGCAAGTCACCTCACATACATAGTTTAGTACTGGTTAACCGCTTAGGTCGGCTAAGCCTGTCCAGAAAAACATTTGGACACGTGGGGACGTTTAATTATGTGTACGAATACTGTATCAATACACGAGCATTTAAAAAGAAACAGACAACATTATAAACACAAGCATTTAATTCCCTACCTGCACAATGTATCAATTTACTTAGTTAATGCGTTGCAGAAACAGAATACGTATCGTCATTCAGTTCCAAAATCATAATAACACTTGTGTGTAGTATCGATATAAATAGCAATAGATTCTTATGGAAGTAGCCTCCCTTGTAATCTTAAAATAGAAATAAGGGCCTACTGTACAGAAATGTGTACGCAAATAACACTGATATGCACCTTAATAATGCAAGATATAGAAATATATCAATTTCACTTTACCTAGGTCAAACCGGGTATCGAATGAGAGTGGTTGGTCCCCTTGTCCAAGTCATTCCCCCCCACCATATCATCAAGCAAGACAATCCATAGCCTCGTCCTGCGATATCGGGACAGGATATTGGTGTCACACGTCTCCAATGTCTCTACCGGCCCTGAATATTCTTGCATCACGTCTCTGATGCACGGATTCTGCTGATTCGGCCGCCATTTTTAAGACTTTTTCCGAAGTTGCGACTGCATCGAACCAGTCGTAAAGTTAAGACTTTATTTACGATATCTTAGCTGCGACTTTGTTGATAAAACGGACTGTGGTCTTATCTTAGACGTTACGACGGCGTAACTCGGTCTTAAGCAATAATCTTAACTAAGACTGACTTACGACCGTTGATAAAACGGGGCCCAGGTTTGTTGACAGCTTGTTTCCTCATGTCAGCCATGCTGCCACAACGGTTAAACACCTCAGCATCATCATCACATCTGGGACGTTCAAGTGCACAGTTTTGTAGGCCCAAATTCAGGATGGACATGACTCGTTCTGCGGGATTTGTCCAACTGTGCCCTGGGGCACATCGCGCCAATATGACCATGTCTAAGTTCATCTCAACAAAGAGGCAGATGGTGGCACACTTGACGCTCTCTAGTGTGTTTCTTTGGTCGGTCCCACCATCAGTAAACTTCATCACTATTGGCACAGAGCACTGTGCCAACAGTTTGGCTATAGCAGCCCCGTGTCGGAATGGTGATGACATCTGGAATATGGAATCATGGACTATTGTAGTCACTTTCCCACGTACAAAGGATTTTTCTGCCACTTCTGGAATAGCACATTGCAGTATTACTGATGGTGTAACTGATGCTCTCGTCATATCGTGATCCAGACTTGCCAAAGTGGTAGTCGTTGGTGCTAGTGTCTTCTTGCCCCTCACCCCTGTTGACACAGCAGATCCTGGATCTCCAATCGGAATCTTGGCTTTGTCATCACAACACAGGAACACAACACTATCACGCATCTCACAGGCTCTCTCTTTCACATACAGAAGTTGTGCCGCACAGTAATGGTCGTCAGGGTGCGAGACCCTAAGCTGTCGGCGTTGAATCTTGTACTGTACGGATATCCTGGAGGTGAAGGAAAGTGCTCGGTGGGTGTATGGGTTCCTGGGAGCAAACTGCAAACGTACCAGACTGGCTGATGGGATTGGTGTACCTGTTGGACATTTTCCCTCTGCTTGTTGGATAAGTTCTTTCAGAGAAATCCATTGTGAAAGGTGAGAAATGTTCTGTCGCCTATCATCTGCTGCAGTAACTTGCTCAACGACCATTTCCAATTTCTCAAAAAAGATGTCGAATTTGTTGGTAGGCCTTCCTGTATTGAGATGACGAAGGTCAGTGAGCAGGCCCTTGTCACCAAGAAAAATCAACCTCAACCTTTGTTGCATCTCCGGGTGGTTGGCAGCTGCTCAGTCAATGCACAATTCTGTGTATATCAATTCAGCAACACTTGGCAGAATGTTTGCCACGTTTGTGAGTTTGTCTTTGAACATTTTCCGTTGTGCCCTGGTATGGTACTCTTTCAGGTGTTTCCGGCATCGCTGTAGTAGTTTTACTCCTTGGACAAGAATTTCAGGCGCTTGCACCACAGCAACAGTTGTAACAGTGGATCCCCCAGGGCAAAATCGTATTATGTCTACAGACATAGACAGTTGCAGTGCATGCATAAACCGATATCTCTCAGTGTTACTGGTAAATGGTATATCCAGGTGTTTGCTTTCATCAAACAGGACCGGACTGCCAATTCCTGCTGCCCTCACATCTGCATCCAGTTTTGCATAGGCCTTTCGAACACCCAAGGCACATTTGTGGCGATGTTCCATCGTGGCATGCTCATCGAGTGTCCGTACTGGATGATCCAGTTTCTGGTTACAAACTTGCACCTCCAACTGCATTTTCAGATGATTAGCGTATGCAAGGAGACAATCTGACAACTGCTTGATTTCAATTTCAGCTTTTGACCAAGCAGGGGTGGTTCTGAAAACAGGCTTCAATAGAAGGCTAACCAGGGCCTCACTGTGTGATGTCAGGGAGCTTTGTGTCAACTGTTGAGCCTTGACCTTTTTCCTACGCGTGTAGTCGTATCCGGTGTAGTCTTGAAATGCACAAGGGATGGGGAGCACAGTCTTTTTCCGCAGAGATGCATCATTGATTACGCTGTGCTGATTGGTTATGTACCAGAGTGCATTGCAGATAACCTGAAAAAAGGTTTCATAATTAATACCGGTATTGGTCATTTCAAAATACAGTCAAAACTACATTTAATAATATAAAATACCTATGTCAAGAAGGGGCCATAACTCTTGTAAAACAAATGAATCAAAATTAATTAAAATCAAAATCTTACTATCAGAGGTCAGGTTTATATGATAAGAATTAAAGAGTTCCTGCACTATATATGCAATATATGCAAATAATGAAGGGGGGGGGGGGAATGATAAATTTGTGAACAAGGCAATATTAAAGCCATAACTTTTAAATAAAATTTTAGAAACCCAAGAAAATTATATTGCATATTACACAAACCATGCAATTACTGGAGACTAATCTTCTGATTTGATCATATATTTGCTGCAAAAATGCACTTTACAAAATATGAAATTTCCGAAAGAATGCACTCTATCTCACATTTTAGGCAAAAAAATACTTTCAACAGATGCTATTAAATCTATCAATTAAAAACACTGTCCTACAAATTACGCCACTCAGAATCATACTGTGGAGTTAATTGTATACTATAATATAGGTGAAAGCTTGTAGTTGTGCCCTTTAATATGACATCACATATTTGCAAAGAGAGACAACTCTTTGTGACGCCTGTCAACTGGTATTTCTTAAAATACATTTGGAATATAAAATTACTAATGGGTAAACATTGAAATTAATATGATCACAGGTCACAGAAAATAATAAAAAATTGTCCAATCATGGACAGCAAAATGTGTATTAATCAGGAGTCAAGTTAGGTAAAAAAAATATAGGGAATAACAGGGAGAAGTGGGGAGACATCAGGGCGAAGTGACCATCATCTCAACGTGTTTGTAAAACACTGATCAAGGCTCGTTACAATTTAATATATATATATTGCAATATGTCGAAATAAAAAATAAAAGAATGTTTTTGTATGAATTTCATTAATTCATCAAGACAACATAACATAATTTATCATATATTTCCTACTCTAATATGAATTTGTGTATATTAAATTTGATTAACTATTTGGAAACTGAATAGAGATGGAACTAAATAGAGATGCAGCCATCATCTAATGGGTCATTTATAATCAAGATCATCTGTATACTTCAGTACCAATAGTGATATAAATGGCAATAAAGAACGACAGAACGTCAAAACACACATTTTCAAGTCTCCATTTTAGTCGAAGATAATGATTTATAACGTTATTAATCATGGATATAAACTGGAAGACATACAGACATAACGTTAAATGTATGATCCTGTCTACAAAGCTGCAAGCGAATCAACGAGCCCACATGCCTGTACACATACATGCACACAAGTTGAAATTGCACTGATAGAAACTAAAAGAATGACTGAATTACATTATTAAATACAAAGATAATATTGAGTGATCTCGACTATTAAGATGACTTCTCGTTTAATAATAATGAGCCACTAATTTGCTAGTGAATAGATAATCTAACGCATTGTTTACCAGTTTACCCGGAAGCACGTGTTGGCATGCTGTACCACAGCAGAGAATGATTTAATGTACAATCGGACATTATACTGTCAAACACATGGGCTGAGGTTTATGTGTGTCACACCAACTTTGGTCAGTAATTAACTTGAACACCATGCACAGTGGTGTGAAACAAAATCACCTGCCAGCTGGTCATGGTTCTCGGGGGAAACCCAGACGCCAGCTGTGATAGTCTGTGATGAGGCAACAGGGCACCAGAAATACAGGGGACTATGAGATCACACAGGGCCAAACGAGGGCGTGACCCCTGATTAATTAATCACAGATAACATTTTGCCATTCACAAATAGACCATTTATAGGACCCTCATTTATGGATGGAGTTGACGGGGACTGGAATGCATACCTGGATCATGTACTTTCCATCCGTGTCGGCTGTGCTGCGTGGGAAATCTAAACCCGAGGCGACAAACTTGTCCACCAGATCGTTGAACAGCTCGTCCTTTCGGTTCAGACCCTCTTTCTTTCCAGAACTGTAACACATAAGAAATACAAATACATCAATTTATATTAAAAACAGAGGATATTTCAAATATAATAAAAAGTCAAGTCTATCTTTAAATAGTGGTAGACTGAGAGGCAGAATAGAACCTGTTCATTTAAACAGTTGCCGTTTGTGTATTGTGGTTAGATAGCACCCTCAACCACTTCCGGGTATCAGGTGTCATCCGTCCATATTATACATATAAGATACGTATGCTAGTCTATTTCCTTAAATTTATATACTAGAATTTCATATAAAAAATAAATTTTCAAATTTCGGGCAGACGCTCCCGCACACAAGGACTTTTTTTGTCAACCCCCCATCCCAGGAGACGTCGCGGCCAACTGGCAACGTGATGTGCAATGTCTCTCCCCTTCCCAATAAGAGAAATATGAAATACTTGCCTGTTTGCTTACCTTGCCTTATACATCATACGTTTTCGTATTTAAGGGGGAGGGGGAGGGAGAGAGAGAGAGAGGGGGGGGAGAGGGAGAGTCGCAGTACAGTACTCACCTTGACATTTTCTTTTCCGGGATACTCCGACCTGGAGACATCAGGACATCGAAAGCGCAGACCGTCTTGTCTCGTGTTGTCTCCTCTACCAATTCTTTGACATCTTTTTCAATAGATTTGCATTTGAACGTCAAACACTTCACTCCCGTTTCTTCCAAATCGCCAAACGTCAAGGTCTCCTCTATATCAAAATTATCGCCAGTTCTTACATAGCCTGTCACCTCCAGTGTGTGTGTGTTTTATCAAAATTTGGAATAATGGGATGAATCGTGTCGAAGTAATCTCCCACACTCAAATGATAGTCAATGTGTCGTATTTTTTTCAGTGAGTCCGAAAGGTGTAAACATTTAGAAAGTGACAATGTGAATACGGCGCCTCTCGCCAGGCCGGTAGCAGACGACGCCATGTTCCCAAGTGCATTGATCGACGAAATGAGTGCTGATCGCTGATTCGTTTAAAGAGCATAGATGGACCAATAGAAATGGCGCATTCAAACAAATGTGGTATATAGTACAACCAGATCACCGCGACGCTTTCCGCTACGTAGGGGAAAGCGACACTGTGTTTTTTCCGTAGTGGAAAGCTTCTCGGCGATCGAGATGGTATATAGTGCAATTCAATATCCGCTTCCTGTGATCAGCAATGCTGCGTTTTTTCAAGGAATAAACTAGGAAAGATCGTTATTACAGTCATGGCAAGGTAAGCAGCGAGGACGCGAACACCCGGAGAGTGAGGAAGAAATAAAAAGACGTGAATATATCATGGCATTGCAACAAGAGGGCCGAGGGTCGGTCTGAAATCTTTATTTTTTCCTGGAAAATGCAATAAAAATGCTAGGGTCGCCAGGATTTTCTAGGTTCAGTCGGGTAACCGGAAACACACCTATTATTTTATTTGGCCTAGCATGATACGTTTCCTTGACGAGGAGCCATTTGTCACCGGGTCTTCATGGAATAATTAAATAAACCAAACACATATCCGAGATTCGTAGTTTATATCAATACATAAAAAGGACCTTTAATAACAATAACAATTAATAGAAACACATATATGAAATATACACACTAATCCACCTGGAAAATATCACAGCCGCTATCACATATTTCATTTCATATTATAAATACATTAGTTTACTACTAAATGGTTTCTTATGACTATTTATTTAATTGATCAGAGGTAGATCTAAACAAAGATATGTACACTAATACATTCTGACATTGTTGCAAAACAATATCGATGTATACGGCTTGACTTCTGTTTTTGCAGTGCGCGGATTATTAGAAAGGGCGGCAAAACGGGTTTAGTTGGGGTTAATAGTGGATTAGTGATTTGACCTATCGTACGTCATTCTCCTGTACTATCACTCAGACATAATTACATGACGTTACACCACAGTAGATAACACAATAGACTGGACACACATGGGTAACTGTCATAGAAGAGGGAGGAACAGCTACCGTACCTATACAGATAAGAGAGCATTGCTTGCAGTACAATAATATTACATAATATAACTTATCTATATAACATATAAATAAGGCATGGGCTACATATATATATATAATCAAACCTGTGTTAGTGGTCACCTCCATTAAGCAGCCAACCTGTATTAAGCAGCCAGTTTCATGATTCCCTATATGTTGTTTTATTATACATTTGACCTCTATTAAGCAGCCACCTGTACTAAGCAGCCACTTTCTCTGACTCCCTTGGCTGGCTGTATATATATATTAGTGCTCATTAACTTTCCTACTTTCTATATTCATACAAGCGGATAGTCTTCATTATATCGGCAATATAACAATAGAGATGGCTTACAACGTACAAGATCCGCTATATCCAGTCTAAGCTTACAACGTACAAGATCCGCTATATCCAGTCTAAGCTTACAACGTACAAGATCCGCTATATCCAGTCTAAGCTTACAACGTACAAGATCCGCTATATCCAGTCTAAGCTTACAATGTACAAGATCCGCTATATCCAGTCTAAGCTTACAACGTACAAGATCCGCTATATCCAGTCTAAGCTTACAATGTACAAGATCCGCTATATCCAGTCTAAGCTTACAACGTACAAGATCCGCTATATCCAGTCTAAGCTTACAATGTACAAGATCCGCTATATCCAGTCTAAGCTTACAACGTACAAGATCCGCTATATCCAGTCTAAGCTTACAATGTACAAGATCCGCTATATCCAGTCTAAGCTTACAACGTACAAGATCCGCTATATCCAGTCCATGCGAAAGACCTCAAAAATTTACTGGACATTCGGTCTGGTAAACCTTGAACTTTTACCAGACTGAATGAAATTATACTGGCCCGAAAAAAATAATGTAATTCTGGTGTCGTCTTAGAAACACTTCATATGCTTTACGTCATCGTTTTCTGGACTCCAGGAAGCGAGACCTCGGCCCAGTGGGGATCATCACCATCACGTCTCTGCTTCCAAATGGCATAGGTGTTGGTGTGATGCACTATGGATCATTTCTAGTGGAAATATAGCAAGAAAAATCCAGAGGTGTTGCACTGTCAACATCAATCTCCGCTGGCAGATTTGGTCCTGGAGTCTCAGTAAAGTCATCAATCTGAAAGAATAATTTTTTAACTTTTTTAGATTTTGGTATATATAGATATAAATTTGGATAGAAAATAAGTATTAATTTATGAATAAAATTCTAGAATTAATTTTATTTCAAAATTATCTATCGTTTTCATTTATTCCAATTATCGTCTCGCCCCTCATGTTCGTGCACACCGTAAGTTCGTGCTATTTATTTTTACCTCGACACCGGTTGAGCGCGTGACGTTTTACTGCCGGGAAAAACAAACAAAACTAGGTCACAGCTTTCAAAGTTGTAAACATCAACTAAAATGCGCTTCTGGATCTACCAGAATTGTAGCCACATCCAATATCACGACCCAGCTTGTTCATATCTTGGATATCCTTGATGTTGCGATTTACATCTCCATACAAAAATTCTGTGTATGGTAGAGTTGACGAAGCAAGAGAATAGAACTTCAGATCAAGATCAAATTTATGAGATTCTTTGCGTTTATTATTAATAAGTCTATTTGCTTGGCCTAGTAATGCCAATGAATTTGTAGTCCATTCCATAGACTGTTGATCTAGAAGCTCACCATCTTTGTCCAACAATTTCACAACATTACTTGCTGCTTTTACTGTCAAATTTTGAACAGTTTGTAATTTTGCATCCTCAGTCTGCGTCTGTGGTTTTAACAACCTCCAAATGCCACCATTGACACGGGTCTTGACCAGAGATTCACAATTTGACGGCCGATGAATGTCTTAAGATTTCTGAAAATCTCTCGTCAGAAATTCCATTTCTGAAAGAATTGCTAACAAATTGTGCAAGATCGTTATTCACTTCGCAAACTAACTTTTCTGTTAATTCAAACTTGTCCGTTAAGCCCTCAAACAGATTTATTGCCAGCCCAGACTTGCCAACAAACACATTGACATGCTCCCTTTTCATTTCCTTGGAGTAAGTAGGCAGTCAGTGCAGTATTCTCATGGCGACATCCCCATTGTGTTTGCCTTGTTCGAAAAGCGGCTGTTGCCACATATCAAGTTAACAGTCGATATTGCCGGTTTTTCAACTGTTGTCTGACATACAGCCTTCATGACCGATGCTGTAATCCTCCCAGTGCGTAACGTATGTCACTCCTTGCACATACTCTGCGATTTGGTTACATATTCCACATTCTTAATTCTTAGCCTGCACTTCTGTCACTGAAATTGTTCTAAATAACTTTTCACATTCCTTTCTAAGTTCAGAACAATGCATTACGGCATACTTTTCATCCCTTAGATGAATCAAGGCCATCGATAAATATCCATTCTTTAGAACTTCAGTGATGTAGTGGTCCTGATATGCCTCTGTTACGGCCAAAATGGACGGTCTTGTGTTTGAATGAAATAGTTTATTAAATTCTGATATGCCCTCAGCTGAGGGTTCAGGAATCATGGGCATTTTGGACAAAGAACGTTTCGGCACAGGTGAGCAACATAGTTCACAGAGCTGTCAGGGGTGCATCGAGTGTCGGAGTGAGATATGGGGTTCGAAGGGGCGGCTGCCCCTCAGGGGGTATGGGTGAAGCTGGATACACTGACTCATTTTCGTCATATTTGGTGTCAAATGGCTTACATGAAATGCTACTTTGTGAAGGACACTTTTCACCAAGAAAACCTGATCAAGCAATAGCATTTTATGGTAAAGAAAGCTTGCAAATAACTTTTTGTAATTGAATCTTATATTTTTTATTAAATTGACTTACAAGTCAGGCGCAAACCTGTCTTGGTTGTCAATTTATAATAAAACTGATGTAATTTGCAAGCATTTGTCACCAGCGTGAGCAAAATCAGCGTGGTCTAGTGGTTACCACATCAGGCACAAATTCAAACCCGGGTGTGCACGCAATAATTGGGACGAAATAGAAGACACGCCATTTTTATGAAATCCATCCATTTGTCTAGAAAATTAACCTTTTTTAGACTAGAAAACAAATTGTTCCCAACTGTAGCACACACATGAAAATGACCGAAGTAAATCCACTGGTGCGCGCTCCAATCAGATCGCTCGAGATTCGCGCGAAACGTATTCGTCAAGCATTTCTGCGCTAACACTGCTAATTTTTCATTGAGCAAGACCATTTATCCACATTGCTAAGAACAAACCGTACAGTAAACGTTATTTGCCGAGCTTTGAGAAGCAATTACTGGATAATTAAGTGTCCACTTAGAATCAAATCTAGACCGGCTAGTTTCTTCGTCTTTTTTTTGGACAGGACTCTGTGATTCTGAAGCCATGGTTAACAAAAAGAGCATCTACACCGTTAACAAATGTAAACGTTACATTCGGCCTTCGTTAGTTTTCGGGAGCCAATCGTAAGTGATTATTAATGCACAGAGAGTTCCGACATCGGTTCCGAGTAGTTACGATTGTACAGGGCGACGATCAGTTTCAAATATAGCCTTGAGACATTCTAAAAATAGCAATTTGGGAAGCCTAATGTGTTGCGATTTTAAAATAGCACGGATATTAGTGTAGGTAAATCTTTTTTTAGAAAAAGCTTGACAATATTAAAGATACGCGTGAGAGTGTGATTTGAGGTCTAAAAGCGCGAGTCTCACGCCAAAAGCGTGAGACTTGACAGGTATGAGTTCACTATCCATCTGTCTTTTCTTTGTTACTGCCGACGTAGTCAATGTTGCGTACTTCAGTGTATGGCACCTTATCTATACTGGTAGGCAGCAGCCAATATGCCTTTTCCTGTGTAACGGTTTTCGCCGAATTGATCTTGTATACCTGCTCCACGTAAAACAGCAACGCCCCAACATGACTACAAACTTCTCCAAGGCCTGCCATGCAGTCAGTGTGCAGAGTCAATGATTCCATCTGGATTGCCCCCCAGCTGGGCAGGGGTTAGAATATCCCAGCTGTCGCACTACAGAGGGGTACAACCCCCCCAAATGTGTTTGCCGTGGGCGGAGGAGACCTGTGTCGCCTGATGAGAGGATCCTGGTGGTTGAGTAGAATCAGTGTTGGCAAATAATACCCTGTTTCCACAACACACCACTTCGGCCTTAAGTTGGGTTAAACGGGAGGTCAGGAAAGCCCGTCCTTGATCAATCGGCTGGTCATGCCGAGCCCTAGGGCATCGTTAATCTTAAACACATATTTTCAAAATTTGTCTTGAAAACAAATATTGATGCCCTAGAAGGCGGTGGCTCATGGGCTAATCGGGTGAAAGTTTGATGTTTGATTGACTTTTGTAACCTCCCAAGGATAGTCTAAACTTGGTTGGACCTTCTGTGGGAATACACTTGTCCAGTCTAGTCCTTTCATTCTGAGTATATCATTGATGGATTTCCCCAGATCATGTCCCCTTATTGGGCTCTGAGACGGGTGGGGAGCAGGGCTTCGAAAATTTTCAAAACCAATTCGGTCCGGGCCGAAATCGAGTCGGTACCCCCCCCCCATCATGTCCTGCCAATATTTTTGCACCCCCCCCCCCCCATAAAATCGTAATTCCAATTTGCTTTTTTTGCTTTATTTCCATGCTGTCACCAGTCAATTATATTTAAAAATCGTATGTTCAGGACAAACTACTTTACCCGTTACTATAGGTCTGGTAAATTTTCCTTTTATCTAATAATAGTTTTAAGTGTACGACGGCATTTAAAAATAAATGAATGGTAGGACATTTTGATAGAGGTAAATTTGATCTAGTCACCTGTATTGATCACCGGTGGAAGCGGGTGAACTCGGCCCAAATCGAACTCGGTCCCGTCAAACTATATTATATCAACTGCATTTGACTCTTTAAACATCACAGATATACTGCGTTGTGCCATTTCAATATTGAATTGAAGGGCGCTGTACAATAAAAATACTAAACATTATATACCCGTCGTATATTTTGAGTACATTCCGAGTCATAACGGATTTTCGGATTTCTATTTAAAATATTAATTATTATTTAATTGCAAATTAATCCTAGCACACTTCTTTAATTTAATGCAAACATTTTAAAAACAAATTCTTTATAAAATTCTAAAATAATCGACTCAATCATTCAGTCCACTTCAAAGAAACTAACAAATGTCTGTAGTTTTGCTGTAAACATCAAACGATTACCGCACTAATATCATGTAATTGACATGACATGCATTGATCGCCTGATCACCATGGAGACATGTGGCCTCAGGTGCAGGGTATTAGCCAGGAATTAGAAACAGGGAGTCCAAATAAATTGTGGACTTGGCGAGCGAGCGAAGCGTAACCGGTCTGGGGGTTCGGGGGGCGCCGTAAGCCCCCCGAGAAAATTTTGTGTTTTGTGTTTTTTCAGAAGGTATCTGGAGTGTATCTGAGGCACACATATATTATGATTCCACATTTTGGCATATGAATTTTCAAGGCATGATGTGTCATCTGATTCAAGGGAAGAAAGTTTTTGAGAAAATATATATACATGTAACATTGCATTGTGTTCGAGGTGCCCTCCTCTGGGAATTTATTTATTTAATGGGTCTCTGGTGCATTTTGAAGCTACTCTCCAGTCGAAAAGTATGATTGGACTATTATACAATTTGTCTACACTTGATGTGCATGGTTTGTTTTTTATTTAGCCAATCATCTTATATATTTTGGATTGTATTTGAAACTGGTTTCTAATTGATTTCTTAAAATGATATTGGTGGGAGAGGCATTTATAATTCTAGATGTAAACATGCACAGAATAAATTGGTGATACCCTATACATGCCAGATGCTGATCCATATCCATACTGACAAATATGGATATTGATCACCATATGCTATGCAAAATATTGACCTTTATCATGTTCAATATTTATAACAAACACCATGATTTTTATTCATACAGCATGCTGCATACATGACATGACATTACATGCACTGTTTGCCCTTTGTCCTGAAGACCAATGACCATACCCTGTCCTGGGGCCCTGTACTCACATCCTTACAAGATTCCCATTGACACACAAAATATGAAAATTGTGCAACAGAACATCATCCGCAAACGGAACCTCATACATGTAGTGAGAATTCTGAATTCCAATAGTCCAAAACATGTTTGTAATCCGTTAACATCCATGTCAAAATAAATGCATTTGTCTCCATATTTATGCATATCATGCATATACCTTCAGTTGCTGATCCTAACCCCTTTTGTAGTGAAGTTCTGTTGCACAATTTTAATATGTTGTGTCAATGGGAATCTTGTAAGGATGTGAGTACAGGGCCCCAGGACGGTGTATAGTCAACATACCAGCCTCCTGGGTAATGTTTATACTGAATATGCTATATGCTAATACTGAATATGCTATATGCTAATACTGAATATGCTATATGCTAATACTAAAACTGTCACAAAGAATGTATCAGCATAATCCTGGAAAAGACATGAAAAATATTTTGAAAAAGTACTAAAAATAGTATGAATATGGTAAACAAATACATAACATAAATGTAACAACTAAGAGCATTAGAGTAAGATGTGAGTACACGTAGCATATGTATATGTTGACCTGCTTAAATACAATGCTATGCGGCTACATAAGGTATAATGCCATATAGAGCTGTAAGTAGCAGCATAGTATAGCATCTTATGAAGCAGGCCGACATCATGACACATTGTCTGTAATCTCAAATGCATATATACCCGTAGGACGTAAATGTACACTGATAGCAGCATCAAATGACTTGGCACCAAAAGTAACAATAAAATAACAGCAGAGTCAAGTTCAGACAACACTTATCCGTCAGTATGGTACCATTATGAATACTGGTAAAAACACTAATTGCACAAGAATACACAATCGCAAAAACATTACAAACGCCTGTTGGCTTTGAAAAACAACTTCTGTGCACTGTCGAAATCAAACTCTTCGGGAGGAATGTTCTCATAGCTGACTCTGATCAGGCGATCAAGCTGGGCAATGGAAAGTCTGTTCCGGAGGCTGGTCTTGATACGATTTTGTACGGAGAATAAGCGCTCTGCCTCTGCATTCCCCACAAGTGTGCACAGACTTGCAGTCATCAGACGATAGATAGCTGTGTGTACAACAATGATATATATGTAGCAACTCAACTTTAGTGGGGGTCTGGGATATTCACTTGGCCATGAATAATCACACTGGATGTGTAAACATTGTAACATGGACTTCGGCTTTGGAATCATGAATTTTTTTCAAATATGTGTTAAATGACAATATCCTTTATATCCATCTATTCTCATGATTCCTGATTGATTATGCATATACATGTACGATGTTGACCTGATTTCCCATTTTCATATCTATTCTGAAACAATAAATACAGATGAAACTCACATGGATAAATTTGAACGTTGCCCGCATTTGGCCCGCCAAATAACTTTGGAAGTAGTTGGCCTGGACGGAATACGTGGAAGTATCGTCCACCATTCGAGTCTTCCCTGTACTCCCCACGATTCCGGTGTAGCAGCCGCTTGAAAGGGAGAAACTCGCCGCGACACTGGTCACCATCAACCAAAGGGGGGAACCGCAGACCCTCTCGGTTGCTCTTGGCTTTGCCGTAGTGGTCCAGGAGTATATTTAGATCTCCTATGCCCCAATGTCCCAAGACACTGTCATCTGTTTGGTACGACTGAGGGTCAAAAATCTGCAAATAAGTACATACATGATCATTATTGATGTAGATGTTGACAATTGCGTCAATCATTAAATCTGCTACAATAGCTCTGAATCTTCAAGAAATAAAGACGATAAAGTTGTAATGTAGACGAGGAATTTTACATCTGAAAAACGTTAAATGTTATGAAACAGTATGAACAATGCATAATTTTGTCATTTCCTTTATCAGCACACTAAGGAACAAACCTTCATGGCATCCAGTAGATCAACCTGTGGGAAACGTTCCTGAAGATTGTTTAGCAACCCATCAAGAAAGTCTGTCCGGGTTGTCTGAAATTCTGCCACTTGATCAGCATTTCTCCGCCCCACAGCATACGAGACTTGGACACCCTTGTGAATGTGTGGCCGTGGTCCTGTTGTCGATTCCTGAAGTCGCGACAGTTGTGGGCCAGCGTTCATTCTCAGGTCCTCCAAACTGCGTATCCCATCCTGTAACTGCAAACAACACAGGGAGTCACGACTGAATTGTGAATGAATAATATCATCATATCACACTATTCGCCCAGACATTACCAACTATAAATATTAATTCAACAATGTGTATACATGAATATATACATGTATTTAGCTAATCCTGCGTACGTATGTACCCTTGTATGTAAATCAGTGTAATACAAGTTTGTATTTGTACGGGCCAGTTTTCATTTACTTAGGCAGGATCACACTATAGATATGATAATAATGTTTACATGGTCAACATAACAAAACTCACTGTGTATCTTAAGACAGAGAATGAGATGTCCTTGTACTGGAAGACACGACTCAGTTGGTTGCTAATGCCCAGTATGTCCGCAGTCAAGTGCAGCAGCGCCATGAACTTGTAGCTCGACAGTTGGGAATGCAGACCAATGGCGGTCGGATCACCTTTATCTGCTTCCTGGCTTAAGAGAACCATCAATGGCTCAAAGTTGCGGATGATGGCATTGACGCTTTCACCCATGCTCAGCCAGCGGATGTCGTATAACCGTTTGAACTTCACCTCATCCACTTCCAGCAAAACTGCGATTTCCCCAAACATGTGTAGGCGCACCTCCGACCCTTGGATGTAGTTATACACCCCGGAAATGATGCTCTGGATTATCTCCATGTTGGGAATGGAATTGCAAGCTTGGCTTACAGCAAGGTTGAGTCGGTGACAGCAACAGTGCACACAGACACAATGTGGTGCGGCCTGGTGGATCAATCCCGTGACGCCGTTCAGGTCACTCGCCATCACACTGGCTCCATCTGTACCCAGTCCAACCACCTTACTCATAGGCACGCCAAACTCAGCTAGGGCGTCTCTTACACTATCGAAGATGGTGACAGCTCGTCCATTCGCTATCGCCTTCAAGCGGAGGAATGTTGTACGGAGCGTCTTGAGGCGGCTAATGAAGCGGACGATGATGACCAGATGTTTCTCCGAAGAGCGATCTGTCGATTCATCTGTGCCGATGGCCACCCAAGGACTTTGCGTCAAATCAGCAATGAGTTGCTTCTCCAATACTGTCGAGATGGTGCTGAGAAGTTGATTGAAGATATCGGGAGAATCATAGGTTGCGTTCCCGCCAATTTGCAACAGAGAAGCATCGGGCGCCTTTCTTCTGCGGAGCAGCGCCAACAGGCTCTTGTACTTTCTGTTAGGTATTTCCTCCTGTGCCAGCCAGTACACTGCATCCAGTGCCACCAGTATGGCTCGCCGTCTCTTATCGGATGCATGCTGCACCCCCTTTCGAATTAAGGGCTGTCCGCCAGCACTCATTGACTCTCTGTGGTCTTGACTGATCAAGTGAGATCGGACAGTTTTTAACCTGTTTTTAAAAAGGATTGTAGTTAGTGAACAACATAGATAAGTGACTCATGTATGTATACAATGTAATAAGCATTCATTTCGCATTAGTGTCTATATTATGCAATTTATATTTCATGAAGCTTCACTGTCTTTATTCGCTATCTGAATTACAGAAAAGCTTAAAAGTTAAAATTGTGTGCCGCTTCTATGCTGATGGAACATAAATATGGGTGTCACATGTATACATGTGGTACATGTATATCTGAATGGCATTTATACAACATACAACTTCAAAGTCGGAAGGATCCAGACAAATCGGACTTTAATTGCTGTACCTGTAATTATTGGTGCCCGATGACCATGGCCCAACGATGTTCTCCGCCTTGCAGCAGGAACAAAACATGACGTTGCTCCTGGAATCATAGTGCAGCCATGGGGAGAAAAGAGTCAGCCATTCACGTGGAAAATTACGTTTCCTAGGCTCTTTTGGAGCTTTCTTTCCCTTGCCGACACCCTTGCCTTTAGGCTTAGGAGCAGGTCTTCGTGTTGATTTGATGGTCGACGGAGCCGCTGAGGTCGACGGAGCCGCTGAGGTCGACAGAGCCGCTGAGGTCGACGGAGCCGCTGAGGTCGATGGTGCTGAAAATGCACCAGTAGCTCCTAGAGACACAAATTAATTTAAATGATATATGTATGCATAACTGTCTCAAAATGTAAATATGATAAACCATGAGTCGACATGACATTAACATGCATTTCAATGCATTCATTGCCAGTATTTACCATGATTTGCATACAACTTTCTATATAGCTAATAAAAGCCCCCCCCCCGCACCCCCCTAGTACCTTTGTCCCCTGTCGTCCACAAATGAAAACAATATGTATATATACGATTTATTTGATTTATTAATTGATTTTTATTAGGCAAATAAAATAGATACACATACAAGTACATATATATTACAATTATTGCCGAGGATAACACAAAACCATCCCGTTGAAAGAACAATTTTCACTTTCGGTTTTGAACTGTAAATATATACTGCGTAACAGCCAAATGGGCATATACGCCATATTTGGTCATATCTCCTCCCACTTATGCAAATATTTCAATTGGAAAGCCTTTGCGCTGTTCATACAAGACCGTAATACACAGGACATATTTTGGGGTCAGTTTTTTATCGGAACACCGATTGCGCAATAATGCGCAGTAATGCGCAATAATGCGCAGTAAAGATGCGTGGTGGTTGCTACATTAAGTTGCAGTAGAGCCAAGTTTAACTTCGGGAGAGTTTCAGCGATTCGCGTCATTAATCTGATGTGACACACTGATATGTTATTAAAAATTGCTGTTTATATATGACAGATTTGTGTTCATATATATAGATCTACCTGCTTTCGTGGAGAAAAATAATCGAATGTCTTTGCGAACAGCGACAGATTTCGGCTTTGCTGCCATTTTTACACGAAACGAAACCTACCGCTCGACGTAAGATGCTCTGTGATTGGCTGTTTGCTGAGGGATTCACTGGCAGCAGTCATGTGATCGCTTAGAAAAATACTCGAAACAAAACCGAAACTGCGAAAAAGTAACGCATTCCATCAGAGCTTTTGGTGTGGAAATTGAGCATGTTTACGAAATATATTTGAGAACATATGGAAATGGCCGTCCAATACCGCCGTCCAACGTAATTTGTGACCGTCCACTTCTGAGATTGGCCGTCCATTTGGACGGCTGGACGGCTCTCTGGCTAATACCCTGCTCAGGTGGCAATTATCCAGTTCGGTCGTAAATTGGAAACGTGAAATGTTTCAACGGATTATACTTACCAAATTAGGTTCGTTATAGACCGATTTCTTGTCTTTTTTCGACAATATTTTGGACCGATTTTTAAAGGTATTTTGACTGTTAGAATCGGTCTGAAATGATAAAAATCGGTCGAAAACCGACAAACCGGTAATTTTCGAAGCCCTGGTGGGGAGCATTGACGATGAACTATATATTACTATTACGAGTTCCACTAAAAAAAAAGCCAAGCGTGCACTAAGTGAATCCGATGATGATCCTGTTGAACAACAGAGAGTGAACTTCCCTCGCTTCATTCTCATTGAGGCTGTAGACAGTTCAAAACCTATCACAAAAATTTCCCCTTTCGTCATTGAAAAGCAAATGAAATCTATCCTAGGTACACCTAAATCTGTTAAAAGTCTTCGAAATGGAAGTCTTTTGGTTGAAATTACTTCAAAAGCTCAATCTCAGAATTTATTATCAACGAACACCTTCTTTGGACATTCTGTGACGGTCCCCACAAATCTTTGAACTCGGGTGTCGACGGGTGCAGGGAATTATCTTCCTGCTCTTTGGATGAGATCAAAGATGGTTTGTCAAGTCAAGGGATCATTGACGTGAAGAGAATATCAATAAAATGAAATAAAAACAACAAACACATATATAATTACATGTGACACACCAGTCATCCCGTCACATATCAAAGTCGGCTACCAGATTGTCACCGTCGACATACAGTTGTTTAGTGTATTCCGGACCACTAGCGACGTTTTTGCGTGTTATTTGTTAACAGATAATGCTATGCGTCGGATTTTTTAATAAAAAGAAACACAAATTGCTTCAATGTAAAACACGAAACAGTTTGTGAATAATAATGCAGCGATCATTGATATTTACACACTCTAGTGACCTAACCATTTCAGTCATATCCGGTTCACTTCCGGCAGTTCCGGATCACATTGTGGGTGTTCTCAAAGCGGTTTGGGAACATTGTCAACAGGTAATAAGTCACTAAATTCAAAGTGTAGAAGGTATTTTGACATTGAATATACAAATTGGGTAATTCATTTTTTCAATTAATCAATTATAATCGTATAGTTAGTGAACAAGACATCATGGTTACATTTTCTTTATTCAAATGACTAGACTGTGTATGGGTATACACATTACATCAATTATAATATTGCAGAACAATTATTTATCAATCCAAAGCTGGTTTTCAAACAACACTAACAGTTCATGTATTTTTTTTCTAAATAAAAGAAACATTCATAGCTGAACCATCTTTCATTTGATCTAATGTGGAGTGTAATATGCACACATTACTTTCAAAGTTACAAGGTGAACATTTGATAAAATATGAGCAGGGAATAACAGCACCCCCACCTTTCTCGCTAGGTGCCGGCCAGGGGGGGGAAGCTTGGGCAAGGTTCACCAGTGGTGATGGCATAAATGCTACCTTTCTCATCTAGAACAGTTCTGAAAAACCCTGCTAATATCCTAGGTACATGACCAATGGGCAGACCTGCAATATCACATAATTTTAATTGTCGGGTTTGATCTGTGACAAGGTCATGAACATTTTCATTAAATGTCTCAAGGTCTGGCAACCACACGAGGCAGGCCTCCATGTCTGCAATGTTAGTGTATTCACGGTCCACCCTAAGTTGAGTTGGAGGGTCTGTAATCGGTGACCTGATCTGGTATGCATGGTATCCCTTTATCACACAATTTTCCAACACAATTGTCTTCAACAAACTAGGATCAGTTGGATTTGAAGGACCTGGAACTGGCTCACTGGTTCTTACCTGAAAGTATTCAAATTATGACATGTGTATTTATAAGAATATGCAAGGCCGTAGCAACGTTGAAGCACACCGAAGCCGTGGCCTCGGTCATATTTTCACGATTTTTAAAAATCAAATTATAACCGGATAAAGATCGTAGTATGTATGTGGTAATAGGTATGTGCTCCAACTTGGAATGGCGTATCAGATGACAGTTTTCAAAATTTTCCAGGGGGGGGGCCCCCCCGGACTCCCCTAGCAAGTATCCCCTTCAGGCTCTCGATCATCTACCACCATCCCTCAAGAATTGTCAGGTTGGCCTCGTTTGAACCTCTGCCTACGACACTGATATGTAATATATAAATAATGAATGAAATACATTTACTAAGAATAACTTGTGAACTCTTATGTCATAACGGGGAAAGTGAGGTTTGATAAGACAACATTGTGAGGTTTGATAAGACAACATTGGCTTATAAATGTATGTACATTAAAGTTTGATTAATTAATGGTAATTTCAAGGCGATACATCGTTCTATTAACATAATATAAGTACATTATCAGATAACAGAATTTGCTACGGCACATTACTGTATATGACTTTAGTATATGATTTAAACTCACACTTTTCACAAAAGAAATCATCATCATTAACTACTGGGTCTTCACTGCTGCACTCAGAGTGCAACCACTGGTCACAGAGGTCGCACTGTAGCCATGCACGTTCGATTCCACACACTTGGTCCTCCGCAGCCCAGGATACTTTGCAAAACATACATGTCAAATTTTGCGAATTCGCATTTCTGTTTTGTTTATTTTGTCTTTTTCCAGATGACTCAGCCTGTGTGCTGGAAGTATTTCTTTTGTTCATTCTTTTCCTAATTTTACTTTTAGCTGTTTTCTTCTGTTCTTGGGCCATATACTTCTTTCTTGCCTTTATTTCCCTTTCTCTAAATGATCTAATTTTACTTAAGCTTTTCAGAGACATAGCACGTAGTGAAGCTGACGATGTGAGGTTGTCTGGTAAGTCCTGAAGTTGTGATTTTCGTTTTAACTTCTTCGGCCCAGCTGATGGAAAGGTAAACGCCTCTTTCATTGTTGGTGAAATCATCAAAGATTGTATGTGAACGTATTCTGGACTACGTGCACATGCGGTTGTTGCCAGCAGATCCAGTCCATCTGCAGCCTCATTTTCAACACTTTTTTCACAGTATGCAGATGGCGTACTATGTACCTTTTCAGATACCGCAGTAGCTAGATTGCATACAACAGTTATATTCTCCGAAGTTCCAGTTTCGTTTGTGGCGGTTTCACATGTTGTTTCCGACAAAAGCTTCTTGTACACATCAAAACATGGGGATTGTCCTCGAATATCATAACCGTCTTGTAGACGTTGAGTGTACTTGGCTTTTGTAGGTGTTGTCAGCACACTTTCTAATGCCTTAAGAGCCAAGAATGGTCCACTTGGCTGTTGGATACCTGACTTTGCTGTTGATTCATCGGGTGAACATTCTGTATAAGATTTGGACTCCACTGTGACTGACTCTACACTACTGAATGTGATACCTGGCTTAACATGCTGTTTTGTGATCACAGTACCATCCACTGGGTAGATTCCTGATGACCGAAAGGCAGTGGTAACAGTCAAGGGCTTATAAAACAGAAGAAATGCCTCTTTCAGTTTTTCAGCAAAGTTCTCTTTGCTGATTGGTGTACCTGGACTATTTCTAGTGTGGGTCCTGACAACCTGGTGCCATCTTTGTTTCAGGGGTCCAAATACTCCTACATCAAGCGGCTGCATCAAATGAGTAGCATTTGGTACAATGCGATAAAGTTCAATGCCTCTTTGACTAGCTAATTCAAATGCCGACATAGAAATGTGACTGCTGACACTGTCTATCAATAGGACCACAGGGAGGTCTGTACCGGCATACAAATGGAAGTGATCTAGAAACTTCTGAAAGGTAGTGGCATCCATCCATCCTTTTTTGGTGTAAGCTATATCAGATCCATACATTGCACCTGTCAATGGATTGTAGCCTCTGGGTTTAGGTTCTGGATAAACAAAATATGGCGGCATTATTGTCCCATCAGCTGATCCACAAAACATGACTGTAAAACGTTGCTTACTGTGGCCACCAGACAGATGAGGTACTTGTGACGGATGTTCTGCTCTTGTGGGACCAATGACTTTGCCTGACACACTTCCCATGCTGAAACCAGTTTCATCTGCATTCCAAATGCATTTGGGTTTACCAATCAACCCCTTTGATGACAGAAATTCTCTGAATGCACTGTACCACTGGTCAGTCTTCTCTTTCGTCAATTTTGCTCGGCAGGTTTCTAAAGGCGTTTCATTTCTCATTTGAATTAAGTGCCTGTTCCTTGTCATGAAGGCATAATACCAATCGTAGCCAGGTCTATTGTTGGTAAATGGGGTCACTTTACTTTCCTTTATCACAATTTTCTGTACACTGTCCAAGAATTCTGCTGGCTTTAAGCCCATGCCCCGATTGGCCATTTCCTGAAGCCAACGTGCCATTGCCTCTTCTTCGGTTTTATTAAAAATGGGCATTGGTCCATTTCGACGTTCTATTTCAACGTCTCCAGAAAGTCGTCTTTGCAAATAGCCGTATGATAAACCATAAAGTTCTGATGCTTTTCGAATGGTTACCTGTTTTTTCTCGATTGCTAGTAGCGCTCTTCTACATCTCAGTGGTTTTCCTGGGGAGCTTTTCTCATATTTCTTCTTTATTGATTGAGCCTTCCTTACAGACGAGCTGTGCTTTGCTTTCCCCATTTCTGAAAATAACAGATCATCTACATTGTATTCAAAGTGGTTTACACTCCTATGTGTGTACATGTATATTCTTAAAGTTGTAGTCGTAGATGTTAATGGAAACAAACTAGCACAACTCTCATTTAAAACATCGTATCTTTTCCTAAGAAAACTCCAAAATGGTCATACAATGTCTACATTTGTTCTTTAAAATATTATCACACTACATTGTTTTACGTATTTTGCCAAAATACTATACATAATCATTTGTTTGACAGGTAAAAATACGTTTGAGAAAAGCCCCACATTGAGAGTCACGTGATCCGTAACTAACTAAATGACCAAATTCATTTTGCCACATGGTGCATTCTACCGAGACGACTGATAGTATTTGGGCTTATTGTGGTTTATGGAGAACATATTCATCATCATTTTAATGTGTAGTTATGATGCATTGACATATACTTACCAGTAATACTTTCTTGATTTTACAGGTCATCCACCATTTTCCGGTACTTTTTTTCAAGTGTGCGCGCGCGGGCGAGTTTCGTCACCGTTAAAAATGTAGGTCGTGAAGGTCGCAATTTGTAAACAATGACAAAATTAATTGTTTAAAATAGATTGCTCTTTCAATATCAAACAATGGTTTACAATAATATTGATCACCTGTTTCATATTTTAAATGTTTCATTTGCCTTGATCCAGAACTCACCAAGATCCGGAATACACTAAACAACTGTATATGTACCTAACCCTCTTAGATGCTTTAAATGCCAGAAGTATGGTCATCATGAGGATAGGTGTCGGAACGAGTCTGTATGCTCCAAGTGTGCTGAGACTGCTCCACAACATCAAGAGAACAACTGCCCCAACACAAATAAATGCGCCAATTGTGGCGCTGATCATATATCCAATTCTAAAGACCGTGTCTCCTGGAAAAAAGAAAAAGAAATTGTTAAGATCAAATATTCGGAAAACATTTCATTCCAGGATGCAAGAAAGATTTATGAATCTCGATACAAATCCGAAAATCAGCCAAGCTATGCAAGTGTTGCTAAAACAGCTTCTGTTGAATGCAAAACTTGCAAAAACTTGTTAACCAAACTTTGCCAAATCTTTCCAGACAAAAAAACAGAAATAATGCAGTTATTCCCTGGTTCTGATAGTTCTTCTCATCTTGACCAGCTTACAAATCAAAATATACCACAAATACCTAAACCTACATCTCATCTTGACCAGCTTACAAATCAAAATACACCACAAACACCTAAACCTACAGCAGACAAACAAAAACAAGCAAAAACAAACATACACAAGAATCCAACAACAAAAAACACACAAAACAGCAATACACAAGAAAAACACATTCAACAAAAAACAACATCAACTTCATCAAAACCAAAACCTACTAAAGAACCTACAACTCAACAAGCATCAACTTCAACAAAAAAGCAATCTGCTGTCACTTCCAGACAGCAGAAAAATAAACCTATGCAATCAGATAAACCATCAGATAAACACACAGTGTCCAGTCCAGTGTCTACAAGCAATAGATACTCGGATTTGGACACGGACGATGACAATCTAGAGGGCGAGGCTTCAGACTCGGACAAGTCCGAGTCTATGGTCTGGCACGATGGCGAGGGTAGGGTGGCTGGAGCAAGTCCACTTAATATATTTTTAACGTTATATTTTATCTATGAATAATAATTATGTAAATATCGGTATAGTATTTTTAATAATTAATCTCTCCATAATGGCCAATGGAATTATCCAGTGGAATTGTCGAGGTCTAAAATCTAATTTTGCAGAGCTTTCTCTTTTAGTGCAAGAACATAAACCTGCTGCGTTATGCCTTCAAGAAACATTTTTGAAACAAAATGATACAATTTCTATAAAACATCACACCATTTTCAATAAAATATACAGTGAAGGTGATAAAGCCCAGGGTGGGGGTATCTATCATCGTCAATAATAGTGTTCCACATAAGGAATTACTGTTAAATACAAACTTACAAGATACTGCTGTAAGACTGTCATCACACTGTGTTCACTATATCTTCCCCCAAGTAAACCATTTGAAGAACATAGGCTGAATGATCTTATAATACAATTACTCACTCCATATATTCTAATAGGTGATTTCAATGCACATAGCATCATCTGGGGTTGTAATAATACAAATCAAAGAGGTCTCCAGATAGAGAATTTCATCTCTGATAATTCTCTTTCTTACATGAACGATCCATCTTCCAAAACATATTTACACCCAGGAACAGGATCCTATTCTGCAATAGATCTTACACTATGTAGCCCAGTCATACTTCCAGATTTCTCATGGAAAGTCGATGATGATCTCCACGGAAGCGACCACTTCCCCATCCTCATATCTGAAAATCAGCCAACAGCTTATAGTCAACCCAGAAGATGGAAACTTTCTAAAGCAAATTGGACTAAATTCCAACAACTTTGTGAACAAACAATTTCATATGAAACATTCAAGGATTGTCGTGATCAAACACAGCTATTCACTACATTACTAATAAAAGCAGCAGAACAATCCATACCTCAGACTTCACCTAATCCAAAGAGACCATACAAACCCTGGTATGATGATGATTGTAAGAAAGCCATCCAAAATAGGAAATCGGCCATAAGAAAATTCAATTTGAGACCCACCACAGAAAATTTAAACAACATTCGCATATATAGAGCAAAAGCACGACGTACAATACAAAGCAGCAAACGCAAATGTTGGAAACAATACATCTCAAGACTAAATAACAGAACAACAACTAAGAAAACGTGGGACATGATAAGAAAAATTAATGGCAAAGGTACTTCACCTATTAGCCACCTCACTGCAAACAACAAACAAATCACCACACCTCTGGAAATTTCAAACACCTTAGCAGAAACATTTGCACAAAAAATCATCAGCAAATAATTATTCACAAAAATTTCAGAAATTCAAAGACACTAAAGAAAAGAAAAAACTAAACTTCAATTCAAAGAACAAAGAACATTACAACAAACTATTTAATCTTAACCCTCACTGCGCTGACTATATAATCACTCTATATATTGGATGGTACTGGATTAATTATAGCAAATAATGTATTAAATAGGCATATGGTTCAGACATCATTTTCAGGTATAATGCTTCATCTTTTGCATGTATACCCAGAATGAAGTTTGACCGTTACTTGATGCCGGACATTTTGATATAGGTGACTTTACCTTTGGTTCGTTATCTCACCTGTACAGGTGTAATTAAGGTAATAAAAGTATATAATTATAACAAATATGATCTTTATTTATTTACATAGAACCAATATCAATCAATTTATTGACATGTATGTATGTACTAAATATATGCTGAACTAATTAAGTAAAAAAGAGTGAAATTATGTGCTATCAAAGTCATCATTTTACTTTAAAGAGTAAAATGATGACTTTGATAGCACATAATTTCACAGGTAAGTCAATGTGCTAAATTGGATAAAAGAGCAATTCTTGAAATAAATAGGCATATGGTTCAGACATCATTTTCAGGTATTATCCTTCATCTTTTGCATGTATACCCAGAACAAAGTTTGACCATTACTTGATGACGAACATTTTGTCATAGCTGACTTTACCTTTGGTTCGTTATCTCACCTGTACAGGTGTGTAATTACAGGTAAATACAGGTAAAAGACAAGAAAAGGTGTGTTATATAGCAAAAGCACTCTAGAATTGTTGGATGTAGTATGTCTTAGTTGTCTGCCTGATAGTGGAGGAGGGTGTGGTACCTCTCGAAGCATGGTACCACACATAGCGCCTTCTCACAGGAACTACACCAGTAGCGAGTCTCACGCCTCTTCCTGTCCTCACCAGGTGCATGCCGCTTGCCGGTGTTCTTGTTGCATGCAACACACTTCCTGGTTGGGTTCTGGACTTTGGCACCTTCCTTTGCTGGTATCAGAGCAGGGAAGTGTCGTTCTGCCAGCCTGTTCTCCTGGTCTCTGGCAATGGAAGGCCTTCCAAGGAGAGGTTTGAGCACTTGATGCCGGCTGATCAGCTCCTGGGCGAGCTCTCTTCTGAACTTGTAGTGCGAAATTGGCCGGCCGCGGAAGTTCTTCTTGTATAGAATGTATGCATTAGTTATCATCAAATTGATGAGGTGAAAAAACAACTTCACCCACCACTTGTTGGTCTTCCTTGTGAAAGTGTAATACTTAGCCAACTGGTCCGACCGGTCTACCCCACCCATCTTCATGTTGTAGTCGACAACGCATGACGGCTTCACTACACGATCCTCATTTCTGTCCATCCTTGCTGTGATGCACATGGTTGCAGTGTGCTTTGTAGAAAGCATGCAGACGTCCCTCTTATCTGTCCACTTCATGGCCATGAGGTTCTGCCTTTGTCGGAAACGAACATCACCCTTCTGTTTTTGTTTCAAGACCTCTGGAACCTCGCGTCGGTTGACCCTCACCATACCAACTGCGGTGGTACCGTCTGCAGCCAGCCGATCAAATAGAGTTGGGGATGTGTAATAATTGTCAACGTATACACAATGGCCAAGGTTTAACAGATTGGACTGCCTCAGTAACCCCATGACGACTGCATACCCATGCCCGAGTTGCTGCTCATTGTCCTCCGCGTTGGGGTCTGGATTGAAGTCTGCCCCTGTGTACACTTCACAGTCACATATATACCCAGACTTGCTTTCACTCATCACATACATTTTCATGCCAAACTTGTCTGGCTTTGACGGGATATACTGTTTGAAACTAAGGCGCCCTCTCCATGGAACCATTCCCTCGTCAATAGCGATGTCTTGGTCTGGGGTGTACACGTCCCGGAATCTGGACCTCACCACGTCTAATATTGGCTTGACCTGAAATGAAACAATTACGCATATGTAACTATTTTTATAATGATTACAACATCATGAATGTATAATACAAATGGCGCTGGTTGATGTATCACTATATATCGAAACAGTACTCGTCTCGGCGGATGACAGAAAACGTAACATGTTTACAGGTCTCTTGACAATATTTTCTTGTACAATTATGAATAAAAGTCAGCATGAGTATTGTGTGTTTGTTATTCTTCTGAATGTGTATACAATGGGGAGGAGTGTGGCGACCGAGTGGTTCTGTTGAGCTCAGTTGGCGTAGCTACATACCTTGAATAGGGGATCGAAGCCCTCTTGGTGTCTGTTTGGCGCTAGGGTGTTGTCTATCAGGTGTAAGAATGCCAGGATCGACATAAACCTATCCCTGGTCATGTGTTGCGAGAAGACTGGCGTGGCATCCAATGTGTTGGTTGACCAGTAGTTCGACAACATTGGCTTATCGATCAGCCCCATCAGCATCGTCAAGCCGAGAAATTTACTGATCTCGGAGGCAGTGGTGTCCACCCAGGAATGCATTCTCGAACATCGTGAGGGTTCTCTTCGGGCACGAATCTGTCCGTAATAACGGTTCGTTTCTGTAGCTATAAGCTCGAGGTCGGCAGCTTTCAAGTAGAGCTCAAAATACTCGATAGGGCTCGCGTCCTCGTCGGGTACGACCGAAAATCCGCATCGACCTGTGAATGGAGGCACAAACACTTCCTGTATTTCTCGAGACCAGTTTAATTCCAAGTCTTTTGGGAAGTCCCGATCATGTTCCAAGGGAACGGCGACATACTCTGGCAACTGCTGGCCATACTGTTCCAAAATATCTTCCGCATCGAACCCTTCAAACTCTCCCTCCGAGTCGGAATCGCCAAAAAATAAATCTAGAATTTCGTCTTTGTCCGCCATTTTTGATCGTAACACAAAGACGCTTACAAGTGCACTATTTTTGGCATTATTATTAACAAATCACGGATGTCGATACATAAGTATAAATGTAAACCAGTTTCTGATTGGTTGGTAATGTCATAAGCAATGACGCATTAGAAGGTATCCCCGGAATTCCACGGGGAAATAACCCATATCGAAAACGACTAAAGTAGGTTCCCGTGTGTGAATGTGTATATGTCGGAATCTTGGTTCCCGCACAGTGAGGGTTAAAGAACTAAAGTCTGCTTTGTCAAAAGCACATGATACATCCCCAGGTCCAGATAAAATCCACTATCAATTCTTAAAACATCTACCTAGCTCCTCCCTCTTTATATTATTGGACATGTAGGAAATTCACCAGTTTGCCATATAGAATTAAACATCTTGGAGGGAGGCTTTAGTCATCCCAATACCAAAACCAGATAAGGATAAAAAGGATCCAAACAACTATAGACCCATAGCGTTAACAAGTTGTATATGTAAAACTATGGAAAGAATGGTAAACAACCGGCTTGTATGGTTTCTCGAATCAAATCATTTAATTGTTAATGTCGAGTGGCTTTCGTCAGCAGCGAAGCACACTGGATCATCTAGTTTGTTTCGAAACATTTATAAGAGAGGGCTTTGTCAATAAACAACATGTTGCTTCGGTATTTATCGACCTTGAGAGTGCTTATGACAAAACATGGAAATATGGCATTTTAAAAGATCTTCACGACTGACCTCAGAGGACGCCTTGCCTTCCATTATTTATTTCTGCATTTTTAAATGAAAGACTTTTTCGTGTTCGTGTTTGTAATACCATCAGATGCTCGGGAACAGCAGATGGGTGTACCACAGGGTTGTATTTTGTCCGTTACATTGTTTAGTATTAAGATAAACAATATTGTTAAATCAATAAATCCAGGGATTGAGTGCTCCCTTTATGTAGATGATTTTGTTATTTGCTTCAGGTCTAGTAATATGAACATAATAGAACGCCAACTCCAGCAATGTCTGAATAAACTTCAGACTTGGTCGGATGAAAATGGTTTTAAATTTTCTAAATCAAAAACTAAATGTATGCATTTTTGTAATCTACGTGGACTTCATCCAGACCCAGAAATTTACCTGGATGGCTCACGTGTAGAAGTAGTCTCAGAATACAAATTTTTAGGTGTTATCTTTGATAAAAAAACTTTCATTCATTCCTCATATCAATAATTTAAAAAAGAAATGTCAAAAAGCTCTAAATATTTCAAAGGTTGTGGCACATTCCGATTGGGGAGCTGATAGAAAGGTACTTCTACGGCTCTTATCGGTCATTGGTTCGCTCTAAGCTGGATTATGGTTCGATAATTTACGGATCTGCACGAAAATCGTACCTGAAAATACTTGATCCTATACATAATCACGGTCTACGATTAGTCCTTGGAGCTTTCAGAACTTCCCCTGTTAAAAGTCTTTATGCTGAAGCAAATGAACCCTCTATGTATGCTAGACGACAGAAGCTAGCTCTTCAATACCTACTGAAACTCAAGTCAAATCCTCTAAACCCAGCTCACAAAGTGGTCTTTCAACCCCAATTTAAAGTGCAGTTTCAAAGAAAACCGAGAGCTATTGCCCCACTAGGTATACGCATGGAACAATGTCTAGATGACCTACATATTGACATGAAATCTATTGCACAGTATAAAATCCCAGATTCTCCTCCTTGGACCCTTAAAACTGCCGAGTTTCGCTTTGATCTCACTTCTGATAAAAAGTCTATTACAGACAGGAGCCAGTTTCAAACAAAATATCATGAAATCAGGGAATTTTATTCTGACTTCAAAGCCATATACACAGATGGTTCAAAAGCTGGTGACACTGTTGCGTCAGCAGCAATCTTTGGGAATAAAAATCGGAAATGTAGACTTCCAAACAAGTCCTCAATTTTCTCTGCCGAACTGAAGGCCATAGATCTCGCTCTAGATCTTGCAGTGGAATCACACTATGTTCAATATATCATTTTCTCTGATTCCTTGTCTGTTTTACAGGCTTTGTATTATGAAAAGTTTGAAAATCCTATTGTTTGTACTTTGCTTGAAAGGATTTCTTCCCTTTCAGAAACAAATACATTTGTGTTCTGCTGGCTTCCGAGTCATATGGGAATAAAAGGTAATGAAATGGCTGACCAGAATGCAAAGCTGGCTTTGTCATTATCAATTTCTAGGATTAAAGTGTGTTATACCGATTTTAAATCTACAATTCTTACCTTAATTCAATCCTCTTGGCAGGCCCAATGGGATGGTGAAATTTTTAACAAACTTCATTCGGTCAAACCAACACTTGGCGAATGGTGCCCAATTTACAGGCCTATTCGTCGAGAAGAAGTCATTCTTGCCCGTCTCAGGATTGGTCATTCTCGAATATCACATTCATGGCTGTTGTCACGAGATGATGCACCAGAATGTATCCCATGCAATACTCTATACACGGTGGAGCATATCTTAATACACTGTGTTGACCTTCAACCAATCCGGTTGCAGTACTACAATGTGGACAACATTAAAAAACTCTTCGATTCTATCAGAGTAGAGTCCATCATATCATTTATCAAGGCAATAGGAATTTATAATAAGCTGTGATATCAATTGTTAATCATGCCTTTGTGGTGGTCATTCATTCATATATTGCCTGTGGTTGGTCTTATGTCTTTATAACTTCTTAGTATTAATTTTTACGTAATGCATATACTTATATAGAATTTTATTTCGTACACTCGGCAATAAACATAGCTTTGGTGCGCGCTACATGACCTTGGATGTCGATGCGCCGTAAAACACCATTCATTCATACCAATGAACATCGACTCTCTTAACATGCAACCAATGAACACCGACTCTCTTATCATACAACCAATGAACACCGACTCTCTTACCATACACCCAATGAACACCGACTCTTACCATACACCTAATGAACACTGACTCTCTTACCATACAACCAATGAACACCGACTCTCTTACCATACACCCAATGAACACCGACTCTTACCATACACCCAATGAACACCGACTCTTACCATACACCCAATGAACACCGACTCTCTTACCATACACCGACTCTCTTACCATACACCCAATGAACACCGACTCTTACAATACAACCAATGAACACCGACTCTTACCATACACCCAATGAACACCGACTCTTGCCATACACCCAATGAACACCGACTCTCTTACCATACACCCAATGAACACCGACGCTTACCATACAACCAATGAACACCGACTCTCTTACAATACAACAAGTGAAAACTCACCTTTTACAATACAACAAATACGATGACTGTTCCATGCCATAGACTATTGGTGACTTGTTCCATGCCATAGACTCTTGGCGACTTGTTCCATGCCATAGACTCTTGGCGACTGTTCCATGCCATAGACTCTTGGTGACTGTTCCAATCATGTAGACTATTGGTAATACATGTATATGTATTTTACAGTCATTTACACAACACAATATGCCATGTAAGTCTTAGTTCAAACTCCTTCAATATTTTTGAACCTAGCTGTTGTATTAGATACCGTTTGTCCCTGCGTTTCCTGTCCCAGGGCGTTAATGGCAGTTTGGTAAGCATAGTCTACGATACAGGTTAACAGGAAAAAAGTGCGGATAGAATGCACTTTACCGGTACGCAATATTTACAAGCACTGCACATGCTCAGCAAATGCGCGGGCGTTATGCGCAGTGCTCAGCAGGTGCGCGGACGTTGTCAAGCGATCAAGCGAATGTAAATAAATGGCCGTCGGGGGGGGGGGGATTCAGCGGGGTTTATAAACTTGTGACTTACCATATTTTATCTAGTCAAATATATCCAAGCTGCTGTTAAATGGATCTGAATGTGACACAGTCTGTGGTCTAAGGGTTACTGGTGTTGCCCTGTATAGGTTAAAGTTTGGGTTGTACACTCTTCACCAGTTCCAGGAATGTTTTAAACTTTAAACAGATATTTTCGTCTGACGCAGTACTCAACTAGGTAACCGTCGTAAAGGTCCTTTACGGTGCCGTACCTAGGAAGCGACTTTTACTGCATTCCAGGTCGACTCAATCAAATTTGTGCAAGCTCCTGTCTCACCGTTTTTAAACTCTATACTATGGTTCACAGTTTGGTGAATATACCCTTCTGATGCAAGGGAGCTGTACGCCTTCCAACAGTCTGATAGGATGGTTGTTCCTGGCTTGATGTACTTCACTATGATAGGCACTAAAGTTGCAGCACTCCTATCCTCCACTACCTCCAAGAAGCACTTCCTACTCTCGCTCGATGCCACCAAACGTCCAAACTCCGTCCACCCGCTTCCCCCTATGATATTTCCTCTTCCCAAACTTACTCTCGTCAATCTCCACTGTCTTTCCTACGCCACCAATCTGCTCGTTGTCCTTCCTCAGTATTTCGACACAAACCTCTACAAAAGTTCTTCCAATAGCGCTCATCTACCTAGCAGCAAATGTGCTATAAATAGAATCCCCAATACTAGTCCACGCGCAAGCGCACTCTGCAACACAGAAAAGTAGGACAAACAACGGTGTCCTACTCTACTGAAATGCTAACAACGCAATGGACGATTCCTGTGAAAATTATAAATCTTCGTCAAAAACAAAGAAATTCGCGCGTGGTGCGACACGACACTGTTGCTACGGTTTGTGTAGTAGCGATTCCAGGTATAGCGAACAGGATTATATGCAAAATGTGAACTGGGTCGTATTTCCAAAACCTCACCGTGACCTGGAAAAATGTCGACGGTGGGCGCGTGCTTGTGGTAGAGACGGGTTCACGGAAACGAATGTCAACAAATGGACATACATGTGCAGCAAACATTTTGTCGGTGGAAATGGACCAACCAAGGATTTTCCAGATCCAATCCCAGCTACATTTACACCAGTACAGGTAAACTTACAACTCACGACTTTATATCAACGCTGTGTACATGTAGAGCTCTATTCTCGGGTTCGCAAAATCAATTAATCATTTACGGACAGACTCAGATCGACAATAAATTTGGAGATATACTGCATAGGCATATGTACATTGGGGCCTAATATAAGCATCTTATATTAATATATATATATGCAATATGACCCCCATTATTATTTATTAAGTTTATTTACCATCGGCACCGGTGAACCATCTGGGCGAGCTCCAGCATTTATTGGTGGATGAAGACCCCGGGTGCCCCTCCGTGCAATATTTCAGGCACGGATGGGCACACGGGTAGAACCATCGACTTTCCGCAAGCAAAATCATGAAAATGGATAGCTTCCCAACTTGAAAATCCAACCCCCCCAGTGGGAATCAAACCTACATCGGCGAGGGCCAAGCGATTTGAAGTCAACGACCTTGGAGGCCCTCAGTAGGCACAGGTCTTTTTAAATTACCGCCTCCACATCTCCACTGTCCAGCTATTCAATTTAACAATATTCCTGTTTATTGTACAGAGAGAGAAATACTCCAAGAAGCGTAAACTGCCATCACCGAGAGTAAATCCTGTCTCCAAGAGAGCATTGCTGCAAGCATCAGAGGCATTGCTGTCCTTACAAGATACGCCACCTGTCGCTGTTAATAATGCAGATAGTGATACACCTGCATTGGCTGTAATTCAGGTACGTAGAATCTATTACTATTAAAGATTAGTACATTTGTTGTACATGCCAATTGCATCGGCTATGCATTTCCACATCGCTCAAAGGATTTTCACCAAATTTGGTGGGAACATTCTACGGGTCATGACATGTTACATTGGCTACTTGTGTTTTATCTTTTATGTGCACACAATGTGAGAGTGTTGGTCTAGCCTATGTCAAAAAGGCAATACCGACAGTGTAGATCCTTATAAGACATGATATGTACATGTGATGAAAAGGGCTTAGACCAAAATATAATCTTATTCCTGGCAAGAAAGGTAAGGTACAAGAAATGATACACAATTAAACATAGTACAGGGCTGGTATACTTTATTTCAGAAGGTCACTACAATCATCGAATGTACAGTATTAAATTTACAACATGGTTATAAAACCTTTACTATTAACAAAATATTGATCCAAGAATATCGATTAGCTGATACTGAGTCTACTCTATGACCAGCACCAATCATGATAGCCAACCAGATAACATCATGGAGTATTTGAGGTTGAGATTCGAGAAAACAATTACCAGGGGCATATGTGTGTATATTAACCCATTATATGAGATGGTATGTATGCAGCTCAGTTGGTAGAGCATTCACCCTGTAAGTGAGAGGCACCGGGTTCGAGCCCCGGACTGGTTGCATGTTTTTCTCACCTGGGTTACATATAATTACTAATTTTGTACCTGCTTTCAGTTCAATGAGAAGCACGAAGGACTGGAACAATTGACAAAGGCAATCGGAACCAATACAGAACTACGCCACACGAGTGATAGGGCGACACAAACACAATTTGTATGTACTGCGCTGTTGACAAGCAAAATTGAAAGCATTGTAAACCGCAATACTGCACGGATGTCGGAGCCATCAAATGGTGAAGAACATTCAAAGTTTTCTTACGAAACTATTTCAAATGATGAAAAAATGTTTCAGTTTTATACTGGACTGACGGTATCTCAGTTTGACCATTTCTTTAGTTCCCTTGGAGATGCTGCAGAAAATCTCAGTTACTGGCGAGGCAGCCGCACAAATCACAAACATTCGACGCCAGGTAGCAAAAAGACAGGCGGTATGAAGGTTTCACCCAAAAATCAGCTCTTTATGACATTGATGAAACTGAGACAAGCCTTTCCAAACAAAGATATAGCGTATAGGTTTGAAGTTAGCGAAAGTACTGTATCTGTTATTGTTACAACCTGGATTCAGTTCTTATTTAAACAGACTGAGGGTCTACGGAGGAGAATGTTTCCATCAAAGGAACTCATTAAAGATCATCTGCCGCATTGTTTTTCAACTTTCAAAAGTGTGCGAGTTATTATCGATTGCTTCGAAATTCGCGCACAGTCACCTAGGGATTTTGCAGAGCAGGGTAACATGTATTCTTCGTACAAACATAACACAACATTTAAATGTCTGGTAGGAATTTCACCTACTGGTGGTGTATCTTTTCTGTCTGATACTTATGAAGGTAGCATCTCAGACAAGCAAATCTTTGTTAAATCTCACTTGGTTGATTTGCTTGAGCCAGGTGATTTGGTAATTGCAGACCGTGGATTCTTAATTAAGGATGTTCTCCAAGACAGAAAAGTAGACCTAAACATACCCCCTTTTCTGTGCGGAAGGGACAGACTGACGGCTCAAGAGGAGGTCTTAACGAAACGAATTGCTAGGGTCAGGATCCACGTTGAGAGGGCTATTGAAAGAATGAAGAAGTTCAAAATACTGACCAGGCTTTTGCCATTAAGCCTAAAACCTACAATATCCCAAATTGTGCATGTGATAGGCTTCTTGGTTAATTATCAAGCACCTCTTGTATTATGATGAATAAAAGGATATTCGTTTGTTTCAGTGTATGATCAAATTATATTTCACCGAATGAACCTTGAAAGCATTATTATCACGAGTGGCGCTAGCCATGAGTGATAATAATAGCTTTCTATGGTCATGAGTGAAATAGCATTCACTTAAATTAACAAATTTTCTTTTTATTTTAGGCTGAACAGTGTTTTTATGATAAAAAATGCAACTGAGCTAATTGGCGCTAGAACGTCGTGTTTAGACGATCATAAATGACATCACTAACAGCTTCAGTCCGAAAATGTTCATGTTGACAACATTTCAACATGAAGCTAATAGGTATCACACGTGCAAAGCAGTGAGAAATAAAATATTCCACTGATAAATTTCTAATTTCATTCAGAAGCATAAAATAATAACAATTATTTTAAGTCTTCAACTAATACTATGTGACAAAGGTTTTAGCCGGTATTCATGGGCATTACAATATTTGACTTATACATGTATGGGGTGCCGTTTTGGAATTTAATAGTATGGCGATAATGGTGACAGACAGCGTGAGCCCTGAATACCATTTATTGATATCACCTATTCGAAAGGGCGATAACACTCTTCCGAAAGCATGATAGGATATATCAAGTATTCGGTACTATATGGTATTAAATTCCAAAATGACACCCCATAGACTTACAACTCAGTTACAGATATCTGTATTTCAAATGCGAGTATTTTACAGTGTAATCGGAAGTAGTCTCCTCGGAACTCGCATTTCTAGGTATTCCGGTAGCATAACATTCCTATGAAACTGTTGAAGACGTGGCAACAAACCTTGCCAAAATATACTGTCCCTGACAATTCTCTCAACACTCATCCCCTTAGGACTGAAGATTGCAAAATCACAGAATCCTACATCACACACAGCCATTTGCATTTGTATTTGAAAATAATATTTGTGTGTACGCTTCAATCTTGGGACACCATTTTCCATAGTATAGCATTGATTTCTGGACTGTTTCAACGGAAGTTGTTCAATGTCATATGGACTTAGATGTTCCAAAATTATAGGACACTTAATCTCTAAAATGCCTTTCAGATAGGACCCCTCCATAATTAGCCCGTCGGGACTACACCCCAGTTCTGGAAAGTTTGGATTTACCCAGAAGCCACTTTTTATGACAGTTTCTCCTCGTGTATTTTGCTTTACATACTGCTGAAATGCTGCATCTTCATTATTTTTACCATATGTCATGCTTTTTAATTTAATTTTGTCTAATCCCCATAAATGCCTTCTTAAAAAGTTGTACTTTGCCCGTCTGGATGACATGCCAACAACATCCTTGGCAATGGAAGCAGTAACTCGGACAGCACGAGCCTGTATCCAGACTGGGCTGTCAGACTGGTCTTTTGTATCTGGGACTTCAAATGGTCCAGTACTATTGTTGCATGTGTGCACCGATTTGAAATCTTCTACGGCAGAAGAAACGCGGTTTTGTAATGCTTCGGTGTCCACAACATAGTCTTCATAGTCAACTTCTAGTAAATGACTAAACACTGTATTAGAACTAGCACTGGGCAAATTTGTAATGAACTTATTTTGAAATTGGTCTTCAGTGTCTTTTACATTTTTGAAATATTCTGGTCGTGGATCGAAATTTATTATTCTGTTTGGTGCTGCCTTTTTCTTGTACCGGGGTTCATGCGCAGGGGCGGGGTCCTTTGATCTCTTCTGGCCCACATTCCAACTGCATAGCAGGCTGGTGCATGCTGGAATGTCAAATCCAAACTGTACTGTGTAATCCTCTAAAGCAAACAATAAAGCCGCTACATGATTGCAACGCCCCATTGTAGAGGCCTTACAATCACACGAGGCATCAACAATAGTGGAATCTGTATTGCGCAGTGTAATACTAACATTGTACGTGGTACTGATGCTGTATGATGCCATGACCTTCGATTTTAAAAAATAATATCCATTCTTGGAACAGTCTTCCACATATTTAACATGCCCGGATAAAAAAAATTGTCGTCCTTTCATCATAGGCTTTGTTGTATTAAAATCAGTTGTAATATCTGGATCACCATCCAATCCACTCAGTTTTGCATTAGTGATGATGTGTTCATAAATGGTTCCATAGCTGTAATCACTTGGAACCTTTACTGAAGGGAACTCTTTCCACCCAACAACTGGCAACACTGGTACTGCAGACGAACACGTAGGATCACCCTTGGCTTGAACTTGATTCAGGACTTGTTGAACCTTCTTCCCGTACCATTTTCCTCCATCAATCGAAACCAGCAGATCTTCTGCCTTCCCTGCAGCCACACAACTTAGGCACCTGAAATAACAGCAAAACAACGGCTATGATCTAATGATAATTTATATGTAAAGTGTCTCGACAAATACATATAGACTTTATTCAACAACAATTTTAAAATAAACACAGAAAGGAGAAGGTCTTAATAAGCAAGTGGCTATCAACCCTATCGCTTTACATTTACTATGGTTGTCACTGTTGTATTTATCTACATGTATAAATGTATCATATTTATGTGAATAAAAATGTTTAAAACAAATAAACACAGATTAGAATGTTAATATTATTTTTGTCCGACGGGTGACCAATCCATTCGCAGGCCAACGTGTTAACCACTGACCCTTCCATATATCCTCTTTCTTTGTTTGGAAACGTATATTTATCGTTGCACCCTGGTTAATCGGGGCAACACCTCCAGAACTATATTAGTCACTTTAATTTTTGGATAGTGCAAGATACAGAAGACACTCCAATTCAGAAGCATCCCTGGTTCTTTTACAAATGTACATGTCCGATGTATAGCACTGATACATGTGACCTTGATTTATAGTCCTATCCGAAAGACTGTTAATAATACATGTACATGTACTAGGGTCAGACGGAGGATCGAACGTGCGATCCCTGGATTCGTAGTCCATCATGTTGACCACTGACCCGTATATACTTTTCATGATGAATGAACTTTTATTTATTTGAGTAAGGAAGACTCCATGTCAGAGCGCCTCCCAATCATACTCACTATTGAGTGCGAGTATCATGTACATGTAGAATATTTACAGGTGGAATATTTGTTTAATATGCTTTAAATAGTCGATGTGGACCTCTATCCAAGGAATAGCGGGGCTTTAACTCTGCATTCAGAGTGTGACATAATACTAGACTGGAACAATATCAAAAACACAGTTTTGTCACTTTGAACAGTTTGTATTGCCTATTCAATAGGCATTTGGGGTCAACTTAATAATAATACCCGCAGATTGACTGGCATAACGTACATAGTACATCTAATCGCGGTACTTTAGATAGATCTACATATACATCAGATAAATTAAATCATGGATTAGGAACTAACGAGGTCAACGTAACATCATTGAAACTGAAAACATTACCTTTGAGCAAGTTCTTCCTTCTTTCCGCTGATTAGAAGCCCTCTGCATTCGAGCCAACGTTTCAATTCAAACACGGAATGTTGATTGATATCGTTGTGCTTAAACTTTGCCCCCGGAACATCTTTACTCGTTAGTTTGACGCTGTAAACTGGGTCGATACTCGCCATTGTTAATAAGTTGTTTGTCCTACTTTCGGAAGCATGTGTACTACGTCATACACAACACACAAACGCATGACGTATGTGCAGATGAGCGCTAATCCACTAATGTATGGTCACTACCTACCCGGAGCTCTCTGGTGATGTAGTCATTTGGAACATGGTGTACCCAGTAATAAGTCAGTTTTATCACTTGTTCCAGCAACAGATGAGACCCTGCAAACCAGCTGTTTTCTCTGATCGAAGTTTTTTTGTTGCACTTTCGATTGGAGCACCTCCAGAAAACCAAATCCTTTGAATAGCTCTTATCAGCCACTAACCCCACATTACCTTCACCACACTTCGCACAAGAACCACTAAAATTTCCCAAAAGATATAGAGAGGCAAGCGTGTCTATCTCTTAAAATAGGGTTCAGATTGCAAAAATACCTTCAAAAATGAGTTCTCCGTTAACAATTATGGTTAATATTCATTAATATTAATGAATAATAAAATAACCATTAGGCCATCCTTAAAAAATTGTTTGTTTGCTGTTACGCGACCCAAATTTTTACCTATGAGTAGGTAGGTAGGCTATTTTTTTTTATTTTTGAGACAGGCAGTAGAATACTTTTCAGCAATTTTCTTTACATGCCTGCTTGTGACAACGTATATCCTTGTGTAGTGGCTTATGCTCGCTTGAATGTATATTCCTATGTACAGTGCCCACAAAAGCTTGGATACAAATTTTAGCTCCAGTGAAATCACCATGCCTCTTCAAAAGGAGAGGAGTGCAATATTAAAAGTCAGCAGACTAAGGGTTAAAGTAATAATATGTATGCAAGCTTTTGGTGAGACTGACAGTGTAATGTCTTTGCACCTTTGCATGTTGTTATCACCAGATGTATATGGTGAACGGACGTTTTGGCCAGCGGACGTTTTGGCCCGGACGTTTTGGCCAGCGGACGTTTTGGCCAGCTGGGTTTCAGGGTAGGACGTTTTGGCCAAAATGAGTTTTTGAGGGGAAATTTTCTGTTTTGGTTGTTAGAAGTATAAGATGTATTTCATTTATTAAAAGTCAAGTACATAATACATTCATACATTTGGTTGGCCAGCACGGAGGTTATGGGAAACACCTCGCAGGAATTGGGGGATGGTTTTTCTGCCGGATGCTATGTCTTGGCACAGGTTGTGGAGACGGTTTTGAAGTTCAGTGTAGACCTTTTTGGTGCGCTTCTTGGGTCTGATGCCACGGTCATCTTGCAGCATCACAGTGGAGACACGGGCACACTCAGCTTGAAGAACTTCGATTAGCTTCCAGATGGTGGGGTGATCTTGGCCGACCAGCTGCATGAACTTGTTGTTGAACCCCTCACAGATGTTGTTGGTTCTGGGTTGGTTGGCAAGTGTCACATCATGCTGGTTCCAGCGAGCGGGTTGGAACATCGGTGGTGTGCGTCTGAAGGCTAGGCGAAGCTCATCTTGTTGCCGCCGCGGTCTGAGTTGGCCAGAGACATAGGTGGAATCAAAGTAGTCAAGGAGGTCGGCAGCTTCATCTGGGCAGTTGTCTCTGAGGTAGGACATCCCCTCTGCAACGTCATCAACTGGAAGAAAGGCAAGAGCATCAATCTGACCACAGAACAATCTAAAATCATCATCATTTACATACATTTCAGTGAGACCTAACAATTGGATTTTACGCCAGATACATTGAGTGAGATGATAGAAACAAAATTGTACATTGACATGTTCACCAAAAATAGAAGTAATTGCATTTTCTACACTACGTTCAAAGTCTATGATTATCACAGAGGGATCACAGCCAGCCTGGTCGAGAACGTTGAGAAGTGTCTCGTAGGTTGTCTGGGTCTTGCGTTGGAGGAGGGCATAGACGAGTGGCAGGAAGACACCGTTGACAGAACCGTGGATGACATAGAGTTGGCCGAAGAGGTGAGGAGCCACTGCAAATGTACCGTCCATACACCAGGTGTCACAGGATGCAAGGCGTTGAAGATGGTCTTGTGTAGAAAAGACGACAACTCTCTCGTCAGCATCAGGGCCGTTGTCAAAGTGCAAGAAGGCAGTAGGAGCATCACCGGCAGTTTGGGTCCACTGGTTCTCGATCACCAAGTCTTGTAGTCGTTGTGGATCTTTGGGTCGATGTGCTGCTCTGGTGCGTCGCAGGACTCTCTTGACCGTGTCTGCAGTGGGGAGTCTGGTCTTGACTTCGTCAGGAGCCGCAGCAGTAGAGAAGGTGAAGATCTGGTTTGGTTTGTCGTTGGTGGTGCAGGCTTGCTCTTTCATACCCTGACGCAACTTTTCTACAGCTACTGATGTGTGGTCTGCAAGATGATTGTGTTCTTTGATGACTTGGGGCTGCTCGAAGCCTTTGGTCGTCTGTAGAATTGCACAGCAGGAGTCAGCTACTCGACGGACACATCGCCATTTGATTTCATCTTTGGTTTTGGACTCGACCTTGACAGTGTACATCAAACCATCTAGACATAGTTTTTTGCCGCCGCGTTTGGTGTTGATGATCTCCATTGTGGAACAGTAGAGATTGTTATGAGAAAGTTGTGAGAGGGCTGAGAATTTATAGTGTTCCTACCCAAAAATTATGGATATTTAGTAATTGCATTTATCTCAAAGTAGTTCAATTGAGTAGATCAAATACTTCAAAGGTTTCACATTATTGGAATTGCAATTCGTAATTAAATTCAAAGTAGTTCAACTGAGTAAATCAAATACTTCAAAGGTGTTACATTAACAACCAAAACAGAAAATTTCCCCTCACATTATTGGAATTGCAATTCGTAATTAAATTCAAAGTAGTTCAACTGAGTAAATCAAATACTTCTGAAAGCACAGCATCACCCACTTGCTAAATAGAGCCATCCTGGGCCGTATTCTCGAAATTACTTAAGTTTTTGTTTTAACTTAAATAAAAAAAATTTCCCTCAAAAACTCATTTTGGCCAAAACGTCCTACCCTGAAAACCCAGCTGACCAAAACGTCCGCTGGCCAAAACCCAGCTGGCCAAAACGTCCGCTGGCCAAAACGTCCGCTGGCCAAAACGTCCGCTGGCCAAAACGTCCTACATTCGATGTATATATGTAGTATACCGTCTCCTGTTGTATGTACCCATTGGCTATTAACACCCCAATGTAGAATGCTAACCTGCTTTGTAACATATCGTCATGGGTGTTGGTTTTGCACAATACCATTTTAGTCATTAGCCAGGCAACCAAAGTGCACCAAATAATGGACCTGGGGGTTCAGGCTAGTAACAGGAAAATCAACCATTGTGACAGGAAATCAACCAAAAACAACATACATCCTATGTTCACAAATTAGTATTAAAAAACAAGTCAACTCAAACATCAAAACACAAAGACCTCAACTGTATGCCATCTAAAATCTTTGGATATAGGTCTCGCATAGACTTGAACTTTGAGAACTAAGCAAACAATATGGACCCAGATCAAGCCCCACAACTACATGTATGGAGCCTGAACTTAGATTCAAATTGTTTGGCACTCAGACTTTTGTTTCTTGAAAAGGAACTTGGCCCTATGCAATCACAAAAGTAAAGAAAGATTGTCATATATCAACAGAAAGTTGTCAAACTTTTGGCGCACTGTATATAGTGCGGAATGTTTTCAGCATACATGTTGTCCAACAGCTACTTTTTCACATTTCTTTAACACTATGTTTTCTTTGGAAGTCTCCTGATCACATCTTTGCCAGCATCTTTGCACGAATGACACATTGGCAGAACAACACGGTAGATGCGCAACGATTCAGCATCCCTCACAGTTTCTTCTTCTGATGCACAGTAGCAGCAGATATCTTTCTTTGTCACATGGGAAGAGTAGTAGGCCATCTCCACTGGCGAAGAACAACACAACTGCAGACGCACAAAGACTATGCCCTGTAGGGTATCTCCTGAAAACTAAGACACAGGCAAATATGAGCACATAGACTTTGCCCTCTTTAATAGCAAAATCATAAAAACGCAAGTGATAATCTTTCAAAATTCAGTCCATCTCCGTCTGTTTAGGTTTTAACAATATCAGAATCTAATAATGTTTTATAAAATGTTTTAAAATGGTACATAAATACATTAAGTCCTTGACCTAGAGCTTAGCCAAACAGTGCAGACCCAGATCAAACTGCTCCAGCAGAAGCAGTTTTGTTAGTCTTCACTGTTCGCCTACCACAATTTTCATCCTAAACAATAACAAAACTGGGCAAATGGATCACTTGAAGATTTGAGAAGGGTACTGTGAGAATTAAAAGATGGTGTGGCTGTCCCTGGATTTAGGTAAATACTGTAACATGTATGAACTTCAACATAAAGAGTGAAACATACCATCAGGTGTGACCAGAGATCCGCAGGTGTAGCTGTATCTCTCCCGTAGCCTCTTCAAAGCCCGCTCCTCACGCTGAGAGAGTGACCTTTTACTGTAAATACAGCGAGGCTTGTCACATTCCTCGCACGTCGCTGTGCCCCTCACATTCTGTGCTACAAGGATCCGATTAGGACATCCCTGAAATGCAAAGTATTGAATGTCTTAATGTTTCACCCTTACAGCCCACTGTAGAGGGCCGTCGATGACCTACTACTAAGGCAAACGTTTTGGATCCAGGGTTCATATTCACTAATATTGCCGAGTCCCAAATGAGATACAAGCTGAAGAGTTTTCATTGGCTGATACTTAGCTGATAATCAGCCAATGAAAATGCCCGAGTCTTTAGTCTCAAACGAGACTCGGCAATGTTATGAATATAGACCCAGATCAGGTCACAGAAAAATGTGGGTCCTGTCAGATTTGAAATACAACCTGTACAACACTTCGACAGACTCAAATCGACAAGACGATTCAAAAGAGTCACAACATAGGGTTTGATGAAAAAATATTTAAAAGTATGGATGAAAATGTGCTGCTGTACAGATGCTTATCTAGAGTTTTGTTTAAATATTTTTCCAGAAGACCTCTCTTCATTTAAAGTTAATGTAAACTGAATGAATTCAAAAACACAACTTCATGGTAGAGTTTAATATTTGAAACTAGAAAATGTGTTCATAGAACACAAATGCCCCACTTGTAAAAACGTTTATGCATTCAGAATGGACTGACGGACAAAGGTAAATCTAAATGCCCCTCCACTACTGTGGTGGGGCATAAATATGGGGGCAAAAGTGGGTTAATGTCCAGGGAGACAATGTTTTACCTGCTGTTCTTCTGCCACTTTGCCACTTGAGACAGTTTGTCTGGAAGGCATGTCACGTTCAGTTGTTTCCTTTCCCAACACATCTCCAAATGGCTTGTAATGGTCTCTGTCCTCCTGGTTTATTTCTGGATCTGGCAGGAATGGGGGCAGTACACCAGTCGGGTTTCTGATTGGTCCACAGCATGTGTTAACATCACATTTTCTCACCTACATACATTTCACGTAACAGAATTTAGTACAATAGTTTAGCCCTGATCGCGACCAAATAAAATATGCGAACAGTGTAGCCCCAGATCAGACAGCTCCAACAGGAATGTGGGGCCTGATCAGAGATCCAAACTTTTCATGACACCTGGACTAATATTTCTTCAAAATTGGTGTTGAAACATAACTTTTTCGAAGAAAATGTTGCAGATGACAATGTTGCAGACTGACGGCAGACACAAATTTAATCTGACAGCGTTGAATTGATTAATTGCACGATATATGTTAATTGTTAATTGCATGTCCTATTTACTGGAAAATATTAAAGGAGTATGTGTTTCGTGTTTCAAAACGTGAATCAGATTAATAGGGACTCAAAGACTTTAGTAAAAAATTCCTTCACTTTTGTAATGATAACAAGTACATGAAAACTAAGTTGGTTTTGAGTCGAGTTGGTTTAAGCTTGAGAATTTTTTGAAACTGGTACCTGTCATGATGGATGAAAAACATTTTGTACCTGAAAAACGTAGTTCCTCTCTCGACAATGTGACTCAATATATCTCTGGTACTCATCACACTTTCTCAGATCCATCTTGGTGTATTTACCAAAGGTGATGCTTGGATCAACCAACTGAGGGACCTTTTGCTCAAATTCATGAATTTCCTCTTTTGACGCAGGCTGGTCACACTGAAAGTTTTTTCCTTTCAGCTGCACACGCTCGGTTCTGTTGTTTAAGCATTGTACAGTTTCCTGGACAGATTTCATCCAAGAATCTTCAAGACCCTCTTCCTTTTCAGCCTTTTTCCTTATGTCCTTCATTGTGCCGCAAGACCGAATTGCCTGTTCATGATTGCTACTCATTTCAGAGCGAAAGATGGCTACATTTTGGTATGCTAAGTTCAGCAAACTCATGATTCTCTCAGCGGGATTGGCCCAAGAATGCCCTGGTGCCGTACGGGCTGCTACTAGCATATCCAGATCTAGAACCTTAAACAATATGATCAATGACAACTTCACAGATCCATAAGTAGTCCTGTGGTCTGGGCCCCCATCCGAATACAGCAAAAGATGTGGTTTAGGACTGTCACCCACAGACTTCATCATCTCGACAGCATGGCGAAATGGAGACGATTGTTGAAAAACCGAATCTTTCAGTGTGACATGAACCTGACCTCTATAGAAACTTTCTGTCACGGCTTCAGGAACGTCAACATGTAAACACACAGATGGAGTCAGCGAGCCCTTGGATGCTATATCATGGTCTAAGGCTCCAAGAACAGAGGAAACGGGCACAAGCGATTTCTTGCCACGAACACCTGTTGACACTGCCATCCCTGGCTCGCCATAGTCAACCTTTGATTTGTCATCCAAGCACAGCATCATTACAGTGTCTCTATATTTCACAGCATATCGCTTTAGATAGCTGAAGATTGCAGCACAGTAGTGCTCATCAACATGTGCAGCTCTTAGTTGTCTCGATTGTACTTTATGCTGCAAGTTTATGCGTCCTTTATACAGCTTTGCGGTATTCACATATGCATTTTTGGGCACAAATGCAAACAGCACTGTGCTCTCTGAGGGTATTGGGGTTCCATCTGGACAGTTTTTGGCAGTCTGTGCAATTAAATCTCTCACGGACAGGTATTTGCTGAAATGCTGGACATCAGAGTGGCGTCGTTCATCAACCGCAGTCATGGTAGCTACTTCTTTGTCCAGCTGCTCAAAGAAGACCGAAAATGTGTCATCAGGTCGGCCTTTGTTTAGGGTGCGAAGATCAATGGCAATATCTGGATCCCCAGTAAGTATAGCCTGTCTCAGGCGGGCATCAATGGCTGGATTCTGAGATGCTGTTGCATCAAATGTCAGGTCTGCGTAAATGGCACGTAGTATATGTGGAGGAATGTCAACTAGGGATTCATAACTTCTACAAAATTCCCGGCGCATTTCTCTTGTATGGTATTCGGGCAATCTCTTCTCAATACTTTTGTGAACTTTGGCTGCGGCAGACATCATCTCAGTTGGTGACCTATCATCTGGCACCCGCCATAGGAAAACTGTTCTACCTAGTCCTGCTCCGGGATCAAATGTCAAGACATCAACTGGGTTCCTGAGAGATAACCCTTCAATAAACCTGTGCCTATGGATCCTGAGTAGGAAGGGTTCTTGGATATGTACAGTTTCATCAAAGTACACTGGAAGGTAGACTTCTGATTCACTTATTATCTGATCCAAGAGACTGTAACATGCCTTTACAGGCCCCTGGCATCTTGGAAAGAACTGAACCATGCAGTGATCAGCGATCTGCCTTACTGGGTGGCTTAATGTTTGTCGGAATTTCTGCTGCTCATTACTTTTTTCCAAGTATGACGCGTAAGACTGCAGACATGTGGCTAAGTTTCCCATTTCATTAGCGAAATCTCCCCATGCTCGGCCATGTGTGCACGTCGACAAACGAAACAGTAAATCCGCATGGTAGTTCAAATCTTTTGAGGCCATCTGTGGTGCCGCTTTTCTTTTTTTACGGTAATCATTATATCCAGTATACTTGGAAAACCTGAAGTTGAAAACAAAAACAAATCAATTGTACTTGCAGTATTTCAAATGCTAAATTCATTATTTCTTCACCTAATCCTATGTTGTGACCACTCTTTGGAATCGTCATGTGAATGAAGATTTTAGCATTTGAAATACGCCACTTATCTAGAGCCCTGGGGCATCCCTCAAATTCTACATGGACTTCCAGACTTAGTAGTTTAATATGCAGATACATGAAGCAATTTCAAGCAAATACCATAATCATTTTAAAGGGACTCGCAGATCTTTTTTTCGTCGAAAGGTGACCGGGACGAAATTTCTTTTTAATACGTTTCTAAAGAACTACATAAACAATGAATAAATATGAATTGTTTGGGCAATGTACCTCTACCGGAAGTATGTCAAATTAATAACAATATGCTCAAAATGCATGCAATTTTAACTACGTACCGTACTTAAGTACGTAGTAGAATTTCATACATTTTGAGCTAACTATTATTTATTGAACACACTTGCGGTGGACATACATTACCGAACCAATTTCTATTCATTTACTACTGTATGTAGTGCTTTAGAAACATATTTTAAAGAAATTTTGAACCGGGTCACCTTCTGACGAAAAAAGGACCTGCGAGTCCCTTTAAACACCATTCTGGAAGTATTCAACATTATAATTTATTTAATTGTGAAAGGCAACAATTACGTTTACCTTGTAGGAATTGTCTTGTTTGCTTTCTTGTTGATTTTGTCATGGCTGCCATCTATATACCAAAGGACGTCCACAACCGCATTAACTTTCCGCCTCACATCATCGTCGGAAACGGACACTGGAAATTTCATCTCAGGACTGTCATCTATAAGGTCATTAAACAGCCTGTCTTTTGCTGAAAAAATGGGAAAAAACAATATATTAACAACAAACTTGATGAAGCTATTAAATTAATCTAATTCGCAAATGCTTGACAATGGTATAATACTCTCCAAACTTGTTCTATTTTGAAAATTTATATAGTCGGGTGCTTGTTGAAATTTGAGTTTAAATACAATACAGAGCTGCATCACAGGAAAAGTTGTTTTTGAAGTTCTCAACTATTGCTGACCTGGACCAGTTCCTATGTTTAAAATGCAACGACTGATCAGGGCTGAGCCTCTTTGCAGTCTCGTTCTTTTGGGTGTCAAAAAGTGTAAACCGTGATCAGACGCCTCGTCGGAGATGTGGCTGCTGATCTGCATTGACACATTTTGCCCCGAATACACCTTTTCCTGTGACACGACTTATATATAGGAACTAGGGCTTTAATGTTCACTTAAATCAGTTCAAATCACATGTAGCCGAGATGCACACTAACTTTAGAATAGAAAATGCAGTGCCTAATTAGGTATCCATAACCGAAGTCACAATGCATAAATTTGCTACCAGAATATCAAAAAGTGTCTCACAGACATACCTGTAAACCTTGGTTTGTCAGTAGGAACCTTTTTAGGCATTGCCTTTGGCGCCCAGCTGGCTGCCCCCATAAGTACATCGTGAGCGTTTATTGTGCTTTGGGGTGGAACACCTTCTTGAAGTTCTTCCTGACGCTTTGGCTGATCAAATGTAACACTGATAGTTACGTATTTCAGATGTTTGTCAAAGTCTGATAAAATCTTCAATTGATCGTAAGCATCCGCGGTAAAATGTTCATCACTGCCTGCACTGTCTGGTGGTTTTCGCGACACCACAATTGTACTGGACTTTTCGAAGTGTTCGTCGACTTCATTTGGGATGCCTTTATTCTCCGTAACAACTCGGAATACACGAAACCAAGTGTCATATTTACTGAATTGTCTTATAGCATTCTTAACCATAGTTTTTATTTCTTTTCCATCACTACACACTTGATTAACAGTCACTGAAAATGTGACAACATCGGCATTGCTGGACGCTGCCATTTTCCCAATACGATAAGCTACAAAGCAAAGGGGAGCCGAATATAGTATAACCTTTAATGAGCGGAATGGGCGGAAATGAACCGAATCGGCGAAAAGCGACACACACTCGAAAATGTACGAAAATTTTTTTTTTTTTTACTTCAGACAATATTTTTCGAGTCGCGGCATTTTCGATGAGTCGGTCGTGTAACAGCAAACAAACAAATTTTTAGTCACAGCCTAACATTTGTTGCTGTGTTATCACCAGAGATTCTGCTTATTTTCAAGTTGTACTTGTCTATGGGTATGAAACAGTGATGACTTCTTGTACCTGGTACTTTTTTCGCACTTGCAAACCGTGTTGCTTGTCCAGGATGAAATTTATCCACTTCAGTGTTTGAGACATAGAAAAACTGTATACCAGTGATGTGTGCTGCAGCCCACTGATATAGTTACAATGGTGTCAAAATATGGTTTGCTGATGTGCGCTGAAGACTGGCTCGTGTGGCCAACCGTTTAACTGTACCTCCTATGCCATCACATATGCTCTTTCCGTGGCTTGTAGCAAAGAAATGCCATTCTGCAGTTACTCCAAAATCTTCAATATGCATGCCTAGATTCGCAAAGTTTTTGAAGTTTTTGTATTGGCTTGCAGCCCAGCCCCATCACTAGTATTTCACGTGGCGTACATTTGGCAGTTCATTTTGTATATGCTTTAGAATATCATGTAGGAATGCATACACAGTCACCGTGCCATGTGCCATGCAATCACTTATCACACAGAGAGACATGCAGCATAACTTTCCACTGTTGTCGAGGTAGTATACCCCAAATGGGTGTAGCGTGGCCTGCTTATTTTCCCAATAAAATCCTTGGATGGAATCTTGTATGATAAAGGAGTAATTCTCTGCAAAGTCCAGAAGAATTATTACAGTGTTTTCTGTCAGATTTTCTTTGCAGTTGGCAAGATAGGTAGCCTGAGATTTGGAAATGAAATGGTGTGTTGTGAGTTCATCATACTGCTTGCAAAGTATTGTGATGAAGTCGGAAACCGTCTCATGTCGCGCCACTATTGTGATTCGGTCAGTATGATCCCACTGCCTGAATGTTATCAGATCATCATCATCCATATCCAAGTCTTCAGAGATCAGACGTTGTATATGAGTGCGCAGCATTTCAACACCAGGACACAGATCGCATCTGTGTATCATACAATCTTTTGATTTTAAGTCGCACACAATAATTGACATCAATTCTGTGTAATCCAATTTCAGTTTCGTGACAGCAGCTAACAGAAGCTTGGCATTTTGATGAATTTCACACACGCAGACGGAATGAGCACCCTTGGCACCAACAGTGATACACCAAGGAGGCCGTAAATCACAAAATTTGGAAAATCCTATCTTGTACTCTGCTTGTGGCCTTTTCTCTTTGAACAACACATATAGTTCATGAAGATTGGCAAGCAATAGTCGTTTTTGTTTGTGAATTTTTTGTCCATCTATTTTCACAGACACAAACTCTTTTTTCCCTGGGCACAGACTGGTGTATTCATCGTCTTCATAAAATTCAACTACCGCTTTCTGTGTCTCTGGTGATAATTCTTTTCCATGCTTTGGGCTCGGCTCTGAAAACACACCATGTGACTGCTTCAAAGATCGTGCTTTCTTCACCATATATTCTGAAACATTGAACTCTTCAGCAGTCTTTTTTATAGACCAACTTGATGGCGACATTGTAAGAATTTGAAGTTTCTTCTGCTTTGTTGAGATGGCACATTTCTCCTTCATATCATTGATCATTTTGTGAAGGTCTGCATGGTCTGCACAATTTTCACAACTCGTGTCATCCTGATTGGCGAGAAGACTTGGTTCAACATTAATTTTGTTTGCAAGTTTTTGTTTGAATGCTTGTTGTGCTTGATCCAGTTTTCTTTTACCATACCCTACCATATCCCTTTGGCTAACAGAACTATCTTTCATCGGTGAGCATCCAAGTAATGTTACACTTTCATTTAAATCAGAAAATTCATCAGGCACATATGAAGTATATTGTCCTTCTTGTCCATCATCTTCACAAGATGAATCTTCCTGTATCAACTCTGTGCTTCCAAGCATTGACATACATCTTGGGCATAGCTTCTGGCCTGGCTTTATGTCTTTTTGTGTATCTTTACTCAAAGATTCAGCTCTTGTTGTATCTAGGATGCTGCGTAAGCTCCCTTTGACAGCTTTGGTGTGGATATCAAATGGATCACAACACGTTTTCTGCAGGAACTTGTATTTATCCAGCAATAATTTTTTGTGGCGAAGGCACACAGTCATATTTTCTGTTACAGTTGTGTTTTGAAGACCACATCTTGCAAAGATAAGATTTCTCTGTTCCAGTGACAAGTCAGAAATATTCACCAAGCCGATTGTCTTGCTGTAAGTCAGTTTATGGCACACGGATGTATGATTCTTGGCAATATAACATGGATCCAAATTTGTAGCCATATTTTCAATGTCAAAGATTGAGAAGTAACTGGAAAATATATGTGACAATATTTGTATTTCACTGCAATGCACAAGTAAATTCAAACAGTCCTCTGTATGCTCAGCAGTAGGTACTGATCAAGTTTTAAAAGTTCCCCATCACAAAAGTTAACCCCCATCACAAAAACCATGGTTTTTCAATAAGCCATCTAGGGAGATGCACTTTCACTTTCCATGTGGAAACTCCTAGAAGATGGTTAATCAGGACAACACATTGTTTAGATACTGATAGAACTTGTGCATGTATGGTTTCACTTTCAATTCATGGTTTCACTTTCCACTCATGATGGATCCAATACATCGCGAATGGCCAATATGTATGTTTTTAAACATTTTTTTTCCTACAGAAGGCTTCATGGAAGCAATATGTGTTTGGTATCACCTGAAAGAGGACATGTCACAGTTTAATATGAACTATTACACTTGCCTGTATCACCGAAATCGCGCCCCCCCCCCCATAGTGTCTTTCTAGGCCTATATTTAAAAACTATTGGATATTTTGAGCTGAAATTTTGCACAGCTTAATAATATATTCCATAGTTTGTGATTAAAAATTTAAAGAATTCTGAGGGGGTCAGCTGGGGAGCCCTGGTTGATTTGACCTGGAATGACCCTTCTACCTGCAAAGCAAGTCCCATCTGAAATGGTGCAACACCTGATCGAGGTCGGTAAGCTTTGATAAAATTCTGGCCCCAGACCGCCACCTTTCTGTCAGTTTTGACAATAGGCTTGAGAAACAATTTTAAGCTATCCGGGACAGAATTTAGTTGGTGTTGTGTATCCGCCATACTCTGAACGCTGGGATATACATCTCGATTGAGGTTAGCTACTTTCATATCATTACATATGAACTTCAAAGCTGTTTTTATGATTAGGGTCTTCTCATCATCTGTCTGCTGCAGGTGTTTATGGTGCTGACGAAGGATGTTATTTGTTTGGTCCTTAACACACAAGATATCAGTCCTTCTTTCCTGTGACGTAAAGTACAAAGATTCTTTGTATTTTGCTATAAGTTTCTCTTTTAAATACCGCTTGGAGTACACCACAGATTTATCAGGTGATTTATCAAGCCCAATGTATCTAATGTAGACATCATTCAGGGTAAGCACGCCCTCTTCCAGTTCAGATTCTAGCCACGAGCAGAGTCGACAGAATAACACCTCCCGCTCGACATCCACCTTGCGTCCTGCACCTCCATCCTGGTATAAAAAATGGAATAGACCTTGAATCATATTATCATTCACTTGAGACTATTGTATTAAACTGACAAATAAAAAATAACAACACTCTGTGACTCTCAATTTATAATGCTCTTGGCAATGTAATTTAACGTAAACACAAACGTAGGCCTACATGTTTTGATGTAAGAGGATCCCCTCCTGCTTCAAAGTACACTCTGCACTGGACATGGTACAACGTTTCTTCAGCTACAAGGTCATTCATGCCTTCAAGCCGACCACACACTTCTATGCCCCATTGATCCTTTCTTTTTCGGCCAGTATTCATGAACGATTCTTTCAAGCTATCAGCTGTGATGTTATCTGGTACTCTATATGATGCTCTGGCTCTGTCTGTAAAACATTAAGAATCAGGGATTGATCATAAATAATTAAGTAAAAACAATTTTAACACATCTAGCCTACTAGTAGGCCTATTATTAGAATTATCACTGAGTAGATTTACCTGGGTGTTTAGGCCATAATTTGACGACTTCATTACATAGAATACATCGATTCTTGTACGGCAGATGAACAGCAGATGTGCGTCGTTTCTTATTGGTTTGATCATGACCTCTGGACTCCGCTTCTAAAACAGAAAATGTACATAATGCTGAAAATTCATAGGCCTATATATCCCTGATTGTTCAACATTAAATTCTGGTGGCGCTCCACACTCCACAGTACTCCGGGGTATAACGGTACTCTGGGGTACGATCGATGAGGTGCCTAATACTGTAATTTGAACTCACCAACTCTTTTGGCTGCTCTTGATGCTGTCTTTACTTTATTATACAGATCTGTACAGCAGTCGGTATGATAAAAGAGGCATCCTTTTGCCCAGGCATCTTCTAATTTATGACACAGCTCTGTATCCTCTAATTTGATCGATTGAGAGCATAGGGTTTGATATTTCTGTTCTGATGATTTACACAAATGTTTGTCTCCTCCATCTCCACAAAGTATACACTTCATTGAAGTCATATTATTCTCTCGACCCGCCACAGTGTATGTGGTACCTGAAAGATATTAGGCCCTTTAAATGTATGGCAATAATAATAATACAAACATCCCGAGATTGGCTGTATAACGAGTTTTGCTAGCCTATGCATGGAAGTTAAAGTTTATCTTTTATAAACTCACAACACATTACAAATTTATCTATAAACATGTTCCTAAAGTTAACAATAACAAATTAATTAAACTATTTATACTATATATATGGTGTGAGGGGATTCATCATCAATTTTGGGATGTCTCATGAGAGCAGACAACTGTCCAGCGTCGCGTGTTTACACTGTGTTAATACCAACCTTTTTATGCTGCTCACTTCGGGATCATCACAGTGGGAGCACCATTAAACTGAATTATTGTAAAATTATTGCAACAAAGCTGATTTTAACGGCATATTAAACAGTAAAAAACCAATCCAATCACCACTGCTGCCAGACTATTTGTCATGTAGACCTATACACTAAAAATCAGATAAACCCATGTTTAAGATTTTATGTGTTTCGCCTGAAGCTGTTGTCAACCATATTGAAAAAACGGTCCAAGAAGGTGGAAACAACCCTAAATGTCATTTTTATGATTAAATATGGTTAGGGCTCTCCAAGACGAAAAAAATGAGGTATTACACAGGTATATAGACGGAGTTTCAAGATTTTATGTGTTTCGCCCAAGGTTTTTGGCAGCCATTTTGAAAAATGACCGCTATTTTTTTCCCTCTGGGAGTTGAGATGGAACATTTTTTTCTGTGATACTAGACATGTTTGTGAATATGTACACCAAATTTCGTTTGGTTACAAAAAATTTTCACAGATCTGGTGGTAAAAACCATAATGGCCCCTGACTAACAATATGCCATGTAAGTCTTAGTTCAAACTCCTTCAATATTTTTGAACCTAGCTGTTGTATTAGATACCATTTGTCCCTGTGTTTCCTGTCCCAGGACGTTAATGGCAGTTTGGTAAGCATAGTCTACGATACAGGTTAACAGGAAAAAAGTGCGGAAAAAAAGTGCGGATAGAATGCACTTTACCGGTACGCAATATTTACAAGCACTGCACATGCTCAGCAAATGCGCGGGCGTTATGCGCAGTGCTCAGCAGGTGCGCGGACGTTGTCAAGCGATCAAGCGAATGTAAATAAATGGCTGTCGGGGGGGGGGGGAGGATTCGGCATTTCAGCGGGGTTTATAAACTTGTGACTTACCATATTTTATCTAGTCAAATATATCCAAGCTGCTGTTAAATGGATCTGAATGTGACACAGTCTGTGGTTTTAAACAGATATTTTCGTCTGACGCAGTACTCAACTAGGTAACCGTCGTAAAGGTCCTTTACGGTGCCGTACCTAGGAAGCGACTTTTACTGCATTCCAGGTCGACTCAATCAAATTTGTGCAAGCTCCTGTCTCACCGTTTTTAAACTCTATACTATGGTTCACAGTTTGGTGAATATACCCTTCTGATGCAAGGGAGCTGTACGCCTTCCAACAGTCTGATAGGATGGTTGTTCCTGGCTTGATGTACTTCACTATGATAGGCACTAAAGTTGCAGCACTCCTATCCTCCACTACCTCCAAGAAGCACTTCCTACTCTCGCTCGATGCCACCAAACGTCCAAACTCCGTCCACCCGCTTCCCCCTATGATATTTCCTCTTCCCAAACTTACTCTCGTCAATCTCCACTGTCTTTCCTACGCCACCAATCTGCTCGTTGTCCTTCCTCAGTATTTCGACACAAACCTCTACAAAAGTTCTTCCAATCCACTAATGTATGGTCACTACCTACCCGGAGCTCTCTGGTGATGTAGTCATTTGGAACATGGTGTACCCAGTAATAAGTCAGTTTTATCACTTGTTCCAGCAACAGATGAGACCCTGCAAACCAGCTGTTTTCTCTGATCGAAGTTTTTTTGTTGCACTTTCGATTGGAGCACCTCCAGAAAACCAAATCCTTTGAATAGCTCTTATCAGCCACTAACCCCACATTACCTTCACCACACTTCGCACAAGAACCACTAAAATTTCCCAAAAGATATAGAGAGGCAAGCGTGTCTATCTCTTAAAATAGGGTTCAGATTGCAAAAATACCTTCAAAAATGAGTTCTCCGTTAACAATTATGGTTAATATTCATTAATATTAATGAATAATAAAATAACCATTACAAGTCACAAAATTTACTAATTGGACCAACTACAGCTCCTACTTACTAACATGAAAAACGTTTCAAAACTAAACTTTTCATTTATATTTCAAGTAATAATTGAACAGATCATATTACACATAACTACATTATTTATCAGAATATTACAACATATTGTATTCAATATCAAGTGAGACTTTTTGCCCCCGCCTCGGGGTTAGTTGTCACAATCCTTGGGGTAAATTGTCACATACCATTTGCACCACAATAAACTTTAATTTCAATGGAAATAATAAGACATTCCTTAACCCTTATAGCGCTATATATACTATATAGGACAAGTGTTCCCAGCTGAATATATTTAGAGAAAATCCAGGAATAAGGGTGTGTGATGGAATCAGGCAATAACAAACTTATATATAGCAATAACCCTATAATGTAATACACCATTGCGATCGTGACAAAATTATCTATACATATTGATGGAAAAAACACACAATTTATTATATTATTAAATAGTTTTTTACAGGTAAAATTGACTTCAGGTGTAAAAATTTAGTTTTTTTTAAATAATTTCATTGCATGCTTAAAAGATTTGATTAAAATACATGTTAATTGAATAAATATATTCTATAATGTTTGTACACATGATTTCAATAATTTTCCCAACCACAGGTACTTTTTAAACAGATTATTAACCGCTGTAATTACAGGTAAAATTTAACGAAAAATTTGAATTCCCCATGAAAGTCACTGTCATTGCTTACTGCATTATGCTTGTTGTTGGTAGATAATTAGCCATATTTAGAGATAATACTGTTGTCAATTGATACATGTTTAAAACTATTTAATATTTATATATAATGTTCTTCCTCAAAAACACAGGTAAGTCACAGGTAACCGACTAAAAACCGAGTGATTTCACTTGTCAATTTCCACATGGTGGAGAAGTTAGTCATCTTGATTCTGTCTCTTGTAATCCAGGTAAGCACCTATGAAATCTTTATGGGTATGGTATATTCTGAAACAAGGATGTACACAAAGAGCTGTCCTACAGTCATTACATTCGAAAGAGGACTCTCGACCATTCCGTTTACGTTTTTGACCAACTTGTTCCAGAAGCTGACGCTCGGCTGGCTCACACACACCACAGGCTCGAGAGATGTTCTTCTTTTTTCCAGTGCCAAGAATTTTGGATGGAAAGTGTCTGTCTATTAGTCTGAATATTGGATCAGCAGACTTAGTTGGGCTCCCTACAGAACATGTTGACAATCCTGGAATATTTTCTTTCTCAACAGATGAGGCAATCGACTCCACTAGCTTCTTACGGAATTGTCGGTGTAGCATGGGAACTGCATCTTGTGTTGTTGTCTTATACAATAGATATGCATTAAGTGTGGTGAGTGACAAGACATGGAAAATAACTCGTTTCCACCATTTCAAAGTCCTTGCCTGGAATGTCGCATAACTCACCATCTGATCAGATCTGTCCACACCTCCCATATATTTATTATAGTTTGCGACAACCTGGGGTTTCATTATTGGCTCACCAGTTCGGGGAATAGTCTTTCCAGTAGCTACACGTGTTGCTTTGTCCACAGTACTAAGAAGGTATACAAGTTTCCTGTCATTGTATTTCACAAGTAATAAATTGTCATTATGATAAGCTGACAATCCTCCTTTTTCTTTTATGATCTTATCCTTCGCCATTTGAGGAATGCCCTTACGGTTGGAACGCAAAGTACCTGATGCACCAACACCCAGCAGCCAGAGATCATGATATAGCTGTGGGGAACTATAGTAATTATCCATATAAAGTATATACCCCTTTCCATAATAATTTCTCATCATATTCATTACAAGATCGTAAGTCGCACCATAACCAGACTCCACTAAATAATTGGCCTTTCCAGTATACAGTTTGAATTTGCTGCAGTACCCGTTATGACCATCACAAATCATATAGGCTTTGATGCCATACTTTTTTGGCTTGTCAGGATTGTAGACCTTGAATGATAAATTTCCTCCACGGTACCATGCCCTCGTCAAGTGACAGCTGCTGATGAGGTGTATAGTTTTGATCAAAGCGACGTACTACGTTCTTGTACACATTACCGAGCTTGTACAGGGCGTCAAATCCTGGAAGGCCGCGCCGAATCATCTGAGAATTGTCTGCTAGGTGAAAAAACGCCATCAATAACCAGAACCTGAAATAGATGAAAGAAAACCAAGTCAATACTTGACCTTGGACAACATATTCACTTTTGCTTGTCGTACTGTGGTAGTTGAGTGATCATGAACTCGTATATATTTGGAAACAAATACAATTTCATTGAAATAATCTAGTAAAACAATGTGTTAGCCTGACAATGACTATGTATGTCTACTGTGAATACATTATATTTATAAATAAAAAAAACTAAAATGAAAATATTTTCTTATTTTTTAACCGTAAAGTCTGGAATACCCAAGTCCCGAGGTATATGGTCAGCTAAAAAATCTGCATAATAAATATGCTAACCTGTCCCTTGGCATACATTTCCTGAAGAATGGCGTCTCGACAACCTCATTTGTGGACCAATACTCCGAGACATCAAGCTGCACAAGTAACCCCATAGCAATCGTCATGGCGAAGAAAAGCTTCATTTCCTGCCAAGTTGTTTCAACCCAAGCATGGAATCTGGACTTGGGTTTTAGCACTGCAGTCTCAAGAAAAGTCCTTGCATATCTATTGGTCTCACTGGCCATATGTTTCAAAGTCACTTTGATGCAGAAATAAGTTCAGATAATCTACAGGTTGAGGATTTTCTGGTAAAACGAGGCCATCATTCATTCCTGGCGTAGCAGTGAAATTGAAGTGGGTGGGGTTCCGATCTCCATCACGCCAATTGTTCATATCAAAGGATGTTTCCAGGTCGTTTTCATCATTATCGGGCCTGGGAATAATATCTGTATCCTCAAATCCATCAAACGATTCGTCACTGTCGCTATCGGCAAATATCTCATTCAAAAAATCACTCGTTGTTTGTACGTGGTTAGCCATTTTTTTTTCAAATCGAAAGAGAATTTTTTTCATTTAAACCTCGTGTCGAATGATATTTCCGGGTTTTAAACCAATGGAAAAAGCTTTTCCATATAGAAATAACGTTTGCAACGAGATTTAAAGCAAATATAATACGGGAATTTTCATTGGTTATAAGCTGTCATCTGCTGACAAAGAGAATGTTAAAAACCGGAATATTCCGGGATTCGCCTGATGGACATTATCTGTCAGCCCGGAACATTCCGGGATCCGCGCGACTAGGGTTAAGTCTAAGTATATTTAAGCCAATATTTAACAACCTCCACCATGCAAAGTATGTGGTATGTTATGTTGGCTATTCTATGCAGACCTACAAGCTACTGCACATTGTAAGCAGACAACCGAGAGGAGTGAAAGGCAAAACATTTTGCTGATCGTTTCGTTTTCCCACAATCTGGAATTGGCAACTTGAAGACAACATCCTCTAGTGGATGAATGCAAGTATCGGGGTTTTCAGGAAAATAAAACTGCACATTTAAATTTATCAGAACATTTTTTCCGCATAAAAGTGGATCTCATCTCCTTTTCTGTGACTTCCAAAACTCTCCCAACGTAATATTGTGTGGCTCGCTCACTTTCAAATTTCACAAGAATGTGGTCATCAATACCAATGTCGTCAAGACTGATTGATGTCTGTACATGACTTCCATCATCTGAATATTCATCGCTGCTATCATCACACAAGGCTTTTTCGTCTAGACATACTTCATCTTCACTTGATGATTCTGGATTTGGGGTATTTTTAGTTTTCTTTTGATACTGTAGCATTCGTTTGGTTGCTGGTTTCTTCCCCATTGTTTTAATGTTCTTTTCTTCTTCGTTCTTTTTAACAGGTGTGTCAGTGTATATCTCAGATATCCCCTTCTTTCTTTTAATAGAACCCTCCTTCCTTGCTCCAAGATGCCCAAATGGTCGTAGGGTTTCTGGTTGTACCACACTGTGTGTAGGACTATGTGTGACTGGTGATGAGGTTGAATGCATGATTGTCTCCACATGCAGAGTTGTACTTGTGGTGGGGATATGATCATCAGTAAGAGGGGAATCTGGTTGTTGCACTTCTTGAATTGGCCGATCTGTTGCATATGTTGACATGAACTCGTCTGGGGTGAATATGTTTCTATCAATCGGATAGATGCCAGTTACCCTGAATCCAGATCTTATGTTTTCAGGTGTCATTGCCTTGGGAAAAGCATAGGAAACCAGCTTGGGGATGATATGTATAGTCATCGATTTTCCTACATTTTCTTTCTCGCGCATCCAATTGTTTACCGCCTGATTATAGAAGGTTTTACAAGGTCCATAGACGGTCCTATCAAATGGTTGCAACTTGTGTGGGAAGCTAAGCAGAGTGATGCTGTTTTCTTTGGCAAATGTTATGCACTCTAGAGATATGTGAGATACATGGTTGTCTAGCAGCAGGAGGATGGGTTTGGCCTCTGATGGTGTTGCATACTTCACAAAGTGTTTCATGTATTTCACAAAGGTATCTGCAGTCATCCAACCAGTTGCTTTAGGATGGCCACTTGCATCACTTCCTGGTGGCGCTGTGAGTAGCCAGTTATCTTGAACATTGACTCTGGGGAACACAAAATATTGTGGTATTGAATTTCCAATACCATTAACAGCACAACATAATGTTACTAACGTACCACGTTCTTGGCTCACTACTGAACCAACTTGTTTAGTGCCCTTTTCTGCAAGAATTTTGGATGGCCGCTGAACAGTGGTAACACCTGTTTCATCTAAGTTCCAGATTTGATCTGGTCCATAGCTAGGGTTCCTTCTCAGTACATTTTCAAGATTGTCCATGAATGCTTTGACATTGTGCAATTTGTGCTGGTTGAAGTTTGCCATTCTCTGGATTGAAGTTGCTTCTGGTGTTCTCAGGGATATTGTATTATTTCTATTAAGGAAACCACTGGCCTAATCAGACCCTGCCATCTGATCTTTAGTCCAGGACTGTGGTATGTTAGTGATTGTGTTTGTCACTGCCATCCGATATGCCAGCCTCCGCAGATCAGTAAGTGTAATCCCATGGAATATTTTTGCAGCCTTCTTCACATACTCTGCCAGACTATCCTCCCTAATTTTGGTCAGCACTTGGCGATGAGCGGTATAACCCAGGTGAACGTCCTTCAGACTGTTGTTATTAGCTTTGTAGATTGGAATATATCGACTCAAAGTTTTGTAGTTGACGTCATTGTTGATGGCTGATTTTCTGATGCTCATGCCCCCAACAACCGCTTCAGCAGCAGCCTCCATCGCATCTTTGGAATACCGCCCACGTTCCGTTTTGCGCTTGTAGTTACGCATCTGCAAAGAAGTAAATACATAAGTTGCATTAATAATACAGTAATTATATAACTTATGTATGACAGAAATTCAATATTATAACAATAAGATGGTTAATTTTAAATGGGACAGTTTACCCCCCATCATTGGGGTAAATTGTCACACACTGTGACAACATACCCCAAGGCAACGTTGGCTTCATATTTCCAAATTCAGGTCAGTGTTTCAAAAATTTAAAACAGTAAGTTCATGTATCTATTACTAATATGTTTCACTACTAATAGCAACAAAAGATTCTCTTAATGCTTATAAATACTGGTGTTATATCAAAATACCTACCTTGTCCAATTCGTCTTCACAGGAAGGTGAAATTCAGATTCTGAATATTGTTTTGTTTAGCTGCTGGAATCAATATGGCTGACCTCCAAGCATAAATATAAATGGGTACACACATTATATGACGTCAGCATGTATTTCCTTCCACTGATTGTGCTAAATATAGGCTTGTGACAACTTACCCCTGTGACTTGTAGCCCCACCCTCCCCACCTCAAAGGCAAACAAAATGGCCATGCATATGAAAAATGAGTCCTTAAATAAAGAAAATTGCTGCCACCCTTTGGCAGGGTACCCACAGGATATGAGGAAACAAATTCCCTGATAATTCCCTGATATTTCCCTGATCAATCTCCAATTTTCCCTGACAAAAACACAATGTGACATGGTGTTTTTTGCAGGGAAAATTGGAGATTAATCATGCGACCTCCAACCTCCCCTCATAGTCGCACCTACACCACCAATTGTAAAATATGTAAACATGACTAAAATAAATGATTATTTTTTTATGTTGTTTTACTTTATTTATCAATGAACATTTTGTTTATTTATCAATGAACATGGTGCATATATCTGTAATGATTCCCATCATATTATAGCACCAGTACGTGCACCTCTTGACTTTATATACGTCAAGGCAAACTACTGCGGGGCAGGCTACCTTGTGGCTATAATGAGAGGGGCACCATTCTACTGATGGAACCATACAGTATTATCATGGAAAGTGACTGATTGTAGTTATATGCTACAAATTACTAGTATAATACTGTACACTACAAATTATATGTTAACATATCCCATACATGTGTGTTATCATGTTGGTGTACACCTTGAAAGTCTGTTGTATTTATATACAATGTAGAGGACTGACATATCATGCATATATGCACCATGTGAAATACACCAATATAAAAATATACATTGTTAATACCAGTAAACAATTCCAGATATTGTACATGTACATGCATTATTCTGGTCATATAGCACACCAGATGAAAGTCAGCTGATCAAACATATCCCAGTTACTGTACTAGTTTTGACTCCAGTTCATTTGTGATTTTCCTCTGCTTGGCCACATCAGATAGAAGCATGGCATTCCCCTTCTCTCTCAAAGCAACACTCTGCGCTAAAAGTGTAAAGTCATGTTTCTTAAGAGAATCTTTGGCTTTCTTATCCGCCTGCACAAGACAGCTCCTGGCTTCTTCTTCTACCATCTTTAGCTTTTTCTTGGCCTGCATATATTCGTCCTCAGCATCAGACGCTTTTCTCTTTGCTTCATTTATCTTTTCAACCTTCAGCTCCTCTAGGTATCAATCATACTTTGCTGGTAAAAAAACACCATGAACATAGTCAATTACAAATGGATTACTTCATAATAATGCATTTATCAAACTCAATCATAGAACAGTAATCACAAATAAATATATTTATAATTACTAGTACGTATCATGCTACATACCTACAATAGCTTAGGAGTTGGTCAGTCGGCTTGAATTCATGGATAGTAATGGCTAGAGAGTTTACAGCATCATAGCACAGCTTCATAGCGCACAGCGTTTGTGCTTTCATATTTGGGAGTAGCATGTCCTCATTGACAGAAAAGCTTCTTTCGACAGAGGCCTGTCCATGCGAAAGAACAAGGATGAGTTTCACAATCTTCCAAAGTTCTATGTATTCTACTTTGCTGTTCAGTGTGTTATAGAAGAATTCATCCAATCTGGCTTCCTTAGGATCGAATCCACGCAGATGGTCTTTTTCATCTCTAACCAGCCGCGAGTATTGACGCTCAGCTGCGTCACATAGGTCAGTTGTGCATATTCTGGTTGAGACTAACTTCTTCGTGACTGTCTGAAATGCGAATTTAGCATTGTCAACGTCCTCAGTCATCACTTTCGGGTCAAAGGCTTTTAGTGCACGCAGAAACGAGTACTTCAATGGGCACCGCTCTTGCAATTTTTCAACTACAGCCTGCAGCATTCTTTGGCAATCCTTCCTGAATTCCAGCTTTTGGCGTTCACTGACATCTGGAGTAAATAACATGCATTGATATTAAGTAAATGTAGATTGAATTATGAATTCATAAAATAATATACACACAAGTGATGATATAAATATCAAATTCAAATGGTTAAAATAACATACCAACTGTGTCAAGGACATGCCTTGCACTATGTCCGATGTTGACCTTCTTCCCTGGCAACTGATTCTTGGTTACATCAACGGTGGCAAGTTTGTACCCTGATTTGTTCTCCTTCATCACAGCAGATTCGATAAAGAGAGTCATCAAGTCACTCAGTAGGTCTGACAAGTCCTTTCCCATATACACGATGAGGGGTTCCTCGGCCTGCATGAAGGAAATTGGACGACATGTTACTCATAATACATGTATACATTCAATTGGGTAGTTATAAAAATCATTTAGTAAAACATGCAATGAGACATATCAGACAGTTAGTACACGATTACATGCATGTCTCCTTGTGCATTCTGGTTAATGATACATACACCACATGACTAATCGTGATAATACAAAATGTAGTGAAATTTAATAATTACCTGGTATTTTGTCAAGAACGGCGACAGCATTCCAGCCACAAACACGAAGAACTCGAGTTTGGCCAAAACCAGAGGATCTGACCGTACAGCATCTGTGAGAAATGATGCACAGGTCGGTATTGCACTGCTGGCCATCTTCAGGGTTTCCTTCACATAAATGTTGACATATGGCCACATCTCTATTACCCTCTTTGCAACGGAGACATCTTCCACCCATCTGGTAGCGCAGAATTTTTGGGGGAATAAGCTGGACTTGGTCATTTCAGTATAATTCGTTCTCCGTGTGTATGTATCATGGAAGAGATACCAGAGACTCCTCATGAGCTTCTCGAGCTGCCACGATGTCTTCTTCATTCCTGCAATACATAATATAAATATAATTATATACTATACTGGAGATCCAATATAAATATAATTATATACTATACTGGAGATCCACAACAGGAGCCCTTTCTGAACAGATATGATGGATATCAAGAACTACAGTACATTTACTTATTACAGCAATTACTGCATTACAGACCGTCATACATTTATTATTGTAACATACTGTAAAACTACTTAAATTAGCACCTATTTAAGTTTTGCGGTTTTCCATATAATGTCTAAATTAATTAATTTAGCACCTATTGAACTTTGCATTTTGATGTCAGACCTCACTATACAATTATATAATACATTAAATTAGCACCTATTTAAGTTTTGCGGTTTCCCATATAATGTCTAAATTAATTAATTTAGCACCTATTGAACTTTGCATTTTGATGTCAGACCTCACTATACAATTATATAATACATTAAATTAGCACCTATTTAATTTTGCGTTTTCACACCATCGCAACATTCGCAAAATTAAGTAGATCGCAAAACTTTGTAGTTTTACAGTACCTGTCTGTAGGGCTCCACGCACAATATGCAAGGTACATGAGCCAATGTCTATGATGTCCGGTATCTGTGGATCAGTCTTCTTCCTGTCATCACAGAAGATTGAGACGAGCTTATGATTAACATTCGGTCCGTCCATACCGAGTTGTATTAAGCGAGCAGGATCCAAGGGTTGTAAGCTGTTCTTCAAAGCACCCAGCAGGTCTTCTGCACGTCCTCTGCCCAAAAACTCGCTGCCTAGATACCTGGTAACTACCTTGTCTGCCTTCCAGACTCTAAGGAGTATATCCATTTGATTTTTCTGTAGCCTGTTGTTGAAGGCTTCGTCGAATATTACTGTGTAGCAATCTCGTTCACGGACATCCTTCAGAAGCATGTCCTTGAAGAATGGGGCCAACCCAAAAGTGATTAGATAGGACATCTTAGTATAGCCAAGGTTGTAATTTCTTACGATGTTACTGTCCCAAAACATGGCTTTGAAGAGTGCTGATATGTTGTCATTGCTGTTGAATGAGTAATGGCTTTGAACGCATTTCGATGCCCATAGAATTTCTGCCTTTCTTGATTCCTTGCATTCGGCCCACCTGTCCAACTTCTGTGCGCATGGTGTCTGTGGTGTAGCTGGAAGGGATGCCCCCGGGGTTGCCACAGTTTCATCCGAGGTTTCGCCATCAGAATTTACTTGTAACGTGGAAGAGTCCTGTGCAGGAGTCAAGTTAACTTGGCCGGAAATACCTGGTTCCAATTTGGTTGAAGATGATGGCATCATTGATGCAATTGTGACCAAGTTTGCAGAATGCTTAGTTCTCGCAATGTGCTTTTGTGACTTTGCATGGCTGGAGAGTGCTCGGACACCCATGTTGCTGAGATGTATCGTGTGGTGGCATGGTCTGCAAAATGCTTCTCGTGGGTTATCTTTCACTTTCTGTATCCACCCGGAGTAGTTTGGGTTAGTTAACCACAGCGTATTAAATGCGGTTGTCATCATGTAAACTAAGTGCAAACTACTGTAATTTGTGCACCACCACTTTTTCTAATCTAGATCTACAAATAAATCATATGAAAACTGTGCTTAAAGGCTGTTCCAGAAATTATCCTCACAGTGGGGGTGGGGGCTACATTTTGTTTTCTGTCCTGGAGGTGGGGGCTACGTTTTGTTTTCTATTCTGGGGGTGTGGGGACTGGGGTGGTCATTTTCTAATCACAAGTCACAGATCCGAGAGGTGAGGGGGGGGGTAAAATAAAATGTATCCCCCATCCGAGGACAATTTCTGGAAAAAGTGCAAACTCTAAGCACCAACACCTGTTATGGAGATAAATTATATGGATAGAAGTGCATTTTTACATCATTTAGCGGTTTTTGATTAGTTTTTCTTGCAGACAGAAAATGAAATTTTAGTAACTATCAGCATATATGAATATATTTACATGATCATCTTTTCGGATATAAATTATAATACCTCCTCAACTACTAGTATGCACTAGGTCCATTCATTCTTATGTTGGGTTCGCTCTCCATGGATTTAAATGGACAGTGAGGCCAACTTAGAATGAATGGACCTACATACACCTACCCCCAGCGAGCTCTGGGGCAACGGTTGCTCAATGCCGTTTTGGCTTCTGGTGCGAACAAATATTTACATATATGTATGAACTGTACTTAATAATAGTTATTATAATGCCTTATTATTACTGGCTTTATTATATTTAGCTATAATGTTTAGGAATTTATATGATAATAATTGAGACTATTCCAATAAATATAGCTTGCACCAGAAACCACCAGTAGCCTAATTGTCCTAATTATGAGTATGGAGTGTCTGCATAGAACACATTAGACCGACTGTGATACACACATTCAAGTGTACATGCGGATGACGAAATACACATGTGCGCATAGATGACGAAATACTCAAAGATGACCAAATATACGCGTTTACATAGGCCTAGATGACGAAATACTCAAGATGATCAAATATACTCGTTCGCATCTAGATGACGAAATACTCAATCATGACCAAATACACGTGTGCGCATAGATGACAAACTATGCGCGGACGACGACAAAATGGTCGCGGACGACCATGTATGCGCGCGTGCGAGGATGACAAAATAAAATTCCCTGATAATTCCCTGATATTCTCATGTTTTTAAAATTCCCTGCAGGGAACAGGTTTTGGTCGTTTTCCCTGTTTTCCCTGATGCGTGGGTACCCTGTTTAAGTACTTTTTAAAGACTGGTAAATTTGCTAAACTTATTTATGAAGATATAATACTTTGCTAAGTTGTTGGCATCAGCGTGATTTGTCTTGTCTGTGTGTAAGAAACAAACTAATTCATAATTTATACAGAAATCAAATCCTTGTTGCTTGAAATAGTTACACAAATCATTCCAAAATGTTTGGATTGGCAAGCACTCCCAAAACAAATGCTCTATGCTTTCGGTATACATAGAACAATAGTCACATAGATTGCAATTTACTATATGTTGTTTCATTAATAACTTGTTTGTTGGAATCGCTCTATGTAGAAATTTGAACTGAAAGTTCCTAAGTTTTGTGTCGATAGTAGATGTAAATGTGTTGCTGTAAATAGTTGTCCAAGTTGTCCAATTAAATTTACTGTTTGATATGATTGTTTCCCATTTACTATGCGATGTTACTGGACTAGTTGCCTCATGTTTCAATTGGAACTGATATAGGTATTTGTTTACTCTCAGTTTGTTTATGAATTCATTTAGTGTTCTTGCATGTTGAGGTTCGACGTATACTTGTTCCAGAGATATTTTAATTTTGAAATGGTTAGGTATGCTTGCTATTAGTGAATTATATTTAAGAAAATCATTTATATGTATATCATATATGTTTGTTAGGTCCGTAAACTAGTAGAATGTATTTTTTCTGAAATCATATAAGTGTTCTAGATATTTAATTCCCTTGTTGTACCATGTTTTATAGTAAATTATTATTTTGAATTAAACGATTATTCCATAATATTTCTTTGTTCGTATTTGCTTGGTTGCTTACAAGTTTTATCTTATTCCATGACAATATGATATCTGTCAAAAACGTTTTCCCTTTAAGTTTAATTTTGACATCTTTTTCATTTAAATTACATTCAAAGATTAAATTTCCCCCGAAAGACAGTCAGATTACTAACATGACATATATTTATACACATTGAAACCAATTTGGTTTTTGGAATGTTGTAAATCGAACTCCTGCTGCTCTATCATTGCTGCTCCTTTCCTAGTGGTGATATGTAAGGAAATTGTAATAACAAATGGACATTAAATGTTGTTAAACATATTTTCTACATTCACAATGCCCACTGCAACAGGGATCCCATCAAAAAACATTAACGAACGTTGTTGATCCTTGATATATCTTTGGAGTTACGTATGAATCGTAATGATGTGTAACCAACTTTAAATAATGAACTATCAAGTCATTGATTCACCCATGTTTTTATAGTAATCCCCGAAGTTTTGCGGTCGCATTACACTACACATGTACAATGGATGATATTTCAAAAACGAGCACAGTGCCATGGCCTTTTTTTTTAAAAATTTGCTAGAAATACTACAATATGAAAAAAATTACTATAGAAATCGTCTTTAAAATGACTTTGCACAAAAAAAACGATTATGGTCACACTTCTAAACAGTGAGATAACATTTTAGAAATAAGCATCCTTTCCACTGTACATACATACAGTCAAATAAAAATAGTACCCATTAGAAGTGGCAGAGAAGAGTAAAACGTCATTTTTTCTAGGAATGAGAGGCATGAAGTAAAACCTTTTTACATGCATTTTGGAACAATATAATATTAGTAATGCAAGGGGTGTCTTAAGTTATATAACCCTAAAATGCTAATCGCAACTAAAGTTGCTTTTGCAAGCAGCATATAGCCAGATCAGACAGCATAAAACCTGTCGTCTAATCAGGCTCTATGCAGTTTACTACTCGGATAGTGGAGGTAATAGGCTGAATAATAAACAACATAGATTCTGATCAGACGTGGTGTTAGCCTCGGCTTATCTGGATCAGTTTTGTTTGCACATTCCTTCCATTATTTCAGCATTTTAAGGCTATACTGTATAGTTAATGTTAGTAGTTATAATGCACGTCTACCCTCCTCGTACAAATAATTCCCCCCACCACACTCCAGCCGCACATGAATACGACATCTGGGTCATTCCGTGTCAAATCACCCAATGAGGTAAACCGTACTCCCTTCGATTTTGCTGGTTTATATGCTCATTTCAGCTGAACAATCTGATATTCCAAATTTTAGCTTCATCGGACGAATGGTTCCTGAGATACGGCCAACCCAATTTTTAAAAAAATGGGAGATTTCGACAAAACTTGCACATTGTTCAATTTCATATTCTTGAATTCGTCGTCTGCATGCTTCAAAATCATTAAACGACTCCATTTTGAAGAAGCATTTAACTAAATAGTACGGTAGCGGCTTTTGACATTACCTACCGATGTTACACGACAGTCCAGTACTAGGAAGGACGTAGGTTTGATCCCTCGTCTGACCATAATAAAATTAACAGTCTTTCAGATGGGACGTTAAACCGAAGTGTACACCGTGTACGTAAAACAACCAAAGGATACTCTGGAATGGGTCTCTGTATCATTGCACTATCCTCAAAAAATGACTTCAGGAGGCGTCGCTCATATGGGCAACCGGTAAAGAAGATAAATAAACGTAAAACACACACACAAAGGACGTATCATTGATATGGGCATATCACATGTACGTAGAGAGAGTGTATGGCGAAATTCTTCAAAGTATGGTAGTTTCCTGCATGAACCCGTGCTTTTCTGTTTGAACTCTCATACACCCAACAACCAGTACTATGAAGGAGGTATGGTCGAAATACACATATCATACATGCATTCGTACTACTTTTAATAATTTCGACATACACACTCTCTACTCCAAAATATGGTAGTTTCCTGCACGAACCCGTGCTTTTCTGGGGCTGATCTCTCGTACATGTGTGTACACATTACCTAGTTACACGACAGTTACACACAACAACCAATACTAGGGAGGAGGTATTATCGACAGGGTTAGGTAATGTGGACACACACACGTGTATGAGAGATCAGTCTCAGAAAAGCACAGGTTCGTGCAGCAAACTACCATATTTTGAATAATTTCCACATACCCGGTACACTCTCTCATGAGAGTACATGTATGATATGCCCTGTTACACGACAGTTACGATATGGTACATGTAATCTCACTACTTGATGAATTTCGCAGACACTTTACCCACTACTAAGTGGCATTTTCCTGTACGAATCCGTGATTGTCCTCATACTTATGTGTACATATACTTGTAAGAGAGATAACATAGCTATGCTACTAGGAAGTAACTAGTACTTGGAAGGACGTTGAATTGTGATAAATCTACTGTATGGTAGTGTAATGGAGTAGGCGGGGTTAAAAGATGAAAAAGAGCAACATTTGACGGAATAAAACTGTATTTTTCCATTGTATTGATATAGTCCGACCAGTACTAATTTACATAGTGAATATGATTTGGGAAATCAATTCATCTATCATAGGTCTTCTTCTTCACGTATAAGTTTACTTCAATCCATAGTTGTGTACACGCCTCTTTCTGTCAACCAATGTCATTATACTATAGTGTCCATGCACTCTCACTACTTTCGGATATCCACACACTCACAGGAATTAAATGCCTCCCGTAAATCCCACATATAATGGCCAGTATAAAATGTTAATTGCACTCGACAAGACTTTACATTGCTGCTCAATGCAGCCATCGCAAATGCACCAGTTTATATGGGGAACTCAAGTATGCTGTGCATAGGTGCCCTGAAGTATTGTTATTTTTTTATTTATCCACCATAACTTGTTGAATATCTTATTTTGATATAGTAACATCAGTTCGGTGGAAATATTTTCCCAATGATTTGTTTGTTTATAAATATTAGTCTGCAGGACCAGTCATGTGACAGTTGCATCAGGCTACCGATACACGCAATGGAATGCAATTGATCCATGCTTCAGTTCTCAGCGAAATTAGCCTAGAACTATATAAATGGACAAATACGCCAGCATAGATGTGTGTATTTGTTATTTCTAGATATTTTAGAAAATGATAGTTTATAAAGGTATAATCTAGTATAAATTTTGTTCAATTTATTTTGTAATTAATAAGCTCAGAATTTCTGTTTTGTATATCCATGTATTTTACAAAGGTATAATCTAGTATAAATCATGTTTGTTTATTGTATTGTCATCGCCAACATATTGTTCAATTTATTTTGTAATTAATAATCTCAGAATTTCTCGTTTGTGTTTTGCATAACCATGTATTTTACGTGAATTACATTTCATTAAATGTTTTACGTTGTTTGTTATTTCTCCAGTGGTCTTCCGCAATCAAATAAATCCATCCGTTATACCGGTCATCTGTTCTGTCTGTCCGGCAATTACACCGGTCATCTGTCCATCTACTAGGGCAGTCAACCAGCTGCTGTTACACCGGTCATCTGTCCGTCCACTAGGGCAGTCAACCAGCGGCTGTTACACCGGTCATCTGTCCGTCCACTAGGGCAGTCAACCAGCGGCTGTTACACCGGTCATCTGTCCGTCCACTAGGGCAGTCAACCAGCTGCTGTTACACCGGTCATCTGTCCGTCCACTAGGGCAGTCAACCAGCGGCTGTTACACCGGTCATCTGTCCGTCCACTAGGGCAGTCAACCAGCGGCTGTTACACCGGTCATCTGTCCGTCCACTAGGGCAGTCAACCAGCGGCTGTTACACCGGTCATCTGTCCGTCCACTAGGGCAGTCAACCAGCGGCTGTTACACCGGTCATCTGTCCGTCCACTAGGGCAGTCAACCAGCGGCTGTTACACCGGTCATCTGTCCGTCCACTAGGGCAGTCAACCAGCGGCTGTTACACCGGTCATCTGTCCATCCACTAGGGCAGTCAACCAGCTGCTGTTACACCGGTCATCTGTCCGTCCACTAGGGCAGTCAACCAGCGGCTGTTACACCGGTCATCTGTCTGTCTCAACCAGCGGCTGTTACACCGGTCATCTGTCTGTCCACTAGGGCAGTCAACCAGCGGCTGTTACACCGGTCATCTGTCTGTCTCAACCAGCGGCTGTTACACCGGTCATCTGTCTGTCCACTAGGGCAGTCAACCAGCGGCTGTTACACCGGTCATCTGTCCATCTACTAGGGCAGTCAACCAGCGGCTGTTACACCGGTCATCTGTCCGTCCACTAGGGCAGTCAACCAGCGGCTGTTACACCGGTCATCTGTCCGTCCACTAGGGCAGTCAACCAGCGGCTTTTACACCGGTCATCTGTCCATCCACTAGGGCAGTCAACCAGCGGCTGTTACACCGGTCATCTGTCTGTCCGTTAGACCAGACAATCATCTGGCAGTTACACTGGTCATCTGTCTGTCCATTAATTAGGCCAGTCAATCATCTCAACATTACGAATGCAAGTCAGTCACAGTGTTTAATCTGTACATTGATGGATTAAGGTCAAACTTCAGTCAGTTGATCATTACAGTTATGACTGTCCGTCCGTCTATTAAATGTGAAATATATCTTGCAGAGGCTACATTAAATGTGAAATATATCTTGCAGAGGCTACATTAAATAAAGTTGTTCTGCTTCTAAGTAGCTAACAGCTTAGGTTATATGGCGACTCCAGCTAGTATTGGTGGAGGAAGACCCCGGATGCCTATCCGAGCAGTATTGGGGGAGTTTAAAAGCGTACAACAGGATAGGTTATATCTATATATAATTGTTTTTGCAAATGGAATAGAGCAAGCTGGCACAGAACAATGTCCCAAGTGTGGCTGTGACCATGAATCAACGTGGATGAAACCTGCACACTGTCTCGACGTGGTTAATACGTTGTGGCGGATAACAAACTTGGAAATGGTTTGTTGCTAGGATGCTAGAGACCTTCATTGGCGGAGTGATCAAGGTCGTTGACATTAAATCATCGCTGTAGGTTCAAATACAAATGGGGGTGTCGAATACTTTCATGCTGCTCGTAAGGGCATCTGGGGTTGGTGCGACCTTAAACCCCGGCACTACCATCAGTTTTGAGTGCAATTGTTTTATGGACAACAGATGCAAGATTCTCCCTTTGATAACAGCAAGCTTACTGTATGTACTAAAACACAATATAGCAACATATTTGTAGTAATCTTTATTCAATAATTTATATATACATACAGGTAATCTAGTACAATGAAACAATTATTGTAGAACACATTCTAATACAACATGAAACAAGTATACGTTTTTCCATGGATCAATTTTTGACACTCGATTGGAAACATAGACATTTTCAAATACATAAATTTTGGGCATTTTTTTAAATATACAAGTAATTGTCAGCCAAAATCAGTAACAATTAGGATGGCAGCAAATATTGGGAATTCCAAATGAATGTTAGTAAATTTTATTCGAATATAAAAACTGGCACTTTTTGTCTTCATTACAACACAAAAGAGCCCCCTGGAGGTGTGAACAGTGGTCGTCGCAATTACAGCTCCAATTAACAAAGGAATGTGATGACATGTTATATTGTGAACAACAATATTTTCATACATGATAATTATTCAATATAATGTAGTACTACCTCACAGTGCTCTTTCAATGGATGACGGACAAAAGGAGATCACAAAAGCTTCGTGTTATAATAATGTTCAAAGGGCCATAAATTGACAAAAATTCAAATCAGAACAGGATATTATCGCATAACTAGACATGAAACTGATGCTTCATTCAAAGTTTAAAAGGAGATGAATCGCCGACAGAGGGCAAAGGCAAAAACACTTAGTAAACCAAAAATATGTCCGATTCGTCAAAATCCGGCTAGTTGTTTTCATTTCTTTTTTTAAGAATTTGTGCTATTCTTAGACAGTGGCCATCTTGAATTATATAATAAGTAATCCTACACCAAGACCCAATGCTTACTGAGGAGAAAATGTTTGCGACACCGGCCAGACACATTGGGGCAACAATACCCCACACAAGCTTTGCTCAGGCGAGCTAAAAACGCATTAATCAAGGGCGGTAACGTGCAATGGTGATATGTTTCATAATTTAAGTTTTTGGCAATAACTCCTGTTACTATTTCAATAATCGTATAAGTTCCAAAACAAGTCCAAGTTATAAGTGTTTATTTAAATAAATTTCTACGGTGTGCCCAAGCACCATATGGCGCTTTCAATAATCCCAGTTCGTCTCCCCCTAATCTAAATTTATCTCATCTTTTATAGAGAAGCAAGCTTGGACAGATATTCCATAAAATGTGGAGCTACAGATGTTCCAGTAAACATGTTTGGCATAACTGCCACTCAATATATCAATTTGGATATATTGTTTTAGTGCAAACACATGCTTGTACGGAAATAACATGTTAATATTTTGAAAATGTACTGTTTAAACATCAAGAGTACATTTCTGATGTAATAGCACACATGTGTGGAAAAACCTTTAATATGCTGATCAGGCATACATGTAAGGAATTACCACCACGCCAAGTATACTTGCTTCTCTACCAGCATTATTATAAATGGATCAATACTCATGAATATGTATCATGGTATACAACTAATTGTGGAGGTAATTAATTAACATAATCCAACATATAACCCCATTATGTTACAATTCCATACAACGGTTACTTAGTTATGGCCAATTTATTGATTTTTTATTCACTTACATTGTAAACGGCCATAACTCTGGTATTATTAACCCGATCCGGATGAAAGTTGCATAATTATGCCTATTTGAGTTTCATGAGATTCTATGAAGCAGTTACTTATTAAGGCAAAATTATTGAATTTTAATCAATTCAAGGGCAATAACTCTGGGGTTCACTATTGCAATGTGGGTCAACAGCGCACAATGGTGATCTATTTTTCCATTAACTTTGATGACATTCCATACAGCGATTTAATGCATTTTTAAGATATTCCACCCGAATGGTCAAAACATTTACTGCGATACCAGTCGAAAGCAAACTTACAGTGACCCCAGTGAAACAGTTGGAGGATATAAAAGATATACAGAGCAAAGGAGAAGCTGTAGATATAGTGGCCAATAGTGTTACAGCAAAGGAATATTATAAAAGATGTATGTTGCATTATCAGTTTCTTTCTTCTTGACTGACAAATCTAAAGTCTTTATATTTGTTATGTCACCTGACAGTGCAAATAATGAAAGCGATACAGACGGACCTAGAGGACGGACCTAGAGGACGAATATAATGGAGAAACAGAGTGGCATTACTGGTGACAAAAGAAACCGAACAAAGTAAGTCTAGAACATTGAAACTAGTTCAAACAGAGACAGGTTGGAGAAGGCTAATGGTTATTCCCAAGAAACAGACACTCCAAAGACACAGGAAACATGCCCCGACCCATATTCATACACACTTCTGACACCATATTGTTAGCCTGGCACTTCTAGTGCCCGTAGTTATCGGGATGAACGACTCTGATAGATAGGCCTAATACTGATTAAAAGCAATAAATATAGTTTCTATAATGTTTTCCGTTTAAATATGTAGTACCTTCCCTTCTGGTTATAGTTATTTTTAGCCAGTTCTAGTGGATATATATTAATCGAAATGGCTCTTGATGGAATGTCAGTTGCAGACTTTTTTATGTTTATTTATCGTCGCTACCGGTTGCCCCATATGAGCGACGCCTCCGGAAGAGATTAGTAATTTTGGAGGATACAGACAGGACCCATTCCAGAGTCTCCTGGTTCTTTTACGTGCACGGTGTACAGCACTGACACGAGACCTCGGTTTAATGTCCCATCTGAAAGACTGTTAATTTTATTAGGGTCAGAGGATCGAACCTGCGATACCTGGATTACCAGTCCAGCGCTTTACCACTGGGCTACAGATCCGTCTGTTAGCTGCAGACTGATGTCCGTCCCGGTATTTATAAGGAATGGTGATAAGGCACGACAATTCACACTGAAAATCACAACTTTCAAACACAGTATTGTCCAATCTTTCCGCTAATATGTTATATTTCGGGTTTTACGCCTGCAACAACACCTTTCCTGGGCAGGCTCCAAACATGCAGGACTGTGCGTGTTCAGAAAGATGACATAACTGTTTATGGAGGGAATACTGCTAATTCGGGTAAACATCCATGACTACATGTATGTACGGTTGTTATTGTTTATTGATGAGTAATTCCAATTAGTTGTCTGTTTTCGCGACCGACCCAGACAGCGATTTTGCATGGGATCATTGCACAGTATCAATGTTATAAGTCTAAACATGATGTGCCAGTACCGTTTATGAGCTGTAGAAGACACTGTTTTCAAGATTGACACAGTTTTCATGTCATAAAATGTCTGGCATACATATCACAATACTATATGATGTACTTGTGCCTTCTGAAATACCTATATATCGTCGGTTGGGAGTCGCATAGAACGGTTTGTAAAACGATGCCCGATGTGTTTAATTGTCTAAGTGTTTAATGTGCACCGCAAGCGTGTCCAGGAATGGTGCAAGGCAAAGGAGTACCTTCAGTCAGCTGAAAAACGCAAGTTCGGTGCTGGCAGATATACTGACATTGAGGAGAAACTGATACTGACATTGAGGAGAAACTGATATCGTGGTTTCAGGAGCGGCGTTCAGCAGGTGTAAGAGTTACTGGCAAAAGCTTGAAACACGAGGCTCTGCATCTACATAAACTAAATGGCAGCCAGTCGTTCAAAGCATCGCAGGGCTGGTTTACCAAGTTTAAAAAAGGCATGACATTTCCTTTCGCAGAACAACACATTTCGCAGCAGTGTTGCGATTACTGACGACAAGGTGGATACATTTTTACGCTTCATAATTAGGCTCCGTAGACTACGCGCATATGAGGACAGAGATATTCTTAACATGGACGAAACCCCTGTATGGCTAGAAATGCCGGATTGAACGTTCGGAATGACGGACAAATACACAGATCCAAAGGTGGGGGCATGGCGCTATGCAGACGAAGAAGATTATACGAACGATATCAGAAAGACAGTGACCTTCAAATTTTGTACGCAACTCTGTAATTACGCCATGAGCGAGACAGAAAAACGTGACATTGACACGGTTAAAACATTTTTGAACAATATGAACTGCGCTGTATGGTGGCATCAAGGAGATTCGGATCCTTCATGCCAATTCAATGGCTTGAATCTAATATTCACTGTTATCGACCATACAGAAATTTCAAGGTCAAAATGGAGGAGTTAGGTATGAGTGTACGTTGCCAAGCTATCCGCTCTCTCCGGGCACTAAGTAATCACTTGAGATGAAAGTACCACGGATCTTACTCGGTTGTAACACGGACAGTTACATGACTTGCCTACGGGACCATGTCAATGCAATAGAGGTATCGACTGACCAAAAAATCGAGACATTCGAGATGAACGACAGACGCCTACCTACCGACGAATATGAAACAACACAGACCACGTCCTTCATGGAACGGATGTCTAGAATGGCACCTAAGGTATGTGAAAACCCTACATACACAGATATTATGGCAAATAAGTGTGGTAATACAAAAACCAATACAGTTCACACGACAAAAAGTGTGAACAAAGTTGATATCGTAAAGGATTTAATGCAAAAATACGAAACCAGTGATCTTGGGATCCTGGTTAGAGGTATCATGAAAGACAAAAACACATCAGATCTAGATACATACAGATCTATATCATTGTTGAATAATTTCAGAATGATAAAAGATCAAGCAGTCTTAGAGCAGGCCCCGAGGTTATAAAACTTTTTTGATCTCAGCTCTAAACTCAACTCAAAACTCAAACTCACTGGAGTTTTGAGACAGAATCGTAGGTTATAAAACGTTTTGAGACTGTACTCAGTTGAGCATGAGATCATGCTCAACTGAGTTTAACTCTTTCGTATGGAGGCTTAAAAAGCCATAACCGGAAGCGTCACGCATCGTCTGCGCGCACAATAAATACTACAATGTCGGCAATGAATAATGATGATGCGAGCTTTCGATCAAAACAAAGATGGTCAGAGGCCGAAGAACTCACTTTGATCGATTTGGTGATTCCGCAAGAGGATATGTTGTTTGGAACCATTAAAGGACCCTCCAAACACAAATCCATTGGCAAATTGAGGGAGGATGTGTGGAATAATGTTGCCGAAAAACTTAATGCGTAAGTTTGATAATATTCTCTTTTGTCACCCCTATTGTGTACCCCTTCACTGACACTGCTAGCAGTAACTTCCCTTTGTTATGCATTTAAAGGGTCAAGGTCCGATCTACACACAAAATAATAATTCCTGTCTGTTTGTTTTGGAGATTAAAGTTACAACGGTGTTTTAGTTAATTTGACACTGATTAAAGTTGGAGGAATACAATATATAGAATGAATATGTTATCCTTTCTCGCGGTTGGTCAGTAGACCTAAAGCTACAAGTAAGTGACCTACAAATGAAATGTATACTTATTTGTAAACATACGACATGAGTCATAATGGTCATACCATTAGCAGAGCTATTGTATACAGTTGTTGGTGTATGCTATAGCAGAAAGCTAGACCAAAACGATCCCGGCTATATGGAGCGAACATCGCATTTAACCAAGACACTTTATTTCCAAGGAACTTTTCAAAAGATTTGTTGAAGGAAAATCGTGTGCAGCCCTAAAATCCGTATTTCATGACAAACGCATGGTGTAACCACCAAACTTATGTTAGCCAGCCAGTCGAACCTACAGCAGTGAGGGTCAAGTGATTGGAAGTCAATAACCTTAACCACTCGGCTATGGGATGCCCCCATTTGTACTATATACATCTGCACCACCGTACAGAATACAAACATTTGTTTATAGCCACATTCACAATTTATGGAGGATGGATATGGACATCAAATGCAATGTAATTTATATATTTTCAGACAGTTCACCTCGTCAAAAAAGGATGTAGAAAAAATTTGCCAATTTGAAGCAAAGATGTAAGATAAACATAAGTTATATGTTGTGAATTCTGTATAGATATGTGTCAATAATACCCTTGTTGAGACTTTAGCCATTTCGCTCAGTCTTGCATCTCTATTTCCTCACATGTATTTACATCATTGCTCATTGTCGGAAATCTACAAATCTAACCGTTCCACTGATTGTGTCTCAAATACAGAATATCGTGGTAAATGAAGTGAAAATGTTTATATATATCCTTGAATACACACAATGTGGTGTGATTAGGCGGTGGAAGTAGAATCAATGCATGCTCATTTTGTATTATGTTGAATAGAATGTAGTTTTTAAATATTACGATTGAATACACACAAGATATTGTTTGTTTGTGTGTAATATTGGCTAGAATCGTCACAACACCTACATCTACTTCATCGTTGGAAACAGTCCGGTGTCTCATGTGTACGCCCATAGCGCATTCAGTCAGTTGTATATTAACCAACATCCAGAAGAAGCTGACCAGAGCGCGTAGCTTTGCATATGATGTAAGAACCGTTGTCATAATCATATATTTCATAATCTGGTTTTTTTTTCTTCAGCAAAAGAGAAAATAGATAAGAGGACCTCCACAAAAAGGACTGGGGGAGGGAAGGAGCCTCCTCACCTTACGAAGGGTGAGGAGGCCATAGCCCTGGCGTTTAAAGACAGGCCAGGGATGACAGGTCTACCTGTATCTGTTGATACAGATGATAGTAAGTTTAATTTAATGTGACATTTGTAGCTTTCCTTCCATCAATGACTCTGTTTACACATAAAACGTAAACATGTGGCTTCTACGTCAAGCTCACACTCAAAGCAGCATTACATCGTATGAAGTAAAAGATATTTGAAAAAATCAACTTTTACGTATTGGTAGCAATGCTGCTACACATTCTAACATTATATTTTGTACACTTTTGTGCATTTGGTACAGTATTTTTTTGCGATTAAAAAAACTCGAAACTGAAAGTAGGACTATATGCCTCCCTTTGGTAGCATAAGATTAAAGGGAGAACAGACTGACAAATATGAATACTACTTTGCTTGTATTCAGTGTAATACAGTCATCTCATAATGTCTCACATGTACACACGTGTAATACCATGATTGGTTAAGAGACTAATCCTTATAATTGGTAATTTAAACTTTATAGTACATGTATGCATAATATGCATTATATTTGAATTGATACATAGCGCTAAGAAGAGAAGCATCCATGATATTTGTTTATTAAAGTGAACGGCGAATAATAATTAACTCCTGAACATAGAAAACTCTTGTTATCTTATATGGCCACTCATGACAATAATGCTTTCACTGTTCATTAAGTGAATTACAATTCAATCATTCATTAAAACAAACATATATCCTCTTAATATTATTATGATCAGATGGCGTATCAAACATGTTATCATAGGTAGGATGACCTCTGACTCTGTCTATTATGCAGCTCATGTCAATTTCAGATTCTACTACACTAGCCACTGTCGATAGTGACAGTATGGAAGACCAGGCTCCCATTGTTCCATCTGTTGAACATGCCGGATGCAGTAGCTTCATGGATACTTTGGGCGAGTGTGTTAATTAAGCCAACACTAGTACATAGAGATATAAACAAAGTGTCAGCGCTTCAAATTGATATCAACATCTTGACAACGTACATAATTAAATAACATCACAAACAAACAAAATATTTTTCCGTAAAATGTATCGCACAATATATATAGATGGTCCAATGATGGTCCTACATACGAGGTTCCTGCTACATGCACATCATATTATGGCCTGCATTGTTAAATCATACGCGTCAGAACTCCATACCATGTCTTTTGCCATTAAACAACAGAAAGACCAAAATGATTTCAATATTAAATATCGGTATTCTAATAATACACAGTTGATCCAGGATCAAAATATTTATCTTGACTATGGACTAGTGTTTATTTAGCAATATTCACAATCGTTCTGTTTGAACATGATAATGTGAACGTGACTATGATACATCGCTTGGAGTGTACAAATTCAAATTCTGACACATGTACATTCTATCTGTTTTAGAACTAGTACTTGGCACAGAAAAACCAAAAAAGTCTATTCCATGTGAGTATCTGATAAAATAGATAGTATTAGTTACGGTATGTCCAGCCACAAGACATTATTAGGTGCGGTATGTCCAGCCACAAGACATTATTAGGTGCGGTATGTCCAGCCACAAGACATTATTAGGTGCGGTATGTCTAGCCACGAGACATTATTAGGTGCGGTATGTCCAGCCACAAGACATTATTAGGTGCGGTATGTCTAGCCACGAGACATTATTAGGTGCGGTATGTCCAGCCACAAGACATTATTAGGTGCGGTATGTCTAGCCACAAGACATTATTAGGTGCGGTATGTCCAGCCACAAGACATTATTAGGTGCGGTATGTCTAGCCACAAGACATTATTAGGTGCGGTATGTCCAGCCACAAGACATTATTAGGTGCGGTATGTCCAGCCACAAGACATTATTAGGTGCGGTATGTCCAGCCACGAGACATTATTAGGTGCGGTATGTCTAGCCACAAGACATTATTAGGTGCGGTATGTCTAGCCACAAGACATTATTAGGTGCGGTATGTCTAGCCACAAGACATTATTAGGTGCGGTATGTCTAGCCACGAGACATTATTAGGTGCGGTATGTCTAGCCACAATTATAAAATAACCAGCAATATCATGTATCATTTTCAGGTAATGGAAAGCTGCAGCGTGCCCAGTTGGAGAATACCATTCAAGATACCCAGCTGATCGCGTTGCAAAGAGATGTTTTATATGAACAGAAAGAGGCTGCCACTGCACAAAAGTTGTGTTACTCAACCATGAATCTTTATTACCAGTTAAAAATCCAATCAGAATTTGGCTTATCAGTTACCGATGAACAGTGAACCTATACATTTTGAACTTTAGATACTAGCATTATTAACATTAGTCATTTGAAACTTATTGGTTTTTCACAATATTAGCAACAGTTTGTAACCAAGTCTATCTTTCTATCATTACCAGGTTTATCTGTCTATCATTACCAGGTTTATCTGTCTATCATTACCAGGTTTATCTGTCTATCATTACCAGGTTTATCTGTCTATCATTAGCAGTTCTTGATTTATGAGTTTTGTCATGTGGCAGCCAAAAAGTAATACCCATCTCAACTAAAAAATGTATTCACGAGGTGGTCTCTCATTGCAGCACCATCAAATATCAGGTTCTCCTGCATGTCGATGTTTGTGTCTTGATCTTCTAAACGGTCGTAGTTAATAATGTCGCCACGATTAATTCCAATGTTGTGAAGTACAACACATGCAGCCGTATTGATGACAGCCTGTGAAGGATTCGTCAGCATTTCACAGTGTAACACTCTAAAACGCCTCTTAATGATGCCAAATGTCTGCTCAATTAAAACCCTTGTCTTACACAGGGCATTGTTGTATTTCATTTGTGAATCAGTAGCTGGATTTAGAAATGGAGTCATTAGGAAATAACGGCATGCATATCCGGAATCTCCCAGCAGTAGTCCATCGTGTTCACCTGTGGAGATAATAATTAGTGATGTATTTGAAGTAACATGTACTGACTGCTAGTGTTGAAATACGTCATCGTTTCCTGAATTTGTAAATTAATTTAGCGGGGGAGGCACCATATTACTCTTGAAGATCTTGTTACAGATTAATATGTTTATTAACGATGAGCATGTTTATTGCTCTATTTCTAATAGAATTTTAAAGTATATCTTTATAATTCCTCTTCCCTTAAAACATAATATTATGATTGTCGTCTAGCATTACCCAGTGGACCTATATTAAAAATGCCTTGTTGTGTAATTACTTAGTTAACAGACTTTTTCCACTCTCAAATCCATTACAAAATCACAACATTATTTAGTTACCATTCTCAAACTGCAAACATAAAGCTGAACTACGAAACACTCTGTTGTCATGTACAGAGCCCGGCCATGAAGCATTTAGACTTGTAACTCTAAAGGTCGCAGCACATCTGCAAAATTGTATGAATGATTTATGCATGATAAGAATAATACCACATATAATAAGGTTAAAGTTGTTAGTTACATGTACAAGCATAACTGTTATGTTCAGTATGCTTAGCTGACTGTCTGATTGTTAATATGTTCAGTATGCTTTGCTGACTGATTGTTAATATGTTCAGTATACTTAGCTGACTGATTGTTAATATGTCCAGTATACTTAGCTGACTGATTGTTAATATGTTCAGTATACTTAGCTGACTGATTGTTAATATGTCCAGTATACTTAGCTGACTGATTGTTAATATGTTCAGTATGCTTAGCTGACTGACTGTTAATATGTTCAGTATACTTAGCTGACTGATTGTTAATATGTCCAGTATACTTAGCTGACTGATTGTTAATATGTTCAGTATACTTAGCTAACTGATGGTTAATATGTTCAGTATGCTTAGCTGACTGATTGTTAATATGTCCAGTATGCTTAGCTGACTGATTGTTAATATGTTCAGTATGCTTAGCTGACTGACTGATTGTTAATGTGTTCAGTATGCTTAGCTAACAGATTGTTAATATGTTCAGTATGCTTAGCTGACTGACTGTTAATATGTTCAGTATACTTAGCTGACTGATTGTTAACATGTTCAGTATGCTTAGCTGACTGATTGTTAATATGTTCAGTATACTTAGCTGACTGATTGTTAATATGTTCAGTATACTTAGCTGACTGATTGTTAATATGTTCAGTATGCTTAGCTGACTGATTGTTAATAAGTTTAGTATACTTTGCTTACTGATTGTTAATATGTTAAGTATTATTAGCTCACTTAGTTTTGTTTGAATTGTCTCTACGGCATGTTCATGTTGGATACTCCAAATCCGTATTTTTAAATGGTAAATAGTGTTATGTGTTCATTAAATATCGAGACATAAAACAATTATTTGTTATTTTAAATTTGGCTCACTGCCTTACCTTTACCCATTAAGATTGTGCCCTTAGAAAAAGGCCCTTAAATTCCACATTGCTTCACTCTCTGTCTCACTCATGGCAGTGCATTCCATATTTGTGTAAACTAAACAGCTTTCTACCTGTATGCGGTCGTTTCTGTCTTGCAAACTGGCTATAGTACTTCTATCATTAAGCACAGTACATCTGCTAGATTAATAAAGGATGAAGAATGACATGTACCTGTACATTCAATGCATGATAACCTTTCCTATTCACGAAGTCCGCTTCATTCTCTGAAGGTCTCTGCAGACGTATAAATGTGCCATCAATACAGCCCAGCACGTTAGGAAAGCCTAAAGCAATAAATATATCACATTATATGTATCTGTATAAAATAGGAGCATTTTTGGATTTATCATCACAACAAATCCGATGTGCTACACCAAAATGTAAAGGAAGTAGCCGTGTGTGTTAGCTGTCACTGTATAGCACAGGGACCCGTGTGTGTTAGCTGTCACTGTATAGCACAGGGACCCGTGTGTGTTAGCTGTCACTGTATAGCACAATGCCCCGTGTGTGTTAGCTGTCATGTCACTGTATAGCACAGGACCCATGTATGTCAATGTATAGCTTATGCGTATATAGATCAATATACCAATGTATAGGTCTGCTTTCTTTTGCACACAGTTTATGCGCACTTTAATCTTTTAATTATAGTGTACATGTGGACCCAGTAAAAATAGTTTTCTATCCGATTACATAATTTACTTGATATGATTTTGGTAATAAACATACCAATACATATAACGGTGTCAGTAGGTAACAGTAAACGTAATACCCTAAAGCGCCCCGTTAGTGTCAACATCCGTTATTTGATTGGCCAATCAGTATACAATTTACTAAAATCAATGACGCACATTATTGTACATCACTTTTGCTGCACTTTCTCCAGTTGGAAACTTAATAAATTGAGGGTCTGCTGCTGCAATATGGCGAGTGACAACACGTATGCACCTCCCGGCTGTGCTGCGGGATAAGTTCACTGTGTCGGCAACAATTTGGTGAATGCAACCGGTTGCTAAATACCGTAATGTTGTCAAAAGTTGCAACAATGGTTGTACAGGTAAGTTTCTGTTCGTATTCGCCGACATGTCAGGGATAATTGTCATAATAAACATAATAGTTTCGGGTAAAAAACGATATCTACGAAACACCTCGTCCTCTCTCAAGTCTTCTAGTGGATTGCTCCTGTCGCAAAAAACACGAGGGCGTCTAATTTGCCCAATTGCGCGAATTACACGATTCCGTCTTTGGTGTCGTCTGACTACATCGGCCATTTTGAGACTTGAGTTTGGTTATTGAGTTTGCTCAAAGCTAATCTCGAGTTTTTCTCAATCTCAAACTCAACCTGAGTTCAAACTCAAACTCAGAAGTTTTATAACCTACGTTTCTGAGTTTGAGACAGGAGTTGAGCACAGAACTTGAGATCGAACTCAAAAAAGTTTTATAACCTCGGAGATTGAAAAGGAAAATTCTGGGTATTCTTACCTAGAGCATTTCATTTCTGCTACATTACCTCCAACGGATTGTGTATCTGTTGAGGAAACAGCCATTACTTTTAGAGACTGGTGCAAAGAACAAAATATTGCACCAGGGGGGAATTATTGTTAATGATATGCATTATCCTAGGCAAGTACGACCCAAAGAAAAACTGTCTTATGCTGCAAGGTGGTAGCAATGCAGGGAAGACTTATTGGTCAACCGCATTAGTTCCAATACGAGATGTTGTAGGTGGCACTGTAAACTCCACTGATTTCACGTTCCAAAAATGTCTCGAATTGATAATAATTCCGGAGCTATCATTAACAAAACCAGAGCAGATGGAAGAACTCAAGCAAGTGATGGAAGGTTATCCCATACTAGCTAACATTAAAAACAAAGAACCACGCATTTTAAAGAGAACACCAATACTATTGCAATGCAATCAGACTCCATGGTCAAAGGTTTTCGAGCAGGAAAGGTTAGCTTTTCAAAATAGGATTCATTCGTACACAAATTTAAAGCCCTCGAATATACTAACAAAGGTTAATAAGAAAGCAAATCCGGTTTTCTTTCAGAATATACTTAAAAGGTGCCTTTCACTCTTTAAGGACAAAGGACAGCCTATTGACAAACACACAAGCATGGACAGATGTAACAAATGAAACGGAATTGGACCTCGAATTCTATACAAACGATACCAAAACAAAAAGGAACACAAGTATTCACCAATATTTCAACACGAAAAATCCACTCCATACCAAGGGAATAATGCTCTTCAAACCTGACCATATGCCAGCATACAGAAACTTACTAAAGTTTAGCGAAGTACATGATGACATGTCTGAGGGGTTGATTGCCTGGGTGGCACAGATAGGGTTGTCTCTTGACAAAAAGTATAATTACAATTGGCGATTAGGCGACACATATGACATCAAACTCACTAAAAGAAGTTTCGGTATGTTAGAAACAGAGGTAACAGATGGAGGTTCGGTATCAGCGGAATATATCAAAGAAATACAAGACGTGCTTGAAGACATTAAAAAGGTTACAGTAAGAATGAAAGCAAAATAATATCCACAACTCCACAGTGACAAACACACTAAAACAAAGTTGAAGCAGTGCTGTTTATACAACCTGTTCACCAATCTAGATTGGTTTTGTGAACGATTGGTAAGACAACACAAGAGTGTAGAAATAGCTCAGGAATTCATACCGGGTGGATCTGGTGACGACAAAATCATCCCTTCTCAGTACCAGTTCGAAAAGGGGGTAACTAACATTAGTACTCCGCAGATACAAGAGGGACTTGTCGAGAGTGACTGGGGAGGGTCGGATGTTGAAAGGTGGTGTGAAGTAAGTGTGAAAGTAAATAAAGATGGTAAAGTCACAAACGAATCTATTGTTAAATCATCGACACCATATGAACCATGTATTACTGTTAATTCTAGCGTGTCATCCAGTCCCTTACTATCATCAAGGAAGAAACGTAAACGCATAATTGAAGAATCTATAGAAGACGAGGATCCGAAACCGAAAATGACAAAAAACGAATCAGATTACCAAGACACCAACTGTACAACACTCACACAAGAGGAGACTATAGACGGAATTATAGACACTTCCATCGATGCATGATACAGTGCTCAACTCCTGTCTCAAACTCAGAAACGTAGGTTATAAAACTTCTGAGTTTGTGTTTGAACTCCGGTTGAGTTTGAGATTGAGAAAAACTCGAGATTAGCTTTGAACAAACTCAATAACCAAACTCAAGTCTCAAAATGGCCGATGTAGTCAGACGACACCAAAGATGGAATCGTATAATTCGCGCAATTGGGCAAATTAAGACGCCCTCGGGTTTTTCGCGACAGGAGCAATCCACTAGAAGTTGAGAGGACGAGGTGTTTCGGAGATATCGGTTTTTACCCGAAACTATTATGTTTATTATGACAATTATCCCCGACATGTCGGCGAATACAAACAGAAACTTACCTGTACCACCATTGTTGCAACTTTTGACAACATTATGGTATTTAGCAACCGGCTGTATTCACCAAATTGTTGCCGACACTGAACTTATCCAGCTAAGCATACTAGACATATTAACAATCAGTCAGCTAAGTATACTGAACATATTAACAATCAGTCAGCTAAGTATACTGAACATATTAACAATCGGTCAGCTAAGTATACTGAACATATTAACAATCAGTCAGCTAAGTAAAGACATATTTACAATCAGTCAGCTAAATATACTGAACATATTAACAATCAGTCAGCTAAATATACTGAACATATTAACAATCAGTCAGCTAAGTATACTGAACATATTAACAATCGGTCAGCTAAGTATACTGAACATATTAACAATCAGTCAGCTAAGTAAAGACATATTAACAATCGGCCAGCTAAGTATACTGAACATATTAACAATCAGTCAGCTAAGTATACTGAACATATTAACAATCAGTCAGCTAAGTATACTGAACATATTAACAATCAGTCAGCTAAGTATACTGAACATATTAACCATCAGTCAGCTAAGTATACTGAACATATTAACAATCAGTCAGCTAAGTATACTGAACATATTAACAATCAGTCAGTCAGCTAAGTATACTAGACATATTAGCACCACTGTTTACAGTGTCACATCTCAAACTAACAATATATAAAATCACTATATAAACACATGTGTTACTTCATATATTATTCCTTTTGCATTTATTTAAATTCCCACCACAACAGTTATGCTTGTACATGTAACTACCAACGTTAACCTTGTTATTTGTGGTATTATTCTTATCATGCATAAATCATTCATACAATTTTGCAGATGTGCTGCGACCTTTAGAGTTACAAGTCTAAATGCTTCATGGCCGGGCTCTGTACATGACAGCAGAGGGTTTCGTAGTTCAGCTTTATGTTTGCAGTTTGAGAATGGTAACTAAATAATGTTGTGATTTTGTAATGGATTTGGGAGTGGAAAAATTCTGTTAACTAAGTAGATTACACAAGGCATTTTTTTATATAGGTCCACTGGGTAATGCTAGACGACAATCATAAAAGATCATAATATTATGTTTTAAGGGAGGAGGAATTTTAAAGATATACTCTAAAATTCTATAGGAAATAGAGCAATAAACATGCTCATCGTTAATAAACATATTGATCTGTAACAAGATCTTCAAGAGTAATACGGTGCCTCCCCTGCTAAATTAATTTACAAATTCAGGAAACGATGACGTATTTGAACACTTAGCAGTCAGTACATGTTATTTCAAATACAGCACTAATTATTATCTCCACAGGTGAACACGATGGACTAGTGCTGGGAGATTCCGGATATGCATGCCGTTATTTCCTAATGACTCCATTTCTAAATCCAGCTACTGATTCACAAATGAAATACAACAATGCCCTGTGTAAGACAAGAGTTTTAATTGAGCAGACATTTGGCATCATTAAGAGACGTTTTAGAGTGTTACACTGTGAAATGCTGACGAATCCTTCACAGGCAGTCATCAATACGGCTGCATGTGTTGTACTTCACAACATTGGAATTAATCGTGGCGACATTATTAACTACGACCGTTTAGAAGATCAAGACACAAACATCGACATGCAGGAGAACCTGATATTTGATGGTGCTGCAATGAGAGACCACCTCGTGAATACATTTTTTAGTTGAGATGGGTATTACTTTTTGGCTGCCACATGACAAAACTCATAAATGAAGAACCGCTGCTAATGATAGACAGATAAACCTGGTAATGAAAGAAATATAGACTTGGTTACAAACTGTTGCTAATATTGTGAAATACCAATAAGTTTCAAATGACTAATGTTAATAATGCTAGTATCTAAAGTTCAAAATTTATAGGTTCACTGTTCGTCTGTAACTGATAAGCCAAATTCTGACTGGATTTTTAACTGATAATAAAGATTCATGGTTGAGTAACACAACTTTTGTGCAGTGGCAGCCTCTTTCTGTTCATATAAAACATCTCGCTGCAACGCGATCAGCTGGGTATCTTGAATGGTATTCTCCAACTGGGCTGCAGCTTTCCATTACCTGAAAATGATACATGATATTGCTGGTTATTTTATAATTGTGGCTGGACATACCGCACCTAATAATGTTTCGTGGCTGGACATACCGCACCTAATAATGTCTTGTGGCTGGACATACCGTAACTAATAATGTCTTGTGGCTGGACATACCGCACCTAATAATGTCTTGTGGCTGGACATACCGCACCTAATAATGTCTTGTGGCTGGACATACCGCAACTAATAATGTCTTGTGGCTGGACATACCGCACCTAATAATGTCTTGTGGCTGGACATACCGCACCTAATAATGTCTTGTGGCTGGACATACCGCACCTAATAATGTCTTGTGGCTGGACATACCGCACCTAATAATGTCT
>CM026386.1:53871329-53916568 GCA_014843695.1 Archivesica marissinica
CTGGAGTGGCCTAGCCTACTAGAGTATGTTATCATGTACACACATACCCTCACTCTGGAGTGGCCTAGCCTACTTGAGTGTGTTATCATGTACACATGTACCCTCACCCTGGAGTGGTCTATCCTACTAGAGTATGTTATCATGTACATGTACCCTCACCCTGGAGTGCCTAGCCTACTAGAGTATGTTATCATGTACACGTTTGGAGTGGCCTACCTACTAGAGTGTACCTGTACACATGTCTCCTCACCCTGGAGTGGCCTAGCCTACTAGAGTGTGTTATCCTGTACCCACATACCCTCACTCTGGAGTGGCCTAGCCTACTAGAGTATGTTATCATGTACACATGTCCCCTCACTCTGGAGTGGCCTAGCCTACTAGAGTATGTTATCCTGTACCCACATACCATCACCCTGGAGTGGCCTAGCCTACTAGAGTATGTTATCATGTACACATGTACCCTCACTCTGCAGTGGCCTAGCCTACTAGAGTATGTTTCCTGTACACTGTCCCCTCACCTGGAGTGGCCTAGCCTACTAGAGTATGTTATCATGTACTTTTGGGGTTTGGTTGTTTTGTCACATGCTCCTCACTCTGGAGTGGCCTAGCCTACTAGAGTATGTTATCATGTACACACATACCCTCACTCTGGAGTGGCCTAGCCTACTAGAGTATGTTATCATGTACACATGTCCCCTCACCCTGGAGTGGCCTAGCCTACTAGAGTTGATCATGTACACACATACCCTCACTCTGGAGTGCCTAGCCTACTAGAGTATGTTATCATGTACACATGTCCCCTCACTCTGGAGTGGCCTAGCCTACTAGAGTATGTTATCCTGTACCACATCCCTCACCCTGGAGTGGCCTAGCCTACTAGAGTATGTTATCCATGTACACATGCCCTCACCCTGGAGTGGCCTAGCCTACTAGAGTATGTTATCCTGTACACATGTCCCCTCACTCTGGAGTGGCCTAGCCTACTAGAGTATGTTATCATGTACACATGTCCCCTCACCCTGGAGTGGCCTAGCCTACTAGAGTATGTTATCATGTACACATGTCCCCTCACTCTGGAGTGGCCTAGCCTACTAGAGTATGTTATCATGTACACATGTCCCCTCACTCTGGAGTGGCCTAGCCTACTAGGGTATGTTATCATGTACACATGTCCCCTCACTCTGGAGTGGCCTAGCCTACTAGAGTATGTTATCATGTACACATGTCCCCTCACTCTGGAGTGGTCTAGCCTACTAGAGTATGTTATCATGTACACATGTCCCCTCACTCTGGAGTGGCCTAGCCTACTAGGGTATGTTATCATGTACACATGTCCCCTCACTCTGGAGTGGCCTAGCCTACTAGAGTATGTTATCATGTACACATGTCCCCTCACCCTGGAGTGGCCTAGCCTACTAGAGTGTGGTATCCTGTACCCACATACCCTCACTCTGGAGAGGCCTAGCCTACTAGAGTGTGTCATCCTGTACCCTCACACTGGAGTGGCCTAGCCTACTAGAGTATGTTATCCTGTACCCACATACCCTCACTCTGGAGAGGCCTAGCCTACTAGAGTGTGTTATCCTGTACCCACATACCCTCACCCTGGAGAGGTCTATCCTACTAGAGTATGTTATCCTGTACACACATACCCTCACTCTGGAGTGGCCTAGCCTACTAGAGTATGTTATCATGTACACATGTCCCCTCATTCTGGAGTGGCCTAGCCTACTAGAGTGTGTTATCCTGTACCCACATACCCTCACTCTGGAGAGGCCTAGCCTACTAGAGTATGTTATCATGTACACATGTCTCCTCACCCTGGAGTGGCCTAGCCTACTAGAGTGTGTTATCCTGTACCCACATACCCTCACCCTGGAGTGGCCTATCCTACTAGAGTATGTTATCATGTACACATGTCCCCTCACTCTGGAGAGGTCTAGCCTACTAGAGTATGTTATCCTGTACACACATACCCTCACCCTGGAGTGGCCTAGCCTACTAGGGTATGTTATCATGTACACATGTCTCCTCACCCTGGAGTGGCCTAGCCTACTAGAGTGTGTTATCCTGTACCCACATACCCTCACTCTGCAGTGGCCTAGCCTACTAGAGTATGTTATCCTATACACATGTCCCCTCACCCTGGAGTGGCATAGCCTACTAGAATATGTTATCCTGTACCCACATACCCTCACTCTGGAGTGCCTAGCCTAGCCTACATGTATGTTATCATGTACACATGTCCCCTCACCATGGAGTGGCCTAGCCTACTAGAGTATGTTATCCTGTACCCACATACCATCACCCTGGAGTGGCCTAGCCTACTAGAGTATGTTATCCTGTACACATGTCCCCTCACCTGGAGTGGCCTAGCCTACTAGAGTATGTTATCCTGTACACACATACCCTCACTCTGGAGTGGCCTAGCCTACTAGAGTATGTTATCCTGTACCACATCCCTCACCTGAGGGCCTACCTACTAGAGTATGTTATCCTGTACACACATACCCTCACCCTGGAGTGGCCTAGCCTACTAGAGTATGTTATCCTGTACACACATACCCTCCCCTGGAGTGGCCTAGCCTACTAGAGTATGTTATCCTGTACACACAACCCTCACCCTGAAAGGTCTATCCTACTAGAGTATGTTATCCTGTACCACATACCCTCACCCTGGAGTGGCCTAGCCTACTAGAGTATGTTATCCTGTACACTATACCCTCACTCTGGAGTGGCCTAGCCTACTAGAGTGTGTTATCATGTACACATGTCCCCTCACTCTGGAGTGGTCTAGCCTACTAGAGTATGTTATCTTGTACACATGTCCCCTCACCCTGGAGTGGCCTAGCCTACTAGAGTGTGTTATCCTGTACACATACACTCAATCTGGAGTGGCCTAGCCTACTAGAGTATGTTATCATGTACACATGTCCCCTCACCCTGGAGTGGCCTAGCCTACTAGAGTATGTTATCATGTACACATATCCCCTCACTCTGGAGTGGTCTATCCTACTAGAGTATGTTATCATGTACACATGTCCCCTCACTCTGGAGAGGCCTAGCCTACTAGAGTATGTTATCATGTACACATGTCCCCTCACTCTGGAGTGGCCTAGCCTACTAGGGTATGTTATCATGTACACATGTCCCCTCACTCAGGAGTTGCCTAGCCTACTAGAGTATGTTATCATGTACACATGTCCCCTCACTCAGGAGTTGCCTAGCCTACTAGAGTATGTTATCATGTACACATGTCCCCTCACACTGGAGTGGCCTAGCCTACTAGAGTATGTTATCCTGTACACACATACCCTCACTCTGTAGAGGCCTAGCCTACTAGAGTGTGTTATCCTGTACACACATACCCTCACCCTGGAGAGGTCTATCCTACTAGAGTATGTTATCCTGTACACACATACCCTCACTCTGGAGAGGTCTATCCTACTAGAGTATGTTATCATGTACACACATACCATCACCCTGGAGTGGCCTAGCCTACTAGAGTATGTTATCCTGTACACACATACCCTCACTCTGCAGTGGCCTAGCCTACTAGAGTATGTTATCCTGTACACACATACCCTCACCCTGGAGTGGCCTAGCCTACTAGAGTATGTTATCCTATACACATGTCCCCTCACCCTGGAGTGGCATAGCCTACTAGAATATGTTATCCTGTACCCACATACCCTCACTCTGGAGTGCCTAGCCTAGCCTACATGTATGTTATCATGTACACATGTCCCCTCACCATGGAGTGGCCTAGCCTACTAGAGTATGTTATCCTGTACACACATACCCTCACCCTGGAGTGGCCTAGCCTACTAGAGTATGTTATCCTGTACACACATACCCTCACCCTGGAGTGGCCTAGCCTACTAGAGTATGTTATCCTGTACACACATACCCTCACCCTGGAGAGGTCTAGCCTACTAGAGTATGTTATCCTGTACACACATACCCTCACCCTGGAGTGGCCTAGCCTACTAGAGTATGTTATCCTGTACACTATACCCTCACTCTGGAGTGGCCTAGCCTACTAGAGTATGTTATCATGTACCCACATACCCTCACTCTGGAGTGGCCTAGCCTACTAGAGTGTGTTATCCTGTACACATACACTCAATCTGGAGTGGCCTAGCCTACTAGAGTATGTTATCATGTACACATGTCCCCTCACCCTGGAGTGGCCTAGCCTACTAGAGTATGTTATCCTGTACACACATACCCTCACTCTGGAGTGGCCTAGCCTACTAGAGTATGTTATCCTGTACAAATGTCCCCTCATTCTGGAGTTGCCTAGCCTACTAGAGTATGTTATCCTGTACACACATACCCTCACTCTGGAGTGGCCTAGCCTACTAGAGTGTGTTATCCTGTACACATGTCCCCTCACTCTGGAGTGGTCTAGCCTACTAGGGTATGTTATCATGTACACATGTCCCCTCACTCTGGAGTGGCCTAGCCTACTAGAGTATGTTATCATGTACACATGTCCCCTCACCCTGGAGTGGCCTAACCTACTAGAGTATGTTATCATGTACACATGTCCCCTCACCCTGGAGTGGCCTAGCCTACTAGAGTATGTTATCATGTACACATGTCCCCTCACTCTGGAGTGGCCTAGCCTACTAGAGTATGTTATCATGTACACATGTCCCCTCACTCTGGAGAGGCCTAGCCTACTAGAGTATGTTATCCTGTACACATGTCTCCTCACCCTGGAGTGGCCTAGCCTACTAGAGTGTGTTATCCTGTACCCACATACCCTCACCCTGGAGTGGCCTATCCTACTAGAGTATGTTATCATGTACACATGTCCCCTCACTCTGGAGAGGTCTAGCCTACTAGAGTATGTTATCCTGTACACACATACCCTCACCCTGGAGTGGCCTAGCCTACTAGGGTATGTTATCATGTACACATGTCTCCTCACCCTGGAGTGGCCTAGCCTACTAGAGTGTGTTATCCTGTACCCACATACCCTCACTCTGCAGTGGCCTAGCCTACTAGAGTATGTTATCCTATACACATGTCCCCTCACCCTGGAGTGGCATAGCCTACTAGAATATGTTATCCTGTACCCACATACCCTCACTCTGGAGTGCCTAGCCTAGCCTACATGTATGTTATCATGTACACATGTCCCCTCACCATGGAGTGGCCTAGCCTACTAGAGTATGTTATCCTGTACCCACATACCATCACCCTGGAGTGGCCTAGCCTACTAGAGTATGTTATCCTGTACACACATACCCTCACCCTGGAGTGGCCTAGCCTACTAGAGTATGTTATCCTGTACACACATACCCTCACTCTGGAGTGGCCTAGCCTACTAGAGTATGTTATCCTGTACACACATACCCTCACCCTGGAAAGGTCTATCCTACTAGAGTATGTTATCCTGTACACACATACCCTCACCCTGGAGTGGCCTAGCCTACTAGAGTATGTTATCCTGTACACTATACCCTCACTCTGGAGTGGCCTAGCCTACTAGAGTGTGTTATCATGTACACATGTCCCCTCACTCTGGAGTGGTCTAGCCTACTAGAGTATGTTATCTTGTACACATGTCCCCTCACCCTGGAGGGGCCTAGCCTACTAGAGTGTGTTATCCTGTACACATACACTCAATCTGGAGTGGCCTAGCCTACTAGAGTATGTTATCATGTACACATGTCCCCTCACTCTGGAGTGGCCTAGCCTACTAGAGTATGTTATCATGTACACATGTCCCCTTACCCTGGAGTGGCCTAGCCTACTAGAGTATGTTATCATGTACACATGTCCCCTCACTCTGGAGTGGCCTAGCCTACTAGAGTATGTTATCATGTACACATGTCCCCTCACTCTGGAGTGGCCTAGCCTACTAGAGTATGTTATCATGTACACATGTCCCCTCACTCTGGAGTGGCCTAGCCTACTAGAGTATGTTATCATGTACACATGTCCCCTCACCCTGGAGTGGCCTAGCCTACTAGAGTATGTTATCATGTACACATGTCCCCTCACTCTGGAGTGGCCTAGCCTACTAGAGTATGTTATCATGTACACTGTCCCCTCACTCTGGAGTGGCCTAGCCTACTAGAGTATGTTATCATGTACACATGTCCCCTCACCCTGGAGTGGCCTAGCCTACTAGAGTATGTTATCATGTACACATGTCCCCTCACTCTGGAGTGGCCTAGCCTACTAGAGTATGTTATCATGTACACATGTCCCCTCACTCTGGAGTGGCCTAGCCTACTAGAGTATGTTATCATGTACACATGTCCCCTCACTCTGGAGTGGCCTAGCCTACTAGAGTATGTTATCATGTACACATGTCCCCTCACTCTGGAGTGGCCTAGCCTACTAGAGTATGTTATCATGTACACATGTCCCCTCACTCTGGAGTGGCCTAGCCTACTAGAGTATGTTATCCTGTACACTATACCCTCACTCTGGAGTGGCCTAGCCTACTAGAGTATGTTATCCTGTACACATGTACCCTCACCCTGGAGTGGCCTAGCCTACTAGAGTATGTTATCCTGTACCACATACCCTCACTCTGGAGTGGCCTACCTACTGTATGTTATCATGTACACATGTCCCCTCACTCTGGAGTGGCCTAGCCTACTAGAGTATGTTATCCTGTACACACATACCATCACCCTGGAGTGGCCTAGCCTACTAGAGTATGTTATCCTGTACACACATACCCTCACTCTGCAGTGGCCTAGCCTACTAGAGTATGTTATCCTGTACACACATACCCTCACCCTGGAGTGGCCTAGCCTACTAGAGTATGTTATCCTATACACATGTCCCCTCACCCTGGAGTGGCATAGCCTACTAGAATATGTTATCCTGTACCCACATACCCTCACTCTGGAGTGCCTAGCCTAGCCTACATGTATGTTATCATGTACACATGTCCCCTCACCATGGAGTGGCCTAGCCTACTAGAGTATGTTATCCTGTACCCACATACCCTCACTCTGGAGTGGCCTAGCCTACTAGAGTATGTTATCCTGTACACACATACCCTCACTCTGGAGTGGCCTAGCCTACTAGAGTATGTTATCCTGTACACACATACCCTCACCCTGGAGTGGCCTAGCCTACTAGAGTATGTTATCCTGTACACACATACCCTCACCCTGGAGTGGCCTAGCCTACTAGAGTATGTTATCCTGTACACACATACCCTCACCCTGGAGTGGCCTAGCCTACTAGAGTATGTTATCCTGTACACTATACCCTCACTCTGGAGTGGCCTAGCCTACTAGAGTGTGTTATCATGTACACATGTCCCCTCACTCTGGAGTGGTCTAGCCTACTAGAGTATGTTATCCTGTACACATGTCCCCTCACCCTGGAGTGGCCTAGCCTACTAGAGTGTGTTATCCTGTACACATACACTCAATCTGGAGTGGCCTAGCCTACTAGAGTATGTTATCATGTACACATGTCCCCTCACCCTGGAGTGGCCTAGCCTACTAGAGTATGTTATCATGTACACATGTCCCCTCACCCTGGAGTGGCCTAGCCTACTAGAGTATGTTATCATGTACACATGTCCCCTCACCCTGGAGTGGCTAGCCTACTAGAGTATGTTATCATGTACACATGTCCCCTCACCCTGGAGTGGCCTAGCCTACTAGAGTATGTTATCCTGTACACACATACCCTCACTCTGGAGTGGCCTAGCCTACTAGAGTATGTTATCAACTTATCATGTACACATGTCCCCTCACTCTGGAGTGGCCTAGCCTACTAGAGTATGTTATCATGTACACATGTCCCCTCACTATGGAGTGGTCTAGCCTACTAGAGTATGTTATCCTGTACCCACATACCCTCACTCTGGAGTGGACTAGCCTACTAGAGTATGTTATCCTGTACCCACATACCCTCACTCTGGAGTGGACTAGCCTACTAGAGTATGTTATGTACCCACATACCCTCACTCTGGAGTGGCCTAACCTACTAGAGTATGTTATCATGTACACATGTCCCCTCACCCTGGAGTGGCCTAGCCTACTAGAGTATGTTATCATGTACACATGTCCCCTCACCCTGGAGTGGCCTAACCTACTAGAGTATGTTATCATGTACACATGTCCCCTCACCCTGGAGTGGCCTATCCTACTAGAGTATGTTATCATGTACACATGTACCCTCACTCTGGAGTGGCCTAGCCTACTAGGGTATGTTATCATGTACACATGTCCCCTCACTCTGGAGTGGTCTAGCCTACTAGAGTATGTTATCCTGTACCCACATACCCTCACTCTGGAGTGGACTAGTCTACTAGAGTATGTTATCCTGTACCCACATACCCTCACTCTGGAGTGGACTAGCCTACTAGAGTATGTTATCATGTACCCACATACCCTCACTCTGGAGTGGCCTAACCTACTAGAGTATGTTATCATGTACACATGTCCCCTCACCCTGGAGTGGCCTAGCCTACTAGAGTATGTTATCATGTACACATGTCCCCTCACCCTGGAGTGGCCTAACCTACTAGAGTATGTTATCATGTACACATGTACCCTCACTCTGGAGTGGCCTAGCCTACTAGGGTATGTTATCATGTACACATGTCCCCTCACTCTGGAGTGGCCTAGCCTACTAGAGTATGTTATCCTGTACACATGTCCCCTCACCCTGGAGTGGCCTAGCCTACTAGAGTATGTTATCCTGTACCCACATACCCTCACTCTGGAGTGGCCTAGCCTACTAGAGTATGTTATCCTGTACACACATACCCTCACTCTGGAGTGGCCTAGCCTACTAGAGTATGTTATCATGTACACATGTCCCCTCACCCTGGAGTGGCCTAGCCTACTAGAGTGTGTTATCCTGTACACATACACTCACTCTGGAGTGGCCTAGCCTACTAGAGTATGTTATCATGTACACATGTCCCCTCACTCTGGAGTGGCCTAGCCTACTAGAGTATGTTATCATGTACACATGTCCCCTTACCCTGGAGTGGCCTAGCCTACTAGAGTATGTTATCATGTACACATGTCCCCTCACTCTGGAGTGGTCTAGCCTTCTAGAGTATGTTATCATGTACACATGTCCCCTCACCCTGGAGTGGCCTAGCCTACTAGAGTATGTTATCATGTACACACATACCCTCACCCTGGAAAGGTCTATCCTACTAGAGTATGTTATCATGTACACACATACCCTCACCCTGGAGTGGCCTAGCCTACTAGAGTATGTTATCATGTACCCACATACCCTCACCCTGGAGTTGCCTAGCCTACTAGGGTATGTTATCCTGTACACACATACCCTCACTCTGGAGAGGCCTAGCCTACTAGAGTATGTTATCATGTACCCACATACCCTCACTCTGGAGTGGACTAGTCTACTAGAGTATGTTATCCTGTACCCACATACCCTCACTCTGGAGTGGACTAGCCTACTAGAGTATGTTATCATGTACCCACATACCCTCACTCTGGAGTGGCCTAACCTACTAGAGTATGTTATCATGTACACATGTCCCCTCATCCTGGAGTGGCCTAGCCTACTAGAGTATGTTATCATGTACACATGTCCCCTCACCTTGGAGTGGCCTAACCTACTAGAGTATGTTATCATGTACACATGTCCCCTCACCCTGGAGTGGCCTAGCCTACTAGAGTATGTTATCCTGTACACATGTCCCCTCACTCTGGAGTTGCCTAGCCTACTAGAGTATGTTATCCTGTACACACATACCCTCACTCTGGAGTGGCCTAGCCTACTAGAGTATGTTATCAACTTATCATGTACACATGTCCCCTCACTCTGGAGTGGCCTAGCCTACTAGAGTATGTTATCATGTACACATGTCCCCTCACTCTGGAGTGGCCTAGCCTACTAGAGTATGTTATTATATACACATGTCCCCTCACCCTGGAGTGGCCTAGCCTACTAGAGTATGTTATCATGTACACATGTCCCCTCACCCTGGAGTGGCCTAGCCTACTAGAGTATGTTATCATGTACCCACATACCCTCACTCTGGAGTGCCTAGCCTACTAGGGTATGTTATCATGTACACATGTCCCCTCACCCTGGAGTGGCCTAGCCTACCATCAGGAATGAGGCCTTGATTGTTGTAAGAACTTGTTTAGTAATTCAGCCAAACCAAATTGTATTTTCAGATAAAGAAACACAGAACCAGAATGAGAATTCACAAGGATATAAATCAAGACATTGTTCCAGCTCACCACATGGTTCCAGTTATCAATATAAACATCTTCCTAAAACTAAGACGGAATAATTGACAGACTACATATTAATTATATCGTTGGTAATTATTTACATGTTGGGCACGAGACCTCGGTTTAAATTCCCATCTGAACGGCTGTTAATATTATTATGAACAGACGGGGATCGAACCTGGGATACTGACACATCAATAAATAAACTTTTATCTTGTGTGATATGAGTTCAGGGGCCAGTATCTCAAACATTACCAAAGATAGCAATGATCTAAGCTCCGTAGAGCCAAAAGCTCAAGGCTCATCCATATGTCAACATTCTTAGCTCAGTAGAGCTGAAAGCTCAAGGTCCATCCATATGTCAACATTCTAAGCTCAGTAGAGCTGAAAGCTCAAGGTCCATCCATATGTCAACATTCTAAGCTCAGTAGAGCTGAAAGCTCAAGGTCCATCCAAAGCTCAGTAGAGCTGAAAGCTCAAGGTCCATCTGTATGCCAACATTCTAAGCTCAGTAGAGCTGAAAGCTCAAGGTCCATCCAAAGCTCAGTAGAGCTGAAAGCTCAAGGTCCATCCATATGTCAACATTCTAAGCTCAGTAGAGCTGAAAGCTCAAGGTCCATCCATAGGTCAACATGCTAAGCTCAGTAGAGCTGAAAGCTCAAGGTCCATCTATATGTCAACATTCTAAGCTCAGTAGAGCTGAAATCTCAAGGTCCATCCATATGTCAACATTCTAAGCTCAGTAGAGCTGAAAGCTCAAGGTCCATCCATATGTCAACATTCTTTGCTCAGTAGAGCTGAAAGCTCAAGGTCCATCCATATGTCAACATTCTAAGCTCAGTATAGCTGAAAGCTCAAGGTCCATCCAAAGCTCAGTAGAGCTGAAAGCTCAAGGTCCATCTGTATGCCAATATTCTAAGCTCAGTAGAGCTGAAAGCTCAAGGTCCATCCATATGTCAACATTCTAAGCTCAGTAGAGCTAGAGCTCAAGGTCCATCCATATGTCAACATTCTAAGCTCAGTAGAGCTGAAAGCTCAAGGTCCATCCAAAGCTCAGTAGAGCTGAAAGCTAGAGGTCCATCTGTATGCCAACATTCTAAGCTCAATAGAGCTGAAAGCTCAAGGTCCATCCATATGTCAACATTCTAAGCTCAGTAGAGCTAAAGCTCAAGGTCCATCCATATGTCAACATTCTAAGCTCAGTAGAGCTGAAAGCTCAAGGTCCATCCAAAGCTCAGTAGAGCTGAAAGCTCAGGGTCCATCCATATGTCAACATTCTTAGCTCAGTAGAGCTGAAAGCTCAAGGTCCATCCATATGTCAACATTCTAAGCTCAGTAGAGCTGAAAGCTCAAGGTCCATCCAAAGCTCAGTAGAGCTGAAAGCTCAAGGTCCATGTGTATGCCAACATTCTAAGCTTAGTAGAGCTGAAAGCTCAAGGTCCATCCATATGTCAACATTCTAAGCTCAGTAGAGCTCAAGGTCCATCCATATGCCAACATTCTAAGCTCAGTAGAGCTGAAAGCTCAAGGTCCATGTTAACATTCTTAGCTCAGTAGAGCTGAAAGCTCAAGGTCCATCCAAAGCTCAGTAGAGCTGAAAGCTCAAGGTCCATCTGTATGCCAACATTCTAAGCTCAGTAGAGCTGAAAGCTCAATATCCATCCATATGTCAACATTCTTAGCTCAGTAGAGCTGAAAGCTCAAGGTCCATCCAAAGCTCAGTAGAGCTGAAAGCTCAAGGTCCATCTGTATGCCAATATTCTAAGCTCAGTAGAGCTGAAAGCTCAAGGTCCATCCATATGTCAACATTCTAAGCTCAGTAGAGCTAGAGCTCAAGGTCCATCCATATGTCAACATTCTAAGCTCAGTAGAGCTGAAATCTCAAGGTCCATCCATATGTCAACATTCTAAGCTCAGTAGAGCTGAAAGCTCAAGGTCCATCCATATGTCAACATTCTTTGCTCAGTAGAGCTGAAAGCTCAAGGTCCATCCATATGTCAACATTCTAAGCTCAGTATAGCTGAAAGCTCAAGGTCCATCCAAAGCTCAGTAGAGCTGAAAGCTCAAGGTCCATCTGTATGCCAATATTCTAAGCTCAGTAGAGCTGAAAGCTCAAGGTCCATCCATATGTCAACATTCTAAGCTCAGTAGAGCTAGAGCTCAAGGTCCATCCATATGTCAACATTCTAAGCTCAGTAGAGCTGAAAGCTCAAGGTCCATCCAAAGCTCAGTAGAGCTGAAAGCTCGAGGTCCATCTGTATGCCAACATTCTAAGCTCAATAGAGCTGAAAGCTCAAGGTCCATCCATATGTCAACATTCTAAACTCAGTAGAGCTAAAGCTCAAGGTCCATCCATATGTCAACATTCTAAGCTCAGTAGAGCTGAAAGCTCAAGGTCCATCCAAAGCTCAGTAGAGCTGAAAGCTCAGGGTCCATCCATATGTCAACATTCTTAGCTCAGTAGAGCTGAAAGCTCAAGGTCCATCCATATGTCAACATTCTAAGCTCAGTAGAGCTGAAAGCTCAAGGTCCATCCAAAGCTCAGTAGAGCTGAAAGCTCAAGGTCCATGTGTATGCCAACATTCTAAGCTTAGTAGAGCTGAAAGCTCAAGGTCCATCCATATGTCAACATTCTAAGCTCAGTAGAGCTCAAGGTCCATCCATATGTCAACATTCTTAGCTCAGTAGAGCTGAACGCTCAAGGTCCATCCAAAGATCAGTAGAGCTGAATGCTCAAGGTCCATATGTATGCCAACATTCTAAGCTCAGTAGAGCTGAAAGCTCAAGGTCCATGTTAACATTCTTAGCTCAGTAGAGCTGAAAGCTCAAGGTCCATCCAAAGCTCAGTAGAGCTGAAAGCTCAAGGTCCATCTGTATGCCAATATTATAAGCTCAGTAGAGCTGAAAGCTCAAGGTCCATCCATATGTCAACATTCTAAGCTCAGTAGAGCTAGAGCTCAAAGTCCATCCATATGTCAACATTCTAAGCTCAGTAGAGCTGAAAGCTCAAGGTCCATCCAAAGCTCAGTAGAGCTGAAAGCTCGAGGTCCATCTGTATGCCAACATTCTAAGCTCAGTAGAGCTAAAGCTCAAGGTCCATCCATATGTCAACATTCTAAGCTCAGTAGAGCTGAAAGCTCAAGGTCCATCCATATGTCAACATTCTTAGCTCAGTAGAGCTGAAAGCTCAAGGTCCATCCATATATGTATGTCAACATTCTAAGCTCAGTAGAGCTGAAAGCTCAAGGTCCATCCAAAGCTCAGTAGAGCTGAAAGCTCAAGGTCCATGTGTATGCCAACATTCTAAGCTCAGTAGAGCTGAAAGCTCAAGGTCCATCCATATGTCAACATTCTAAGCTCAGTAGAGCTAAAGCTCAAGGTCCATCCATATGTCAACATTCTAAGCTCAGTAGAGCTGAACGCTCAAGGTCCATCCAAAGCTCAGTAGAGCTGAAAGCTCAAGGTCCATATGTATGCCAACATTCTAAGCTCAATAGAGCTGAAAGCTCAAGGTCCATCCATATGTCAACATTCTTAGCTCAGTAGAGCTGAAAGCTCAAGGTCCATCCATATGTCAACATTCTTAGCTCAGTAGAGCTGAAAGCTCAAGGTCCATCCATATATGTATGTCAACATTCTAAGCTCAGTAGAGCTGAAAGCTCAAGGTCCATCCAAAGCTCAGTAGAGCTGAAAGCTCAAGGTCCATGTGTATGCCAACATTCTAAGCTCAGTAGAGCTGAAAGCTCAAGGTCCATCCATATGTCAACATTCTAAGCTCAGTAGAGCTAAAGCTCAAGGTCCATCCATATGTCAACATTCTAAGCTCAGTAGAGCTGAACGCTCAACGTCCATCCAAAGCTCAGTAGAGCTGAAAGCTCAAGGTCCATATGTATGCCAACATTCTAAGCTCAGTAGAGCTGATAGCTCAAGGTCCATCCATATGTCAACATTCTTAGCTCAGTAGAGCTGAAAGCTCAAGGTCCATCCAAAGCTCAGTAGAGCTGAAAGCTCAAAGTCTATCCATATGTCAACATTCTTAGCTCAGTAGAGCTGAAAGCTCAAGGTCCATCCATATGTCAACATTCTTAGCTCAGTAGAGCTGAAAGCTCAAGGTCCATCCATATGTCAACATTCTTAGCTCAGTAGAGCTGAAAGCTCAAGGTCCATCCATATGCCAACATTCTAAGCTCAGTAGAGCTGAAAGCTCAAGGTCCATACATATGTCAACATTCTTAGCTCAGTAGAGCTGAAAGCTCAAGGTCCATCCATATGTCAACATTCTAAGCTCAGTAGAGCTGAAAGCTCAAGGTCCATCCATATGTCAACATTCTAAGCTCAGTAGAGCTGAAATCTCAAGGTCCATCCATATGTCAACATTCTTAGCTCAGTAGAGCTGAAAGCTCAAGGTCCATCCATATGTCAACATTCTAAGCTCAGTAGAGCTGAAATCTCAAGGTCCATCCATATGTCAACATTCTTAGCTCAGTAGAGCTGAAAGCTCAAGGTCCATCCATATGTCAACATTCTTAGCTCAGTAGAGCTGAAAGCTCAAGGTCCATCCATATGTCAACATTCTAAGCTCAGTAGAGCTGAAATCTCAAGGTCCATCCATATGTCAACATTCTAAGCTCAGTAGAGCTGAAAGCGCAAGGTCCATCCATATGTCAACATTCTTAGCTTAGTAGAGCTGAAAGCTCAAGGTCCATCCATATGTCAACATTCTAAGCTCAGTAGAGCTGAAAGCTCAAGGTCCATCCATATGCCAACATTCTAAGCTCAGTAGAGCTGAAAGCTCAAGGTCCATACATATGTCAACATTCTTAGCTCAGTAGAGCTGAAAGCTCAAGGTCCATCCATATGTCAACATTCTAAGCTCAGTAGAGCTGAAAGCTCAAGGTCCATCCATATGTCAACATTCTAAGCTCAGTAGAGCTGAAAGCTCAAGGTCCATCCATATGTCAACATTCTAAGCTCAGTAGAGCTGAAAGCTCAAGGTCCATCCATATGTCAACATTCTAAGCTCAGTAGAGCTGAAAGCTCAAGGTCCATCCATATGTCAACATTCTAAGCTCAGTAGAGCTGAAAGCTCAAGGTCCATCCATATGTCAACATTCTAAGCTCAGTAGAGCTGAAAGCTCAAGGTCCATCCATATGTCAACATTCTAAGCTCAGTAGAGCTGAAAGCTCAAGGTCCATCCATATGTCAACATTCTAAGCTCAGTAGAGCTGAAAGCTCAAGGTCCATCCATATGTCAACATTCTAAGCTCAGTAGAGCTGAAAGCTCAAGGTCCATCCATATGTCAACATTCTAAGCTCAGTAGAGCTGAAAGCTCAAGGTCCATCCATATGTCAACATTCTAAGCTCAGTAGAGCTGAAAGCTCAAGGTCCATCCATATGTCAACATTCTAAGCTCAGTAGAGCTGAAATCTCAGGTTCATTAGTATATATCATCAACATTCTAAACTCAAGCCGAAAGTTCAAGGTGCACGCTTGATGTGGTGTCAATGACTTAAGTTCAGCCTAGCTTAAAGCTCAAATCCATTGATTTGTATGTCAACATACGTCCAACCGTATGTCAACGTTAACATTGTAAATCAATAAGCAAGTCTATTTTGTTCAAACTTCATAGAAAATGTTGTTTCACATGCATCACTTTGAATGGCACCCTAGGAAGAGAGAGTTGACGGCAGATTGAACTTTCCATGACTCGAGACCATAGGCAGCCGATTGCATAGATACGTCCCATGTAGCTCTGACATATATAAATGTACACGGTCAACCCGTAACATAGTCACCTCGGCCTCGTCTTGCGCCGTAGTACCCCTCCCTGGCCGTTGTACGCACTGATTTTCGATTTTAATGAATGACTCGCATGCACTTCAGTGTTCAAATACAATAAAAGACTAGTTTTAAAAATGATAAAAAACACGGATTATAGTATAGAAGTATATTCGCCAGTGGTAGCGAGGCGTAAGACGAGGCAGAGTGTACAAGTTGACCGCATACATGTATATATGAGCTGCGTGGGGTGGATCTATGCAATCAGCTGACTGAAGTAGAGTGGCAGTCTACAATGTTTGCCACTCGGACATGTATCATTATAATGAAGTGTAGTTGAACACGTGTTCTATATATACTAGAGGACATAGAAACACGTGTTCTATATATACTAGAGGACATAGAAACGTTCTATATATACTAGAGGACATAGAAAACGTACACCTGCATTATATGATTATTATTACATGTGTCTGGTCGTGATAGCGCATTTGCCTCTGGTGCGAAAGACCCAGAGTTCGAGCCCCGCTGGAGCCGTTACGATTGTGCCCCTAGGTAAGGCATTTAAATTCCACCATGCCTCTTCTCTCTCCCTCATGGCGATGGATTCCATCAGGAATGAGGTCTCGAGAGTGATTAATATACGTTGTAAGAACTTGTTTCGCAACCGTGCTAAAATTAAATTTTAAAAGAATTGAGCTTTCGGCTCTGAGCTTAGAATTTTGACACAGATGGATCACGAGCTTTCAGCTCTACTGAGCTTAGAATGTTGACATACGGATAGATCTTGAGCTTTCAGCTATGGTGAGCTTAGAATGTTGACATACGGATAGATCTTGAGCTTTCAGCTCTACTGAACTTAGAATGTTGACATACGGATAATCTTGTGAGCTTAGAACTGGATTGTAGTAATTACACATTGGCAATCAAATTTAGTAATCGATGTAAAATTAACAACACAAATAGCACTGTATACATGTGTTATTAAACACAAATAGCACTGTATACACGTGTTATTAAATACAAATAGCACTGTATACACGTGTTATTAAATACAAATAGCACTCTATACACGTGTTATTAAATACAAATAGCACTCTATACACGTGTTATTAAACACAAATAGCACTGTATACACGTGTTTTTAAACACAAATAGCACTGTATACACGTGTTTTTAAACACAAATAGCACTGTATACACGTGTTATTAAACACAAATAGCACTGTATACACGTGTTATTAAACACAAATAGCACTGTATACACGTGTTATTAAATACAAATAGCACTGTATACACGTGTTATTAAACACAAATAGCACTGTATACATGTGTTTTTAAATACAAATAGCACTGTATACACGTTATTAAACACAAATAGCACTGTATACACGTGTTATTAAACACAAATAGCACTGTATACACAAGTTATTAAATACAAATAGCACTGTATACACGTGTTATTAAATACAAATAGCACTGTATACACGTGTTATTAAATACAAATAGCACTGTATACACGTGTTATTAAACACAAATAGCACTGTATACACGTGTTATTAAACACAAATAGCACTGTATACACGTTATTAAATACAAATAGCACTGTATACACGTGTTATTAAATACAAATAGCACTGTATACACGTGTTATTAAACACAAATAACACTGTATACACAAGTTATTAAATACAAATAGCACTGTATACACGTGTTATTAAATACAAATAGCACTGTATACACGTGTTATTAAATACAAATAGCACTGTATACACGTGTTATTAAATACAAATAGCACTGTATACACGTGTTATTAAACACAAATAGCACTGTATACACGTGTTATTAAACACAAATAGCACTGTATACACGTGTTATTAAATACAAATAGCACTCTATACACGTTATTAAATACAAATAGCACTGTATACACGTGTTATTAAATACAAATAGCACTGTATACACGTTATTAAACACAAATAGCACTGTATGTGTTATTAAACACAAATAGCACTGTATACACGTGTTATTAAATACAAATAGCACTCTATACACGTTATTAAATACAAATAGCACTGTATACACGTGTTATTAAATACAAATAGCACTGTATACACGTTTTTGTGTTTGTGTTATTAAACACAAATAGCACTGTATACACAAGTTATTAAATACAAATAGCACTGTATACACGTGTTATTAAATACAAATAGCACTCTATACACGTTATTAAACACAAATAGCACTGTATACACGTGTTATTAAACACAAATAGCACTGTATACACGTGTTATTAAATACAAATAGCACTCTATACACGTTATTAAATACAAATAGCACTGTATACACGTGTTATTAAATACAAATAGCACTGTATACACGTTATTAAACACAAATAGCACTGTATACAGTGTTATTAAACACAAATAGCACTGTATACACAAGTTATTAAATACAAATAGCACTGTATACACGTGTTATTAAATACAAATAGCACTCTATACACGTTATTAAACACAAATAGCACTGTATACACGTGTTATTAAATACAAATAGCACTCTATACACGTTATTAAATACAAATAGCACTGTATACACGTGTTATTAAATACAAATAGCACTGTATACACGTTATTAAACACAAATAGCACTGTATACACGTGTTATTAAACACAAATAGCACTGTATACACGTGTTATTAAACACAAATAGCACTGTATACACGTGTTATTAAACACAAATAGCACTGTATACACGTGTTTTTAAATAAGAATATTGCACTTTATTATCAGTTCTATAGTACATGTTTCCATTACTCCATCCCTACTCGACCCCTAGTCCACTGCGCTCCGATGTTAAGGGATTTCTCTGTAGGACTAGTTCATATCAATGTGTATATGTATACTCGTATATCGTCAAGTGTTCATTCGGTGTCCCACTTTTTGATATTGAACAATAAATAGTACTGTTAGCTCGTTCTATGTTTTGTCCACAAGAAATATGGTAGTTGTCCGTACCAATGTTACAGTAAATATGATAGTTGTCTGTTACCAATGTTACAGTCAATATGGTAATTGTCCGTTACCAATGTTACAGTCAATATGGTAGTTGTCCATTACCAATGTTACAGTAAATATGGTAGTTGTCTGTTACCAATGTTACAGTAAATATGGTAGTTGTCCGTTACCAATGTTACAGTAAATATGGTAGTTGTCCGTTACCAATGTTACAGTAAATATGGTAGTTGTCCGTTACCAATGTTACAGTAAATATGGTAGTTGTCCGTTACCAATGTTACAGTAAATATGGTAGTTGTCTGTTACCAAGGTTACAGTCAATATGATAGTTGTCCGTTACCAATGTTACAGTAAATATGGTAGTTGTCTGTTACCAATATTATAGTCAATATGGTAGTTGTCCATTACCAATGTTACAGTAAATATGGTAGTTGTCCGTTACCAATGTTACAGTAAATATGGTAGTTGTCCGTTACCAATGTTACAGTAAATATGGTAGTTGTCTGTAACCAATGAGTTGTCTGTTACCAATGTTACAGTCAATATGGTAGTTGTCCATTACCAATGTTACAGTAAATATGGTAGTTATTACTCTTGCCAGTTGTTATATATACCCATTCATTCTCTATCTCCGGCTGCCAGTTGTTATATATACCCATTCATTCTCTATCTCCGGCTGCCAGTTGTTATATATACCCATTCATTCTCTATCTCCGGTCGCTTGCCAGTTGTTATATATACCCATTCATTCTCTATCTCCGGACGCTTGCCAGTTGTTATATATACCCATTCATTCTCTATCTCTGGCTGCCAGTTATATATACCCATTCATTCTCTATCTCCGGCTGCCAGTTGTTATATATACCCATTCATTCTCTATCTCCGGCTGCCAGTTGTTATATATACCCATTCATTCTCTATCTCCGGCTGCCAGTTGTTATATATACCCATTCATTCTCTATCTCCGGTCACTTGCCAGTTGTTAGATATACCCATTCATTCTCTATCTCCGGCCGCTTGCCAGTTGTTATTTACTTATTTACTGTCCTCACTTCTATTCTCAAATGCAGTTTCAGCTGCACCGTGTAGATCTCTGTAATGGGATACTGTTACATTAACAGATATATGACAAACACCGGGATACAGTTACATTAACAAGTGGAAGTCATGATAGCGCAGTGGATGCGCGTTCGCTTCAGGTGCGAAAGGTCCGGAGTTCGAGCCCCGCTGGAGCCATTACGATTGTGTCCTTAGGCAAGGCATTTAAATTCCACGTTGCCTCTTCTCTCTCCCTCGTGGCGATGGGTTCCATCAGGAATGAGGTCTCGAGAGTGATTTATATAAGTTGAAATAACTTGTTTCGCAATCGAGCTAAAATAAATTTGTATAAACTAACAGAGATATATGACAAACACCGGGATACAGTTACATTAACAGAGTTATATGACAAACACTGGGATACAGTTACATTAACAGAGATATATGACAAACACCGGGATACAGTTACATTAACAGAGTTATATGACAAACACCGGGATACAGGTACATTAACAGATATATGACAAACACTGGGATACAGTTACATTAACAGAGTTATATGACAAACACCGGGATACAGTTACATTAACAGAGTTATATGACAAACACTGGGATACAGTTACATTAACAGATATATGACAAACACCGGGATACAGTTACATTAACAGAGTTATATGACAAACACTGGGATACAGTTACATTAACAGAGTTATATGACAAACACCGGGATACAGTTACATTAACAAGTGGAAGTCATGATAGCGCAGTGGATGCGCGTTCGCTTCAGGTGCGAAAGGTCCGGAGTTCGAGCCCCGCTGGAGCCGTTACGATTGTGTCCTTAGGCAAGGCATTTAAATTCCACGTTGCCTCTTCTCTCTCCCTCGTGGCGATGGGTTCCATCAGGAATGAGGTCTCGAGAGTGATTTATATAAGTTGAAATAACTTGTTTCGCAATCGAGCTAAAATAAATTGTATAAACTAACAGAGATATATGACAAACACCGGGATACAGTTACATTAACAGAGTTATATGACAAACACTGGGATACAGTTACATTAACAGAGATATATGACAAACACCGGGATACAGTTACATTAACAGAGTTATATGACAACACCGGGATACAGGTACATTAACAGATATATGACAAACACTGGGATACAGTTACATTAACAGTTATATGACAAACACGGGATACAGTTACATTAACAGAGTTATATGACAACACTGGGATACAGTTACATTAACAGATATATGACAACACCGGGATACAGTTACATTAACAGAGTTATATGACAAACACTGGGATACAGTTACATTAACAGAGTTATATGACAAACACTGGGATACAGTTACATTAACAGATATATGACAAACACCGGGATACAGTTACATTAACAGATATATGACAAACACCGGGATACAGTTACATTAACAGAGTTATATGACAAACACTGTGATACAGTTACATTAACAGAGTTATATGACAAACACCGGGATACAGTTACATTAACAGAGTTATATGACAAACACTGGGATACAGTTACATTAACAGTTATATGACAAACACCGGGATACAGTTACATTAACAGATATATGACAAACACTGGGATACAGTTACATTAACAGAGTTATATGACAAACACCGGGATACAGTTACATTAACAGAGTTATATGACAAACACTGGGATACAGTTACATTAACAGATATATGACAAACACCGGGATACAGTTACATTAACAGAGTTATATGACAAACACTGGGATACAGTTACATTAACAGAGTTATATGACAAACACTGGGATACAGTTACATTAACAGATATATGACAAACACCGGGATACAGTTACATTAACAGATATATGACAAACACCGGGATACAGTTACATTAACAGAGTTATATGACAAACACTGGGATACAGTTACATTAACAGAGTTATATGACAAACACCGGGATACAGTTACATTAACAGAGTTATATGACAAACACTGGGATACAGTTACATTAACAGATATATGACAAACACCGGGATACAGTTACATTAACAGAGTTATATGACAAACACTGGGATACAGTTACATTAACAGAGTTATATGACAAACACTGGGATACAGTTACATTAACAGATATATGACAAACACCGGGATACAGTTACATTAACAGATATATGACAAACACCGGGATACAGTTACATTAACAGAGTTATATGACAAACACTGGGATACAGTTACATTAACAGAGTTATATGACAAACACTGGGATACAGTTACATTAACAGATATATGACAAACACCGGGATACAGTTACATTAACAGATATATGACAAACACTGGGATACAGTTACATTAACAGAGTTATATGACAAACACCGGGATACAGTTACATTAACAGAGTTATATGACAAACACTGGGATACAGTTACATTAACAGATATATGACAAACACCGGGATACAGTTACATTAACAGAGATATATGACAAACACCGGGATACAGTTACATTAACAGATATATGACAAACACTGGGATACAGTTACATTAACAGAGATATATGACAAACACCGGGATACAGTTACATTAACAGATATATGACAAACACTGGGATACAGTTACATTAACAGAGATATATGACAAACACTGGGATACTGTTACATTAACAGAGTTATATGACAAACACTGGGATACAGTTACATTAACTCTTTCAACACCAAGTAACTGACATGGACTGGTCCATGATATTCTTAGACCAATAAACGAATAAGAAAATTACATTCGGACCAGTTCATTTATCAAGATGGGTAATTTTGTCTAAAATTAGTAATACTACTGGCAAAAAGTGCAGATCCTGATGAGACGGCTCTAACTCTCTGCACACCATTGAAGTCAGGTTGGCACACGTTCATCAAAAGCACCGTTGTGGGCTTAGCTGTCTGCACACCATTGAAGTCATGTGGCTAAACTGTCATCTAGAGCACTTTTTTGGGCTTATCTCTGCACACCATTGAAGTCAGGTGGCTAATCTGTCATTGAAAGCACTATTGTGGGCCTAACTCTGCACACCATTGAAGTCATGTTGGTAAACTGTCATCGAAAGCGCTATTGTGGGCTTAGCTGTCTGCACACCATTGAAGTCAGGTAGCTAATATGTCATCTAGAGCACTATGGTGGGCTTATCTCTCTGCACACCATTGAAGTCGTGTGGCTAAACTGTCATCTAGAGCACTATTGTGGACATATCTCTCTGCACACCATTGAAGTCCGGTGGCTAAACTGTCATCTAAAGCACTATTGTTGGCTTAATTCTCTGCACACCATTGAAGTCAGGATGGTAAACTGTCATCTAGAGCACTAATGTGGGCCTAACTCTCTGCACACCATTCAAGTCAGGTTGGTAAACGGTCGTCAAAAGCACTACTGTGGGCTTAACTGTCTGCACACCATTGAAGTCAGGTTGCTAAACTGTCATCTAGAGCACTATTGTGGGCTTATCTCTCTGCACACCATTGAAGTCATATTGGTAAACTGTCATCTAGAGCACTATTGTGAGACTAACTCTGCACACCATTGAAGTCAGGTTGGGAGCACTATTGTGGGCTTAACTCTGCACACCATTGAAGTCAGGTTGCTAAACTGTCATCAAAAGCACTATTGTGGGCTTATATCTCTGCACACAATTGAAGTCAGGTGGCTAAGCTGTTATCTAGAGCACTATTGTGGGCTTACCTCTCTGCACACCATTGAAGTCAGGTGGCTAAACTGTTATCTAGAGCACTACTGTGGGCTTATATCTCTGCACACCATTGAAGTCCGGTGGCTAATCTGTCAACTAGAGCACTATCGTGGGCTTACCTCTGCACTCCATTGAAGTCATATGGCAAATCTGTCATCTAGAGCACTAATGTAGGCTTATCTCTCTGCATACCATTGAAGTCATTGTTGGTAACCTCTCGTCGAAGGCACTATTGTGGGCTTAACTGTCTGCACACCATTGATGTCACGTTGCTAATCTGTCATCTAGAGCACTATTGTGGGCTTACCTCTGCACACCATTGAAGTCAGGTTGGTAAACGGTCTTCAAAAGCAGTAGTGTGGGCTTAGCTTTCTGCACACCATTGAAGTCAGGTTGCTAAACTGTCAGCTAGAGCACTATTGTGGGCTTATATCTCTGCACACCATTGAAGTCTTGTTTAAAAATTGTCATCTAGAGCACTATTGTTGGCCTAACTCTCTGCACACCATTGAAGTCCGGTGGCTAAACTGTCATCTAAAGCACTATTGTTGGCTTAATTCTCTGCACACCATTGAAGTCAGGATGGTAAACTGTCATCTAGAGCACTATTGTGGGCTTATCTCTCTTGACACCATTGAATTCATGATGGAAAATTGTCATCTAGAGCACTATTGTTGGCCTAACTCTCTGCACACCATTGAAGTCAGGTTGGCAAACGGTCATCAAAAGCACTATTGTGGGCTTAGCTGTCTGCACACCATTGAAGTCAGGTGGCTAATCTGTTATTGAAAGCACTATTGTGGGCCTAACTCGCAGACCATTGAAGTCATGTTGGTAAACTGTCCTCGAAAGCACTATTGTGGGCTTAGCTGTCTGCACACCATTGAAGTCAGGTAGCTAATATGTCATCTAGAGCACTATTGTGGGCTTATCTCTCTGCACACCATTGAAGTCATGTTGGTAAATCGTCCTCTAGAGCACTATTGTTGGCCTAACTATCTGCACACCATTGAAGTCAGGTTGGCAAACGGTCACCAAAAGCACTATTGTGGGCTTAGCTGTCTGCACACCATTGAAGTCAGATGGCTAATCTGTCATCTAGAGCACTATTGTGGGCTTATCTCTCTGCACACCATTGAAGTCATATTGGTAAACTGTCATCTAGAGCACTATTGTGAGACTAACTCTCTGCACACCATTGAAGTCAGGTTGGGAGCACTATTGTGGGCTTAACTCTGCACACCATTGAAGTCAGGTTGCTAAACTGTCATCAAAAGCACTATTGTGGGCTTATATCTCTGCACACAATTGAAGTCAGGTGGCTAAGCTGTTATCTAGAGCACTATTGTGGGCTTACCTCTCTGCACACCATTGAAGTCAGGTGGCTAAACTGTTATCTAGAGCACTACTGTGGGCTTATATCTCTGCACACCATTGAAGTCCGGTGGCTAATCTGTCAACTAGAGCACTATCGTGGGCTTACCTCTGCACTCCATTGAAGTCATATGGCAAATCTGTCATCTAGAGCACTAATGTAGGCTTATCTCTCTGCATACCATTGAAGTCATTGTTGGTAACCTCTCGTCGAAGGCACTATTGTGGGCTTAACTGTCTGCACACCATTGATGTCACGTTGCTAATCTGTCATCTAGAGCACTATTGTGGGCTTACCTCTGCACACCATTGAAGTCAGGTTGGTAAACGGTCTTCAAAAGCAGTAGTGTGGGCTTAGCTTTCTGCACACCATTGAAGTCAGGTTGCTAAACTGTCAGCTAGAGCACTATTGTGGGCTTATTTCTCTGCACACCATTGAAGTCAGGTTGGTAAACTGTTATCTAGAGCACTAGTGTGGGCCTATCTCTGCACACAATTGAAGTCAGGTTGGTAAACTGTCGTCAAAAGCACTATTGTTGGCTTAGCTGTCTGAACACCATTGAAGTCAGGTTGCTAAACTGTCATCTAGAGCACTATTGTGGGCTTATCTCTCTTGACACCATTGAATTCATGATGGAAAATTGTCATCTAGAGCACTATTGTTGGCCTAACTCTCTGCACACCATTGAAGTCAGGTTGGCAAACTGTCATCAAAAGCACTATTGTGGGCTTAGCTGTCTGCACACCATTGAAGTCAGGTTGCTAATCTGTCATCTAGAGCACTATTGTGGGCTTATCTCTCTGCACACCATTGAAGTCATGTGGCTAAACTGTCATCTAGAGCACTATTGTGGGCTTATCTCTCTGCACACCATTGAAGTCAGGTTGCTAAACTGTCAGCTAGAGCACTATTGTGGGCTTATATCTCTGCACACCATTGAAGTCTTGTTCAAAAACTGTCATCTAGAGCACTATGGTGGGCTAATTCTCTGCACACCATTGAAGTCAGGTTGGTAAACTGTTATCTAGAGCACTAGTGTGGGCTATCTCTGCACACATGAAGTCAGGTTGGTAAACTGTCGTCAAAAGCACTATTGTTGGCTTAGCTGTCTGAACACCATTGAAGTCAGGTTGCTAAACTGTCATCTAGAGCACTATTGTGGGCTTATCTCTCTTGACACCATTGAATTCATGTGAAAATTGTCATCTAGAGCACTATTGTTGGCCTAACTCTCTGCACACCATTGAAGTCAGGTTGGCAAACGGTCATCAAAAGCACTATTGTGGGCTTAGCTGTCTGCACACCATTGAAGTCAGGTGGCTAATCTGTTATTGAAAGCACTATTGTGGGCCTAACTCGCAGACCATTGAAGTCATGTTGGTAAACTGTCATCGAAAGCACTATTGTGGGCTTAGCTGTCTGCACACCATTGAAGTCAGGTAGCTAATATGTCATCTAGAGCACTATTGTGGGCTTATCTCTCTGCACACCATTGAAGTCATGTTGGTAAATCGTCCTCTAGAGCACTATTGTTGGCCTAACTATCTGCACACCATTGAAGTCAGGTTGGCAAACGGTCATCAAAAGCACTATTGTGGGCTTAGCTGTCTGCACACCATTGAAGTCAGGTGGCTAATCTGTCATCTAGAGCACTATTGTGGGCTTATCTCTCTGCACACCATTGAAGTCAGGTGGCTAATCTGTCATCTAGAGCACTATTGTGGGCTTAACTCTCTGCACACCATTGAAGTCAGGTGGCTAATCTGTCATCTAGAGCACTATTGTGGGCTTATCTCACTGCAAACCATTGACGTCAGGTTGCTAATCTGTCATCTAGAGCACTATTGTGGGCTTATCTCTATGCACACCATTGAAGTCAGTTTGGTAAACGGTCACCAAAAGCACTATTGTGGGCTTAGCTGTCTGAACACCATTGAAGTCATGTTGGTAAATTGTCATCTAGAGCACTATTGTGGGCCTAACTCTCTGCACACCATTGAAGTCAGGTTGGCAAACGGTCATCAAAAGCACTATTGTGGGCTTATCTCTCTGCACACCATTGAAGTCAAGTGGCGAAACTGTCACCTAATGCACTAGTGTGGGCTTAATTATATGCAAACCATTGAAGTCAGGATGGTAAACTGTCATCTAGAGCACTATTGTGGGCCTAACTCTGTACACCATTGATGTCATATTGGTAAACTGTCATCGAAGGCACTATTGTGGGCCTAACTCTCTGCACACCATTGAAGTTAGGTTGCTAAACTGTCATCTAGAGCACTATTGTGGGCTTATCTCTCTGCACACCATTGAAGTCATATTGGTAAACTGTCATGTATATGCACTATTGTGGGCCTAACTCTCTGCACACTATTGAAGTCAAGTTGGGAGCACTATTGTGGGCTTAACTATCTGCACACCATTGAAGTCAGGTTGGTAATCTGTCATCTAGAGCACTATTGTGGGCTTATCTCTCTGCACACCATTGAAGTCATGTTGGTAAATTGTCATCGAAAGCACTATTGTGGGCTTACCTCTCTGCACACCATTGAAGTCAGGTTGCTAAACTGTCATCGAAAGCACTATTGTGGGCTTATCTCTCTGCACACCATTGAAGTAAGGTGGCTAAACTGTTGTCTAGAGCACTACTGTGGGCTTATCTCTCTGCACACCATTGAAGTCAGGTGGCTAATTTGTCATCTAGAGCACTATCGTGGGCTTACCTATCTGCACACCATTGAAGTCATGTGGCTAATCAGTCATATAGAGCACTACTGTAGGCTTATCCCTCTGCACACCATTGAAGTCATGTTGGTAAGCTGTCATCGAAGGCACTATTGTGGGCTTAACTCTCTGCACACCATTGAAGTCATGTTGGTAAACTGTCATCTAGAGCACTATTGTGGGCTTCACTGTCTGCACACCATTGAAGTCACGTTGTTATCTGTCATCTAGAGCACTATTGTGGGCTTACCTTTCTGCACACCATTGAAGTCAGGTTGGTAAACGGTCGTCAAAATCACTAGTATGGGCTTACCTATTTGCACACAATTGAAGTCAGGTTGCTAAACTGTCAGCTAGAGCACTATTGTGGGCTTATCTCTCTGCACACCAATGAAGTCATGTTGGTAAACTGTCATCTAGAGCACTATTGTGGGCTTAATTCTCTGCACACCATTGAAGTCAGGTTGGTAAACTGTCATTTAGAGCAATATTGTGGGCCTATCTCTCTGCACACCATTGAAGTCAGGTTGGTAAACGGTCGTCAACAGCACTAGTTTGGGCTTAGCTCTCTGCACACCATTGAAGTCAGGTTGGTAAACTGTCATCTAGAGCACTATTGTGGGCTTATCTCTCTGTACACCATTGGCGTTGTGTGGCTAAACTGTCATCTAGAGCACTATTGTGGGCTTAATTATCTGCACACCATTGAAGTCAGGTTGGTAAACGGTCGTCAAAAGCACTACTGTGGGCTTAGCTGTCTGCACACCATTGAACTCAAGTTGCTGAAATGTCATCTAGAGCACTATTGTGGGCGTATCTCTCTGCACACCATTGAAGTCATGTTGGTAAACTGTCACCAAAGGCACTACTGTGGGCTTAATTCTCTGCACAACATTGAAGTCAGGTTGGTAAACTGTCATCTAGAGCACTATTGTGGGATTATCTCTCTGCACACCATTGAAGTCAGGTGGCTAATCTTTCATCTAGAGCACTATTGTGGGCTTATCTCTCTGCACACCATTGAAGTCAGGTGGCTAATCGGTCATCGAAAGCACTATTGTGGGCCTAACTCTCTGCAAGCCATTGAAGTCAGGTGGCTAATCTGTCATCTAGAGCACTATTTTGTGCTTATCTCTGCACACCATTGAAGTCAGGTTGCTAATCTGTCATCTAGAGCACTATTGTGGGCTTATCTCTCTGCACATCATTGAAGTCAGGTGGCTAATCTGTCATCTAGAGCACAATTTTGTGCTTACCTCTCTGCACACCATTGAAATCAGGTGGCTTTACTGTCATCTAGAGCACAATTGTGGCCTTAACTCTCTGCACACCATTGAAGTCATGTTGGTAAACTGTCATCTAGAGCACTATTGTGGGCTTAATTCTCTGCACACCATTGAAGTCAGGTTGGTAAACTGTCATTTAGAGCAATATTGTGGGCCTATCTCTCTGCACACCATTGAAGTCAGGTTGGTAAACGGTCGTCAACAGCACTAGTTTGGGCTTAGCTCTCTGCACACCATTGAAGTCAGGTTGGTAAACTGTCATCTAGAGCACTATTGTGGGCTTATCTCTCTGTACACCATTGACGTTGTGTGGCTAAACTGTCATCTAGAGCACTATTGTGGGCTTAATTATCTGCACACCATTGAAGTCAGGTTGGTAAACGGTCGTCAAAAGCACTACTGTGGGCTTAGCTGTCTGCACACCATTGAACTCAGGTTGCTGAAATGTCATCTAGAGCACTATTGTGGGCATATCTCTCTGCATACCATTGAAGTCATGTTGGTAAACTGTCATCTAGAGCACTATTGTGGGCCTAACTTTATACACACCATTGATGTCAGATTGGGAGCACTATTGTGGGCTTAACTCTCTGCACACCATTGAAGTTATGATGGTAAACTGTCATCGAAAGCACTATTGTTGGCTTATTTCTCTGCACACTATTGAAATCAGATGGCTAATCTGTCATCTAGAGCACTATTGTGGGCTTATCTCTCTGCACACCATGTTAGTTAGGTGGTTAATCTGTCACTGAAAGCACTATTGTGTGCCTAACTCTCTGCACACCATTGAAGTCAGGTGGCTTTACTGTTATCTAGAGCACTATTATGGCCTTAACTCTCTGCACACCATTGAAGTCAGGTTTGTAAACGGTCGTCGAAATAACTATGTGGGCATAGCTCTCTGCACACCATTGAAGTCATGTTGGTAGACTGTCATCTAGAGAACAATTGGGGGCTTAACTCTCTGCACACCATTGAATTCATGTGGCTAAACCGTCATCTAGAGCACTAGTGTGGGCGTATCTCTCTGCACACCATTGAAGTCATGTTGGTAAACTGTCACCAACGGCACTACTGTGGGCTTAATTCTCTGCACAACATTGAAGTCAGGTTGGTAAACTGTCATCTAGAGCACTATTGTGGGATTATCTCTCTGCACACCATTGAAGTCAGGTGGCTAATCTGTCATCTAGAGCACTATTGTGGGCTTATCTCTCTACACACCATTGAAGTCAGGTGGCTAATCGGTCATCGAAAGCACTATTGTGGGCCTAACTCTCTGCAAGCCATTGAAGTCAGGTGGCTAATCTGTCATCTAGAGCACTAGTTTGTGCTTATCTCTGCACACCATTGAAGTCAGGTTGCTAATCTGTCATCTAGAGCACTATTGTGGGCTTATCTCTCTGCACACCATTGAAGTCAGGTGGCTAATCTGTCATCTAGAGCACAATTTTGTGATTACCTCTCTGCACACCATTGAAATCAGGTGGCTTTACTGTCATCTAGAGCACAATTGTGGCCTTAACTCTCTGCACACCATTGAAGTCAGGTTTGTAAACGGTCATCGAAAGCACTATGTGGGCTTAGCTCTCTGCACACCATTGAAGTTATGTGGCTAAACTTTCATCTAGAGCACTAGTGTGGGCTTATCTCTCTGCACACCATGGAAGTTATGTGGTTATTCTGTCACTGAAAGCACTATTGTGTGCCTAACTCTCTGCACACCATTGAAGTCAGGTGGCTTTACTGTTATCTAGAGCACTATTATGGCCTTAGCTCTCTGCACACCATTGAAGTCAGGTTTGTAAACGGTCGTCGAAATCACTATGTGGGCATAGCTCTCTGCACACCATTGAAGTCATGTTGGTAGACTGTCATCTAGAGCACTATTGGGGGCTTAACTCTCTGCACACCATTGAAGTCATGTGGCTAAACCGTCATCTAGAGCACTATTGTGGGCGTATCTCTCTGCACACCATTGAAGTTATGATGGTAAACTGTCATCGAAAGCACTATTGTGGGCTTAATTCTCTGCACACCATTGAAGTCAGATGGCTAATCTGTCATCTAGAGCACTATTGTGGGCTTATCTCTCTGCACACCATGGAAGTTATGTGGTTATTCTGTCACTGAAAGCACTATTGTGTGCCTAACTCTCTGCACACCATTGAAGTCAGGTGGCTTTACTGTTATCTAGAGCACTATTATGGCCTTAGCTCTCTGCACACCATTGAAGTCAGGTTTGTAAACGGTCGTCGAAATCACTATGTGGGCATAGCTCTCTGCACACCATTGAAGTCATGTTGGTAGACTGTCATCTAGAGCACTATTGGGGGCTTAACTCTCTGCACACCATTGAAGTCATGTGGCTAAACCGTCATCTAGAGCACTATTGTGGGCGTATCTCTCTGCACACCATTGAAGTCATGTTGGTAAACTGTCATCAAAGGCACTACTGTGGGCTTAATTCTCTGCACACCATTGAAGTCAGGTTTGTAAACTGTCTTCTAGAGCACTATTATGGGCTTATCTCTCTGCACACCATTGAAGTCAGGTGGCTAATCGGTCATCGAAGGCACTATTGTGGGCCTAACTCTCTGCAAGCCATTGAAGTCAGGTGGCTAATCTGTCATCTAGAGCACTATTTTGTGCTTATCTTTGCACACCATTGAAGTCAGGTTGCTAATCTCTCATCTAGAGCACTATTATGGGCTTATCTCTCTACACACCATTGAAGTCAGATGGCTGATCTGTTATCTAGAGCACTATTGTGTGCCTACCTCTCTGCAAACCATTGAGGTCAGGTTTGTAAACGGTCGTCGAAAGCACTATGTGGGCTTAGCTCTCTGGACACCATTGAAGTCATGTGGCTAAACTGTCATCGAGAGCACTAATGTGGGCTTAACTCTCTGCACACCATTGAAGTCAGGTTGGAAAACGGTCATCGAAATCACTATTGTGGGCTTAGCTGTCTGCACACCATTGACGTCATGTTGGTAAACTGTCATCTAGAGCACTATTGTGCGCTTAACTCTCTGCACACCATTGAAGTTATGATGGTAAACTGTCATCGAAAGCACTATTGTGGGCTTAATTCTCTGCACACCATTGAAGTCAGATGGCTAATCTGTCATCTAGAGCACTATTGTGGGCTTATCTCTCTGCACACCATGGAAGTTATGTGGTTATTCTGTCACTGAAAGCACTATTGTGTACCTAACTCTCTGCACACCATTGAAGTCAGGTGGCTTTACTGTTATCTAGAGCACTATTATGGCCTTAGCTCTCTGCACACCATTGAAGTCAGGTTTGTAAACGGTCGTCGAAATCACTATGTGGGCATAGCTCTCTGCACACCATTGAAGTCATGTTGGTAGACTGTCATCTAGAGCACTATTGGGGGCTTAACACTCTGCACACCATTGAAGTCATGTGGCTAAACCGTCATCTAGAGCACTATTGTGGGCGTATCTCTCTGCACACCATTGAAGTCATGTTAGTAAACTGTCATCAAAGGCACTACTGTGCGCTTAATTCTCTGCACACCATTGAAGTCAGGTTGGTAAACTGTCATCTAGAGCACTATTATGGGCTTATCTCTCTGCACACCATTGAAGTCAGGTGGCTAATCGGTCATCGAAAGCACTATTGTGGACCTAACTCTCTGCAAGCCATTGAAGTCAGGTGGCTAATCTGTCATCTAGAGCACTATTTTGTGCTTATCTCTGCACACCATTGAAGTCAGGTGGCTAATCTGTCATCTAGAGCACTATTATGGCTTATCTCTCTACACACCATTGAAGTCAGATGGCTGATCTGTCATCTAGAGCACTATTGTGTGCCTACCTCTCTGCACACCATTGAGGTCAGGTTTGTAAACGGTCGTCGAAAGCACTATGTGGGCTTAGCTCTCTGCACACCATTGAAGTCATGTGGCTAAACTGTCATCGAGAGAACTAGTGTGGGCTTAACTCTCTGCACCCCATTAAAGTCAGGTTGGTAAACGGTCGTCGAAAGCACTATTTTGGGCTTAGCTGTCTGCACACCATTGAACTCATGTTGGTAAACTGTCATCGAAGGCATTACTGTGGGCTTAGCTCTCAGCACACCAATGAAGTCATGTTGGTAAACTGTCATCTAGAGCAATATCGTGGGCTTGACTGTCTGCACACCATTGAAGTTAGGTTGCTAATCTGTCATCTAGAGCACTATTGTGGGCTTATCTCTCTGTACACCATTGAAGTTGTGTGGCTAAGCTGTCATCTAGAGCACTATTGTGGGCTTAATTATCTGCACACCATTGAAGTCAGGTTGGTAAACTGTCATTTAGAGCAGTACTGTGGGCCTAATTCTCTGCACACCATTGAAGTCAGGTTGGTAAACGGTCGTCAAAAGCACTACTGTGGGCTTAGCTCTCTGCACACCATTGAACTCATGTTGCTAAACCGTCATCTAGAGCACTATTGTGGGCATATCTCTCTGCATACCATTGAAGTCATGTTGGTATACTGTCATCTAGAGCACTATTATGGGCTTACCGCTCTGCACACCATTGAAGTCATGTGGATAAACTGTCGTCTAGAGCACTATTGTGGGCTTAGCTGTCTGCACACCATTGAAGTCATGTTGGTAAACTATCATCTAGAGCACTATTGTGGCCTTATCTGTCTGAACACCATTGAAGTCAGGTTTGTAAACTGTCATCTAGAGCACTAGTGTGGGCTTAACTCTCTGCACACCATTGAAGTAATGTTAGTAAACTGTCATCAAAAGCACTACTGTGTGCTTAATTCTCTGCACACCATTGAAGTCAGGTTGCTAATCTGTCCTCTAGAGCACTATTTTGGGCTTATCTCTCTGCACATCATTGAAGTCAGGTGGCTAATCTGTCATCTAGAGCACTATTGTGGGCTTTTCTCTCTGCACACCATTGAAGTCAGGTGGTTAATCTGTCATCTAGAGCACTATTGTGGGCTTATCTCTCTGCACACCATTGAAGTCAGATGGCTGCTCTGTCATCTAGAGCACTATTGTGTGCTTACCTCTCTGCACACCATTGAAGTCAGGTTGCTAATCTGTCATCTAGAGCACTATTGTGAGCTTATCTCTTTGCACATCATTGAAGTCAGGTGGCTAATCTGTCATCTAGAGCACAATGTTGTGCTTACATCTCTGCACACCATTGAAATCAGGTGGCTTTACTGTCATCTAGAGCACAATTGTGGCCTTAACTCTCTGCACACCATTGAAGTCAGGTTTGTAAACGGTCGTTGAAAGCTCTATGTGAGCTTAGCTGTCTGCACACCATTGAAGTCAGGTGGCTAATCTGTCATCGAAAGCACTATTGTGGGCCTAACTCTCTGCAAGCCATTGAAGTCAGGTGGCTAATCTGTCATCTAGAGCACTACTTTGTGCTTATCTCTGAACACCATTGAAGTCAGGTTGCTAATCTGTCATCTAAAGCACTATTGTGGGCTTATCTCTCTGCACACCATTGAAGTCAGGTGGCTAATCTGTCATCGAAAGCACTATTGTGGGCCTAGCTCTCTGCAAGCCATTGAAGTCAGGTGGCTAATCTGTCATCTAGAGCACTATTGTGGGCTTAATTATCTGCACACCATTGAAGTCAGGTTGGTAAACTGTCATCTATAGCACTACTGTGGGCCTAATTCTCTGCACACCATTGAAGTCAGGTCAGTAATCGGTCGTCAAAAGCACTACTGTGGGCTTAGCTGTCTGCACACCATTGAACTCAGGTTGCTAAACTGTCATCTAGAGCACTATTGTGGGCATATCTCTCTGCATACCATTGAAGTCATGTTGGTAAACTGTCATCTAGAGCACTATTGTGGGGCTAACTTTCTACACACCATTGAAGTCAGGTTGGGAGCACTATTGTGGGCTTAACTCTCTGCACACCATTGAAGTCAGGTTGGTAATCTGTCATCTAGAGCACTATTGAGGGCTTATCTCTCTGCATACCATTGAAGTCAGGTTGCTAAACTGTCATCAAAGGCACTACTGTGGGCTTAATTCTCTGCACACCATTGAAGTCAGGTGGCTAATCTGTCATCTAGAGCACTATTGTGGGATTACATCTCTGCCCACCATTGAAGTCAGGTGGCTAAACCGTTATCTAGAGCACTATTGTGGGCTTATCTCTCTGCACACCATTGAAGTAATGTGGCTAATCTGTCATCTAAACCACTACTGTGGGCTTATCTCTCTGCACACTATTGAAGTCATGTTGTTAAACTGTCATCGAAGGCACTATTGTGGGCTTATCTTTCTGCACACCATTGATATCATGTTGGTAAACTGTCATCTAGAGCACTATTGTGGGGCTAACTTTCTACACACCATTGAAGTCAGGTTGGTAATCTGTCATCTAGAGCACTATTGAGGGCTTATCTCTCTGCATACCATTGAGGTCAGGTTGCTAAACTGTCATCAAAGGCACTACTGTGGGCTTAATTCTCTGCACACCATTGAAGTCAGGTGGCTAATCTGTCATCTAGAGCACTATTGTGGGATTACATCTCTGCACACCATTGAAGTCAGGTGGCTAAACCGTTATCTAGAGCACTATTGTGGGCTTATCTCTCTGCACACCATTGAAGTACTGTGGCTAATCTGTCATCTAGACCACTACTGTGGGCTTATCTCTCTGCACACTATTGAAGTCATGTTGTTAAACTGTCATCGAAGGCACTATTGTGGGCTTATCTTTCTGCACACCATTGATATCATGTTGGTAAACTGTCATCTAGAGCAATATTGTGGGCCTAACTATCTGCACACCATTGAAGTCAGGTGGCTAATCTGTCATCTAGAGCACTATTGTGGGCTTATCTCTCTGCACACCATTGAAGTCAGGTGGCTAATCTGTCATCTAGACCACTACTGTGGGCTTATATCTCTGCACACCATTGCAGTCAGGTTGCTAATCTGTCATCTAGAGCACTAGTATGGGCTTATCTCTCTGCACACCATTGAAGTCATGTTGTAAACTGTTATCTAGAGCACTATTGTGGGCCTAACTCTCTGCACACCATTGACGTCAGGTTGGTAAACGGTCGTCAAAAGCACTATTGTGGGCTTAGGTGTCTGAACACCATTGAAATCAGGTTGCTAATCTGTCATCTAGAGCACTATTGTGGGCTTATCTCTCTGCACACCATTGCAGTAAGGTTGCTAATCTGTCATCTAGAGCACAATTGTGTGTTTATCTCTCTGCACACCATTGAAGTCAGGTGGCTTTACTGTCATCTAGAGCACTAGTGTGGCCTTAACTCTCTGCACACCATTGAAGTCAGGTTGGTAAACGGTCGTCGAAAGCACTAATGTGGGCTTAGCTGTCTGCACACCATTGAAGTCATGTTGGTAAACTGTCATCTAGAGCACTATTGTGGGCTTAATTCTCTGCACACCATTGAAGTCAGGTTGGTAAACGGTCGTCGAAAGCACTATTGTGGGCTTAGCTGTCGGCACACCATTGAAGTCAGGTTGCTAAACTGTCATCTAGAGCACTATTGTGGGTTTATCTCTCTGCACACCATTGAAGTCATGTTGGTAAACCGTCATCTAGAGCACTATTGTGGGCTTATCTCTCTGCATACCATTGCAGTCAGGTTGCTAATCTGTCATCTAAAGCACTATTATGGTCTTATCTCTCTGCACACCATTGAAGTCAGGTGGCTAATCTGTCATCTAGAGCACTATTGTGGGCCTAACTCTCTGCACACCATTGAAGTCATTTTGGTAAACTGTCATCTAGAGCACTATTGTGGGCCTAACTCTCTGCACACCATTGAAGTCAGGTTGGTAAACTGTCGTCAAAAGCACTATTGTGGGCTTATCTGTCTGATCACCATTGAAGTCAGGTGGCTAATCTGTCATCTAGAGTACTATTGTGGGCTTAATTCTCTGCACACCATTGAAGTCAGGTAGCTAATCTGTCATCTAGAGCACTATTGTGGGCTTACCTCTCTGCACACCATTGAAGTCAGGTTGCTAATCTGTCATCTAGAGCACTATTATGGTCTTATCTCTCTGCACACCATTGAAGTCAGGTGGCTAATCTGTCATCTAGAGCACTATTGTGGGCTTATCTCTCTGAACACCATTGCAGGCAGGTTACTAATCTGTCTTCTATAGCACTATTATGGAGTTATCTCTCTGCACACCATTGAAGTCAGGTGGCTAATCTGTCATCTAGAGCACTAGTCTGGGCTTAATTCTCTACACACCATTGAAGTCAGGTGGCTAATCTGTCATCTAGAGCAATATTGTGGTCTTATCTCTCTGCACACCATTGAAGTCAGGTGGCTAATCTGTCATCTAGAGCACTATTGTGGGCCTATGTCTCTGCACACCATTGAAGTCATTTTGGAAAACTGTCATCTAGAGCACTATTGTTGGCCTAACTCTCTGCACACCATTGAAATCAGGTTGGTAAACGGTCGTCAAAAGCACTATTGTGGGCTTATCTGTCTGATCACCATTGAAGTCAGGTGGCTAATCTGTTATCTAGAGTACTATTGTGGGCTTAATTCTCTGCAAACCATTGCAGTCAGGTTGCTAATCTGTCATCTAGAGCACTACTATGGTCTTATCTCTCTGCACACCATTGAAATCAGGTGGCTAATCTGTCATCTAGAGCACTATTGTGGGCTTATCTCTCTGCACAACATTGCAGTCAGGTTACTAATCTGTCTTCTAGAGCACTCTTATGGTATTATCTCTCTGCACACCATTGAAGTCAGGTGGCTAATCTGTCATCTAGAGCACTATTGTGGGCTTAACTCTATGCACACCATTGAAGTCAGGTGGCTAATCTGTCATCTAGAGCACTAGTCTGGGCTTAATTCTCTACACACCATTGAAGTCAGGTGGCTAATCTGTCATCTAGAGCAATATTGTGGGCTTATCTCTCTGCACACCATTGCAGTCAGGTTGCTAATCTGTCATCTAGAGCACTATTATGGTCTTATCTCTCTGCACACCATTGAAGTCAGGTGTCTAATCTGTCATCTAGAGCACCATTGTGGGCCTAACTCTCTTCAAGCCATTGAAGTCAGGTGGCTGATCTGTCATCTAGAGCACTATTATGGTCTTATCTCTCAGCACACCATTGAAGTCAGGTGGCTAATCTGTCATCTGGAGCAATATTGTGGGCCTATCTCTCTTCAAGCCATTGAAGTCAGGTGGCTAATCTGTCATCTAGAGCACTATTTTGTGCTTATCTCACTGCACACCATTGAAGTCTGGTGGCTAATCTGTCATCTAGAGCACAATTTTGTGCTTATCTCTATGCACACCATTGAAGTCAGGTGGCTTTACTGTCATCTAGAGCAATAGTGTGGCCATAGCTCTCTGCACACCATTGAAGTCAGGTTAGTACACGGTCGTCGAAAGCACTATTGTGGGCTTAGCTGTCTGCACACCATTGAAGTCATGTTGGTAAACTGTCATCTAGAGCACTATTGTTGGCTTAACTCTCTGCACACCATTGAAGTCAGGTTTGTAAACGGTCGTCAAAAGCATTACTGTGGGCTTAGCTGTCTGCACACCATTGAAGTCAGGTTGCTAAACTGTCATCTAGAGCACAAGTATGGGCTTATCTCTCTGCACACCATTGAAGTCATGTTGTAAACTGTTATCTAGAGCACTATTGTGGGCCTAACTCTCTGCACACCATTGAGGTCAGGTTGGTAAACGGTCTTCAAAAGCACTATTGTGGGCTTTTCTGTCTGCACACCATTGAAGTCAGGTGGCTAATCTGTCATCTAGAGCACTATTATGGTCTTATCTCTCTGCACACCATTGAAGTCAGGTGGCTAATCTGTCATCTAGAGCACTATTGTGGGCTTATCTCTCTGCACACCATTGCAGTCAAGTTGCTAATCTGTCATCTAGAGCACTATTATTGTCTTATCTCTCTGCACACCATTGAAGTCAGGTGGCTAATCTGTCATCTAGAGCACTATTGTGGGCTTATCTCTCTGCACACCATTGAAGTCATGTTGGTAAACTGTCATCTAGAGCACTATTGTGGGCCTAACTCGCGGCACACCATTGAAGTCAGGTTTGTAAACGGTCGTCAAAAGCACTATTGTGGGCATATCTGTCTGCACATCATTGAAATCAGGTGGCTAATCTGTCATCTAGAGCAATATTGTGGGCTTATTTCTCTGCACACCATTGAAGTCAGGTTGCTAATCTCTCATCTAGAGCACTAGTGTGGGCTTAATTCTCTGCACACCATTGAAGTCTGGTGGCTAATCTGTCATCTAGAGCACTATTGTGGGCTTATCTCTCTGCACACCATTGCAGTCAGGTTGCTAATCTGTCCTCTAGTGCACTATTATGGTCTTATCTCTCTTCACACTATTGAAGTCAGGTGGCTGATCTGTCATCGAAAGCACTATTGTGGGCCTAACTCTCTTCAAGCCATTGAAGTCAGGTGGCTAATCTGTCATCTAGAGCACTATTATGGTCTTATCTCTCTGCATACCATTGAAGTCTGGTGGCTAATCTGTCATCTAGAGCACAATTTTGTGCTTATCTCTATGCACACCATTGAAGTCAGGTGGCTTTACTGTCATCTAGAGCAATAGTGTGGCCTTATCTCTCTGCACACCATTGAAGTCAGGTTTGTACACGGTCGTCGAAAGCACTATTGTGGGCTTAGTTGTCTGCACACCATTGAAGTCATGTTGGTAAACTGATATCTAGAGCACTATTGTGGGCTTATCTCTCTGCACACCTTTGAAGTCAGGTTGCTATTCTGTCATCTAGAGCACTATTGTGGGCTTATCTCTCTGCACACCATTGAAGTCAGGTGGCTAATCTGTCATTTAGAGCACTATTTTGTGCTTACCTCTCTGCACACCATTGAAGTCATGTGGCTAAACTGTCATTTATTGCACTATTTTGGGCTTAACTCTCTGCACACCATTGAATTCAGGTTGGTAAACTGTCGTCGAAAGCACTATTGTGGGCTTAACTCTCTGCACACCATTGAAGTCAGGTTGGTAAACTGTCATCTAGAGCACTATTGGTGGCCTATCTCTCTGCACACCATTGAAATCATGTTGGTAAACTGTCATATAGAACACTATTGTGGACTTAACTCTCTGCACACCATTGAACTCAGGTTTGTAAACGGTCGTCGAAAGTACTACTGTGTGCTTAGCTGTCTGCACACCATTGAAGTCATGTGGCTAAACTGTCATCTAGAGCACTATGGTGGGCTTACCTCTCTGCACACCATTGAAGTCAGGTTTGTAAACGGTCGTCAAAAGCATTACTGTGGGCTTAGCTGTCTGCACACCATTGAAGTCAGGTTGCTAAACTGTCATCTAGAGCACTAGTATGGTCTTATCTCTCTGCACACCATTGAAGTCAGGTGGCTAATCTGTCATCTAGAGCACTATTGTGGGCTTATCTCTCTGCACACCATTGAAGTCATGTTGGTAAACTGTCATCTAGAGCACTATTGTGGGCCTAACTCGCGGCACACCATTGAAGTCAGGTTTGTAAAGGGTCGTCAAAAGCACTATTGTGGGCTTATCTGTCTGCACATCATTGAAGTCAGGTGGCTAATCTGTCATCTACAGCAATATTGTGGGCTTATCTCTCTGCACACCATTGAAGTCAGGTTGCTAATCTCTCATCTAGAGCACTAGTGTGGGCTTAATTCTCTGCACACCATTGAAGTCTGATAGCTAATCTGTCATCTAGAGCACTATTGTGGGCTTATCTCTCTGCACACCATTGCAGTCAGGTTGCTAATCTGTCATCTAGTGCACTATTATGGTCTTATCTCTCTTCACACCATTGATGTCAGGTGGCTGATCTGTCATCGAAAGCACTATTGTGGGCCTAACTCTCTTCAAGCCATTGAAGTCAGGTGGCTAATCTGTCATCTAGAGCACTATTATGGTCTTATCTCTCTGCACACCATTGAAGTCACGTGGCTAATCTGTCATCTAGAGCACTATTCTGGGCTTATCTCTCTGCACATCATTGAGGTAATGTTGGTAAACTGTTATATAGAGCACTACTGTGGGCCTAACTCTCTGTACACCATTGAAGTCAGGTTGGTAATCGGTCGTCAAAAGCACTAGTGTGGGCTTATCTGTCTGCACACCATTGAAGTTAGGTGGCTAATCTGTCATCTAGAGCACTATTGTGAGCTTATCTCTCTGCACACCATTGAAGTCATGTTGGTAAACTGTCATTTAGAGCACTATTGTGGGCCTAACTCTCTGCTCACCATTGAAGTCAGGTTGGTAAACGTTCGTCAAAAGCACTAGTGTGGGCTTATTTCTCTGCATATCATTGAAGTCAGGTGGCTAATCTGTCATCTAGAGCACTATTGTGGGCTTATCTCTCTGCACACCATTGACGTCAGGTGGCTAATCTGTCAATTAGAGCACTAGTGTGGGCTTAATTATCTGCACACCATTGAAGTCAGGTGGCTAATCTGTCATCTAGAGCACTATTGTGGGCTTACCTCTCTGCACACCATTGCAGTCAGGTTGCTAATCTGTCATCTAGAGCACTATTATGGTCTTATCTCTCTGCACTCCATTGAAGTCAGGTGGCTAATCTGTCATCTAGAGCACTGTTGTGGGCTTATCTCTCTGCGCACCATTGCAGTCAGGTTGGTAATCTGTCATCTAGAGCACTATTATGGTATTATCTCTCTGCACACCATTGGGGTCAGGTGGCTAATCTGTCATCTAGAGCACTATTGCGGGCTTATCTCTGTGCACACCAGTGAAGTCAGGTTGGTAAACGGTCGTCAAACGCACTATTGTGGGCTTAGCTGTCTGAACACTATTGAAGTCAAGTTGCTAATCTGTCATCTAGAGCACTATTGTGGGCTTATCTCTCTGCACACCATTGAAGTCATGTTGGTAAACTGTCATCTAGAGCACTATTATGGGCCTAACTCTCTGCAAATTATTGAAGTCAGGTTGGAAAACGGTCATCAAAAGCACTAATGTGGGCTTATCTGTCTGCACACCATTGAAGTCAGGTGGCTAATCTGTCATCTAGAGCACTATTGTGGGCTTATCTCTCTGCACACCATTGAAGTCAGGTGGCTAATCTGTCATCTAGAGCACTAGTGTGGGCTTAATTCTCTGCACACCATTGAAGTCAGGTGGCTAATCTGTCATCTGAAGCACTAGTGTGGTCTTAACTCTCTGCACACCATTGCAGTCAGGTTGCAAATCTGTCATCTAGAGCACTATTATGGTCTTATGTCTCTGCACACCATTGAAGTCTAGTGGCTAATCTGTCATCTAGAGCACTATTGTGGGCTTATCTCTCTGCACACCATTGAGGTCATGTTGGTAAACTGTTATCTAGAGCACTATTGTGGGCCTAACTCTGCACACCATTGAAGTCAGGTTGGTAAACGGTTGTCAAAAGCACTATTGTGGGCTTATCTGTCTGCACACCATTGAAGATAGGTGGCTAATCTGTCATCTAGAGCACTATTGTGGGCTTATCTCTCTGCACACCATTGAAGTCATGTTGGTAAACTGTCATCTAGAGCACTATTGTGGGCCTAACTCTCTGCATATCATTGAAGTCAGATTGGAAAACGGTCATCAAAAGCACTATTGTGGGCTTATCTGTCTGCACACCATTGAAGTCAGGTGGCTAATCTGTCATCTAGAGCACTATTGTGGGCTTATCTCTCTGCACACCATTGAAGTCAGGTGGCTAATCTGTCATCTAGAGCACTAGTGTGGGCTTAATTCTCTGCACACCATTGAAGTCAGGTGGCTAATCTATCATCTAGAGCACTATTGTGGGCTTATCTCTCTGCACACCATTGAAGTCAGGTGGCTAATCTGTCATCTAGAGCACTATTGTGGGCTTATCTCTCTGCACACCATTGAGGTCATTTTGGTAAACTGTTATCTAGAGCACTATTGTGGGCCTAACTCTCTGCACACCATTGAAGTCAGGTTGGTAAATGGTCGTCAAAAGCACTATTGTGGGCTTATCTGTCTGCACACCATTGAAGTTTGGTGGCTAATATGTCATCTAGAGCACTATTGTGGGCTTAATTCTCTGCACACCATTGTAGTCAGGAGGCTAATCTGTCATCTAGAGCACTATTGTGGGCTTACCTCTCTGCACACCATTGCAGTCAGGTTGCTAATCTGTCATCTAGAGCACTATTATGGTCTTATCTCTCTGCACACCATTGAAGTCAGGTGGCTAATCTGTCATCTATAGCACTAGTGTGGGCTTAATTCTCTGCACACCATTGAAGTCAGGTGGCTAATCTGTCATCTATAGCGCTAGTGTGGGCTTAACTCTCTGCACACCATTGCAGTCATGTTGCAATTCTATCATCTAGAGCACTATTATGGTCTTATCTCTCTGCACACCATTGAAGTCAGGTGGCTAATCTGTCATCTAGAGCACTATTGTGGGCTTATCTCTCTGCACACCATTGACGTCAGGTGGTTAATCTGTCATCTAGAGCACTAGTGTGGGCTTAATTCTCTGCACACCATTGAAGTCAGTTGGCTAATCTGTCATCTAGAGCACTATTGTGGGCTTACCTCTCTACACACCATTGCAGTCAGGTTGCTAATCTGTGATCTAGAGCACTATTATGGTCTTATCTCTCTGCACACCATTGAAGTCAGGTGGCTAATCTGTCATCTAGAGCACTATTGTGGGCTTATCTCTCTGCACACCATTGAAGTCATGTGGCTAATCTGTCATCTAGAGCACTATTGTGGGCTTAATTCTCTGCACACCATTGAAGTCAGGTGGCTAATCTGTCATCTAGAGCACTATTGTGGGCTTATCTCTCTGCACACCATTGAAGTCAGGTTGCTAAACTGTCATCTAGAGCACTATTGTGGTCTTAACTCTCTGCACACCATTGAAGTCAGGTTGCTAAACTGTCATCTAGAGCACTATTGTGGGCTTATCTCTCTGCACACCATTGAAGTCAGGTTGGTAAACTGTCATCAAAAGCACTATTGTGGGCTTAATTCTCTGCACACCATTGAAGTCAGGTGGCTAATCTGTCATCTAGAGCACTAGTGTGGGCTTATCTATCTGCACATCGTTGAAGTCAGGTGGCTAATCTGTCATCTAGAGCACTATTGTGGGCTTATCTCTCTGCACACCATTGAGGTCATGTTGGTAAACTGTCATCTAGAGCACTATTGTGGGCCTAACTCTCTGCAAATCATTGAAGTCAGGTTGGAAAACGGTCATCAAAAGCACTATTGTGGGCTTATCTGTCTGCACACCATTGAAGTCAGGTGGCTAATCTGTCATCTAGAGCACTATTGTGGGCTTATCTGTCTGCACACCATGAAGTCATGTTGGTAAATTCTGTCATCTAGAGCAGTATTGTGGGCTTAATTCTCTGCACACATTGAAGTCAGGTGGTAAACTGTCTATATAAGCACTATGTGGGCTTATCTGTCTGCACACTATTTGAAGTCATGTGGCTTAATCTGTCATCGAGAGCTCTATTGTGGGCTTAACTCTCTTCAAGCCATTGAAGTCATGTGGCTAATCTGTCATCTAGAGCACTATTGTGGGATTATCTCTCTGCACACCATTGAAGTCATGTTGGTAAGCTGTCATAGATGGCACTATTGTGGGCTTAACTTTCTGCACACCATTGAAGTCATGTTGGTAAGCTGTCATCTATAGCATTATTGTGGGCTTAACTGTCTGCACACCATTGAAGTCATGTGGCTAAACTGTCATCTAGAGCACTATTGTGGGCTTATTTCTCTGCACACCATTGAAGTCAGGTTGGTAAACGGTCGCCAAAAGCACTATTGTGGGCTTATCTGTCCTCACACCATTGAAGTTAGGTGGCTAATCTGTCATATAGAGCACTATTTTGGGCTTATCTCTGCACACTATTGAAGTCAGGTGGCTAATCTGTCATCTAGAGCACTATTTTGGGCTTATCTCTCTGCACACCATTGAAGTCATGTTGGTAAACTGTCATCTAGAGCACTATTGTTAGCCTAACTCTCTGCACATCATTGAAGTC
>CM026386.1:53917568-53977973 GCA_014843695.1 Archivesica marissinica
AGCGAGAGACCGTCGATGGGTTGCCACCTCGGAGTGCAGATCAGTCTGTTAGCGAGAGACCGTCGATGGGTTGCCACCTCGGAGTGCAGATCAGTCTGTTAGCGAGAGACCGTCGATGGGTTGCCACCTCGGAGCGCAGATCAGTCTGTTAGCGAGAGACCGTCGATGGGTTGCCACCTCGGAGCGCAGATCAGTCTGTTAGCGAGAGACCGTCGATGGGTTGCCACCTCGGAGTGCAGATCAGTCTGTTAGCGAGAGACCGTCGATGGGTTGCCACCTCGGAGCGCAGATCAGTCTGTTAGCGAGAGACCGTCGATGGGTTGCCACCTCGGAGTGCAGATCAGTCTGTTAGCGAGAGACCGTCGATGGGTTGCCACCTCGGAGCGCAGATCAGTCTGTTAGCGAGAGACCGTCGATGGGTTGCCACCTCGGAGCGCAGATCAGTCTGTTAGCGAGAGACCGTCGATGGGTTGCCACCTCGGAGCGCAGATCAGTCTGTTAGCGAGAGACCGTCGATGGGTTGCCACCTCGGAGTGCAGATCAGTCTGTTAGCGAGAGACCGTCGATGGGTTGCCACCTCGGAGTGCAGATCAGTCTGTTAGCGAGAGACCGTCGATGGGTTGCCACCTCGGAGTGCAGATCAGTCTGTTAGCGAGAGACCGTCGATGGGTTGCCACCTCGGAGTGCAGATCAGTCTGTTAGCGAGAGACCGTCGATGGGTTGCCACCTCTGAGTGCAGATCAGTCTGTTAGCGAGAGACCGTCGATGGGTTGCCACCTCGGAGTGCAGATCAGTCTGTTAGCGAGAGACCGTCGACGGGTTGCCACCTCGGAGCGCAGATCAGTCTGTTAGCGAGAGACCGTCGATGGGTTGCCACCTCGGAGCGCAGATCAGTCTGTTAGCGAGAGACCGTCGATGGGTTGCCACCTCGGAGCGCAGATCAGTCTGTTAGCGAGAGACCGTCGATGGGTTGCCACCTCGGAGCGCAGATCAGTCTGTTAGCGAGAGACCGTCGATGGGTTGCCACCTCGGAGTGCAGATCAGTCTGTTAGCGAGAGACCGTCGATGGGTTGCCACCTCGGAGCGCAGATCAGTCTGTTAGCGAGAGACCGTCGATGGGTTGCCACCTCGGAGTGCAGATCAGTCTGTTAGTGAGAGACCGTCGATGGGTTGCCACCTCGGAGCGCAGATCAGTCTGTTAGCGAGAGACCGTCGATGGGTTGCCACCTCGGAGCGCAGATCAGTCTGTTAGCGAGAGACCGTCGATGGGTTGCCACCTCGGAGCGCAGATCAGTCTGTTAGCGAGAGACCGTCGATGGGTTGCCACCTCGGAGTGCAGATCAGTCTGTTAGCGAGAGACCGTCGACGGGTTGCCACCTCGGAGTGCAGATCAGTCTGTTAGCGAGAGACCGTCGACGGGTTGCCACCTCGGAGCGCAGATCAGTCTGTTAGCGAGAGACCGTCGATGGGTTGCCACCTCGGAGTGCAGATCAGTCTGTTAGCGAGAGACCGTCGATGGGTTGCCACCTCGGAGCGCAGATCAGTCTGTTAGCGAGAGACCGTCGACGGGTTGCCACCTCGGAGTGCAGATCAGTCTGTTAGCGAGAGACCGTCGACGGGTTGCCACCTCGGAGTGCAGATCAGTCTGTTAGCGAGAGACCGTCGATGGGTTGCCACCTCGGAGTGCAGATCAGTCTGTTAGCGAGAGACCGTCGATGGGTTGCCACCTCGGAGTGCAGATCAGTCTGTTAGCGAGAGACCGTCGATGGGTTGCCACCTCGGAGTGCAGACCAGTCTGTTAGCGAGAGACCGTCGATGGGTTGCCACCTCGGAGTGCAGATCAGTCCGTTAGCGAGAGACCGTCGATGGGTTGCCACCTCGGAGCGCAGATCAGTCTGTTAGCGAGAGACCGTCGATGGGTTGCCACCTCGGAGCGCAGACCAGTCTGTTAGCGAGAGACCGTCGATGGGTTGCCACCTCGGAGTGCAGATCAGTCTGTTAGCGAGAGACCGTCGATGGGTTGCCACCTCGGAGAGCAGATCAGTCTGTTAGCGAGAGACCGTCGATGGGTTGCCACCTCGGAGCGCAGATCAGTCTGTTAGCGAGAGACCGTCGATGGGTTGCCACCTCGGAGCGCGGTTCCTGGACATTGGGACCATTGATATAAAAACCACACTTTGTATGTCTGATTCTTTGAAAATGTCTGCCCTGACATCGAAGTTCGAGGCCCCACGGAATTGGGAAAAGCCTGTAAAGTTACATGGCAAAAATCAAACACCTAGGAAAGTACCATTCGCTGCCTTTGATACAGAAACTTACCCATATTTGAGATTTAGTCCTACAGTTAATGGTGTATTTTGTGCACCTTGTTTTGTATTTAGCTCGTCTGAAAACACGCTTGTTGGCAAACCCTTAGTGGATTGGAGTAATGTGGGTAGGGTTGTGGGATACCATCAAGGCCTTGAGCACACCAATGCAATGACAAGAGCGGACAAATTTATGAAAATTTGCAATAACCAGGAAAATGGTATTGTTGAATACGGTTCAAATGCATACAGAGAAAAGGTCGACAGAAACAAACAAGCGTTGTCTTCAGTTGTGAAAACAATAGTTCTTCTTGGAAAGCAAAATATAGCATTTCGGGGTAAAACTGAAGAGCGTAGTAATTTCAAAGCATTGATCAATTACCGCGCTGAAGTTGATCAACATTTGAGCGAACATATTGCCAATTCACTGAGACATTCCCAATATTTAAACCCAAAAATTCAGAACGAGTTCATTCAGCTTTGTGGAAATCAAGTATCAGATGAAATCGTAAAACGTTGAGGTATTTTACAGTTCTTGCAGACGAGTCGGCTGATGTCAGCAACGTTGAACAATTTGCCTTTTGCATACGTTACCTTGAACGACAGCCTTCTGGAGAGCATGTCCTCCATGAGGACTTTTTGTCATTCGTGGAGACAACTCAAACAACCGGAGAAAATCTCCATCGGTTTGTTGATTGATGAGATATTTAAACACAACTTAGACCCAAATAACATTGTTGGGCAGGGGTATGACGGTGCGGGCAAAATGTCTGGGTGTAACCGAGGGGTGCAAGCCAGATTTTCCAAACGCAAAGTATGTGCACTGTCGCAACCACCGTGTGAACCTTGCAATTTGCCATGCTTGCAGAGTAGCATTTGTTCAGTCGATGTTCACCGTTGTTGGTGATATATTGTTCTTCATCACCAATTCCCCGAAACGCCTGGGGATATATAGCACCCACAATAAAGACGGACAAGCCCTGAAAAAGTTCTGCCCCACAAGGTGGTCTCAACACTCGGAAAGTATCACAGCTTTCTATACCCACTTTTCGCCAATCCTAGAAACACTTACTGATCTTCAGGTGGGCATGGATACGAAAACAATGTCTACTGCGTCCCGTTTTGGTTGTTCTGTTCTGTCGTCGCTTTGTGTTGTGTCAGTGGTCCATTGGACATGTTGAATCCGTTGACTGATTCAATGCAAAATCCTCAGTGTGACTTGGTGATGGCCGCGCAACATTCTGTACTGCTTCACGACCAACTATCAGAGCAGCGGAATGACGCTGGGTACTATGGTGGCTTATAATTATGACAAAGCGGTTAATTTGGCAGCACAACATGAAATTGTTGTTTGTCAACCGCGAGTTGCTGCAAGGCAGCAATATCGCAACAACATTGCCGCAGATACACCCAAAGAGTATTGGAGACTTAACTTGTGTGTTCCCTTCATGGACCACCTACTGTCCCAGCTACACGACAGAGTGTGCATCTCGACCTCCAGGCTGAAAGCTCAGTATCTATTACCAAATAAAATTCGGCATCTCTCGCCCGAAATATGGAAGGAGATAAAGGAAGAATATGCCCCTTTCATAGATCGCATAGCAATAGATACTGAGCTGGATGTCTGGAAGAGAGCGACAACAGCAGCACCAGCTGCATTTCTGGTAGAGGCTGTGGATGAAACGTACCAACTGTACCCGAATATCCATACAGTATTCAAGGTCCTTCTCACAATGCCAGTATCAACGGCTTCAGCGGAGCGATCATTCAGCAGCCTTCGCCGTATGAGAACTTATCTCCGCAACACTATGACCGAGGAGAGACTTACTGGATTGGCATTGATGCATATCCACAGAAATCACAACATTAACATCGACCAAGTCATTCGTGATTTTGATAGGAGAATCGCTTTGGTGTTTGACAACCACTAAGCATGTCAAAACAAAGCAGTACCCCGGTATATGCAAAGAAGAATTATATTTATATAAAAAAAATATATAAAAACAAAAAAAAACCGTCGCGGAGCATCTGTGAGTTCTAATATCATGTACTCATCACCGCCTGATGAGACCTACGGAGAGGTCGAAACGGACATTTTTTATGGATCTTTATTAAAATACTTCTTTATTTATGTCCAGTTTACCGAAAGTATTTGCCTTTTAAAATGCACCAGAGGCCTTCTTTTCATGTCCAATGTCAAACCCCCATCGGCACTTCGTGCCTCAATCTGCATAAAAATTCTAAATCTCTAGTTACGCTCCTGCCACATACCCTCGCTCTGGAGTGGCCTAGCCTACAAGGGTATGTTATCATGTACCCACATACCCTCACTCTGGAGTGGCCTAGCCTACTAGAGTATGTTATCCTGTACACATGTCCCTTCACTCTGGAGTGGCCTAGCCTACTAGGGTATGTTATCATGTACCCACATACCCTCACTCTGGAGTGGCCTAGCCTACTAGAGTATGTTATCCTGTACACATGTCCCCTCACTCTGGAGTGGCCTAGCCTACTAGGGTATGTTATCCTGTACCCACATACACTCACTCTGGAGTGGCCTAGCCTACTAGAGTATGTTATCCTGTACACATGTCCCCTCACCCTGGAGTGACCTAGCCTACTAGAGTATGTTATCCTGTACCCACATTCCCTCACCCTGGAGTGGCCTAGCCTACTAGAGTATGTTATCCTGTACCCACACCCTGGAGTGGCCTAGCCTACTAGAGTATGTTATCCTGTACCCAGATACCCTCACTCTGGAATGGCCTAGCCTACTAGAGTATGTTATCATGTACACATGTCCCCTCACTCTGGAGAGGCCTAGCCTACTAGAGTATGTTATCCTGTACACATGTCCCCTCACCCTGGAGAGGCCTAGCCTACTAGAGTATGTTATCCTGTACCCACATACCCTCACTCTGGAGTGGCCTAGCCTACTAGGGTATGTTATCATGTACACATGTCCCCTCACTCTGGAGTGGTCTAGCCTACTAAATATGTTATCCTGTACCCACATACCCTCACTCTGGAGAGGCCTAGCCTACTAGAGTATGTTATCATGTACCCACATACCCTCACTCTGGAGTGGCCTAGCCTACTAGAGTATGTTATCATGTACCCACATACCCTCACTCTGGAGAGGCCTAGCCTACTAGAGTATGTTATCATGTACCCACATACCCTCACTCTGGAGTGGCCTAGCCTACTAGAGTATGTTATCCTGTACACATGTCCCCTCACCCTGGAGTGGCCTAGCTTACTAGAGTATGTTATCCTGTACCCTCACTCTGGAGAGGTCTAGCCTACTAGAGTATGTTACCACATACCCTCACTCTGGAGTGGCCTAGCCTACTAGGGTATGTTATCATGTACACATGTCCCCTCAATCTGGAGTGGCCTAGCCTACTAGAGTATGTTATCCTGTACACACATACCCTCACTCTGGAGTGGCCTAGCCTACTAGGGTATGTTATCATGTACACATGTACCCTCACTCTGGAGAGGCCTAGCCTACTAGAGTATGTTATCCTGTACACACATACCCTCACTCTGGAGAGGCCTAGCCTACTAGAGTATGTTATCCTGTACCCACATACCCTCACTCTGGAGTGGCCTAGCCTACTAGAGTGTGTTATCCTGTACACACATACCCTCACTCTGGAGAGGCCTAGCCTACTAGAGTATGTTATCCTGTACACACATACCCTCACTCTGGAGAGGCCTAGCCTACTAGAGTATGTTATCCTGTACCCTCACACTGGAGTGGCCTAGCCTACTAGAGTATGTTATCCTGTACACATGTCCCCTCACCCTGGAGTGGCCTAGCCTACTAGAGTATGTTATCCTGTACACATGTCCCCTCACCCTGGAGTGGCCTAGCCTACTAGGGTATGTTATCATGTACACATGTCCCCTCACCCTGGAGTGGCCTAGCCTACTAGGGTATGTTATCATGTACACATGTCCCCTCACCCTGGAGTGGCCTAGCCTACTAGAGTATGTTATCCTGTACACTATACCCTCACTCTGGAGTGGCCTAGCCTACTAGAGTGTGTTATCATGTACACATGTCCCCTCACTCTGGAGTGGTCTAGCCTACTAGAGTATGTTATCCTGTACCCACATACCCTCACCCTGGAGTGGCCTAGCCTACCATCAGGAATGAGGCCTTGATTGTTGTAAGAACTTGTTTAGTAATCCAGCCAAACCAAATTGTATTTTCAGATAAAGAAACACAGAACCAGAATGAGAATTCACAAGGATATAAATCAAGACATGGTTCCAGCTCACCACATGGTTCCAGATTGGAAAGTTATCAATATAAACATCTTCCTAAAACCAAGACGGAATAATTGACAGACTACATAGAGTGTCAACAACCACAGTTTGCTCATAATCCACAAGTCTTGCAATACCCAAAGGTCCATGAAAGTAGTAACCCTTGGATAAAGGTGGAGAGACACAGAAAGAATTACAAATAAATTTTTTAAATGAATGCTTTTCTTTATGTTAATTATATTGTTTGTAATTATTTACATGTTGGGCACGAGACCTCGGTTTAAATTCCCATCTGAACGACTGTTAATATTATTAGGGTCAGACGGGGATACCCTGGGATACCTGGATTCTCAGTCCGATTTGTTAACCACCGGACTACTGACACATCAATAAATAAACTGATATCTTGTGTGATATGAGTTCAGGGGCCAGTATATCTCAATAGTAAATTACGAAAGATAGCAAGGATCTAAGCTCCGTAGAGCCGAAAGCTCAAGGTCCATCCATAGGTCAACATTCTAAGCTCAGTAGAGCTGAAAGCTCAAGGTCCATCCATATGTCAACATTCTAAGCTCAGTAGAGCTGAAAGCTCAAGGTCCATCCATATGTCAACATTCTAAGCTCAGTAGAGCTGAAAGCTCAAGGTCCATCCATATGTCAACATTCTAAGCTCAGTAGAGCTGAAAGCTCAAGGTCCATCCATATGTCAACATTCTAAGCTCAGTAGAGCTGAAAGCTCAAGGTCCATCCATATGTCAACATTCTAAGCTCAGTAGAGCTGAAAGCTCAAGGTCCATCCATATGTCAACATTCTAAGCTCAGTAGAGCTGAAAGCTCAAGGTCCATCCATATGTCAACATTCTAAGCTCAGTAGAGCTGAAAGCTCAAGGTCCATCCATATGTCAACATTCTAAGCTCAGTAGAGCTGAAAGCTCAAGGTCCATCCATATGTCAACATTCTAAGCTCAGTAGAGCTGAAAGCTCAAGGTCCATCCATATGTCAACATTCTAAGCTCAGTAGAGCTGAAAGCTCAAGGTCCATCCATATGTCAACATTCTAAGCTCAGTAGAGCTGAAAGCTCAAGGTCCATCCATATGTCAACATTCTAAGCTCAGTAGAGCTGAAATCTCAGGTTCATTAGTATATATCATCAACATTCTAAACTCAAGCCGAAAGTTCAAGGTGCACGCTTGATGTGGTGTCAATGACTTAAGTTCAGCCTAGCTTAAAGCTCAAATCCATTGATTTGTATGTCAACATACGTCCAACCGTATGTCAACGTTAACATTGTAAATCAATAAGCAAGTCTATTTTGTTCAAACTTCATAGAAAATGTTGTTTCACATGCATCACTTTGAATGGCACCCTAGGAAGAGAGAGTTGACGGCAGATTGAACTTTCCATGACTCGAGACCATAGGCAGCCGATTGCATAGATACGTCCCATGTAGCTCTGACATATATAAATGTACACGGTCAACCCGTAACATAGTCACCTCGGCCTCGTCTTGCGCCGTAGTACCCCTCCCTGGCCGTTGTACGCACTGATTTTCGATTTTAATGAATGACTCGCATGCACTTCAGTGTTCAAATACAATAAAAGACTAGTTTTAAAAATGATAAAAAACACGGATTATAGTATAGAAGTATATTCGCCAGTGGTAGCGAGGCGTAAGACGAGGCAGAGTGTACAAGTTGACCGCATACATGTATATATGAGCTGCGTGGGGTGGATCTATGCAATCAGCTGACTGAAGTAGAGTGGCAGTCTACAATGTTTGCCACTCGGACATGTATCATTATAATGAAGTGTAGTTGAACACGTGTTCTATATATACTAGAGGACATAGAAACACGTGTTCTATATATACTAGAGGACATAGAAACACGTGTTCTATATATACTAGAGGACATAGAAACACGTGTTCTATATATACTAGAGGACATAGAAACACGTGTTTTATATATACTAGAGGACATAGAAACACGTGTTCTATATATACTAGAGGACATAGAAACACGTGTTTTATATATACTAGAGGACATAGAAACACGTGTTCTATATATACTAGAGGACATAGAGTTCTATATATACTAGGACATAGAAACACGTGTTCTATATATATATACTAGAGGACATAGAAACACGTGTTCTATATATACTAGAGGACATAGAAACACGTGTTTTATATATACTAGAGGACATAGAAACACGTGTTCTATATATATACTAGAGGACATAGAAACATGTGTTCTATATATACTAGAGGACATAGAAACATGTGTTCTATATATACTAGAGGACATAGAAACAGGTGTTCTATATATACTAGAGGACATAGAAACATGTGTTCTATATATACTAGAGGACATAGAAACACGTGTTTTATATATATACTAGAGGACATAGAAACAAGTGTTTTATATATACTAGAGGACATAGTGTTCTGTATATACTAGAGGACATAGAAACAAGTGTTTTATATATACTAGAGGACATAGTGTTCTATATATACTAGAGGACATAGAAACACGTGTTCTATATATACTAGAGGACATAGAGTTCTATATATACTAGAGGACATAGAAACACGTGTTCTATATATACTAGAGGACATAGAGTTCTATATATACTAGAGGACATAGAAACACGTGTTCTATATATACTAGAGGACATAGAAACACGCGTTCTATATATACTAGAGGACATAGAAAACGTACACCTGCATTATATGATTATTATTACATGTGTCTGGTCGTGATAGCGCATTTGCCTCTGGTGCGAAAGACCCAGAGTTCGAGCCCCGCTGGAGCCGTTACGATTGTGCCCCTAGGTAAGGCATTTAAATTCCACCATGCCTCTTCTCTCTCCCTCATGGCGATGGATTCCATCAGGAATGAGGTCTCGAGAGTGATTAATATACGTTGTAAGAACTTGTTTCGCAACCGTGCTAAAATTAAATTTTAAAAGAATTGAGCTTTCGGCTCTGAGCTTAGAATTTTGACACAGATGGATCACGAGCTTTCAGCTCTACTGAGCTTAGAATGTTGACATACGGATAGATCTTGAGCTTTCAGCTATGGTGAGCTTAGAATGTTGACATACGGATAGATCTTGAGCTTTCAGCTCTACTGAACTTAGAATGTTGACATACGGATAATCTTGTGAGCTTAGAACTGGATTGTAGTAATTACACATTGGCAATCAAATTTAGTAATCGATGTAAAATTAACAACACAAATAGCACTGTATACATGTGTTATTAAACACAAATAGCACTGTATACACGTGTTATTAAATACAAATAGCACTGTATACACGTGTTATTAAATACAAATAGCACTCTATACACGTGTTATTAAATACAAATAGCACTCTATACACGTGTTATTAAACACAAATAGCACTGTATACACGTGTTTTTAAACACAAATAGCACTGTATACACGTGTTTTTAAACACAAATAGCACTGTATACACGTGTTATTAAACACAAATAGCACTGTATACACGTGTTATTAAACACAAATAGCACTGTATACACGTGTTATTAAATACAAATAGCACTGTATACACGTGTTATTAAACACAAATAGCACTGTATACATGTGTTTTTAAATAAGAATATTGCACTTTATTATCAGTTCTATAGTACATTTTTCCATTACTCCATCCCTACTCGACCCCTAGCCCACTGCGCTCCGATGTTAAGGGATTTCTCAATAGGACTAGTTCATATCAATGTGTATATGTATACTCATATATCGTCAGTGTTCATTCGGTGTCCCACTTTTTGATATTGAACAATAAATAGTACTGTTAGTTCGTTCTATGTTTTGTCCACAAGAAATATGGTAGTTGTCCGTACATACACCGTCAGTCTCTATCTCCCTCTGGTCGCTTGTCATTTGTTGTCTATATACACTTCCATTCTCTATCTCCGGCCGCTTGCCAGTTGCTGTTTATACCCGCGTATCTGGTCTTCCACTGCGCGGTCAGCAGTCGTACATTTCCTCAGCACCCGGTTTAAATCGTCCTCACTTTTAATCTCAAATGCAGTTTCAGCTGCACCGCGTAGATCTCTGTAATAGATGAATGACAAACGCTGGGATACATGTTACACTAACAGAGCTATATGACAAACACTGGGATACATGTTACACTAACAGAGCTATATGACAAACACTGGGATACATGTTACACTAACAGAGATATATGACAAACACTGGGATACATGTTACACTAACAGAGATATATGACAAACACTGGGATACATGTTACACTAACATATATATGACAAACACTGGGATACATGTTACACTAACAGAGATATATGACAAACACTGGGATACATGTTACACTAACATATATATGACAAACACTGGGATACATGTTACACTAACAGAGATATATGACAAACACTGGGATACATGTTACACTAACATATATATGACAAACACTGGGATACATGTTACACTAACAGAGATATATGACAAACACTGGGATACATGTTACACTAACATATATATGACAAACACTGGGATACATGTTACACTAACAGAGATATATGACAAACACTGGGATACATGTTACACTAACATATATATGACAAACACTGGGATACATGTTACACTAACAGAGATATATGACAAACACTGGGATACATGTTACACTAACAGAGCTATATGACAAACACTGGGATACATGTTACATTAACAGATATATGACAAACACTGGGATACATGTTACATTAACAGAGATATATGACAAACACTGGGATACATGTTACACTAACAGAGATATATGACAAACACTGGGATACATGTTACACTAACAGAGATATATGACAAACACTGGGATACATGTTACACTAACAGAGATATATGACAAACACTGGGATACATGTTACACTAACAGAGATATATGACAAACACTCGGATACATGTTACACTAACAGAGATATATGACAAACACTGGGATACATGTTACACTAACAGAGATATATGACAAACACTGGGATACATGTTACACTAACAGAGATATATGACAAACACTGGGATACATGTTACACTAACATATATATGACAAACACTGGGATACATGTTACACTAACAGAGATATATGACAAACACTCGGATACATGTTACACTAACAGAGATATATGACAAACACTGGGATACATGTTACACTAACAGAGATATATGACAAACACTGGGATACATGTTACACTAACAGAGATATATGACAAACACTGGGATACATGTTACACTAACAGAGATATATGACAAACACTGGGATACATGTTACACTAACAGAGATATATGACAAACACTGGGATACATGTTACATTAACAGAGATATATGACAAACACTGGGATACATGTTACACTAACAGAGATATATGACAAAACACTGGGATACATGTTACACTAACAGAGATATATGACAAACACTGGGATACATGTTACACTAACAGAGATATATGACAAACACTGGGATACATGTTACACTAACAGAGATATATGACAAACACTGGGATACATGTTACACTAACAGAGATATATGACAAACACTGGGATATGTGTTACACTAACAGAGATATATGACAAACACTGGGATACATGTTACACTAACAGAGATATATGACAAACACTGGGATACAGTTACACTAACAGAGATATATGACAAACACTGGGATACGTTTTACTCTAACAGTTGTTGTTTCACCTGTGAACGTTAATTCTCCCAGTGTACACAACTTTATAGACATTTCTCATATTTACATTTGTATTTCAAACGATGAACGTATGTGCCCTGATTGTATACATTTTTCATACGAGGGTTCCCAACTAATGATATGCAGCTGACATGCGCACTCGGTTACAGGCATGTGCATTTCCAGTGTTCGGCAGCGTTTTTCGTGAGAAAAGGCGTGTCTCACAGCTTACGCTATACCAAGGATGATCTATTTACCTGTTCCGGCACAAGGTAAGTTGTAAATCTGGACTAAAAACACTTTAAATGGAAAGTGTGCTATATTTTCTTTGTGTCATTGAAAAGAATAATTAGTGTAAATATAAGTAATGAATCGCGGGTTAATAGTTTCCATCGGGTATGAACTACATTGCCCGTGCTTAAAGTTATGCATTCGGCCTCCACACCCAATGTAGTTCATATCCCGATGGAAACTATTAACCCGCGATTCATTCCTTAATTAGAAAATGAACATATTGCTGTGATACATACTCTATTTTGAGGAGACACTGAACTTTCTTGTCGGCTACTACTCGTGGAATGTACTTGATTGCTTCCCTCTTACTGTTAAACTTCATGCACACTTCAACAAATGCCTGCAAGTCAATGAGAGACATTGGTCAGTTACTTCCCCCTGAATATTCTTTATAGGATAGGTGTTTTTAATTGGTTTCCCCTGTTTTCACAGGGTTCATTCTAGGTCAGAATATTTGGGAGAAGTGAGAAAGCGCGTGATCGCTTCCTTAAATGGTGTTCTTTAATATACTTCTGCAAAATAGGGTTAAAATGAACAGTACAACCATTAAATACAACATTTGAATAGAAGGAGTGCTTTATAATGGGCCACTGTATCTTACTAGACAAAGTTTTGTTTGAAAATCGTAAAAACCAATTTTTTTTATATATTTTTTTTTTTTAGGGAGAAGTGGAGCCCCCAGAGGGCGAAGTCAGGGTCCCTAGGGCGACAATTTCGCCCACATCGCCCTCTAAACTGATCCCTGTTTCATTGTGGTTTCAAAGTGTTTGATACTTGAGTTAACTGTAATTTAACGATGCAAGGTCGGAATGAATGAACTTTCTGTTTTAAGAAACCGAGAACAACGCAGCTCTGGAGGGGTTGTCATTCCGATTTTAATTAGTATGTTGTGGTCAAGGAAAACCTCATCTAACATTTAACTTACAAATTTAAATTTAGACAAGCCAATTTGATGAATTGATATCCAGGTCGAACTGGAAATTTGTGGATTTTTAGTCAATGAAAGGGCAATAACTCTGGTGGTTACTAGGTCGATCCCAACAGAAGTACACGTGCACAACCACACTATGGTTCACATATTTATTTTAAGTTTCTTAAAATTCCACACATTGATAACCCGAGAATTGGTTCCGGACGACGCCAAATCAATATCCCTCCGAAATGCCAGCAGGGGATAGGAAAATACATGTAGCAGCTGGAGACAGCATACAGCAGCACTAAGCTGCATCTACCAACCTCCATTCCCAGAGGGGGTTTCTTGGTCTTGGAGAATTTATCGAGTTCCATCCACTCGCCAGCCTCGGCTAGGGCATCGATCCTCAACCACCAATACCTGTAAGGGACAATCAATTATCTGTTTGAAATATATTTGAGTTTAATGGGCTTTATGGCATAACAACATTATACAGGTTAGTGAGGTTACCATATAGTCCAATGTATTTAGCTTATTTCTACCAAAATGTTATTTCTTATGGAAATACGATGAATATGCTAGTTTTGATTTTCAGTTATTTCATTATCGTACCACACATGTTCATGAAATAGAGATGACATTCATACATCGTATATAGAATAATTTACTTTGCTTAATTGTTCAGCCATTTTGTTACTATTCTCCACTTCTCAAAGTTACTTATTATCTCCGAGTTTATTGTTATCTCCAAGTTCTTTGCCATCTCCGAGTTCATTGTTAGCTTTGAATTCCTTGCTATCTCTGAATTCATTGTTATCTTTGAATTCCGTGCTATCTCTGAATTCCTCGCCATCATCGACTGCTATCTCCAAGGTCCTTCTCAAGAGTTCCTTGCTATCTCCAAGTTCCTTGCCATCTCCGAGTTCATTGTTATCTTTGAATTCCGTGCTATCTCTGAATTCCTCGCCATCATCGACTGCTATCTCCAAGGTCCTTCTCCGAGTTCCTTGCTATCTCCGAATGTCTACCATATTTATCCTACGTATAAATCTATCATGCATAATGTGCACCTACATTTTGGCAGGAAAATCTGAGTGGAAAAAGAGTTCCGATGCACATCATGATTTTTCGTACAGACAGGTGTACAGACAGGTGTATAAACATGTGAATTTTGACAGGGGAATGCAGAAAACAAATCATACACAAAATATTCCAGGAAATAATTTTATGAATCGTTGGGGAATCCGACTACTGGACAAACTGATCACCAACATCTCTAGGTTTTGTTCGATTTTAATGTGGAAAAAAATGTCTCTGATGGCTGTATATAAAGCAAGGTAGAAAAATAGAGCAGGAAATTAGTAACAAATGTGCACAGCATACCTTGAAAATGACCTTTGTACAATATTTTACCTTTTATCTGGTACTTTGAATTCCTTGCGCAATTGTTCAGCCATTTTATTACTATTGTCCACTATAAGCTTGTGTATTGTCTGGTGTAACGACAGGTCCATGTATGGTCTATGTAGCTCCTCCTCCAGGCGTCGCTGGTATTTTAATAACTTTATTTCATCATCAACTTGCTGGAAATCAATCAAAGATTTCGTTATTCAAATTTCAGATTCCAAGATAATTTTCTTGTAAGAATTAAATGTAGCAGATGTTTATTTTATTCTACTGTCTTCCTAACCATTTCTGTTGCATGCGGCAATATCATACAATATTTATATCGCTATTGCAAATTAAATTACATAAAATATCCCTGGACATTATTGGTCAATATGGTATTGGAAACACAGGGAGTAGGCGACAATAAGACATTGTTGGGTATTGTTAGAGACTTAGGGATACCTTCATGCAAAACTGGGAATCTCGTATTAGAGAATCGACTCAAGCATCTTTTTATGTAAATTTCATGTCGTTGGATTTTAAACCATATTTTGATATCATTAATATTAAAAAATAGAGAATTGCTCTAACTAAATTAAGAGCTTCTTCTCATCGTCTTGAAATCGAGACAGGCAGGTGGCACAGGCCACAAAGCATTCCTCGTCAAGAGCGTATATGCCCTACTTGTAATAAGCTTGGTGATGAATATCATTTTCTAATGGAGTGTCGTCTTCTCACTGATTTACGAATAACTTATTTTAAACCATATTTCCGTAATAGATGCTTTACATGCTTAACATGTTTAAAACAGTTGAGAACTGTTAAAATCAGAAAACAGAAGTACTTTAAGGAATTTAGCAATTTTGGTATTTAAAGGATTTGAGTTAGAGAAGTGTCGTTTTTGAAGATACTTTATTAAGTCATATAAAAGGCTACATTTTATATCGGTCAAATTTATCAATTATGTGTACATACGTATTTATGGAATTCCATAGCTGCGTTTTATATATTTGTGGACGACATGGACTATGAACATGATCAACATACTACGACTGTATCACAGGGTATAAAATAGGATACCATTAACAAACTAGCTGTTTCCAGTGTAGCTGTATCACAGGGTATAAAATAGGATACCATTAACAAACTAGCTGTTTCCAGTGTAGCATGTATCATAGGGTATAAAATAGGATACCATTAACAAACTAGCTGTTTCCAGTGTAGCATGTATCATAGGGTATAAAATAGGATACCATTAACAAACTAGCTGTTTCCAGTGTAGCTGTATCATAGGGTATAAAATAGGATACCATTAACAAACTAGCTGTTTCCAGTGTAGCTGTATCATAGGGTATAAAATAGGATACCATTAACAAACTAGCTGTTTCCAGTGTAGCTGTATCATAGGGTATAAAATAGGATACCATTAACAAACTAGCTGTTTCCAGTGTAGCTGTATCATAGGGTATAAAATAGGATACCATTAACAAACTAGCTGTTTCCAGTGTAGCTGTATCATAGGGTATAAAATAGGATACCATTAACAAACTAGCTGTTTCCAGTGTAGCTGTATCATAGGGTATAAAATAGGATACCATTAACAAACTAGCTGTTTCCAGTGTAGCTGTATCATAGGGTATAACATAGGATACCATTAACAAACTAGCTGTTTCCAGTGTAGCATGTATCACAGGGTATAAAATAGGATACCATTAACAAACTAGTTGTTTCCAGTGTAGCATGTATCATAGGGTATAAAATAGGATACCATTAACAAACTAGCTGTTTCCAGTGTAGCATGTATCATAGGGTATAAAATAGGATACCATTAACAAACTACTGTTTCCAGTGTAGCATGTATCATAGGGTATAAAATAGGATACCATTAACAAACTAGCTGTTTCCAGTGTAGCTGTATCATAGGGTATAAAATAGGATACCATTAACAAACTAGCTGTTTCCAGTGTAGCATGTATCATAGGGTATAAAATAGGATACCATTAACAAACTAGCTGTTTCCAGTGTAGCTGTATCATAGGGTATAAAATAGGATACCATTAACAAACTAGCTGTTTCCAGTGTAGCTGTATCATAGGGTATAAAATAGGATACCATTAACAAACTAGCTGTTTCCAGTGTAGCTGTATCATAGGGTATAAAATAGGATACCATTAACAAACTAGCTGTTTCCAGTGTAGCATGTATCACAGGGTATAAAATAGGATACCATTAACAAACTAGTTGTTTCCAGTGTAGCATGTATCATAGGGTATAAAATAGGATACCATTAACAAACTAGCTGTTTCCAGTGTAGCATGTATCATAGGGTATAAAATAGGATACCATTAACAAACTAGCTGTTTCCAGTGTAGCATGTATCATAGGGTATAAAATAGGATACCATTAACAAACTAGCTGTTTCCAGTGTAGCTGTATCATAGGGTATAAAATAGGATACCATTAACAAACTAGCTGTTTCCAGTGTAGCATGTATCACAGGGTATAAAATAGGATACCATTAACAAACTAGTTGTTTCCAGTGTAGCATGTATCATAGGGTATAAAATAGGATACCATTAACAAACTAGCTGTTTCCAGTGTAGCATGTATCATAGGGTATAAAATAGGATACCATTAACAAACTACTGTTTCCAGTGTAGCATGTATCATAGGGTATAAAATAGGATACCATTAACAAACTACTGTTTCCAGTGTAGCATGTATCATAGGGTATAAAATAGGATACCATTAACAAACTAGCTGTTTCCAGTGTAGCATGTATCACAGGGTATAAAATAGGATACCATTAACAAACTAGCTGTTTCCAGTGTAGCTGTATCATAGGGTATAAAATAGGATACCATTAACAAACTAGCTGTTTCCAGTGTAGCATGTATCATAGGGTATAAAATAGGATATTATTAACAAACTAGCTGTTTCCAGTGTAGCTGTATCATAGGGTATAAAATAGGATATTATTAACAAACTAGCTGTTTCCAGTGTAGCTGTATCACAGGGTATAAAATAGGATATTATTAACAAACTAGCTGTTTCCAGTGTAGCTGCATAGGGTATAAAATAGGATATTATTAACAAACTAGCTGTTTCCAGTGTAGCTGTATCATAGGGTATAACATAGGATACCATTAACAAACTAGCTGTTTCCAGTGTAGCATTAATTTACTGGTATGAATTTGTCCTGGTTCGGTATTCACATTCTTAGTTATACGTAAATATTTCTCAATTTACGTATTCTTGAAATATGTAATATATTTTCAGGTTTAAAAGTTCCAGCGTACACAGTGGTATTAAGTTGTATGTGTTTTAACTATTAAGACCACTGCAGAAATACACTGTACTATTATACTATAGTTGAGCATGGGTCATTTTTGACCTACTTCATATGTTATAATGTTTGTTTGTATTTGATGAAATAAAACTACATTCATTGCATTCCCTTCAATGAATATATATGCCTTGTTTTGTATCTAATTTCATTTGAATTTCCTCACTAATGATTTGCAGCCGACAGGCACACTCGAGGAATTCCACAAGGAATGAGGCATCCTCTCTCTCCTTCATGGCAGTGGATTCCATCACACTCGAGAAATTCCACAAGGAATGAGGCATCTTCTCTCTGCTTCATGGCAGTGGATTCCATCACACTCGAGGAATTCCACAAGGAATGAGGCATCTTCTCTCTCCTTCATGGCAGTGCATTCCATCACACTCGAGGACTGAGGCATCTTCTCTCTCCTTCATGGCAGTGCATTCCATCACACTCGAGGAATTCCACAAGGAATGAGGCATCTTCTCTCTCCTTCATGGCAGTGCATTCCATCACACTCGAGGAATGAGGCATCTTCTCTCTCCTTCATGGTAGTGCATTCCATCACACTCGAGGAATTCCACAAGGAATGAGGCATCTTCTCTCTCCTTCATGGCAGTGCATTCCATCACACTCGAGGAATTCCACAAGGAATGAGGCATCTTCTCTCTCCTTCATGGCAGTGCATTCCATCACACTCGAGGAATTCCACAAGGAATGAGGCATCTTCTCTCTCCTTCATGGCAGTGGATTCCATCATACTTGAGGAATTCCACAAGGAATGAGGCATCTTCTCTCTCCTTCATGGCAGTGGATACCATCAGGAACTAATGTTGATAAACTTTCGCAATCAAGTTCAATTGAATTTGTTATGTTATTATGTTATATTTCGGGTTTTACGCCTGCATCAGCACCATTTTGGGCTATATCGCCGGCGGGCAGTGTACCTAACAACACCTTTCCTTGGCAGGCTCCAGCAGTTAAAAACCAGTACTTGGGTGCACCAACCTCCGTAAGAAACTGCCAACTTTTTCATATAAATGAGACACGGCCTGAGCGGGGCTCGAACCCGTGACCATCAGTGATGATAGGTTACAGTGGTATACAAGTCAGCGACCTTAACCACTCGACCACGGAGGCGAACCCGTGACCATCAGTGATGATAGGTTACAGTGGTATACAAGTCAGCGACCTTAACCACTCGACCATGGAGGCGAACCCGTGACCATCAGTGATGATAGGTTACAGTGGTATACAAGTCAGCGACCGTGACCACGGAGGCGGACTCAATTGAATTTGTATCAACTGCCTTCCCATACTGTCTGAGTCTGTCAAATAAGAAACTATCCAGCTTGTTTGTGGAAGGTTGATGGTTCTGCCAGGGTGCCTACCCTCACATTTGAAGACAAGCTGAAATGGGTACCTGTGGTCGTCCGCCACCAAATAAATGGGTCATTTGAAGGGTGTATGCATGGGTTAGAAAGGTAGGTAAGGCTGGATCAACTTTCTCACATAATCAAAGTTACTATTATTTACCTTTGCAGCGAACTCATTCCTGGCTTTCGTGAAACTTTCTTTAGCATTATTCAACACCTGTAGACGATCCTCCAGTCTCTAAAAGACACAAATATGTCACAAAACACATATATAACGGGTGTTGTCGCTATAAATATAAACAGGATATTTTGATTGACAGGTTCTTGATAGTTCTCGGCCATCGCTGACAAATCACTACGTTAATCTCTTTTTGTCAGAAACCAACAGTAATTTCAATTGAAATATCGTAGCCAAATTATGAGGTATTGCAATATAGTTTTTGACATGGTTCCGTCTGATTTACGAAACAAGCATAAATGGCAGGCTTTATTTGGTAATATATACCGGTAGTGGTGTGATGACAAATCCGTTTTCTACTTAATTGTGTCGCAAAACTGTCCAATGTTTAGAAGTTACGTACATGTAAGGTACAACCAGGTTGCTTGTTTAGAAGTTACGTACATGTAAGGTACCTCCAGGTTGCTTGTTTAGAAGTTACGTACATGTAAGGTACCTCCAGGTTGCTTGTTTAGAAGTTACGTACATGTAAGGTACCTCCAGGTTGCTGAGCATTTTATATTTCACAATGATATAGAGTTTGGGATATATTTGCTCATAGAAACTGGCATTTTCTGTGGGAAACTCCTTTTTATTAACAAAAAAGTTGTTGCCTCCTTAAAGTGGCAGTTGCAGTGCTTTTATATTACAAATTGAATGCCAAAATGTATAGTTTTGTATTTTTGGACGGCTTAAAGGAATGCGATTGCTATTCAAAATATCTAATTTTTTTATCTACACCAATGGATGAGCTGATTATTAAACTGTGAGAAGTTCTGTTATCTACAGCAGAGAAAACTCTGTCATCTATGTAGGTTCCTGACACATTATGGACAGCAGTGAAGTTACAAAACATAAATAATGGGCAGAAGTGAAGTTACAAAACACAAATAATGGACAGCAGTGAAGTTACAACACAAATAATGGACAGCAGTGAAGTTACAACACAAATAATGGACAGCAGTGAAGTTACAAAACACAAATAATGGGCAGCAGTGAAGTTACAACACAAATAATGGACAGCAGTGAAGTTACAAAACACAAATAATGGACAGGTATCAACATTAGAAGACACACATTTCATTCAGATTCCACAGCTAATTTCATGTAAATGTGTTTACTATAATATATCATTACTTTATATAATTATCGTTAACATCCCTGATATCTGCCCTCGCCTGTTTCCAGCATTTTTGTATTCACATGATTTTTGTTTACTTCTGGCAAGCGAATGACATCATTACTCTCAAAACAGATGCTTTGGTACTTATGGAGTTCACATATTACTTATCAAAGAGCAAACTGAGTGTAAAGCAGATAAATATTCACATTTTATTTGAAAGTATGCAAATGTTGATGTTTTCATTAATCCCATTTATGTGTAGCCTAAAAATCCCTTAAATAAAGGTAAATATAAAGAAATATGTGTTTGTTTTTGTAAAATGAGAAATTTCATCGTCTGCTCAGGAAGGTCACATGATAGTTATGCGACAATGTCATAATGCGCATTTTACAGGTCAATTCAAATATAGTGTTCCTCTTATAGCTTTTTTGTATGCTAAGTCAGTTTCATCCATTTTTTTCAGATCCAACCTGGCATGTCTATTCACCAAGTGCACTGACAAATGCATATCAGGCTGTTAGAGACATGGGTTTGCCAGTAAAATCGGCAGCAAGACGGTATGGTGTGCCATTCTCCACATTAAGTGACAGGACACAAGTTAGACTGATCTTACCTCCTGTTTAAAACTCTTCATGACCTGACATGTGACCTTCGTGTGCAGGACACACGTTAGACTGATCTTACCTCCTGTTTAAAACTCTTCATGACCTGACATGTGGCCTCCTCCTGAAAATTGTCCTCCTGATAAAATAACTGCTCCATCAGCTCAGGATTCTGTTGTCTACAATACTGGAATACAATTAAAAAAATACTTATGGAATGCCAGTTATGAAAATTGCCCCAGAATGCACCACAGACGATATAAAGGATATTTCTTCCAGCGGGCATGCCTCCCCCCGGGGCCCCCTAGCAATCTCACGTTGAACACCAAAAGAACCATGACAGGTTTGCAGGCCGTAATGCAAAAATGACTCATTTAAAGCATAGTCGTTTCTTAACATACCGCTGGTTCTTAACATACCACTGGTGCTTAACATAACATACCACTGGTTCTTAACATAACATACCACTGGTTCTTAACATAACATACCACTGGTTCTTAACATAACATACCACTGGTTCTTAACATAACATACCACTGGTTCTTAACATACCATACCACTGGTTCTTAACATACCATACCACTGGTTCTTAACATACCACTGGTTCTTAACATACCACTGGTTCTTAACATACCACTGGTTCTTAACATACCACTGGTTCTTAACATAACATACCACTGGTTCTTAACATACCACTGGTTCTTAACATAACATACCACTGGTTCTTAACATACCACTGGTTCTTAACATACCGCTGGTGCTTAACATAACATACCACTGGTTCTTAACATAACATACCACTGGTTCTTAACATAACATACCACTGGTTCTTAACATAACATACCACTGGTTCTTAACATAACATACCACTGGTTCTTAACATACCATACCACTGGTTCTTAACATACCATACCACTGGTTCTTAACATACCACTGGTTCTTAACATACCACTGGTTCTTAACATACCACTGGTTCTTAACATACCACTGGTTCTTAACATAACATACCACTGGTTCTTAACATACCACTGGTTCTTAACATAACATACCACTGGTTCTTAACATACCACTGGTTCTTAACATACCGCTGGTTCTTAACATACCACTGGTTCTTAACATACCGCTGGTTCTTAACATAACATACCACTGGTTCTTAACATACTACTGGTTCTTAACATACCGCTGGTTCTTAACATAACATACCACTGGTTCTTAACATAACATACCACTGGTTCTTAACATAACATACCGCTGGTTCTTAACATAACATACCACTGGTTCTTAACATAACATACCACTGGTTCTTAACATAACATACCACTGGTTCTTAACATACCGCTGGTTCCTAACAAAACATACCACTGTTCTTAACATAACATACCACTGGTTCTTAACATAACATACCACTGGTTCTTAACATAACATACCGCTGGTTCTTAACATAACATACCACTGGTTCTTAAATTAACATACCGCTGGTTCTTAACATAACATACCACTGGTTCTTAACATAACATACCACTAGTTCTTAACATAACATACTGCTGGTTCTTAACATAACATACCACTGGTTCTTAACATAACATACCGCTGGTTCTTAACATAACATACCACTGGTTCTTAACATAACATACCACTGGTTCTTAACATAACATACTGCTGGTTCTTAACATAACATACCACTAGTTCTTAACATACCACTAGTTCTTAACATACCACTGGTTCTTAACATACCATGGAGCACACAAATTTTCAAAACAGGGTCAAATTAAGCCAGCAATCCTTCTTTCCATTGGATCAGTGTTGAGTGTTGACCCAGAAATATAAACATTTGTTGATAATCAACACATCGTAAACTGTCAACGTAAATGGTAAGTAAACCACTTATGAACGATGCTTACATGAATATCAAGTTCCATGTACAGTTACCCGACCCCTTTAATTGAAAACATGCTCCAAATGTCCTTCATATATATTTGTGCTCATTACAAGTTACTGCTTGTCTGTCTGCTATCTGATATATATGAAACTGCTTGTCTGTCTGCTATCTGATATATATGAAACTGCTTGTCTGTCTGCTATCTGATATATATGAAACTGCTTGTCTGTCTGCTATCTGATATATATGAAACTGCTTGTCTGTCTGCTCTCTGATATATATGAAACTGCTTGTCTGTCTGCTCTCTGATATATATGAAACTGCTTGTCTGTCTGCTATCTGATATATATGAAACTGTTTGTCTGTCTGCTATCTGATATATATGAAACTGCTTGTCTGTCTGCTATCTGATATATATGAAACTGCTTGTCGGTCTGCTATCTGATATATATGAAACTGCTTGTCTGTCGGCTCTCTGATATATATGAAACTGCTTTGACCTCGTTTTCAAGTTACTACGTACTTCCTGTGAATGCCAAATATGGACATTAAACAAGAGGTCCGAGACGTACTTATGCTACAGACTTTGTTTTTACCTATTTCTTTTTTCCAAATTTAATATTTTGGGTTTGAAACTAGTGATGACTGGTTGTTAATAGCTCTCACCTTGATATACCCATAATGTGTCCTACCGGGACTTAGAGACAGTAAAGAAATTCTAATAATATACCCCACTACCCAATTATTTGGAACTACCGTCATCAAAATTCTGAAACACTTTTGGTTGTACACAATACAGAACAAAAAGCTCAAATCACATTACCAAAGCAGTTACGACCCTGGCTAACAAGATACAAAATATTATACGTCTTAAAAACTGTCAAAGAAATATACAATATATATATTTACCTGTATAAAGAGTGAAATGGCAACAGGTATATTCCGGATAGCCATGAAGAACTCCCCCTGTGGCATTGTGTCCTTCAACCTCATCAGCACAAAATATACTGAAGAAATATACACACACTCATTATACCTCATACACAACATATAGAAACAACATTACAAGACAAGTTAACAACATTACACGACAAGTGAACAACATTACACAACAAGTTAACAACATTACACAACAAGTTAACAACATTACACAACAAGTTAACAACATTACACAACAAGTTAACAACATTACAAGACAAGTTAACAACATTACACAACAAGTGAACAACATTACACAACAAGTTAACAACATTACACAACAAGTTAACAACATTACACAACAAGTTAACAACATTACACAACAAGTTAACAACATTACAAGACAAGTTAACAACATTACAAGACAAGTTAACAACATTACACGACAAGTTAACAACATTACACGACAAGTTAACAACATTACACAACAAGTTAACAACATTACACAACAAGTTAACAACATTACACAACAAGTTAACAACATTACACAACAAGTTAACAACATTACACAACAAGTTAACAACATTACACAACAAGTTAACAACATTACACAACAAGTTAACAACATTACACAACAAGTTAACAACATTACAAGACAAGTTAACAACATTACACAACATTACAAGACAAGTTAACAACATTACAAGACAAGTTAACAACATTACACAACAAGTTAACAACATTACAAGACAAGTTAACAACATTACACAACATTACAAGACAAGTTAACAACATTACACAACAAGTTAACAACACTATAGGACAGGCGGCTAACAACATTCATATAAACAATATTTATTTCTGTGAAAATATTTAATCTAGTATTCATAATATGTACATATATAGGATTGAGGAGAAAGCAAACTGCTTCTGTGGTTGGCTCTTTCCTAACATTAGACAAGTTAACATGATTACATGACAAGACAAGTTAATCATTTTATTCAAATAGAAATATGCTTCAAAATGCATTAACTGCCAGCAGTGAAACCACTTACTCAAATCTGTATCCCCACTGTCTATAGCCTTGGTTAGAGCTATGTGTTCCCTTTTCATCTGTAGCAATAGTGGCACCTGACGAGCGGCCTTCGGTTCATAGTCTAATAACTGAAGTCAATAAAAAAAACATAGTCTATAGTCTAAAGCTTAAAGTCCCATCTGAAACACTGTTAATTTTATTACTCTGGATTACCCTCCAACGCGTTAACCACTGGACTACAGACCCGTCTGTTTAAGTGCTATAAGTCTGCAATAACATAGGTTCGATCTCTGGATTACCCTCCAACGCGTTAACCACTGGACTACAGACCCGTCTGTTTAAGTGCTATAAGTCTGCAATAACATAGGTTCGATCTCTGGATTACCCTACAACGCGTTAACCACTGGACTACAGACCCGTCTGTTTAAGTGCTATAAGTCTGCAATAACATAGGTTCGATCTCTGGATTACCAGTCCCAACGCGTTAACCACTGGACTACAGACCCGTCTGTTTAAGTGCTATAAGTCTGCAATAACATAGGTTCGATCTCTGGATTACCATCCAACGCGTTAACCACTGGACTACAGACCTGTCTGTTTAAGTGCTACGAGTCTGCAATAACATACATCCAACGCATTAACCACTGGACTACAGACCCGTCTGTTTAAGTGCTATAAGTCTGCAATAACATAGGTTCGATCTCTGGATTACCCTCCAACGCGTTAACCACTGGACTACAGACCCGTCTGTTTAAGTGCTATAAGTCTGCAATAACATAGGTTCGATCTCTGGATTACCAGTCCAACGCGTTAACCACTGGACTACAGACCCGTCTGTTTAAGTGCTATAAGTCTGCAATAACATAGGTTCGATCTCTGGATTACCCTCCAACGCGTTAACCACTGGACTACAGACCCGTCTGTTTAAGTGCTATAAGTCTGCAATAACATAGGTTCGATCTCTGGATTACCAGTCCAACGCGTTAACCACTGGACTACAGACCCGTCTGTTTAAGTGCTATAAGTCTGCAATAACATAGGTTCGATCTCTGGATTACCCTCCAACGCGTTAACCACTGGACTACAGACCCGTCTGTTTAAGTGCTATAAGTCTGCAATAACATAGGTTCGATCTCTGGATTACCATCCAACGCGTTAACCACTGGACTACAGACCTGTCTGTTTAAGTGCTACGAGTCTGCAATAACATACATCCAACGCGTTAACCACTGGACTACAGACCCGTCTGTTTAAGTGCTATGAGTCTGCAACAACATAGGTTCGATCTCTGGATTACCCTCCAACGCGTTAACCACTGGACTACATGTCCATCTGTTTAAGTTCTATGAGTCTGCAACAACATAGGTTCGATCTCTGGATTACCCTCCAACGCGTTAACCACTGGACTACAGACCCGTCTGTTTAAGTGCTATGAGTCTGCAACAACATAGGTTCGATCTCTGGATTACCCTCCAACGCGTTAACCACTGGACTACATGTCCATCTGTTTAAGTTCTATGAGTCTGCAACAACATAGGTTCGATCTCTGGATTACCCTCCAACGCGTTAACCACTGGACTACATGTCCATCTGTTTAAGTTCTATGAGTCTGCAACAACATAGGTTCGATCTCTGGATTACCCTCCAACGCGTTAACCACTGGACTACAGACCCGTCTGTTTAAGTTCTATGAGTCTGCAACAACATAGGTTCGATCTCTGGATTACACTCCAACGCGTTAACCACTGGACTACAGACCCGTCTGTTTAAGTGCTATGAGTCTGCAACAACATAGGTTCGATCTCTGGATTACCCTCCAATGCGTTAACCACTGGACTACATGTTCATCTGTTTAAGTTCTATGAGTCTGCAACAACATAGGTTCGATCTCTGGATTACCCTCCAACGCGTTAACCACTGGACTACAGACCCGTCTGTTTAAGTGCTATGAGTCTGCAACAACATACATTTACATGTATATTATCGATTTAGCAGAATACAATTGTGCCATGTTGGATAATTAGCAGCGGTTATGCTACATGCTAAATATCAAAGATCTGTGCATGGCGATTGATTTCTGACAAGACACTTTAGGAAGATTTACTGCGTAATTCTATAGGAAATATAGCAAACAGGCTTCCCCACCCACTGCCAACAAAGTTTTTTAAAGAAACGATACGACTCAGCAAAATGTAGAGACCATCATCTAATAATGTCCACACAAAATGTCATCATATTTGACATTTATAGCACTCCTTTGACTTAGTTTTAACACATGGTGACCTAATTTGAGCACTAATGAAAGTGGACCAGCCAATGAACATTGCTATGAAGTTTGTTGATGTGGTTCAGGAAATTTCATTTGAAGCAAAATGTTGACGCCGACGAAGTACAACCACGGACACAGGGTGATCACAAAAACCCAAAGATGAGCAAAAAACTGTTCAATGAGTGTAAATACCCTGATAGCTAGGTCAGTTCTGCCGCACTCGAGAGCTTTACTGGCAATGTCTGAGTACGAGACCCCCGGCGTGTCTCCCATCTTGTCACGAATTGCGTATGCCACTTGTTCATCATCCTCAGTCTTCTGCAGAACCTGTCCATGAACAAAAGTTGTAGAACTTGCTTCAGAATCAAACTTGAATCAATTAGAATAGACAAATTATAAATCAAGTTACTTACAGAACCGTGCCGACATTTGTTTGGTTTAAACATAATTATTTTCTATCATGTACTGGTTATTTACAACAATTAAAATAAGGAATTGGACAGAAAGCTATACAGTTTATGGTTGTCCTCTCCATTTGTTTGTTGTAAAATGTTTTGAAGAACTGGTAAAATATAGCCACCTCAAAGTGTGTCCATCCACCTTGACCTGACACAGCTAAGACATGCACTCTGCTGATCAGGTCAGTATGGTGAACATTACAACATGCTTCTAGTGGTTAGAGAGCTATGCAATGTGACCTTGACCGACAATGGTTGAACCCTGCGCTATGCACAACGTCTAAATATGATGACCGTTTGTACCATGTTATTTCAAAATTGATGAAGTGGTCCAAGAGATGTGAAGCGGACAAAAACATTAAGCATCCGACATTTGACCTCTAAGTGTTACCTTGACCTTAAACCAACATGTCTTAAATCAGCAATCTGTAAATCGAGGACACAATTTCAGACAGACAGACACACCAACATTTGGTTTATGGGCTAAAATATTTTAGTCCAGAGGGGGGGTTTAAGGGCTTATAATATGCTACTAATTAGCCCCTAATCATAATTACGTAGGGCTATTCAAATAAAAGTATTCAACTGAAAAGTTAGCCAAAGTTAGCCCCTAAACACCTAATGTTTTCCCGGACAGACGGACAGACATACGGACGGATGTACGTGACAGACAGAAAGACATATGCAGCGGCTTAGCCACAGACATAATGTTAAATGAAAACTATTAATAGTAACAAGTGAAGCGACTTATCCACAAACAAACCTTAAAACACCAAATAATGAAACGTTAGGCACCTCAATGCCCTTATTTAAAATACACGATGCAATAAGCTGCTTGGACAAAAACTAACGTTAAGCATCACATCTACACAGGGAGACGCCTGGGGTGTTGCAGCAGCATCTATGGTGACGCCTGGGGTGTTGCAGCAGTTCTCCACACTTTCCTAACAATGGTGGCGATGTCTTTAGGCAAGCCACTTCAATCCACATTGCCTCTTCTCTCTACCTCATATATTCCATCAATTAATCAAATGTTGTTAAAACTTGTTTCGCAATCGATCAAAATTAAAATTTGTATAATTATAAATTTATAACTACGGTATTATTGTAGTAAGTTATATGCTACATTACCTTGTAACATGCCCAGTGAGCAAGTATCTGGCTGGTTCCCTCCCGTATATTATTGTAGTAAGTTATATGCTACATTACCTTGTAACATGCCCAGTGAGCAAGTATCTGGCTGGTTCCCTCCCGTATATTATTGTAGTAAGTTATATGCAACATTACCTTGTAACATGCCCAGTGAGCAAGTATCTGGCTGGTTCCCTCCCATATATTATTGTAGTTTTATGCTACATTACCTTGTAACATGCCCAGTGAGCAAGTATCTGGCTGGTTCCCTCCCATATATTATTGTAGTTTTATGCTACATTACCTTGTAACATGCCCAGTGAGCAAGTATCTGGCTGGTTCCCTCCCGTATATTATTGTAGTAAGTTATATGCTACATTACCTTGTAACATGCCCAGTGAGCAAGTATCTGGCTGGTTCCCTCCCGTATATTATTGTAGTTATATGCTACATTACCTTGTAACATGCCCAGTGAGCAAGTATCTGGCTGGTTCCCTCCCGTATATAATTGTAGTAAGTTTTATGCTACATTACCTTGTAACATGCCCAGTGAGCAAGTATCTGGCTGGTTCCCTCCCATATATTATTGTAGTAAGTTATATGCTACATTACCTTGTAACATGCCCAGTGAGCAAGTATCCGGCTGGTTCCCTCCCATATATTATTGTAGTTTTATGCTACATTACCTTGTAACATGCCCAGTGAGCAAGTATCTGGCTGGTTCCCTCCAGTATATTATTGTAGTAAGTTATATGCTACATTACCTTGTAACATGCCCACTGAGCAAGTATCTGGCTGGTTCCCTCCTGTATATTATTGTAGTAAGTTATATGCTACATTACCTTGTAACATGCCCAGTGAGCAAGTATCTGGCTGGTTCCCTCCTGTATATTATTGTAGTAAGTTATATGCTACATTACCTTGTAACATGCCCAGTGAGCAAGTATCTGGCTGGTTCCCTCCCGTATATTATTGTAGTAAGTTATATGCAACATTACCTTGTAACATGCCCAGTGAGCAAGTATCCGGCTGGTTCCCTCCCATATATTATTGTAGTAAGTTATATGCAACATTACCTTGTAACATGCCCAGTGAGCAAGTATCCGGCTGGTTCCCTCCCATATATTATTGTAGTTATATGCTACATTACCTTGTAACATGCCCAGTGAGCAAGTATCCAGCTGGTTCCCTCCCGTATATTATTGTAGTAAGTTCTATGCTACATTACCTTGTAACATGCCCACTGAGCAAGTATCAGGCTGGTTCCCTCCCGTATATTATTGTAGTTATATGCTACATTACCTTGTAACATGCCCAGTGAGCAAGTATCCGGCTGGTTCCCTCCCGTATATTATTGTAGTTATATGCTACATTACCTTGTAACATGCCCAGTGAGCAAGTATCTGGCTGGTTCCCTCCTGTATATTATTGTAGTAAGTTATATGCTACATTACCTTGTAACATGCCCAGTGAGCAAGTATCTGGCTGGTTCCCTCCTGTATATTATTGTAGTAAGTTCTATGCTACATTACCTTGTAACATGCCCACTGAGCAAGTATCAGGCTGGTTCCCTCCCGTATATTATTGTAGTTATATGCTACATTACCTTGTAACATGCCCAGTGAGCAAGTATCCGGCTGGTTCCCTCCCGTATATTATTGTAGTTATATGCTACATTACCTTGTAACATGCCCAGTGAGCAAGTATCTGGCTGGTTCCCTCCTGTATATTATTGTAGTAAGTTATATGCTACATTACCTTGTAACATGCCCAGTGAGCAAGTATCTGGCTGGTTCCCTCCTGTATATTATTGTAGTAAGTTCTATGCTACATTACCTTGTAACATGCCCACTGAGCAAGTATCAGGCTGGTTCCCTCCCGTATATTATTGTAGTTATATGCTACATTACCTTGTAACATGCCCAGTGAGCAAGTATCCGGCTGGTTCCCTCCCGTATATTATTGTAGTTATATGCTACATTACCTTGTAACATGCCCAGTGAGCAAGTATCTGGCTGGTTCCCTCCTGTATATTATTGTAGTAAGTTATATGCTACATTACCTTGTAACATGCCCAGTGAGCAAGTATCCGGCTGGATCCCTCCCGTATATTATTGTAGTTATATGCTACATTACCTTGTAACATGCCCAGTGAGCAAGTATCTGGCTGGTTCCCTCCTGTATATTATTGTAGTAAGTTATATGCTACATTACCTTGTAACATGCCCAGTGAGCAAGTATCTGGCTGGTTCCCTCCTGTATATTATTGTAGTAAGTTATATGCTATATTACCTTGTAACATGCCCAGTGAGCAAGTATCCGGCGGCTGGTTCCCTCCAGTATATATTGTAGTTATATGCTACATTACCTTGTAACATGCCCAGTGATCAAGTATCTGGCTGGTTCCCTCCCGTATATTATTGTAGTAAGTTATATGCTACATTACCTTGTAACATGCCCAGTGAGCAAGTATCCGACTGGTTCCCCCCATATATTATTGTAGTAAGTTATATGCTACATTACCTTGTAACATGCCCAGTGATCAAGTATCTGGCTGGTTCCCTCCCGTATATTATTGTAGTACGTTATATGCTACATTACCTTGTAACATGCCCAGTGATCAAGTATCTGGCTGGTTCCCTCCTGTATATTATTGTAGTACGTTATATGCTACATTATCTTGTAACATGCCCAGTGAGCAAGTATCCGGCTGGTTCCGTTCTGTATATTATTGTAGTTATATGCTACATTACCTTGTAACATGCCCAGTGAGCAAGTATCCGGCTGGTTCCCTCCCGTATATTATTGTAGTACGTTATATGCTACATTACCTTGTAACATGCCCAGTGAGCAAGTATCCGGCTGGTTCCCCCCGTATATTATTGTAGTAAGCTATATGCTACATTACCTTGTAACATGCCCAGTGAGCAAGTATCCGGCGGCTGGTTCCCTCCAGTATATATTGTAGTTATATGCTACATTACCTTGTAACATGCCCAGTGATCAAGTATCTGGCTGGTTCCCTCCCGTATATTATTGTAGTAAGTTATATGCTACATTACCTTGTAACATGCCCAGTGAGCAAGTATCCGACTGGTTCCCCCCATATATTATTGTAGTAAGTTATATGCTACATTACCTTGTAACATGCCCAGTGATCAAGTATCTGGCTGGTTCCCTCCCGTATATTATTGTAGTACGTTATATGCTACATTACCTTGTAACATGCCCAGTGATCAAGTATCTGGCTGGTTCCCTCCTGTATATTATTGTAGTACGTTATATGCTACATTATCTTGTAACATGCCCAGTGAGCAAGTATCCGGCTGGTTCCGTTCTGTATATTATTGTAGTTATATGCTACATTACCTTGTAACATGCCCAGTGAGCAAGTATCCGGCTGGTTCCCTCCCGTATATTATTGTAGTACGTTATATGCTACATTACCTTGTAACATGCCCAGTGATCAAGTATCTGGCTGGTTCCCTCCTGTATATTATTGTAGTACGCTATATGCTACATTATCTTGTAACATGCCCAGTGAGCAAGTATCCGACTGGTTCCCTCTCGTATATTATATGCTACATTACCTTGTAACATGCCCAGATAGCAAGTATCCGGCTGGTTCCCTCTCGTATATTATATGCTACATTACCTTGTAACATGCCCAGTGAGCAAGTATCCGGCTGGATCCCTCAGACTCTGGAAGCTTCAGATATTGACATATCCTGATGGCCAGGTAGAAGTATTTTCTCAGTACAAGTCTGTCTATCAATACAGGCATTGTGAGGTGCTCCAATCTTACATACAGTTCAGGATTTAAATAAAATTATACATGTAGTATTTCAACAAACAAATAGTCAGTTGACGGGATTCATGCAATAGACAATGCAATGGATAACGTAGCCTGGGTTCCAGTCTATGGATTTTTCACTTTTTAACTTCTGGCAAAATGACAGATATTATCAGAAACTCAATACGGCCTAATTAATAGTCTCTGTGCTAAAATATATTTATTTGACTGACCAGTTATATGTTATATTTCGGGTTTTACGCCTGCATCAGCACCATTTTGGGCTATATCGCCGGCGGGCAGTTTACCTAACGACACCTTTCCTGGGCACGCTCCAACGGTTAATCAGTACTTGGGTGCACCAACCTCCGTAAGAAACTGCCAACTTTTTTATATAAATGAGACACGGTCTGAGCGGGGCTCGAACCCGTGACCATCAGTGATGAATAGGTTACAGTGGTATACAAGTCAGCGACCTTAACCACTCGACCACGGAGGCGGACTTGACTGACTAGGTAAATTATATTGATGCCTGTTCCCAGGCTATGGACAGCGCTGCGTTTCCAAGGAAATCAATATAGGGAGAGGTTTATAGCAAACATTTTTTATCGTTTTGTTTTTGCGTTCACACCAACAGCTTGGGTCATACTGCGACTCTCCAGCTGTTATTAGTGAAGGAAGACCCTGTGCGCCAATCCGAAGAGTATTCAGACAAGCTCGGGCACCCAGATACAACCACCGACTTTCCACACACAAGCTGGATAACTTACCTGTATCCTATCTTCTGATAAATACAGGTTGACTGCTTAATACAGGTTGATATACAGGCTGGCTGCTTAATACAGGTTGCCTGCTTAATACAGGTTGGTTGCTTAATACAGGTTGATATACAGGCTGGCTGCTTAATACAGGTTGCCTTAATGCAGGTTGGCTGCTTAATGCAGGTTGGTTGCTTAATGCAGGCTGGCTGCTTAATGCAGGTTGGTTGCTTAATGCAGGTTGGCTGCTTAATACAGGTTGGCTGCTAAATACAGGTTGACTGCTTAATACAGGTTGATATACAGGCTGGCTGCTTAATACAGGTTGCCTGCTTATACAGGTTGGTTGCTTAATGCAGGTTGGCTGCTTAATGCAGGTTGGTTGCTTAATGCAGGTTGGCTGCTTAATGCATGTTGGCTGCTTAATACAGGTTGGCTGCTTAATACAGGTTGGTTGCTTAATGCAGGTTGGCTACTTAATACAGGCAGGCTATTCTATACAGGCTGGCTGCTTAATACAAGTTGACTGATTAATACAGGTTTGACTGTATCTATATATTATAAAGGATACTGTGAGTAGGTGAGTGGTATTCCTATGTTGGCTTGTCGTACTTGATTGAGAATCCGCAGCATTTGGCACATGTTGAAGAATGGTTCTGGATTATAGTCTGTAAGAAAGCACTTCCCAAACGTAGCGGCCTGCAATGGACATTTTCATTCCAACTAATTAACAAAAGATGTCAGTAGATATCTGAGCTTGTTGTCGAGGAAACAAGAGATGTCAGTAGATATCGGAGCATGTCGTTGGGGAAACAAGAGATGTCAGTAGATATCGGAGCGTGTCGTTGGGGAAGCAAGAGATGTTATAAATATAGGAGATTGTTGGCAGGGAAACAAGATATGTCAGTAGATATCGGAGCTTGTCATCGAGGAGGCAAGATATGTCAGTAGATATTGGAGCTTGTCATCGAGGAGGCAAGAGATGTCAGTAGATATCGGAGCTTGTCATCGAGGAGGCAAGATATGTCAGTAGATATTGGAGCTTGTCATCGAGGAGGCAAGAGATGTCAGTAGATATCGGAGCTTGTCATCGAGGAGGCAAGATATGTCAGTAGATATTGGAGCTTGTCATCGAGGAGGCAAGAGATGTCAGTAGATATCGGAGCTTGTCATCGAGGAGGCAAGATATGTCAGTAGATATTGGAGCTTGTCATCGAGGAGGCAAGAGATGTCAGTAGATATCGGAGCTTGTCATCGAGGAGGCAAGATATGTCAGTAGATATTGGAGCTTGTCATCGAGGAGGCAAGAGATGTCAGTAGATATCGGAGCTTGTCATCGAGGAGGCAAGATATGTCAGTAGATATTGGAGCTTGTCATCGAGGAGGCAAGAGATGTCAGTAGATATCGGAGCTTGTCATCGAGGAGGCAAGATATGTCAGTAGATATCGGAGCTTGTCATCGAGGAGGCAAGAGATGTCAGTAGATATCGGAGCTTGTCATTGAGGAGGCAAGATATGTCAGTAGATATCAGAGCTTGTCATTGAGGAGGCAAGAGATGTCAGTAAATATCTAAGCTTGTCATTGGGGAAGCAAGAGATGTCAGTAGATATCGGAGCTTGTCATTGGGGAAGCAAGAGATATCAGTAGATATCTAAGCTTGTCATTGGGGAAGCAAGAGATATCAGTAAATATCTAAGCTTGTCATTGGGGAAGCAACAGATGTCAGTAGATATCTAAGCTTGTCATTGGGGAAGCAACAGATGTCAGTAAATATCTAAGCTTGTCATCGGGGAAGCAGGATTTCAATAGATATCGAAAATTGTTGTTAGGGAAGAAAGAGCTGCCAGTAGAGCTTGTCGTCGAGGAAGCAAAGTGGAAGAGATGTGTAACCAACATTGCACATGTATATCTAACAACTAACCTTGCACACATATATCTAACAACTAACCATGCACATGTATATCTAACAACTAACCATGCACATGAATATCTAACAACTAACCTTGCACACGTATATCTAACAACTAACCTTGCACACATATATCTAACAACTAACCATGCACATGTATATCTAACAACTAACCATGCACATGTATATCTAACAACTAACCTTGCACATGTATATCTAACAACTAACCTTGCACATGTATATCTAACAACTAACCATGCACATGTATATCTAACAACTAACCTTGCACATGTATATCTAACAACTAACCTTGCACATGTATATCTAACAACTAACCTTGCACATGTATATCTAACAACTAACCATGCACATGTATATCTAACAACTAACCTTGCACACATATATCTAACAACTAACCATGCACATGTATATCTAACAACTAACCATGCACATGTATATCTAACAACTAACCATGCACATGTATATCTAACAACTAACCATGCACACGTATATCTAACAACTAACCTTGCACACGTATATCTAACAACTAACCTTGCACATGTATATCTAACAACTAACCATGCACACGTATATCTAACAACTAACCATGCACTATATCTAACAACTAACCTTGCACACATATATCTAACAACTAACCATGCACATGTATATCTAACAACTAACCATGCACATGTATATCTAACAACTAACCATGCACATGTATATCTAACAACTAACCTTGTACACATATATCTAACAACTAACCATGCACATGTATATCTAACAACTAACCTTGCACATGTATATCTAACAACTAACCATGCACACATATATCTAACAACTAACCTTGCACATGTATATCTAACAACTAACCTTGCACACATATATCTAACAACTAACCTTGCACATGTATATCTAACAACTAACCTTGCACACATATATCTAACAACTAACCATGCACATGTATATCTAACAACTAACCTTGCACACGTATATCTAACAACTAACCATGCACATGAATATCTAACAACTAACCTTGCACACGTATATCTAACAACTAACCTTGCACACGTATATCTAACAACTAACCATGCACATGTATATCTAACAACTAACCATGCACATGTATATCTAACAACTAACCTTGCACATGTATATCTAACAACTAACCTTGCACATATATATCTAACAACTAACCATGCACATGTATATCTAACAACTAACCTTGCACATGTATATCTAACACCTAACCATGCACATGTATATCTAACAACTAACCTTGCACATGTATATCTAACAACTAACCATGCACATGTATATCTAACAACTAACCTTGCACACGTATATCTAACAACTAACCATGCACATGTATATCTAACAACTAACCATGCACATGTATATCTAACAACTAACCATGCACATGTATATCTAACAACTAACCATGCACATGTATATCTAACAACTAACCATGCACATGTATATCTAACAACTAACCATGCACATGTATATCTAACAACTAACCATGCACACGTATATCTAACAACTAACCTTGCACACGTATATCTAACAACTAACCTTGCACATGTATATCTAACAACTAACCATGCACACGTATATCTAACAACTAACCATGCACTATATCTAACAACTAACCTTGCACACATATATCTAACAACTAACCATGCACACGTATATCTAACAACTAACCATGCACATGTATATCTAACAACTAACCATGCACATGTATATCTAACAACTAACCTTGTACACATATATCTAACAACTAACCATGCACATGTATATCTAACAACTAACCTTGCACATGTATATCTAACAACTAACCATGCACACATATATCTAACAACTAACCTTGCACATGTATATCTAACAACTAACCTTGCACACATATATCTAACAACTAACCTTGCACATGTATATCTAACAACTAACCTTGCACACATATATCTAACAACTAACCATGCACATGTATATCTAACAACTAACCTTGCACACGTATATCTAACAACTAACCATGCACATGAATATCTAACAACTAACCTTGCACACGTATATCTAACAACTAACCTTGCACACGTATATCTAACAACTAACCATGCACATGTATATCTAACAACTAACCATGCACATGTATATCTAACAACTAACCTTGCACATGTATATCTAACAACTAACCTTGCACATATATATCTAACAACTAACCATGCACATGTATATCTAACAACTAACCTTGCACATGTATATCTAACAACTAACCATGCACATGTATATCTAACAACTAACCTTGCACATGTATATCTAACAACTAACCATGCACATGTATATCTAACAACTAACCTTGCACACGTATATCTAACAACTAACCATGCACATGTATATCTAACAACTAACCATGCACATGTATATCTAACAACTAACCATGCACATGTATATCTAACAACTAACCATGCACACGTATATCTAACAACTAACTATGCACACGTATATCTAACAACTAACCTTGCACACATATATCTAACAACTAACCTTGCACATGTATATCTAACAACTAACCATGCACACGTATATCTAACAACTAACCATGCACATGTATATCTAACAACTAACCTTGCACACATATATCTAACAACTAACCATGCACACGTATATCTAACAACTAACCATGCACATGTATATCTAACAACTAACCATGCACATGTATATCTAACAACTAACCTTGTACACATATATCTAACAACTAACCATGCACACATATATCTAACAACTAACCTTGCACATGTATATCTAACAACTAACCTTGCACACATATATCTAACAACTAACCTTGCACATGTATATCTAACAACTAACCTTGCACACATATATCTAACAACTAACCTTGCACACATATATCTAACAACTAACCTTGCACACATATATCTAACAACTAACCTTGCACACATATATCTAACAACTAACCTTGCACATGTATATCTAACAACTAACCTTGCACATGTATATCTAACAACTAACCTTGCACATGTATATCTAACAACTAACCTTGCACATGTATATCTAACAACTAACCTTGCACACGTATATCTAACAACTAACCTTGCACATGTATATCTAACAACTAACCTTGCACATGTATATCTAACAACTAACCATGCACATGTATATCTAACAACTAACCTTGCACATGTATATCTAACAACTAACTATGCACATGTATATCTAACAACTAACCTTGCACACGTATATCTAACAACTAACCTTGCACACGTATATCTAACAACTAACCTTGCACATGTATATCTAACAACTAACCTTGCACATGTATATCTAACAACTAACCATGCACACGTATATCTAACAACTAACCATGCACATGTATATCTAACAACTAACCATGCACATGTATATCTAACAACTAACCTTGCACACGTATATCTAACAACTAACCTTGCACATGTATATCTAACAACTAACCTTGCACATGTATATCTAACAACTAACCATGCACATGTATATCTAACAACTAACCATGCACATGTATATCTAACAACTAACCTTGCACATGTATATCTAACAACTAACCTTGCACATGTATATCTAACAACTAACCATGCACATGTATATCTAACAACTAACCATGCACATGTATATCTAACAACTAACCTTGCACACATATATCTAACCTTGCACACGTATATCTAACAACTAACCTTGCACATGTATATCTAACAACTAACCATGCACATGTATATCTAACAACTAACCTTGCACATGTATATCTAACAACTAACCATGCACATGTATATCTAACAACTAACCTTGCACATGTATATCTAACAACTAACCTTGCACATGTATATCTAACAACTAACCATGCACATGTATATCTAACAACTAACCATGCACATGTATATCTAACAACTAACCATGCACACGTATATCTAACCTTGCACACGTATATCTAACAACTAACCTTGCACACATATATCTAACAACTAACCATGCACACGTATATCTAACCTTGCACACGTATATCTAACAACTAACCTTGCACATGTATATCTAACAACTAACCTTGCACACGTATATCTAACAACTAACCATGCACATGTATATCTAACAACTAACCTTGAACACGTATATCTAACAACTAACATTGCACACATATATCTAACAACTAACCATGCACATGTATATCTAACAACTAACCTTGCACATGTATATCTAACAACTAACCTTGCACATGTATATCTAACAACTAACCTTGCACACATATATCTAACAACTAACCATGCACACGTATATCTAACAACTAACCTTGCACATGTATATCTAACAACTAACCTTGCACACGTATATCTAACAACTAACCATGCACATGTATATCTAACAACTAACCTTGAACACGTATATCTAACAACTAACATTGCACACATATATCTAACAACTAACCATGCACATGTATATCTAACAACTAACCTTGCACATGTATATCTAACAACTAACCTTGCACACGTATATCTAACAACTAACCTTGCACACGTATATCTAACAACTAACCTTGCACACGTATATCTAACAACTAACCTTGCATACGTATATCTAACCTTGCACATGTATATCTAACAACTAACCTTGCACACGTATATCTAACAACTAACCTTGCACATGTATATCTAACCTTGCACACGTATATCTAACAACTAACCTTGCACATGTATATCTAACAACTAACCTTGCATACATATATCTAACAACTAACCATGCACACATATATCTAACAACTAACCTTGAACACGTATATCTAACAACTAACCATGCACATGTATATCTAACAACTAACCTTGCACACATATATCTAACAACTAACCTTGAGCATGTATATCTAACAACTAACCATGCACATGTATATCTAACAACTAACCATGCACACGTATATCTAACAACTAACCATGCACATGTATATCTAACAACTAACATTGCACACGTATATCTAACAACTAACCATGCACATGTATATCTAACAACTAACATTGCACATGTATATCTAACCTTGCACACGTATATCTAACAACTAATCATGCACATGTATATCTAACAACTAACCTTGCACATGTATATCTAACAACTAACCTTGCACATGTATATCTAACAACTAACCATGCACATGTATATCTAACAACTAACCATGCACACGTATATCTAACAACTAACATTGCACATGTATATCTAACCTTGCACACGTATATCTAACAACTAACCTTGCACACATATATCTAACAACTAACCTTGCACATGTATATCTAACAACTAACCTTGCACACGTATATCTAACAACTAACCTTGCACATGTATATCTAACAACTAACCATGCACATGTATATCTAACAACTAACCTTGCACACATATATCTAACAACTAACCTTGCACATGTATATCTAACAACTAACCTTGCACATGTATATCTAACAACTAACCATGCACATGTATATCTAACAACTAACCTTGCACATGTATATCTAACAACTAACTATGCACATGTATATCTAACAACTAACCTTGCACACGTATATCTAACAACTAACCTTGCACACGTATATCTAACAACTAACCTTGCACATGTATATCTAACAACTAACCTTGCACATGTATATCTAACAACTAACCATGCACATGTATATCTAACAACTAACCATGCACACGTATATCTAACAACTAACCATGCACACGTATATCTAACAACTAACCATGCACATGTATATCTAACAACTAACCTTGCACACGCATATCTAACAACTAACCTTGCACATGTATATCTAACAACTAACCTTGCACATGTATATCTAACAACTAACCATGCACATGTATATCTAACAACTAACCATGCACATGTATATCTAACAACTAACCTTGCACATGTATATCTAACAACTAACCTTGCACATGTATATCTAACAACTAACCATGCACATGTATATCTAACAACTAACCATGCACATGTATATCTAACAACTAACCTTGCACATGTATATCTAACAACTAACCATGCACATGTATATCTAACAACTAACCTTGCACATGTATAACTAACAACTAACCTTGCACATGTATATCTAACAACTAACCATGCACATGTATATCTAACAACTAACCATGCACATGTATATCTAACAACTAACCATGCACACGTATATCTAACCTTACACACGTATATCTAACAACTAACCTTGCACATGTATATCTAACAACTAACCTTGCATACGTATATCTAACAACTAACCTTGAACACGTATATCTAACAACTAACCATGCACATGTATATCTAACAACTAACCATGCACATGTATATCTAACAACTAACCATGCACATGTATATCTAACAACTAACCTTGCACATGTATATCTAACAACTAACCTTGCACACGTATATCTAACAACTAACCTTGCACACGTATATCTAACAACTAACCTTGCACACGTATATCTAACAACTAACCTTGCATACGTATATCTAACCTTGCACATGTATATCTAACAACTAACCTTGCACACGTATATCTAACAACTAACCTTGCACATGTATATCTAACCTTGCACACGTATATCTAACAACTAACCTTGCACATGTATATCTAACAACTAACCTTGCATACGTATATCTAACAACTAACCATGCACACATATATCTAACAACTAACCTTGCACACGTATATCTAACAACTAACCATGCACATGTATATCTAACAACTAACCTTGCACACATATATCTAACAACTAACCTTGAGCATGTATATCTAACAACTAACCATGCACATGTATATCTAACAACTAACCATGCACACGTATATCTAACAACTAACCATGCACATGTATATCTAACAACTAACCATGCACATGTATATCTAACAACTAACCTTGCACACGTATATCTAACAACTAACCTTGCACACGTATATCTAACAACTAACCTTGCACATCTAACAACTAACATTGCACATGTATATCTAACCTTGCACACGTATATCTAACAACTAACCATGCACACGTATATCTAACAACTAACCTTGCACATCTAACAACTAACATTGCACATGTATATCTAACCTTGCACACGTATATCTAACAACTAACCATGCACATGTATATCTAACAACTAACCTTGCACATGTATATCTAACAACTAACCTTGCACATGTATATCTAACAACTAACCATGCACATGTATATCTAACAACTAACCATGCACACGTATATCTAACAACTAACATTGCACATGTATATCTAACCTTGCACACGTATATCTAACAACTAATCTTGCACACATATATCTAACAACTAACCTTGCACACGTATATCAAACAACTAACCTTGAGCAGTGCCCTCTGCTTTGTGGGTTCTATTTCATGTCCAGCAGCCTGTATACACTGTGACACTGCCATATCCAGGTTGTCTTTAATCGTACGAATGTACTCATCAGCACGCTGGCTCTCTCTCTACAATTGAAAGCAATTATGTGCAGCATTTCCTTCAATGTGGCAGAGAGCGTCATACCCACTAGTACAAAGTCTGTATTCTGTCAATCTCCTTCACTGGGACGGGGCGTCATACCCACTAGTACAAAGTCTGGGACGGGGCGTTTGTTTTTCAGGTTTAAAGTCGTACCAACAGCTTAGGTCATATAACTATCATTGGTGGAGGAAGACCTCCGGCACCTTTTACAAACCAGCTGTATGACTTCCTCACTTGAAAGAATATTACACCCCTCCATGGATTCAAACCCATAGTGGTTAACGGCAGTGGTTTGAAATAAACAGCGAGGGACACACCCAGTTGATACAGTAACCCACGTTCAATATCTGGTTGTTTTGTGTGAAGATTATGTCAAGAAGCACACACAACGTTCAGTGTCAGCCACCATGAGATATCTGATACCAAACAGCAACAAGCTGGTGTGATACCAAACAGCAACAAGCTGGTAAGTGAATTATGTCAAGACGCACACACAACGTTCAGTGTCAGCCACCATGAGACATGCTATACAAAACAGCAACAAGCTGTTAAGTGAATATCATCACACATGAAATAAACTCACCTCAAATTCTCTCGAGGCTTCATACAACATAGCACCAGGTTCCATAGAGGCAATCTTAAATATCTGTTCTGTTACCACTGAAAATAAACTTGTATACACAATTGACATTTACGATATCACCAGCGCTTATAGCTAGCTGTAATATGCTGACAAACATGAATTTGAGATATCAGAAACTGTGAAGAACCCGGAGAGATGCAAACCTCCTGTGCTGGTATTGAAACACTAGTAAACACATGATAATTGCACTATGAGATCCCAGTTTTAATTTGGCTAAATCGGCGATAACTTCTACTTTCGCTTTCAAAACCTTGAAAGTAAGTCAGAAACGTTAACTCCAAATCTGACCCACGGGGACATCATAATAGCTACCCGACTTTGAGGCTATGATACTTTTCTACAATCTCAAACTCAGCCTCAAGCATTCTAATAGGCTTAGCTCAGTGCAAATCTAACACTCGCCCAATCAAATAACCCGAGCTTAAGCTTGAGATCTGAGAAATGATTTATGTTTTTATACATTATTTATTTTACAACGATTGCAAAACAAGTTTTAACATTATATTAATCACTCTCGTTGGCTCGGATGAAAGCGTATATGTGGTCATTCATGTGGGAGGAAATCGGAGTACCCGGAGAAAACCCACCTGTCCGATCTGGCGACCACCGTACCATCTCACATACATCCCTGTCCGAGGATCGAACCCGGGTCGCATTGGTGAGAAGCGAGCATGCTAACCACTGCACTAATCGGACAGCCAAAAAAATGTTTACAACTTCCACGCAACAAAACAGTTGTTTCTTTCTCTGTGTGAATAAACATACATGGAACTTTGCGGAAGAACTCGACCGAATCTCGTCCAATTATACGAACACCGTCTTCTTCTTCTACTAGATGAACTGCTGAATCATTCTGAAAGCTAGGCAGTAGTAAAGGACTGTGTAGGAGGACAAGAAGGAACAACCTCGTATTGAATGCATTAACATTTCTATGTTTCAAATTTACACAATTCTTCTCAGAATTATTTTAATTTCTTCTCCATTTTCTCATTATGGTAGCCTGGATTCCAGTATGTCAATATTTCACTTTTTTACGGTACTTCTGGCAAAACCTGATTTCTGATCGTAGCGCCATCTACATACACCCACATTTTTGTTGGTGTTAATTTGAAGAACGACAACTTCTCTACACGATACGATCACTAAAAATAGACACAGAATTCTTTCGGAAATCACCGAACTGGCACGGTTATGTACGATCATCCTCAAAACTGGCACGGTTATGTACGATCATCCTCAAAACTGGCACGGTTATGTACGATCATCCTCAAAACTGGCACGGTTATGTACGATCATCCTCAAAACTGGCACGGTTATGGACAATCATCCTCAAAACTGGCACGGTTATGTACGATCATCCTCAAAACTGGCACGGTTATGTACGATCATCCTCAAAACGGGCACGGTTATGTACGATCATCCTCAAAACTGGCACGGTTATGGACAATCATCCTCAAAACTGGCACGGTTATGGACAATCATCCCCAAAATTGGCACGGTTATGGACAATCATTCTCCAAAATATGCAATTGCTCCAAAATTTGTCAAAATATTAGTTCACGTTTCTGCATTATATCGATGTGATGACAGATTTTAACTATTACGTTTCTCTGGTAATGGATTCGGCGTAATTGAATTAAGGATGATGAATAGCACTTAAATCTCGAGTAAAAATGGCAAATCAGACGCACACTGTACTTTTTAAAACTATTTACTGATCTGATGATCCGTAAAGAATGGCAGTCAATTATACAGTTTTATCAACATATGCAGTGCCTCACTTTCGATTCAAGTCCAGGGATCATTCTAGAGGGCGATGTGGGCGAAATTGTCGCCCTAGGGAGCTGACTTCGCCCTCTGGGGGCCCCACTTCTCCCTAAAAAAATGTTTTTGTCTAGTAAGATACACTGGCCCATTATAAAGCACTCACTCTATTCAAATGTTGTATTTAATGGTTGTACTGTGCATTTTAACCCTATTTTGCAGAAGTATATTAAAGAACACCATTTAAGGAAGCGATCATGCGCTTTCTCCCTTCTCCCAAAAATTCTGACCTAGAATGAACCCTGAAGTCACGTCACGTCATTACTTAAGTAAAGTGTTAATAGACAAATTAATAGGATTAATGATAATCAATAATTACACGGAATACACCTCAGGTTTCCCCAGGCGTGGATATTATCAGAAGCTCAATAAGGATCAATTAATGGTCTCGGTGCTAAAAATATATTTATATGACTGGCAAGGCAAAATATATCAACACCTGTTTCCAGGCTATTATTATGGTATATACTGTAATTAAACTTAAATGAAGCTTTATGTAATGGATAGTGGTCATCTGATAAATGGCGAGTTGCGAGTTCAAGCCCCACAAGAACAATAATGGTTTGTTTGTTTGTTTTCTGTGGTCTAATGTTGAACCAACAGCTTAGGACAAATGGCGACTCTCCAGCTATTATTGGTGGAGGAACACTCCAGATGCTCCTCTGAATAGTATTTCAAGCATGGACACTCGGGTAGAACCACTGACCTTCGACACTCGCTTCCAAACAGGAAGGAATTTGATACCGACAGTAGCATTTAATCTACAACGGTGAGGGACAGGTGATTTGAAGTCGACGACCATAACCAAACGATAACGGAGCCACCCCACTCCCTCTTTAGGTAATACATTTAAATAAATATTGCCTGTTCTATGCCTCATGGCAATCGATCCCACCGCCATCAGATCTAGAGAGTGATTAGTCTAAAGAACTTGTTTCGTAATTGGGCTAAAACAAATTGTAATTAAATTGATATTCAAATTCTTAGACAGAGAAGCTTAGGTAACCAAAATCTATCTGAATTGAGACTTTGTGAGAATGTAGTGTTTTCATAAATGTCACACAGATCCATCCACTACATGTACATATCAACATATCTGTCAATCTTTGAAAGGATATGAAATATAGTCTTTATCCGGACCAATCACAAGCATCAGCTTTTCCCACAATGCAACGACTGCCCCTGGACCGCCCCTGTAAGGTCAATAAAAACCATACACGTAACATTAAAAACATGTTGGTAAAATGATAATTTTTCTACTCTGTAATGGAGGGAGGTAAATCCTGTGATACTATCAATTAGGGATTCTACTCTGTAATGGAGGGAGGTAAATCCTGTGATACTATTGATTAGGGATTCTACTCTGTAGGGGAGGTAAGTCTTGTGATATTATCAATTAGGGATTCTACTCTGTAGTGGAGGTAGGTAAATCCTGTGATACTATCGATTAGGGATTCTACTCTGTAATGGAGGTAAGTCTTGTGATATTATCGATTAGGGATTGTACTCTGTAGTGGAGGGAGGTAAATCCTGTGATACTATTGATTAGGGATTCTACTCTGTAGTGGAGGGAGGTAAATCCTGTGATACTATCGATTAGGGATTCTACTCTGTAATTGAGGCAAGTCTTGTGATATTATCGATTAGGGATTGTACTCTGTAGTGGAGGGAGGTAAATCCTGTGATACTATTGATTAGGGATTCTACTCTGTAGGGGAGGTAAATCTTGTGATACTATCTATTAGGGATTCTACTCTGTAGGGGAGGTAAATCCTGTGATACTATCGATTAGGGATTCTACTCTGTAGGGGAGGTAAATCTTGTGATACTATCGATTAGGGATTCTACTCTGTAGTGGAGGGAGGTAAATCCTGTGATACTATCGATTAGGGATTCTACTCTGTAGTGGAGGGAGGTAAATCCTGTGATACTATCGATTAGGGATTCTACTCTGTAAGGAGGTAAATCCGTGATACTATCGATTAGGGATTCTACTCTGTAGTGGAGGGAGGTAAATCCTGTGATACTATCGATTAGGGATTCTACTCTGTAGGGGAGGTAAATCTTGTGATACTATCGATTAGGGATTCTACTCTGTAGTGGAGGGAGGTAAATCCTGTGATACTATCAATTAGGGATTCTACTCTGTAGTGGAGGGAGGTAAATCCTGTGATACTATCGATTAGGGATTCTACTCTGTAGTGGAGGGAGGTAAATCCTGTGATACTATCGATTAGGGATTCTACTCTGTAGGGGAGGTAAATCTTGTGATACTATCGATTAGGGATTCTACTCTGTAGTGGAGGGAGGTAAATCCCGTGATACTATCGATTAGGGATTCTACTCTGTAGGGGAGGTAAATCCTGTGATACTATCGATTAGGGATTCTACTCTGTAGGGGAGGTAAATCTTGTGATACTATCGATTAGGGATTCTACTCTGTAGGGGAGGTAAATCCTGTGATACTTCGATTAGGGATTCTACTCTGTAGTGGAGGGAGGTAAATCATGTGATACTATCGATTAGGGATTCTACTCTGTAGGGGAGGTAAATCCTGTGATACTATCGATTAGGGATTCTACTCTGTAGAATGAGGTCTTGAGAGTGATTAATTTAAGATGTAAGAACTTGTTTTGCAATCAAGCTAACTAAAATTTGTATAAACTAAATAATTGTGGTGGTGGTGGGGGTGTAATTATATTCAATATCAGCCTGAAATAACAAATGTGTTCATGTATCCTGTAACCATACATTACCACACATAATTTGTAAGTCTTTCATTGCCAGGTTTGACTTCTGATCAAGAAACAGATAGATGATTTGTGCAATGGTGTCGAATATAGAATCAACTATAAAGCATACTGGACAGCACTTAGCAGACTTTCATAACTTACCAAACAAACTGGGACGGTCTCTGGTGTGACTTTGTGTTAAATTCACAGTATTTTTTCTGAAAAAGAGCAGAGAAATATAGAATTACAGAGGTAGTTCGGCTCATTGACTGGGTTTTAGGACATTGTCAGCTGTTTGTCAGCAAAGACGAAAAACAGACATTTGCTTGTTCGTTTGCTTTTGGGGTTTAAAGTCGGACACCAACAGCGTAGGTCATATGGTGACTATATTACCGGTGGAGGAAGACTGTGTGCCCCTCGAAGCAGTGTATCAGGCACCTGGGATGAACCACCGACCTTCCGCGAGCCTATTAAATATGGAGCTATCCTATGGGCAGGCATAGTGGTGCATGCCCAGTGGCAGGTATAGTGGTGCATGCCCAATGCAGGCATAGTGGTGCATGTCCAGTGGCAAGCATAGTGGTACATGCCCAGTGACAGGCATAGTGGTACATGCCCAGTGGCAGGCATAGTGGTACATGTCCAGGGGCAGGCATAGTGGTGCATACCCAGTGACAGGCATAGTGGTACATGTCCAATGGCAGGCATAGTGGTGCAGGCCCAGTGGCAGGCAGAGTGGTACATGCCCAGTGACAGGCATATTGGTGCATGTCCAATGGCAGGCATAGTGGTACAGGCCCAGTGGCAGGCATAGTGGTACATGCCCAGTGGCAGGCATAGTGGTACATGTCCAATGGCAGGCATATTGGTACAGGCCCAGTGGCAGGCATAGTGGTATATGCCCAGTGGCAAGCATAGTGGTACATGCCCAGTGGCAGGCATAGTGGTACATGCCCAGTGACAGGCATAGTGGTACATGTCCAATGGCAGGCATATTGGTGCAGGCCCAGTGGCAGGCATAGTGGTACATGTCCAGTGACAGGCATAGTGGTACATGTCCAGTGACAGGCATAGTGGTACATGCCCAGTGGCAGGCATAGTGGTACATGTCCAGTGACAGGCATAGTGGTACATGCCCAGTGACAGGCATAGTGGTACATGTCCAATGGCAGGCATATTGGTACATGTCCAGTGACAGGCATAGTGGTACATGCCCAGTGACAGGCATAGTGGTACATGTCCAGTGGCAGGCATAGTGGTACATGTCCAGTGACAGGCATAGTGGTACATGCCCAGTGACAGGCATAGTGGTACATGTCCAATGGCAGGCATATTGGTGCAGGCCCAGTGGCAGGCATAGTGGTACATGTCCAGTGACAGGCATAGTGGTACATGTCCAATGGCAGGCATAGTGGTACAGGCTCAGTGGCAGGCATAGTGGTGGATGCCCAGTGACAGGCATAGTGGTACAGGCTCAGTGGCAGGCATAGTGGTGCAGGCCCAGTGGCAGGCATAGTGGTGCAGGCCCAGTGGCAGGCATAGTGGTGGATGCCCAGTGACAGGCATAGTGGTACATGTCCAGTGACAGGCATAGTGGTACATGCCCAGTGGCAGTCATAGTGGTGCAGGCCCAGTGGCAGGCATAGTGGTGGATGCCCAGTGACAGGCATAGTGGTACATGTCCAGTGACAGGCATAGTGGTACATGCCCAGTGGCAGTCATAGTGGTGCAGGCCCAGTGGCAGGCATAGTGGTGCAGGCCCAGTGGCAGGCATAGTGGTGCAGGCCCAGTGGCAGGCATAGTGGTGGATGCCCAGTGACAGGCATAGTGGTACAGGCCCAGTGGCAAGCATAGTGGTGCAGACCCAGTGGCAGGCATAGTGGTACATGCCCAGTGGCAGGCCTAGTGGTACAGGCCCAGTGGCAGGCCTAGTGGTACAGGCCCAGTGGCAGGCCTAGTGGTGCAGGCCCAGTGGCAGGCATAGTGGTACATGCCCAGTGGCAGGCATAGTGGTGCAGGCCCAGTGGCAGGCATAGTGGTACATGCCCGGTGGCAGGCATAGTGGTGCATGTCCAATGGCAGTCATAGTGGTACATGTCCAATGGCAGGCATAGTGGTATATGTCCAATGGCAGGCATAGTGGTGCATGTCCAATGGCAGGCATAGTGGTGCATGTCCAATGGCAGGCATAGTGGTATATGTCCAATGGCAGTCATAGTGGTGCATGTCGAATGGCAGGCATAGTGGTGTATGTCCAATGGCAGTCATAGTGGTGCATGTCCAATGGCAGGCATAGTGGTATATGTCCAATGGCAGTCATATTGGTACAGGCCCAGTGGCAGGCATAGTGGTGCAGGCCCAGTGGCAGGCATAGTGGTGGATGCCCAGTGACAGGCATAGTGGTACAGGCCCAGTGGCAAGCATAGTGGTGCAGGCCCAGTGGCAGGCATAGTGGTACATGCCCAGTGGCAGGCCTAGTGGTACAGGCCCAGTGGCAGGCATAGTGGTACATGCCCAGTGGCAGGCATAGTGGTGCAGGCCCAGTGGCAGGCATAGTGGTGGATGCCCAGTGACAGGCATAGTGGTACAGGCCCAGTGGCAAGCATAGTGGTGGATGCCCAGTGACAGGCATAGTGGTACAGGCCCAGTGGCAAGCATAGTGGTGCAGGCCCAGTGGCAGGCATAGTGGTACAGGCCCAGTGGCAGGCATAGTGGTACATGCCCAGTGGCAGGCATAGTGGTGCAGGCCCAGTGGCAGGCATAGTGGTGGATGCCCAGTGACAGGCATAGTGGTACAGGCCCAGTGGCAAGCATAGTGGTGGATGCCCAGTGACAGGCATAGTGTTACAGGCCCAGTGGCAAGCATAGTGGTGCAGGCCCAGTGGCAGGCATATTGGTGCATGTCCAATGGCAGGCATAGTGGTACAGGCCCAGTGGCAGGCATAGTGGTACATGCCCAGTGGCAGGCATAGTGGTGCAGGCTCAGTGGCAGGCATAGTGGTGCATGTCCAATGGCAGTCATAGTGGTACAGGCCCAGTGGCAGGCATAGTGGTACATGTCCAATGGCAGTCATAGTGGTACATGTCCAATGGCAGGCATAGTGGTGCATGTCCAATGGCAGGCATAGTGTTATATGTCCAATGGCAGTCATAGTGGTACATGTCCAATGGCAGGCATAGTGGTGCATGTCCAATGGCAGGCATAGTGTTATATGTCCAATGGCAGGCATAGTGGTATATGTCCAATGGCAGGCATAGTGGTGCATGTCCAATGGCAGTCATAGTGGTATATGTCCAATGGCAGGCATAGTGGTATATGTCCAATGGCAGTCATAGTGGTGCATGTCCAATGGCAGGCATAGTGGTATATGTCCAATGGCAGTCATAGTGGTGCATGTCCAATGGCAGGCATAGTGATGCATGTCCAATGGCAGGCATAGTGGTATATGTCCAATGGCAGTCATAGTGGTGCATGTCCAATGGCAGGCATAGTGGTGCATGTCCAATGGCAGGCATAGTGGTATATGTCCAATGGCAGTCATAGTGGTGCATGTCCAATGGCAGGCATAGTGATGCATGTCCAATGGCAGGCATAGTGGTATATGTCCAATGGCAGTCATAGTGGTGCATGTCCAATGGCAGGCATAGTGGTGCATGTCCAATGGCAGGCATAGTGGTATATGTCCAATGGCAGTCATAGTGGTGCATGTCCAATGGCAGGCATAGTGGTATATGTCCAATGGCAGTCATAGTGGTGCATGTCCAATGGCAGGCATAGTGGTATATGTCCAATGGCAGTCATATTGGTACAGGCCCAGTGGCAGGCATAATGGTGCAGGCCCAGTGGCAGGCATAGTGGTGGATGCCCAGTGACAGGCATAGTGGTACAGGCCCAGTGGCAAGCATAGTGGTGCAGGCCCAGTGGCAGGCATAGTGGTACATGCCCAGTGGCAGGCCTAGTGGTACAGGCCCAGTGGCAGGCATAGTGGTACATGCCCAGTGGCAGGCATAGTGGTGCAGGCCCAGTGGCAGGCATAGTGGTGGATGCCCAGTGACAGGCATAGTGGTACAGGCCCAGTGGCAAGCATAGTGGTGGAAGCCCAGTGACAGGCATAGTGGTACAGGCCCAGTGGCAAGCATAGAGGTGCAGGCCCAGTGGCAGGCATAGTGGTACATGCCCAGTGGCAGGCCTAGTGGTACAGGCCCAGTGGCAGGCATAGTGGTACATGCCCAGTGGCAGGCATAGTGGTGCAGGCCCAGTGGCAGGCATAGTGGTACATGCCCAGTGGCAGGCATAGTGGTACATGTCCAATGGCAGTCATAGTGGTACATGCCCAGTGGCAGGCATAGTGGTACATGTCCAATGGCAGGCATAGTGGTACAGGCTCAGTGGCAGGCATAGTGGTGCAGGCCCAGTGGCAGGCATAGTGGTGCAGGCCCAGTGGCAGGCATAGTGGTGGATGCCCAGTGACAGGCATAGTGGTACAGGCCCAGTGGCAAGCATAGTGGTGCAGGCCCAGTGGCAGGCATAGTGGTACATGCCCAGTGGCAGGCCTAGTGGTACAGGCCCAGTGGCAGGCATAGTGGTACATGCCCAGTGGCAGGCATAGTGGTACATGCCCAGTGGCAGGCATAGTGGTGCAGGCCCAGTGGCAGGCATAGTGGTACATGCCCAGTGGCAGGCATAGTGGTGCAGGCCCAGTGGCAGGCATAGTGGTACATGCCCAGTGGCAGGCATAGTGGTATATGTCCAATGGCAGTCATAGTGGTACATGTCCAATGGCAGGCATAGTGGTGCATGTCCAATGGCAGGCATAGTGGTGCATGTCCAATGGCAGGCATAGTGGTATATGTCCAATGGCAGGCATAGTGGTACATGCCCAGTGGCAGGCATAGTGGTACATGCCCAGTGGCAGGCATAGTGGTGCAGGCCCAGTGGCAGGCATAGTGGTGCAGGCATAGTGGTACATGTCCAATGGCAGTCATAGTGGTACATGTCCAGTGGCAGGCATAGTGGTGCAGGCATAGTGGTACATGCCCAGTGGCAGGCATAGTGGTACAGGCATAGTGGTACATGCCCAGTGGCAGTCATAGTGGTACATGCCCAGTGGCAGGCATAGTGGTGCAGGCATAGTGGTACATGCCCAGTGGCAGGCATAGTGGTACATGTCCAGTGGCAGGCATAGTGGTGCAGGCCCAGTGGCAGGCATAGTGGTACATGCCCAGTGGCAGGCATAGTGGTACATGCCCAGTGGCAGGCATAGTGGTACATGCCCAGTGGCAGGCATAGTGGTACATGCCCAGTGGCAGGCATAGTGGTACATGCCCAGTGGCAGTCATAGTGGTACATGCCCAGTGGCAGGCCTAGTGGTACAGGCCCAGTGGCAGGCCTAGTGGTACAGGCCCAGTGGTAGGCATAGTGGTACATGCCCAGTGGCAGGCATAGTGGTGCAGGCCCAGTGGCAGGCATAGTGGTACATGCCCAGTGGCAGGCATAGTGGTACATGCCCAGTGGCAGGCCTAGTGGTACAGGCCCAGTGGTAGGCATAGTGGTGCAGGCCAAGTGGCAGGCATAGTGGTACATGTCCAATGGCAGGCATAGTGGTACAGGCCAAGTGGCAGGCATAGTGGTACATGCCCAGTGGCAGGCATAGTGGTGCAGGCCCAGTGGCAGGCATAGTGGTGGATGCCCAGTGACAGGCATAGTGGTACAGGCCCAGTGGCAAGCATAGTGGTGCAGACCCAGTGGCAGGCCTAGTGGTACAGGCCCAGTGGCAGGCATAGTGGTACATGCCCAGTGGCAGGCATAGTGGTGCAGGCCCAGTGGCAGGCATAGTGGTACATGCCCAGTGGCAGGCATAGTGGTGCATGTCCAATGGCAGGCATAGTGGTATATGTCCAATGGCAGTCATAGTGGTACATGTCCAATGGCAGGCATAGTGGTGCAGGCCCAGTGGCAGGCATAATGATGCAGGCCCAGTGGCAGGCATAGTGGTACATGCCCAGTGACAGGCATAGTGGTACATGCCCAGTGACAGGCATAGTGGTACATGCCCAGTGACAGGCATAGTGGTACAGGCCCAGTGACAGGCATAGTGGTACATGCCCAGTGACAGGCATAGTGGTACATGCCCAGTGGCAGGCATAGTGGTACATGTCCAGTGGCAGGCATAGTGGTGCAGGCATAGTGGTGCAGGCCCAGTGGCAGGCATAGTGGTGGATGCCCAGTGGCAGGCATAGTGGTACATGTCCAATGGCAGGCATAGTGGTACATGCCCAGTGGCAGGCATAGTGGTGCAGGCCCAGTGGCAGGCATAGTGGTACATGTCCAGTGGCAGGCATAGTGGTACATGCCCAGTGGCAGGCATAGTGGTACATGTCCAATGGCAGGCATAGTGGTACAGGCCCAGTGGCAGGCATAGTGGTACATGTCCAGTGGCAGGCATAGTGGTGCATGTCCAATGGCAGGCATAGTGGTACATGCCCAGTGGCAGGCATAGTGGTGCATGTCCAGTGGCAGGCATAGTGGTACAGGCCCAGTGGCAGGCATAGTGGTGGATGCCCAGTGACAGGCATAGTGGTACAGGCCCAGTGGCAGGCATAGTGGTGGATGCCCAGTGACAGGCATAGTGGTACAGGCCCAGTGGCAGGCATAGTGGTGGATGCCCAGTGACAGGCATAGTGGTACAGGCCCAGTGGCAAGCATAGTGGTGCAGGCATAGTGGTACAGGCCCAGTGGCAGGCATAGTGGTACATGCCCAGTGGCAGGCATAGTGGTGCAGGCCCAGTGGCAGGCATAGTGGTACATGCCCAGTGGCAGGCATAGTGGTGCATGTCCAATGGCAGGCATAGTGGTATATGTCCAATGGCAGTCATAGTGGTACATGTCCAATGGCAGGCATAGTGGTACAGGCCCAGTGGCAGGCATAGTGGTGCAGGCCCAGTGGCAGGCATAGTGGTACATGTCCAATGGCAGGCATAGTGGTGCATGCCCAGTGGCAGGTATAGTGGTGCATGCCCAGTGGCAGGCATAGTGGTGCAGATAAATAGCATTATTAAAACATGTAAATTACTATCTGAATAGCTGATGTTTGTTTATTTTTGTACATTATAGTCACACAAACAGCTTAGGTCATGTGATAGCTCTCCCGCTATTATTGGTGGAGGAAGACCCCGGGTGCCCCTACCAGTAGTATTTCAGGCATAAACTGGCACCCCGGTACAACCAACACTCCTCAAGCAGGCTGGAGAGCATCTCTACCTGAAAGAATTTGACACCCCGGTAGGATTCAAATCTACTGTGGTGACGGACAGGTGTTTTGATGTCGGACAGGTGTTTTGATGTCGGACAGGTGTTTTGATGTCAGACAGGTGTTTTGATGTCGGACAGGTGTTTTGATGTCGGACAGGTGTTTTGATGTCGGACAGGTGTTTTGATGTCGGACAGGTGTTTTGATGTCGGACAGGTGTTTTGATGTCGGACAGGTGTTTTGATGTCGGACAGGTGTTTTGATGTCGGACAGGTGTTTTGATGTTGGACAGGTGTTTTGATGTCGGACAGGTGATTTGATGTCGGACAGGTGTTTTTATGTCGGACATGTGTTTTGATGTTGGACAGGTGTTTGATGTCGGACAGGCGTTTTGATGTCGGACAGGTGATTTGATGTTGGACAGGTGTTTTGATGTTGGACAGGTGTTTTGATGTCGGACAGGTGATTTGATGTCGGACAGGTGTTTTGATGTCGGACAGGTGTTTTGATGTCGGACAGGTGTTTTGATGTCGGACAGGTGATTTGATGTCGGTCAGGTGTTTTGATGTTGGACAGGTGTTTTGATGCCAGACAGGTGTTTTGATGTTGGACAGGTGTTTTGATGTCGGACAGGTGATTTGATGTCGGACAGGTGTTTTGATGTCGGACAGGTGATTTGATGTCGGACAGGTGTTTTGATGTCGGACAGGTGTTTTGATGTCGGACAGGTGTTTTGATGTCGGACAGGTGTTTTGATGTCGGACAGGTGATTTGATGTCGGACAGGTGTTTTGATGTCGGACAGGTGTTTTGATGTCGGACAGGTGTTTTGATGTCGGACAGGTGTTTTGATGTCGGACAGGTGATTTGATGTCAGACAGGTGTTTTGATGTCGGACAGGTGTTTTGATGCCGGACAGGTGTTTTGATGTCGGACAGGTGATTTGATGTCGGTCAGGTGTTTTGATGTTGGACAGGTGTTTTGATGCCAGACAGGTGTTTTGATGTCGGACAGGTGTTTTGATGTCGGTCAGGTGTTTTGATGTCGGTCAGGTGTTTTGATGTTGGACAGGTGTTTTGATGTCAGACAGGTGTTTTGATGTCGGACAGGTGATTTGATGTCGGACAGGTGATTTGATGTCGGACAGGTGTTTGATGTCAACGACCGTAACCACTCGGCCACGCAGCCTCCTATTTGTGAACAGCTACATGAAAGGACAACAGACACAGCAGCATATATCACTAGCTATCAGATATATATCACTAGCCATCAGATAGCATATATCACTAGCCATCAGATATATATCACTAGCCATCAGATATATATCACTAGCCATCAGATAGCATATATCACTAGCCATCAGATATATATCACTAGCCATCAGATATATATCACTAGCCATCAGATATATATCACTAGCCATCAGATATATATCACTAGCCATCAGATAGCATATATCACTAGCCATCAGATATATATCACTAGCCATCAGATAGCATATATCACTAGCCATCAGATATATATCACTAGCCATCAGATATATATCACTAGCCATCAGATAGCATATATCACTAGCCATCAGATATATATCACTAGCCATCAGATATATATCACTAGCCATCAGATAGCATATATCACTAGCCATCAGATATATATCACTAGCCATCAGATAGCATATATCACTAGCCATCAGATAGCATATATCACTAGCCATCAGATAGCATATATCACTAGCCATCAGATAGCATATATCACTAGCCATCAGATAGCATATATCACTAGCCATCAGATAGCATATATCACTAGCCATCAGATAGCATATATCACTAGCCATCAGATAGCATATATCACTAGCCATCAGATATATATCACTAGCCATCAGATATATATCACTAGCCATCAGATATATATCACTAGCCATCAGATATATATCACTAGCCATCAGATAGCATATATCACTAGCCATCAGATATATATCACTAGCCATCAGATATATATCACTAGCCATCAGATATATATCACTAGCCATCAGATAGCATATATCACTAGCCATCAGATATATATCACTAGCCATCAGATATATATCACTAGCCATCAGATAGCATATATCACTAGCCATCAGATATATATCACTAGCCATCAGATATATATCACTAGCCATCAGATAGCATATATCACTAGCCATCAGATATATATCACTAGCCATCAGATATATATCACTAGCCATCAGATAGCATATATCACTAGCCATCAGATATATATCACTAGCCATCAGATATATATCACTAGCCATCAGATATATATCACTAGCCATCAGATAGCATATATCACTAGCCATCAGATAGCATATATCACTAGCCATCAGATATATATCACTAGCCATCAGATAGCATATATCACTAGCCATCAGATATATATCACTAGCCATCAGATAGCATATATCACTAGCCATCAGATAGCACCATCAGATAGCATATATCACTAGCCATCAGATATATATCACTAGCCATCAGATATATATCACTAGCCATCAGATATATATCACTAGCCATCAGATATATATCACTAGCCATCAGATAGCATATATCACTAGCCATCAGATATATATCACTAGCCATCAGATATATATCACTAGCCATCAGATAGCATATATCACTAGCCATCAGATAGCATATATCACTAGCCATCAGATATATATCACTAGCCATCAGATATATATCACTAGCCATCAGATAGCATATATCACTAGCCATCAGATATATATCACTAGCCATCAGATAGCATATATCACTAGCCATCAGATATATATCACTAGCCATCAGATAGCATATATCACTAGCCATCAGATAGCATATATCACTAGCCATCAGATAGCATATATCACTAGCCATCAGATATATATCACTAGCCATCAGATATATATCACTAGCCATCAGATAGCATATATCACTAGCCATCAGATATATATCACTAGCCATCAGATATATATCACTAGCCATCAGATATATATCACTAGCCATCTGATATATATCACTAGCCATCAGATATATATCACTAGCCATCAGATATATATCACTAGCCATCAGATATATATCACTAGCCATCAGATAGCATATATCACTAGCCATCAGATATATATCACTAGCCATCAGATATTTATCACTAGCCATCAGATATATATCACTAGCCATCAGATAGCATATATCACTAGCCATCAGATATATATCACTAGCCATCAGATAGCATATATCACTAGCCATCAGATATATATCACTAGCCATCAGATAGCATATATCACTAGCCATCAGATAGCATATATCACTAGCCATCAGATAGCATATATCACTAGCCATCAGATAGCATATATCACTAGCCATCAGATATATATCACTAGCCATCAGATAGCATATATCACTAGCCATCAGATAGCATATATCACTAGCCATCAGATAGCATATATCACTAGCCATCAGATAGCATATATCACTAGCCATCAGATATATATCACTAGCCATCAGATATATATCACTAGCCATTAGATATATATCACTAGCCATCAGATAGCATATATCACTAGCCATTAGATATATATCACTAGCCATCAGATATATATCACTAGCCATCAGATATATATCACTAGCCATCAGATATATATCACTAGTCATCAGATATATATCACTAGCCATCAGATAGCATATATCACTAGCCATTAGATATATATCACTAGCCATCAGATATATATCACTAGCCATCTGATATATATCACTAGCCATCAGATATATATCACTAGCCATCAGATATATATCACTAGCCATTAGATATATATCACTAGCCATCAGATATTGCCAGGACATGTACATAATTATATTTAATTTCACTTGGAAGAAATGTATGCAGATATTAACATACCTTAAGATCAGCTGCTCCGATCCACACCATTCCACTCTCTGTGAACAGTGCCAGGTACTTGTTGTTGAATGATATAGCCATATCCATGATAGCTTCGGCTGGCACCGAAACATCTATAGACTGTATACAAACAAACTCATTAGTTTAAACAATATTTCTTTCTTTGAATAAACATAGTCAAGTTTAAATAATATGTACATACATGTAGGATTGAGTAGAAAGCAACCTACTTGTATGGTTACGGTATCTATTTCCTACTGTTTATGATAAGATAGGAACACAAACAGATACTCAACAATCTCATTAACAGCCAGTTGCCAGCGGATTCAGCCGTCTACTTTCACATTAGTGCTGGCTACATTTTTAAATTGTTTTTTTTTGTATACTACTTTAGATGTAAAGCTTTAATATTAATACAGTATTACACGTTAAACCTAAAAGCATCTTGGGGCGACATATTCTCATTTCTTCCATTAACCAAGAGTTGAAAATACCAATAATTGATCCAAAATAGACAACAATGGTGCTCAGAAGCCTCAGATTGCGCTTTCTAATTTTCCAAAATTTTCAGGGGGGAAAACAGTACTCCCCTTAGAGGAATTGGCTAGTCCCCACCAATAATACATCACCGTGACCTTAAACCCAATTGGCCCTAAAACCAAGAGAGGTATTCTACTGGTCATCATTAGCATTCCGACCACGTGTGATCAAGGCAATTGCCCTGCTATTAAAGTTGCTCTTTCATCCATTCTTACCAAGATTGACATATTTCAAACTGTTCAGTGGTTATCGAGTGCTCAACAGTGTCCGACACGATCCTACATGTGCA
>CM026386.1:53978973-54013945 GCA_014843695.1 Archivesica marissinica
GGAAACCAAGTAAAACCATGATCCTACATGTGCAATGCCATCATACTCCAGAGAGGGGGGTAGTGGAAACCAAGTAAAACCATGATCCTACATGTGCAATGCTATCATACTCCAGAGAGGTGGGTAGTGGAAATGAAGTAAAACCATGATCCTACATGTGAAATGCTATCATACTCCAGAGGGGGGTAGTGGAAACCAAGTAAAACCATGATCCTACATGTGCAATGCTATCATACTCCAGAGGGAGGGGGGGGGGGTAGTGGAAACCAAGTAAAAATGTTACTGATCCTACATGTGCAATGCTATCATACTCCAGAGGGGAGGGTGTAGTGGAAACCAAGTAAAACCATGATCCTACATGTGCAATGCTATTATACTCCAGAGAGGGGGGTAGTGGAAACCAAGTAAAACCATGATCCTACATGTGCAATGCCATCATACTCCAGAGAGGGGGGTAGTGGAAACCAAGTAAAACCATGATCCTACATGTGCAATGCTATCATACTCCAGAGAGGAGGGGGGTAGTGGAAACCAAGTAAACACCATGATCCTACATGTGCAATGCTATCATACTCCAGAGAGGGGGGGGGGTAGTGGAAACCAAGTAAAACCATGATCCTACATGTGCAATGCTATCATACTCCAGAGAGGGGGGGGGTAGTGGAAACCAAGTAAAACCATGATCCTACATGTGCAATGCTATCATACTCCAGAGAGGGGGGGGGGTAGTGGAAACCAAGTAAAACCATGATCCTACATGTGCAATGCTATCATACTCCAGAGAGGGGGGTAGTGGAAACCAAGTAAAACCATGATCCTACATGTGCAATGCTATCATACTCCAGAGAGGGGGGGGGTAGTGGAAACCAAGTAAAACCATGATCCTACATGTGCAATGCTATCATACTCCAGAGGGGGGGTAGTGGAAACCAAGTAAAACCATGATCCTACATGTGCAATGCTATCATACTCCAGAGAGGGGGGTGGTAGTGGAAACCAAGTAAAACCATGATCCTACATGTGCAATGCTATCATACTCCAGAGAGGGGGGGGGTAGTGGAAACCAAGTAAAACCATGATCCTACATGTGCAATGCTATCATACTCCAGAGAGGGGGGTAGTGGAAACCAAGTAAAACCATGATCCTACATGTGCAATGCTATCATACTCCAGAGGGGGGGGGGGTAGTGGAAACCAAGTAAAACCATGATCCTACATGTGCAATGCTATCATACTCCAGAGAGAGGGGGTGGTAGTGGAAACCAAGTAAACCATGATCCTACATGTGCAATGCTATCATACTCCAGAGAGAGAGGGGGGGGGTAGTGGAAACCAAGTAAAACCATGATCCTAAAACCATGATCCTACATGTGCAATGCTATCATACTCCAGAGGGGAGGGTGTAGTGGAAACCAAGTAAAACCATGATCCTACATGTGCAATGCTATTATACTCCAGAGAGGGGGGTAGTGGAAACCAAGTAAAACCATGATCCTACATGTGCAATGCCTATCATACTCCAGAGAGGGGGGGGGGTAGTGGAAACCAAGTAAAACCATGATCCTACATGTGCAATGCTATCATACTCCAGAGAGAGAGGGGGGGGGTAGTGGAAACCAAGTAAAACCATGATCCTAAAACCATGATCCTACATGTGCAATGCTATCATACTCCAGAGGGGAGGGTGTAGTGGAAACCAAGTAAAACCATGATCCTACATGTGCAATGCTATTATACTCCAGAGAGGGGGGTAGTGGAAACCAAGTAAAACCATGATCCTACATGTGCAATGCCATCATACTCCAGAGAGGGGGGTAGTGGAAACCAAGTAAAACCATGATCCTACATGTGCAATGCTATCATACTCCAGAGAGGGGGGTAGTGGAAATGAAGTAAAACCATGATCCTACATGTGAAATGCTATCATACTCCAGAGGGGGGTAGTGGAAACCAAGTAAAACCATGATCCTACATGTGCAATGCTATCATATTCCAGAGAGGGGGGTTGTGGAAACCAAGTAAAACCATGATCCTACATGTGCAATGCTATCATACTCCAGAGAGGGGGGTAGTGGAAACCAAGTAAAACCATGATCCTACATGTGCAATGCTATCATACTCCAGAGGGGGGGGTAGTGGAAACCAAGTAAAACCATGATCCTACATGTGCAATGCTATCATACTCCAGAGGGGGAGGGGTAGTGGAAACCAAGTAAAACCATGATCCTACATGTGCAATGCTATCATACTCCAGAGAGGGGGGGGGGTAGTGGAAACCAAGTAAAACCATGATCCTACATGTGCAATGCTATCATACTCCAGAGAGGGGGGGGGTAGTGGAAACCAAGTAAAACCATGATCCTACATGTGCAATGCTATCATACTCCAGAGGGAGGGGGGGGGGTAGTGGAAACCAAGTAAAACCATGATCCTACATGTGCAATGCTATCATACTCCAGAGGGGAGGGTGTAGTGGAAACCAAGTAAAACCATGATCCTACATGTGCAATGCTATTATACTCCAGAGAGGGGGGTAGTGGAAACCAAGTAAAACCATGATCCTACATGTGCAATGCCATCATACTCCAGAGAGGGGGGTAGTGGAAACCAAGTAAAACCATGATCCTACATGTGCAATGCTATCATACTCCAGAGAGGGGGGTAGTGGAAATGAAGTAAAACCATGATCCTACATGTGAAATGCTATCATACTCCAGAGGGGGGTAGTGGAAACCAAGTAAAACCATGATCCTACATGTGCAATGCTATCATACTCCAGAGAGGGGGGGTAGTGGAAACCAAGTAAAACCATGATCCTACATGTGCAATGCTATCATACTCCAGAGAGGGAGGGATAGTGGAAACCAAGTAACACCACGATCCTACATGTGCAATGCTATCATACTCCAGAGAGGGGTGGTAGTGGAAACCAAGTAAAACCGCACTGGCCCTCCATAGATATTTCAGCTTACCTGTTGTTGTTTTTTTGGGCACCATGTTTCGGCTAACCCCATTTATTAATCTCCGTAATAGATATGGTAGTGGTCAGAGATCCATCCCCTACCAGCTTACCTGTTGTTGATACTGACCTCCATGGTCTACTAGATACAGTTCGTTTTGTTTGGCCACCAATGCCTGAGACTGACCATCCATTGTAATAATACCCCACGCAGTCGGTGCACTGTTTAACCCTAAAATATAGACCAATGATATGCAGGGCATTCACTAGACTTTGACCAATGATATGCAGGGCATTCACTAGACATTGAAATATAGACCAATCATATGCAGGACATTCACTAGACATTGAAATATAGACCAATCATATGCAGGGCATTCACTAGACATTGAAATATAGACCAATCATATGCAGGACATTCACTAGACATTGAAATATAGACCAATCATATGCAGGGCATTTACTAGACTTTGACCAATCATATGCAGGGCATTCACTAAACTTTGACCAATCATATGCAGGGCATTCACTAGACTTTGACCAATCATATGCAGGGCATTCACTAGACCTTGACCAATCATATGCAGGGCATTCACTAGACTTTGACCAATCATATACAGGGCATTCACTAGACTTTGACCAATCATATGCAGGGCATTCACTAGACTTTGAAAGTCAAGAGTCAATGACCCTTGAGGTCAAAATCTAAAGAGTCAAGCAGATAAAATTGAGTAAATACTTTGTGTGCAAATGCAAATGTGATCAGAATATATCAACCACTGTCCATTTTGTTGCATATTTTAAGCAATAAAATAAAACTAGAAGAAAACATTGCATCCTTCAAAAACTGAGAAATATACTTTCAATGTGAAATGCAAACCGTTTCTGAATCTCATTAATTAACTTGCATTTAAATGTTATAGAACAATATGAAATATTGGGGGTCTGAAGTATCCATGGACACCCCAATAACTATGACAAGGAAAGTATCATTTCCATGTATTTTTACCGAAATTAACAGTATTTAGGAGAAACCATTTCTAAATTTATAAACTGTAGATCATTTGAAATTATTCAACAAGTCTTTACTTACATATAAATTATTGTCTGTACGACGTTAGTTTAAACATTATTTATTTGTTCTGTTACATATATATATACATATACAACTATTATAAATGATTGTAAGACAAATAGGAGTTGAAAACAAGCTTAATACAAATTCATCTCTGTGGTAAACATAAAGTCTAATTATCCGATTAAAGAAATTATATGTATTATGAAATGGTCAAGTTATAATATTGTTTGTTTTAAACAAAAATATAGTCCATATTTCCCGATTGTAATTGAAAGTGCTGCAAAGTATTTGAAAGAAAAATACATGTTCCCCTCCCAGTCCGTCCGTGTGTTCGTAGATCAATGAGTGAATCGCTTGGAGACAACAATGAATTGTTGTACTTTATGAAAGAGGTGCACGTTTTGGTCGTTATTCAGACGTTCGTTGCCGTAGATAGGATTGCTATAGGTTAAAGGACATGGTAAGTTATCTAGGTAAGTTTGTACGACGTTGGTCCGCGAATTGCAGTGTGACATAGTCTAAGCGAGTTTTATACCCAACCTTGCATAGTCAATATTTATTTAATCTGAATCGTGTAGATGCATTTTGCTATAGAATTTCAGTATACATAATCATCTAGCAGATACAGTTCAAAGTAAACAACGTTATTTTTCAAGCATGGTGTTAACTTTAAGTCTTTAAAGACGCCATGGAGACCAACTAAGCATGGACCAACTAAGCATGGACCAACTAAGCATGAACCAACTAACCAATCAAGGCATGCCATTAAATGTGGCGATCGGATTATCGTTCAAATGCTGTTTGATGGACATCCCAATATGAAAGCATTCTTTACGCCCCTCAATGTATACTGTACTATTATTTAATATGTGTATGCTATAACATGAATATACCACATCAAATCTGTATACTATATAAGTTTTCTTTCGTTCTAATCCCTTTCAGTCTAATCCCTACTGCTGTTAAATTATATGTAAATTGTTCATTTCTTGATTACATGTACAAATACTGAAATAAATAATGTTTAAATTAAATCTGTATGTTAATTCAATGTATTGTTTGCATATATTGATTTTGTATGTTGATAGAGTAATAAACAAGGCCACCGCTCAAAGAGTGTCTCACCACCGACAAATGATTGTACAAGTGCTTGTTCACAGAAAAAAAAGTCTTTCCAACGAATTGCCAAATTTCAAGTTCAAAGCCAGTTGGTGTTGAGAGTTAATCCTCCAATGAGTTTCACTACTTTTGCCGGTTTTTGAGAAATAATAATGTTTGAGATGTTGTTGACACATGAATAATTCTGAAATCGTACGCTTTTTGGCCAAATTTCACTAAGGCCATGAATATTTTATTAATTTTCGCTGTCCGATTAGCGCAGTGGTTAGCGAGCTTGTTTCTCACCAATGCAACCCAGGTTCGATTCTCGCATCGGGAAGTATGTGAGATGGTACTGTGGTCGCCAGATCGGACAGGTGGGTTTTCTTCGGGTGCTCCGGTTTCCTCCCACATGAATGACCACTTTCATCCGCACCAACGAGAGTGATTAATATAAGTTGTTAGAATTTGCTTAGCATTCGTTGTAAAATAAATAAAGTTTAAAAATGTCCTATATGCTCCATATTTAGTTTAATCATATTTTATTGCTTATTTATATACAATACAATTACAAATATAAACATGGTAAATATATGAGCAAACTGATACAACTGCAATGCTCTGCTTATACTTGCACACTGCACGAATACAATCTAGAAGCAAATGGGTTGGGCAACAAGTTTTACCAACATTAGCTAGTGCCCTCCCCAATAAACCAGATTAATGTTAACAAAATGACTGTAGCGATGTGTACTGTAATAACTATATTATTTTAGATGAAAATAAATGTTCAGGATTAGAAAGGACAAAAAAACAAAATAGAAAAAAGTAAAATAACTAGAGAAGCATTCTGTAACAGCTCTCTGCTTCTGTGCCATACGCACCATACCCCCAGCCAGCCAACCAGACCCAACCCCCAAATTGAGAATCGGCTCGGAGAGAACAGCAGATATGTACTTGCACTTCCATATATCAGTGGGGTCTCCGTGGTGTACTAGATACGGTGTCCACCTACTAACCAAAGAGGTTGTGAGTTTGAGCCCTGTCAGAATGACAGGGGTGGTGTCCACCTTGTCTCTTTCCTCTCCCTCCTGGCAATGTATTCCATCAGGAATGGGGTCTCTAGAGCGATTAATCTATGTTGTAAAAACTTGTTTTTCGCAATTAAGCTATAATCTTTTTTGAATATTGATCTTGTAACATGTTCATTTAGCACTCACCTGGGACTTCCGCAAGCCGTCGAACCCTCGGGTCATCTATACTGTTCACTATAAATATTCTGAAGGAGCAAGTGAGTACAGCAATACCCGTGCCTTTGTAACTGCTGAAGATACGTACATCCAATACCTTAGTATCTTTGGCTTCCTAAAACACGAAACATCACACACCACTACAAATAGGGACAGGTTATGTTATATTTCGGGTTTTACGCCTGCATCAGCACCATTTTGGGCTATATCGCCAGCGGGCAGTTTACCTAACAACACCTTTCCTGGGCAGGCTCCAACGGTTAACCAGTACTTGGGTGCATCAACCTTCGTAAGAAACTGCCAACTTTTTCATATAAATGAGACACGACCTGAGCAGGGCTCGAACCCGTGACTATCAGTGATGATAGGTTACAGTGGTATGCAAGTCAGCGACCTTAACCACTCGACCACGGAGGCGGAAATAGGGACAGAATCAATCCCGATTTAGACTGGACATGTAACTGTATTGTATCAATACAAACGGGACATGTACAGGTTTCATATTATTATAATTTTAGTGATTAACTGAACAGGCAATCAGAATTATCCGATTGTCATGCACTGAACAACAGCAGCAAAAGTTTGAACAGCAGTTTCTCCGATATTTGTGGACAGTGCTCGAGCACTGGGGGGGGGGGGGGGGGACAAATAATAAATGTTTCAATAGTACATTTTGTTTCCCCCTTTACAAACTAAGACTGAGAAGAAAGCCAAGAAATGCTAATAATTTACTGACATTGTAGAGCAATGACTACAACTACGTCGTGTATATAACGACAATCTGACACATTGCATCATTCCTGCAAATAGTTCTGTCTGCCTATTTCACAATTTCCCCGGTATGATATTTCGACACGCGGCAAGTGTCCGTGATGTCGGCACCTCGGCACTGTGAACTTTCAAGTCATTTAAACATGCAGTCATGGGCATGCTTGAGAGTTGCCAGGGTCTCACTATTCCCTGTTGATACCGAGTCTGGTGTGCTGTTGTTATATAATCAATTGTTATACTTAGTTTAAACTTTATTTATTTTACAACGATTGCGAAGCAAGTTCCAACAACTTATATTAATCACTCTCGTTGGCGCGGATGAAAGCGCAAATGTGGTCGTTCGTGTGGGAGGAAACAGGAGTGCCCAGAGAAAACCCACCTGTCCGATCTGGCGACCACTGTACCATCTCACATACTTCCCGGTCCGAGGATCGAACCCGGTTTGCATTGGCGAAAAGAGAGCGTGCTAACCACTGTGCTAATCGGACAGCCTGAATTCTATATATATAATTCTTGTTATACTGAAGATGCTTGACAAAAACATGAAATAGGAACAAGAACAACTGCAATCTGCCAATTGTCTGTAATCATTCAATCACCATAGTTTACTCACCTGGCCTAATCCAAACTGCCGTTTGAAGTTGAGAAAGATATCATAGACGAGGACAACGCCATCATCCTGCACACAAAGGAGATCTTCCGAGTGAGACCAGCCCATCTTCTTTATGCGTCCGCTTGTCCACTGGAGAAAAGTAAAATATGCTTTATAACAACACATAATCAACATCATCCTGCACACAAAGGAGATCTTCCGAGTGAGACCAGCCCATCTTCTTTATGCGTCCGCTTGTCCACTGGAGAAAAGTAAAATATGCTTTATAACAACACATAATCAACATCATCCTGCACACAAAGGAGATCTTCCGAGTGAGACCAGCCCATCTTCTTTATGCGTCCGCTTGTCCACTGGAGAAAAGTAAAATATAACCACACATAATTATCTGTGAACACATACTGGTACACTCTTTATGGTATGCTACTAATAAATGCCCACCAAGGCATAACATTTTGTTATCTCTACACTGGTTTGAATGCTACTTAGAAACAAATATTGCACGTTTTTTAAAAACACACAGGACATACAGTATAAATCGGCTATAGGACAAACTAACAAACAATTTACTAACCAACCTGTGTCTAATCTTCTTAGACTTAGTAATTGCACCGGGTAATTCTTTCACGGTCTACCTCCGACCCCCGTTGGTACACAACGTGTGTGAGCGGGAGTGGGGAGATATGAAAACCGAACACACTCTGAGATTAATGCAACCCACTTAGCCCTCTAACATCATAGTATTGTAATTTTAATAGTATTAACTATTTTTAGACCTTTTAATCACCTTAGATATTTAGTCGCCAAATGCATTTATGCGGTGGCGACTTTAAATAAAACTTATATACGTACTTACATTTCCAATGGGGGGTCAATTGTGGGGGGTGATTTATTGAATCTATAAATCATAAATTGATAGCTGGGGGGGGGGGTCGGGTCGTAGTTTATGAATATCTAAAATCATAAAAATGATAGCTAGGGGGGGGGGTCATAGTTATTGAATCTCTATCAATCATAAACTGATAGCGTGTCAGTTATGTTATATTTCGGGTTTACGCCGCATCAGCACCATTTTGGGCTATATCACCGGGCGGGCAGTTTACACCTTCCTGGGCAGGCTACAGCGGTTAACCATACTGGGGGCACCAACCTCCGTAAGAAACTGCCAACTTTTTATAAAAGAGACATGGCTGAGCGGGGCTCGAACCAGTGACCATCAGTGTGATAGGTTACAGTGGTATACAAGCAGCGACCTTAACCACTCGACCACAGAGGTGGTTCTGATAAGTAATAGACTAATAGATATGCTACCATACTTACTCTTATTGAGCATAGGCACAGCAGCTGATGGGAACACATGGATGATTGGTTTTAACTGAGGCAGTAGGTTAGTGTTGCCACTGTCATCTCTCATCAACGCTGACATAGAAAATGTACAAAAACAGCGTTAACAAATTAAACAAGTAGTTGTTTTGAAAGAAAACGCATGTGACCCACTCACTGATGCTTTCAGTGGAATAATTATAGCATGGAAGTGAAAAATATGAAGTCATTAAAACTTTATTTATTTACAATGCTTCGAAGCAAGTTGAACAACTATATTAATCATTTCTCGTTGGCGCGGATGAAAGCGCAAATGTGGTAATTTGTATGGGGAGGAAACTGGAATACTCTTGAGAAAACCCACCTGTCGATCTGTAGTATGCTATGAGCTTAGCCTTACCCTACAATGGTCTATTTTATAATGCAGTACCTGCAATTTTACAACTTATCTGGAGAGGACCAAAAACACTGAATATATTTTTAATACAAGTGCGGACAAACTGGATTAAAATATGTTCAACTAGACATAATACTACTGTTTGTGCTAATATTGGTGAAAATCCAACAATGGGTTTGGAAAATGAAATGTGGACACGGCATGACTGGACAAGGGACTGACAAAACTTACAAGTCGACAGAACACAAGGCATGGACTGGACCAAAAAATACTGACAAATAGACATCACACAAACGTATGACGGAAGAAAGGACTGGGACAAAAAAGGTAAAGTAGACATAACACAACCCCGTATGACTGGACAAAGGGATGACAAAACTGTACATGTAGACATCAAACAAGGCATGACTGGACAAAGGGACTGGACAACAACTGTACATGTAGACACCAACACAAGCTCACTCATGACTGGACAAAACTGTACAATGTAGACCATCACACAACGTATGACTGGAGAAAGGGAATGGGACAAAAAATGTACAAGTAGACATACACAACGTATGACTGGACAAAAGGGACTGGACAAAATCTGTACCATGTAGACATCACAAAGTATGACTGGAGAAAGGGACTGGACAAAAAACTGTACAAGTAGACATAAACACGATGAATGGACAAAGGGACTGGGACAAAACTGTACAAGTAGACATCACACAAGTATGGACTGGGAACACAAGGACTGGGACTGTAGACATCACACAACAAAGGGGGCAAAAAACTGTACGACATGGGACTGGACCAAACTGTACAAGTAGACATCACCAACGTATGACTGGACAAAGGGGACTGGACAAACACAAACAAGGTATGAACTGGGACAAAATGTTAGACATGTAACATCAACGTCATGACGGATGGAAGAAAGGGAAGGGGTACAAGTGACATCACCAACGTATGAACAAAGGGACTGGACAAAAACTGTACAAGACATAGACTCGGGACATGGACAAAACACGTACAAGTAGACATAACAAGGCATGAAGGCCGAAAAAATGTACAATAGGACAAACAAAACTGTACAAGTAGACATCACACAAGGCATGACTGGACAAACTGTACATGTAGACATCACACAAGTATGACTGGAGAAAGGGACTGGGGACAAAACTGTACAAGTTAGACATCCAACACACGTGGACGGATGGACAAGGGACAGGACAAACTGTACATGTAGACATCACACAAGGCATGACTGGACAAAACTGACAAGTAGAATCACACAACGTCTGACTGGACAAAGGGACTGGACAAAACTGTACATGTAGACATCACACAAGGCATGACTGGACAAAACTGTACATGTAGACATCACACAACGTATGACTGGAGAAAGGGACTGGGACAAAACTGTACAAGTAGACATCACACAACGTATGACTGGACAAAGGGACTGGACAAAACTGTACATGTAGACATCACACAAGGCATGACTGGACAAAGGGACTGGACAAAACTGTACATGTAGACATCACACAAGGCATGACTGGACAAAACTGTACATGTAGACATCACACAACGTATGACTGGAGAAAGGGACTGGGACAAAACTGTACAAGTAGACATCACACAACGTATGACTGGACAAAGGGACTGGACAAAACTGTACATGTAGACATCACACAACGTATGACTGGAGAAAGGGACTGGACAAAACTGTACAAGTAGACATCACACAACGTATGACTGGACAAAGGGACTGGGACAAAACTGTACAAGTAGACATCACACAACGTATGACTGGACAAAGGGACTGGGACAAAACTGTACAAGTAGACATCACACAACGTATGACTGGACAAAGGGACTGGACAAAACTGTACATGTAGACATCACACAAGGTATGACTGGACAAAACTGTACAAATAGACATCACACAACGTATGACTGGACAAAGGGACTGGACAAAACTGTACATGTAGACATCACGCAAGGCATGACTGGACAAAGGGACTGGACAAAACTGTACAAGTAGACATCACACAAGGCATGACTGGACAAAACTGTACAAGTAGACATCACGCAAGGCATGACTGGACAAAACTGTACAAGTAGACATCACACAAGGCATGACTGGACAAAACTGTACATGTAGACATCACACAACGTATGACTGGAGAAAGGGACTGGGACAAAACTGTACAAGTAGACATCACACAACGTATGACTGGACAAAGGGACTGGACAAAACTGTACATGTAGACATCACACAAGGCATGACTGGACAAAACTGTACAAGTAGACATCACACAACGTATGACTGGACAAAGGGACTGGGACAAAACTGTACAAGTAGACATCACACAAGGCATGACTGGACAAAACTGTACAAGTAGACATCACACAACGTATGACTGGAGAAAGGGACTGGGACAAAACTGTACAAGTAGACATCACACAACGTATGACTGGACAAAGGGACTGGGACAAAACTGTACAAGTAGACATCACACAAGGCATGACTGGAGAAAGGGACTGGACAAAACTGTACAAGTAGACATCACACTGATACTTCCTACCAAGATTGGTGTAAAATCAACAGGGAGTTTTGGAGATGATGAGCGGACAAGCTGTTGTGTTATTGAAATGTTCAAAGGGCAGTAAATTCACAAAACATAATCCAACCGGAATTGGCTTAAAATATGCACAACTAGACATAATACTGATGCTTCCTGTCAAATTTGGTGAAAACCCAAAAAGACTATTTGGAGATGAAGCGCCGACAAGGTGAAATCGGATAGAATGACAGACGAGATACAAGTAATATTATACTAAATGTAAGCATTAAATAGGGAATACACAGCACAAACATTATGCTTAGGAAAGAGGTAACCTTACAAACAGTTTGCTTTCTCCTCAATCCTACATGTATGTACATATTATTTATACTTGATTATGTATTCAAAGAAATAAATATTGTTTAAACTAAACACGCTGCTGCAAAAATGTATCCATTTAGAATTCAAATATATCCTTACCACGTGACAAGACACGCGTTGGGATCAAGCCACAGGCGGCCTTTGGTCACTCACATACCGTGCCTTGGTGCGGACAGACCTTCATAAACTCGAACACACACAGGTTTTAACAAGTTTCGACATTGAGGCCCTAGAGTAACCCAGGGTTGTCAAGCTAGTACTCAAATATTCAGTAAATTTGCAAAACAGATAAGGGATACCACAGTGCATGTCACATGAAAGGAAACTCTTGGCTGTTACTGGTGACAACTCTTGGCTGTTACTGGTGACAACTCTTGGCTGTTACTGGTGACAACTCTTGGCTGTTACTGGTGACAACTCTTGGCTGTTACTGGTGACAACTTTTGGCTGTTACTGGTGACAACTCTTGGCTGTTACTGGTGACAACTCTTGGCTGTTACTGGTGACAACTCTTGGCTGTTACTGGTGACAACTCTTGGCTGTTACTAACTCAAGTGTGTGGCCGTGTTAATATATTGTTTTCCGGCGGCGAGGGTAAATAAGCTCATTCATCATCTAATATACCTATAGGACCTCCATATGGTGCTGCAGCAACAATAAACTTGGAGAGGTCGATCTGGTCTCCCCATTCAAGTGAATATTGTTCCAATTTCCTGAAATTTAGAAGTTGACAATATTGTAAGCATATGAGATATTGTAAATGTACAAGTAGTTGCATGCATGTTTCATTTCCGTTGGTTGCCTTTAGTAAACATTACTTACTATATGACCATAGTGCAAAAACCAAATTGTATCTTGTGCCTGTGACTAAAGTGGTCGAGACAAAAATGATTACGGAAAAAAATTATTATCCGACTTCTACCACACTTAGTTAATCTCCAACCAGCTTTTGCCGTTTCAATGACAATGTTTGACAATACGTACTCGTAATAAACATGACCTAGTGGGAGCCAGTTAGCAGATGCCATAGTTCATTTTCTTCTTCACTAAAATTTGTTGCGAATTATTGTATATTTCACAGTGACTTTTTCATTTCCTCCTCTTCAGCGGTAGTGAACAGTTTTCGAGCCACATTTTCGTATTGGCTCTGGGTGGAGAAATTATGAAAGATTAACATTTGAGCATAGGATGCTGAAAATGGATGCTTAGAATTAGTGAACGTTATCATTTATGACCTTGGTGGTACTGCATCGGGCATATGCTCGAAATGCGAAACTGAGGATTTCATGGCTCAGATGCGATTATGACTAAAGTAAGAAAAGAGCCATTTTCAAGAAAGGGGCAGAAAATGATCGAAAGGGCGTACTTTACTTAAGAAAAGGGATAAAACAATGTCAATATTAACAAGAATGAAACCCGAAGCTATATGAAAATGCGAGTAGAAAATGAAATGATATGTGCTCATGGGTTCGAATCTCATATTGGGCAGTTTGGGTCTCTTATCGTACATTTTTATATAATAATTATATTATAATTATACTTCAGTTGGTTGTTCTGTCACAACATAAGTATGGAAACTCGTGCTGTTGTATTATTTAAAGACACATTTGTAAAATACAATTGCATATAATTGCAAGAATTAAAATATATTACGGATTCAGTCAATAAACCAGTGTAACAAGTTTAAGTTAATGATTCTGTTGTTGTTGTTTTTTACGTTTATTTATCGTCGCTACCGGTTGCCCATATGAGGGACGCCTCCTGAAGAGATTAGTTATTTTAGATTTTTGGAGGATAGTGCATGATACAGACAGAGACCCATTCCAGAATATTCTCTGGTTCTTTTACGTGCACGGTGTAAAGCACCGACACGAGACCTCGGTTTAACGTCCCATCTGAAAGACTGTTAATTTTATTAGGGTCAGACGGGGGATCGAACCTGCGATCCCTGGATTACCAGTCCAGCGTGTTACCACTGGAAAGTTAATGATTCCATCTATTGACATCATAATTATTCATATCGTACTGTAACTTTATTTGTAGACAGGTAACAAAAGATATTTGACTTGACTAGGTATGTAAAGTAAACAAGTGATTCAATCAAATTGTCATAATCCAATCAACCAGTTTGAGTCATGTCAAATATCTTTTATTCTCACATTCCATGACATACATGATTAAATGAGGTATTACAATCAATACAATACATGAGGCTCATAATATTACCAACATAATTATACATATATAACAATGATAATGATATTACTATGTGTGTACCATTCTGTTATATGATATAACTGTTCTATTTCTAAAGAAACTAACGGGGGGGGGAACCCGTGCACAAAGCTGACCAATATTTTTCAATATTCACTGTATTGAATCTGTTCCACGAAAGACAAATAGTTCACGCTATTATCGAAACGCGTGCAATTAATAATAATGACTACTGTGTAGTCGGGGCCTCATTGTCAATGGATTTACGTACATTATACATAATCCATTCCTTACAATATCTGGTGTACAGCTAATTCCAATCATCCATTCCTTACATTATCTCAGTGAACAGCTCATTTCAATCATCCATTCCGTACAATATATCAGTGTACAGTTCATTTTAATCATCCATTCCTTACAATATCTCAGTGTACAGCTCATTTCAATCATCCATTCCTTACATTATCTCAGTGTATAGTTCATTTCAATCATCCATTCCGTACACTATCTCAGTGTACAGCTCATTTCAATCATCCATTCCTTACACTATCTCAGTGTACAGTTCATTCCAATCATCCATTCCTTACACTATCTCAGTGTACAGCTCATTCCAATCATCCATTCCTTACAATATATCAGTGTACAGCTCATTTCAATCATCCATTCCTTACACTATCTCAGTGTACAGCTCATTCCAATCATCCATTCCTTACAATATATCAGTGTACAGCTCATTCCAATCATCAATTCCTTACAATATATCAGTGTACAGCTCATTCCAATCACCCATTCCTTACATTATCTCAGTGTATAGTTCATTTCAATCACCCATTCCTTACAATATCTCAGTGTATAGTTAATTTCAATCACCCATTCCTTACAATATATCAGTGTACAGCTCATTCCAATCATCCATTCCTTACATTATCTCAGTGTATAGTTCATTTCAATCACCCATTCCTTACAATATATCAGTGTACAGCTCATTCCAATCATCCATTCCTTACATTATCTCAGTGTATAGTTCATTCAATCACCCATTCCTTACAATATATCAGTGTACAGCTCATTTCAGTCATCCATTCCTTACATTATCTCAGTGTACAGCTCATTCCAATCATCCATTCCTTACGTTATCTCAGTGTATAGTTCATTTCAATCACCCATTCCTTACAATATTTCAGTGTATAGTTCATTTCAATCACACATTCCTTACAATATATCAGTGTACAGCTCATTCCAATCATCCATTCCTTACATTATCTCAGTGTATAGTTCATTTCAATCACCCATTCCTTACAATATCTCAGTGTATAGTTCATTTCAATCACACATTCCTTACAATATATCAGTGTACAGCTCATTCCAATCATCCATTCCTTACACTATCTCAGTGTACAGCTCGTTTCAATCACCCATTCCGTACAATATCTCAGTGTACAGCTCATTCCAATCATCCATTCCTTACAATATATCAGTGTACAGCTCATTCCAATCATCCATTCCTTACAATATCTCAGTGTACAGCTCATTCCAATCATCCATTCCTTACAATATCTCAGTGTACAGCTCATTTCAATAATCCATTCCTTACAATATCTCAGTGTATAGTTCATTTCAATCACCCATTCCTTACAATATATCAGTGTACAGCTCATTCCAATCACCCATTCCTTACAATATCTCAGTGTACAGCTCATTCCAATCACCCATTCCTTACAATATATCAGTGTACAACTCATTCCAATCATTCATTCCTTACAATATCTCAGTGCATAGTTCATTTCAATTACCCATTCCTTACAATATATCAGTGTACAGCTAATTTCAATCACCCATTCCTTACAATATCTCAGTGTACAGCTCATTCCAATCATCCATTCCTTACATTATCTCAGTGTATAGTTCATTTCAATCACCCATTCCATACAATATCTCAGTGTATAGTTCATATCAATCACCCATTCCTTACAATATATCAGTGTACAGCTCATTCCAATCATCCATTCCTTACATTATCTCAGTGAATAGTTCAATTCAATCACCCATTCCTTACAATATATCAGTGTACAGCTCATTCCAATCATCCATTCCTTACAATATATCAGTGTACAGCTCATTCCAATCATCCATTCCTTACAATATCTCAGTGTACAGCTCATTCCAATCATCCATTCTTACAATATCTCAGTGTACAGCTCATTTCAATAATCCATTCCTTACAATATCTCAGTGTATAGTTCATTTCAATCACCCATTCCTTACAATATATCAGTGTACAGCTCATTCCAATCACCCATTCCTTACAGTATCTCAGTGTACAGCTCATTCCAATCACCCATTCCTTACAATATATCAGTATACAACTCATTCCAATCATCCATTCCTTACAATATCTCAGTGCATAGTTCATTTCAATCACCCATTCCTTACAATATATCAGTGTACAGCTAATTTCAATCACCCATTCCTTACAATATCTCAGTGTACAGCTCATTCCAATCATCCATTCCTTACATTATCTCAGTGTATAGTTCATTTCAATCACCCATTCCATACAATATCTCAGTGTATAGTTCATTTCAATCACCCATTCCTTACAATATATCAGTGTACAGCTCATTCCAATCATCCATTCCTTACATTATCTCATTGTACAGCTCATTCCAATCATCCATTCCTTACAATATCTCAGTGTATAGTTCATTTCAATCACCCATTCCTTACACTCTTTCAGTGTATAGTTCATTTCAATCACACATTCCTTACAATATATCAGTGTACAGCTCATTCCAATCATCCATTCCTTACATTATCTCAGTGTATAGCTCATTTCAATCATCCATTCCTTACAATATATCAGTGTATAGTTAATTTCAATCATACATTCCTTACAATATATCAGTGTACAGCTCATTTCAATCATCCATTCCTTACATTATCTCAGTGTATAGTTCATTTCAATCATCCATTCCTTACACTATCTCAGTGTATAGTTCATTTCAATCACCCATTCCTTACATTATCTCAGTGTATAGTTCATTTCAATCACCCATTCCTTACAATATCTCAGTGTACAGCTCATTCCAATCATCCATTCCTTACAATATATCAGTGTACAGCTCATTTCAATCATCCATTCCTTACACTATCTCAGTGTACAGCTCATTCCAATCATCCATTCCTTACAATATATCAGTGTACAGCTCATTCCAATCATCAATTCCTTACAATATATCAGTGTACAGCTCATTCCAATCACCCATTCCTTACATTATCTCAGTGTATAGTTCATTTCAATCACCCATTCCTTACAATATCTCAGTGTATAGTTAATTTCAATCACCATCCTTACAATATATCAGTGTACAGCTCATTCCAATCATCCATTCCTTACATGATCTCAGTGTATAGTTCATTTCAATCACCCATTCCTTACAATATCTCAGTGCATAGTTCATTTCAATCATCCATTCCTTACAATATATCAGTGTACAGCTCATTTCAATCACCCATTCCTTACAATATATCAGTGTACAGCTCATTTCAATCATCCATTCCTTACATTATCTCAGTGTACAGCTCATTCCAATCATCCATTCCTTACGTTATCTCAGTGTATAGTTCATTTCAATCACCCATTCCTTACAATATTTCAGTGTATAGTTCATTTCAATCACACATTCCTTACACTATCTCAGTGTATAGTTCATTTCAATCACCCATTCCTTACATTATCTCAGTGTATAGTTCAATTCAATCACCCATTCCTTACAATATCTCAGTGTAGAGCTCATTCCAATCATCCATTCCTTACACTATCTCAGTGTATTGTTCATTTCAATCACCCATTCCTTACAATATCTCAGTGTACAGCTCATTCCAATCATCCATTCCTTAAATTATCTCAGTGTATAGTTCATTTCAATCACACACTCCTTACAATATATTAGTGTACAGCTCATTCCAATCATCCATTCCTTACATTATCTCAGTGTATAGTTCATTTCAATCACCCATTCCTTACAATATCTCAGTGTATAGTTCATTTCAATCACCCATTCCTTACAATATATCAGTGTATAGCTCATTCCAATCATCCATTCCTTACATTATCTCAGTGTATAGTTCATTTCAATCACCCATTCCTTACAATATCTCAATGTACAGCTCATTCCAATCATCCATTCCTTGCATTATCTCAGTGTATAGTTCATTTCAATCACCCATTCCTTACAATATCTCAGTGTAAAGCTCATTACAATCATCCATTCCTTACATTATCTCAGTGTATAGTTCATTTCAATCACCCATTCCTTACAATATCTCAGTGTACAGCTCATTCCAATCATCCATTCCTTACACTATCTCAGTGTACAGCTCATTTCAATCACCCATTCCTTACAATATCTCAGTGTAAAGCTCATTACAATCATCCATTCCTTACAATATATCAGTGTACAGCTCATTCCAATCATCCATTCCATACAATATATCAGTGTACAGCTCATTCCAATCATCCATTCCTTACAATATCTCAGTGTACAGCTCATTTCAATAATCCATTCCTTACAATATATCAGTGTATAGTTCATTTCAATCACCCATTCCTTACAATATATCAGTGTACAGCTCATTCCAATCACTCATTCCTTACAATATCTCAGTGTACAGCTCATTCCAATCACCCATTCCGTACAATATATCAGTGTACAACTCATTCCAATCATCCATTCCTTACAATATCTCAGTGCATAGTTCATTTCAATCACCCATTCCTTACAATATATCAGTGTACAGCTAATTTCAATCACCCATTCCTTACAATATCTCAGTGTACAGCTCATTCCAATCATCCATTTCTCACATTATCTCAGTGTATAGTTCAATTCAATCACCCATTCCATACAATATCTCAGTGTATAGTTCATTTCAATCACCCATTCCTTACAATATATCAGTGTACAGCTCATTCCAATCATCCATTCCTTACATTATCTCAGTGTATAGTTCAATTCAATCACCCATTCCTTACAATATATCAGTGTACAGCTCATTTCAATCATCCATTCCTTACATTATCTCAGTGTACAGCTCATTCCAATCATCCATTCATTACATTATCTCAGTGTATAGTTCATTTCAATCACCCATTCCTTACAATATCTCAGTGTATAGTTCATTTCAATCACCCATTCCTTACAATATATCAGTGTACAGCTCATTCCAATCATCCATTCCTTACATTATCTCAGTGTATAGTTCATTTCAATCACCCATTCCTTACAATATCTCAGTGTATAGTTCATTTCAATCACCCATTCCTTACAATATATCAGTGTACAGCTCATTCCAATCATCCATTCCTTACATTATCTCAGTGTATAGTTCATTTCAATCACCCATTCCTTACAATATCTCAGTGTATAGTTCATTTCAATCACCCATTCCTTACAATATATCAGTGTACAGCTCATTCCAATCATCCATTCCTTACATTATCTCAGTGTATAGTTCATTTCAATCACCCATTCCTTACAATATCTCAGTGTATAGTTCATTTCAATCACCCATTCCTTACAATATATCAGTGTACAGCTCATTCCAATCATCCATTCCTTACAATATATCAGTGTACAGCTCAATTCAATCACCCATTCCTTACAATATCTCAGTGTACAGCTCATTCCAATCATCCATTCCTTACAATATATCAGTGTACAGCTCATTCCAATCATCCATTCCTTACACTATCTCAGTGAATAGTTCATTTCAATCACCCATTCCTTACAATATCTCAGTGTACAGCTCATTCCAATCATCCATTCCTTAAATTATCTCAGTGTATAGTTCATTTCAATCACCCATTCCTTACATGATCTCAGTGTATAGTTCATTTCAATCACCCATTCCTTACAATATCTCAGTGCATAGTTCATTTCAATCATCCATTCCTTACAATATATCAGTGTACAGCTCATTTCAATCACCCATTCCTTACAATATCTCAGTGTACAGCTCATTCCAATCATCCATTCCTTACACTATCTCAGTGTACAGCTCATTTCAATCACCCATTCCTTACAATATCTCAGTGTACAGCTCATTCCAATCATCCATTCCTTACAATATATTAGTGTACAGCTCATTCCAATCATCCAGTCCTTACAATATCTCAGTGTACAGCTCATTTCAATAATCCATTCCTTACAATATCTCAGTGTATAGTTCATTTCAATCACCCATTCCTTACAATATATCAGTGTACAGCTCATTCCAATCACCCATTCCTTACAATATCTCAGTGTACAGCTCATTCCAATCACCCATTCCTTACAATATATCAGTGTACAACTCATTCCAATCATCCATTCCTTACAATATCTCAGTGCATAGTTCATTTCAATCACCCATTCCTTACAATATATCAGTGTACAGCTAATTTCAATCACCCATTCCTTACAATATCTCAGTGTACAGCTCATTCCAATCATCCATTCCTTACACTATCTCAGTGTACAGCTCATTTCAATCACCCATTCCTTACAATATCTCAGTGTACAGCTCATTCCAATCATCCATTCCTTACAATATATCAGTGTACAGCTCATTCCAATCATCCATTCCTTACAATATCTCAGTGTACAGCTCATTCCAATCATCCATACCTTACAATATCTCAGTGTACAGCTCATTTCAATCATCCATTCCTTACAATATCTCAGTGTACAGCTCATTTCAATCACCCATTCCTTACAATATCTCAGTGTACAGCTCATTCCAATCATCCATTCCTTACAATATCTCAGTGTACAACTCATTCCAATCATCCATTCCTTACAATATCTCAGTTTACAGCTCATTCCAATCATCCATTCCTTACAATATCTCAGTGTACAACTCATTCCAATCATCCATTCCTTACAATATCTCAGTTTACAGCTCATTCCAATCATCCATTCCTTACAATATCTCAGTGTACAACTCATTCCAATCATCCATTCCTTACAATATCTCAGTTTACAGCTCATTCCAATCATCCATTCCTTACAATATCTCAGTGTACAACTCATTCCAATCATCCATTCCTTACAATATCTCAGTGTACAGCTCATTCCAATCACCCATTCCTTCCGGGGGATCCAACCTGCGATCCCTGGATTACCAGTCCAGTGTGTTACCACTGGACTACAGATCCGTCTGTACATTATGTAACTAGTGAACACATTAATTATAAAGTCTTGACCCGTGAAGACATTATACACAATCCCCCATCTGACCCTAATAAAATGTTAACAGTCTTTCAGATGGGACTTTAAACCGAGGTCTCGTTTCGTTGATTTACACAGTGCATGTAAAACAACCAGGTGAGGTTTTGGAATGTGTCTCTGTCTGTATCATTGCACTAGCCTCCAACAATCTAAAATGACTAATATCTTCGGGAGGCGTCGCTCATATGGGCAACCGGTAGCGAGATAAATAAACGTAAAACATAAATTAAACAACCAGTAAACACATTAATTTTGACTGTGCAAACACTATGTAACCAACAATAACCACATTAATCATAAAGTCTTGGCCTGTAAAACCTGCTCATAATTAATAATTACCTGTACTACCATGATAATCTGTAAAATTGGAAGTAAGAAATAGACAATGTGTGATATTGTGGGTAGTTCTTGCCTTTATGGGTAAAATGGCCATAATACGAGGATAATTGTTTGATTCAGTAAATGAGGAAATTATATTTCACAGAATGAACATTGAAAGAATTATTATCATGAGTGTTGCTAGCCACGAGTGATAGGTATAGCTTTCTAAGGTCATGAGTGAAATATTTTTTTATTATTCCCCTAAACAGACAAATAATCTTTTTATTTTATGCTGAAAAGTGTTTTTATAATTAAAAAAACGATGGCATTTATGCCTTCCATTGAAATATAGAAATTTATCACTGAAATAAAATGTGTTATTCCACTGATTGAAAGCAGTGGAATAATACATTTATTTCTCACTGTTTTGCATGTGTGGTACCTGGCAGCTGCATGTTGGAATGTTGTCAACATAAACGTTCTACCATCATTTAATTTCTGGCGTAAAACGTTGAAGCCAATCAAAATTGCTTTGGTAACGAAGGCCCTTATTAATTACTACATACCGGTAAATACATGTACATAAATACTGGCTGACATATTTACGAATGTGCGGCCACTAAAACAATAAGTAGTTCAAGATTAGGATTAGATGGCTGTATCACATGGATGGATTAAATAACATTTATGTTATTACCGGTAATCAAATTTCTTGAACATGTACTGGTACGATAGCACCATAAGAATACAACATAAAGGTACACTTCGTATGGTGTATGTATACGTTGCAATACATGCGCTGTTTATTGTGACTTTAATGATAAATATTTGACCCACAAGATGACGGTATCACATGGTATTTGGCCCACATGTTGGCGGCATCACATGGTATTTGACCCACATGTTGACGGCATCACATGGTATTTGGCCCACAAGATGGCGGCATCACATGGTCTTTGGCCCACAAGATGGCGATGTCGCATGGTATTTGACCCACAAGATTGCAGCATCACATGGTATTTGGCCCACAAGATGGTGGTGTCACATGGTATTTGGCCCACAAGATGGCGGCATCACATGGTATTTGGCCCACAAGATGGCGATGTCATATGGTATTTGACCCACAAGATTGCAGCATCACATGGTATTTGACCCACAAGATGGTGGTGTCACATGGTATCTGGCCTACAAGATGGCGGCATCACATGGTATTTGACCCACAAGATGGTGGTGTCACATGGTATCTGGCCCACAAGATGGCGGCATCACATGGTATTTGACCCACAAGATGGCGGCATCACATGGTATCTGGCCCACAAGATGGCGGCATCACATGGTATTTGACCCACAAGATGGCGGCATCACATGGTATCTGGCCCACAAGATGGCGGCATCACATGGTATTGGTCACGTGATTGAAATCTATGTATACGATTGGTGCAATATTGTTCAAAACACACGGTATGATTAAAATTATGGCGCGATACACGATTTCATGTATGAAATGTGTTTCAAAACGTACATGGCATGTTAAGATGTTATGTGAAAGCCGCAATATACTTCAACAAAATGCAGTGGAAGTTGTGATAGCGCAGTGGATGCACATTCACTTCAGGTGCGAATAATGGAATTCCATTGGGGTATGGAATTATTTCATATGAGGAAGCTGTCCAGTCGCCATTTGACCTAAGCTGTTGAGACTTTAAACCCAAAATAAACAGCAACAAATGATAATATAATAATATATTGGTTCCTGTAGGTGGTTGTTATATATACAGGTGCCTGTGGACATGCATTATATGCAGTTCCTATGGAAAGTCTATACAGGTGCCTGTGGGTGGTCATTATATACAGGTGCCTGTGGGTGTTCATTATATACAGGTCCCTGTAGGTGGTCATACTATACTGATGTCTGTGGATGTTATATACAGGTCCCTGTGACCAGTCATTATATACAGGTCCCTGTGGGTGATCGTTATAGACATGTCCGTATGGGTGGTCATAATAGACAGGTTCCTGTGGGTGTTTGTTATATACAGTTCCCTGTGGACAGTCATTATATATGGGTACATGTGAACAGACATTATAGACAGATTTCTGTGGGTGGTTGAGGTTGCTATATACAGGTTCCTGTGGGTGGTTGTTATATACAGGTCCCAATGGACAGTTATTATATACAGGTCCCTGTGGACATTCATTATATACAGGTCACTATGGGTGGTCATTATAGACAGGTCCCTGTGGGTGGTCATTATATACAGGTCCCTTGGATAGTCATTATATACAGGTCCCTGTGGATAGTCATTATATACAGGTCCCTGTGGACATTCATTATATACAGGTCACTATGGGTGGTCATTATAGACAGATCCCTGTGGGTGGTCATAATATACTGGTTCCTGTGGGTGATTGTGATATACAGGTCCCTGTGGATAGTCATTATATACAGGTCCCTGTGGACATTCATTATATACAGGTCCCTGTGGACAGTCATTATATACAGGTCCCTGTGGACATTCATTATATACAGGTTCCTGTGGGTGGTCATTATAGACAGATCCCTGTGGGTGGTCATAATATACATGTTCCTGTGGGTGCTTGTGATATACAGGTCCCTGTGGACAGTCATTATATACATGTCCCTGTGGATAGTCATTATATACAGGTCCCTGTGGATAGTCATTATATACAGGTCACTATGGGTGGTCATTATAGACAGATCACTGTGGGTGGTCATAATATACATGTTCCTGTGGGTGATTGTGATATACAGGTCCCTGTGGACAGTCATTATATACATGTCCCTGTGGATAGTCATTATATACAGGTCCCTATGGGTGGTCATTATATACAAGTCCCTGTGGACATGCATTATATACAGGTTCCTGTGGGTGGCTGTTATATACAGGTCCCTGTGGATAGTCATTATATACAAGTCCCTGTGGACATGCATTATATACAGGTTCCTGTGGGTGGCTGTTATATACAGGTCCCTGTGGATAGTCATTATATACAAGTCCCTGTGGACATGCATTATATACAGGTTCCTGTGGGTGGCTGTTATATACAGGTCCCTGTGGATAGTCATTATATACAAGTCCCTGTGGACATGCATTATATACAGGTTCCTGTGGGTGGCTGTTATATACAGGTCCCTGTGGATAGTCATTATATACAAGTCCCTGTGGACATGCATTATATACAGGTTCCTGTGGGTGGCTGTTATATACAGGTCCCTGTGGATAGTCATTATATACAAGTCCCTGTGGACATGCATTATATACATGTCCCTGTGGGTAGTCATTATATACATGTCCCTGTGGATAGTCATTATATACAGGTCCCTGTGGATAGTTATTATATACAGGTCCCTGTGGATAGTCATTATATACAAGTCCCTGTGGACATGCATTATATACAGGTTCATGTGGGTGGCTGTTATATACAGGTCCCTGTGGACAGTCATTATATACAGGTCCCTGTGAACATTCATTATATACAGGTCCCTGTGGACAGTCATTATATACAGGTCCCTGTGGACATTCATTATATACAGGTCACTATGGGTGGTCATTATTGACAGATCCCTGTGGGTGGTCATAATATACTGATTCCTGTGTGTGATTGTGATATACAGGTCCCTGTGGACATTCATTATATACAGGTCCCTGTGGATTGTCATTATATACAGGTCCCTGTGGATAGTCATTATATACATGTCCCTGTGGATAGTCATTATATACATGTCCCTGTGGATAGTCATTATATACAGGTCCCCGTGGATAGTCATTATATACATGTCCCCGTGGATAGTCATTATATACATGTCCCTGTGGATAGTCATTATATACAGGTTCCTGTGGATAGTCATTATATACAGGTCCCTGTGGATAGTCATTATATACAGGTTCCTGTGGATAGTCATTATATACAGGTCACTGTGGATAGTCATTATATACAGGTCCCTGTGGATAGTCATTATATACATGTCCCCGTGGATAGTCATTATATACATGTCCCTGTGGATAGTCATTATATACAGGTTCCTGTGGATAGTCATTATATACAGGTCCCTGTGGATAGTCATTATATACAGGTTCCTGTGGATAGTCATTATATACAGGTCACTGTGGATAGTCATTATATACAGGTCCCTGTGGATAGTCATTATATACATGTCCCCGTGGATAGTCATTATATACATGTCCCTGTGGATAGTCATTATATACAGGTTCCTGTGGATAGTCATTATATACAGGTCCCTGTGGATAGTCATTATATACATGTCCCTGTGGATAGTCATTATATACATGTCCCTGTGGATAGTCATTATATACAGGTTCCTGTGGATAGTCATTATATACAGGTTCCTGTGGATAGTCATTATATACAGGTTCCTGTGGATAGTCATTATATACAGGTCCCTGTGGATAGTCATTGTATACATGTCCCTGTGGATAGTCATTATATACAGGTCCCTGTGGATACTCATTATATACAGGTCCCTGTGGATAGTCATTATATACAGGTCCCTGTGGATAGTCATTATATACAGGTTCCGGTGGATAGTCATTATATACAGGTCCCTGTGGATAATCATTATATACAGGTCCCTGTGGATAGTCATTATATACAGGTCCCTGTGGATAGTCATTATATACAGGTCCCTGTGGATAGTCATTATATACAGGTCCCTGTGGATAATCATTATATACATGTCCCTGTGGATAGTCATTATATACAGGTCCCTGTGGATAGTCATTATATACAGGTCCCTGTGGATAGTCATTATATACAGGTCCCTGTGGATAATCATTATATACATGTCCCTGTGGATAGTCATTATATACATGTTCCTGTGGATAGTCATTATATACAGGTCCCTGTGGATAGTCATTATATACATGTCCCTGTGGATAGTCATTATATACAGGTCCCTGTGGATAGTCATTATATACATGTCCCTGTGGATAGTCATTATATACAGGTTCCTGTGGATAGTCATTATATACAGGTTCCTGTGGGTAGTCATTATATACATGTCCCTGTGGATAGTCATTATATACAGGTCCCTGTGGATAGTCATTATATACAGGTTCCTGTGGATAGTCATTATATACAGGTTCCTGTGGATAGTCATTATATACAGGTCCCTGTGGATAGTCATTATATACAGGTCCCCATGGATAGTCATTATATACAGGTCCCTGTGGATAGTCATTATATACATGTCCCTGTGGATAGTCATTATATACAGGTTCCTGTGGGTAGTCATTATATACATGTCCCTGTGGATAGTCATTATATACAGGTTCCTGTGGATAGTCATTATATACAGGTTCCTGTGGGTAGTCATTATATACATGTCCCTGTGGATAGTCATTATATACATGTCCCTGTGGATAGTCATTATATACATGTCCCTGTGGATAGTCATTATATACATGTCCCTGTGGATAGTCATTATATACATGTCCCTGTGGGTAGTCATTATATACATGTCCCCGTGGATAGTCATTATATACATGTCCCCGTGGATAGTCATTATATACAGGTTCCTGTGGATAGTCATTATATACAGGTTCATGTGGGTAGTCATTATATACAGGTCCCTGTGGATAGTCATTATATACAGGTTCCTATGGGTGGTTATGAATGGTTGTCATAGACAGGTTCTCGTGGACAGTCATAATAGACAGGTTCCTATGGTTGGTTATTGTATACAGGTTCCTGTGGTTGAACGTTATATACAGGTTCCTGTGGTTGATCGTTATATACAGGTTCCTGTGGTTGATCGTTATATACAGGTTCCTGTGGTTGATCGTTATATACAGGTTCCTGTGGTTGATCGTTATATACAGGTTCCTGTGGGTGGTTATGAATGGTTGTCATAGGCAGGTTCCTGTGGACAGTCATAATAGACGGGTTCCTATGGTTGGTTATTGTATACAGGTTCCTGTGGTTGAACGTTATATACAGGTTCCTGTGGTTGATCGCTATATACAGGTTAATTTGGATGGTTGGTGTAGACAGGTACATGTGGGTGGTTGTAATATACAGGTTCATGTGGGTGGTTGTAATATACAGGTTCATGTGGGTGGTTGTAATATACAGGTTCATGTGGGTGGTTGTAATAGACAGGTTCATGTGGGTGGTTGTAATATACAGGTTCATGTGGGTGGTTGTAATATACAGGTTCATGTGGGTGGTTGTAATATACAGGTTCATGTGGGTGGTTGTAATAGACAGGTTCATGTGGGTGGTTGTAATATACAGGTTCATGTGGGTGGTTGTAATATACAGGTTCATGTGGGTGGTTGTAATATACAGGTTCATGTGGGTGGTTGTAATAGACAGGTTCATGTGGGTGGTTGTAATATACAGGTTCATGTGGGTGGTTGTAATATACAGGTTCATGTGGGTGGTTGTAATATACAGGTTCATGTGGGTGGTTGTAATAGACAGGTTCATGTGGGTGGTTGTAATATATAGTCACCTGTGGGCTGTCTTTGTTCCTGTGGTCATATATGATTGAGGTACTAGTCACCAGAATGGCAATGTGCTTGTGCAAGAGTTACTAGTAATCTACTGAGCAAGCCAGGTACTAGCATTTCAGTAGCTTGTCCAAGAGTTACTAGTAATCTACTGCGCAAGCCAGGGAATAGAATGTCAGTAGCTTGGTCATGGGTTACTCTACTGACCAAGCCAGGGACCAGAATGTCAGTAGCTTGTCCAAGGGTTACTCTACTGCGCAAGCCAGGGACTAGAATGTCAGCAGCTTGGTCATGGGTTACTCTACTGCGCAAGCCAGGGAACAGAATGTCAGTAACTTGTCCAAGAGTTACTCTACTGAGCAAGCCATGGACCAGACTGTCAGTAGCTTGTCCAAGGGTTACTCTACTGAGCAAGCCAGGGACCAGAATGTCAGTAGCTTGTTCAAGAGTTGCTCTACTGACCAAGCCAGGGACCAGAATGTCAGTAGCTTGTCCAAGAGTTACTCTACTGAGCAAGCCAGGGACCAGAATGTCAGTAGCTTGTCCAAGAGTTACTCTACTGAGCAAGCCAGGGACGAGAATGTCAGCAGCTTGTCCAAGAGTTACTTTACTGAGCAAGCCAGGGACCAGAATGCCAGTAGTTTGTCCAAGAGTTACTTTACTGTGCAAGCCAGGGACCAGAATGTCAGTAGTTTGTCCAAGAGTTACTCTACTGAGCAAGCCAGGGACCAGAATGTCAGTAGCTTGTCCAATAGTTACTCTACTGAGCAAGCCAGGGAACAGAATGTCAGTAGCTTGTTCAAGAGTTACTCTACTGAGCAAGCCAGGGACCAGAATGTCAGTAGCTTGTCCAAGAGTTACTCTACTGAGCAAGCCAGGGACCAGAATGTCAGTAGCTTGTCCAAGAGTTACTCTAATGAGCAAGCCAGGGACCAGAATGTCAGTAGCTTGTCCAAGAGTTACTCTACTGAGCAAGCCAGGGACCAGAATGTCAGTAGCTTGTCCAATAGTTACTTTACTGAGAAAGCCGCGAATGACCGAGGATGAATGGTAAGGGTATTTATGTCTTGGAAAGTAGAGATTATTTTTATGGTTATTATATACCATAGTTATTCTTATGGCCAGAAATAACTAAAGGCCAAGGAATATATTATATACCGTAGTTATTCTTATGGTCAGAAATAACTAAAGGCCAAGGAATATATTATATAGTTATTCTTATAGTCAGAAATAACTAAACGCTAAGGAATATATTATACAGTTATTCTTATGGTCAGAAATAACTAAAGACCAAGGAGTATATTATATACCGTAGTTATTCTTATGGTCAGAAATAACTAAACGCCAAGGAATATATTATACAGTTATTCTTATGGTCAGAAATAACTAAAGGCCAAGGAGTATATTATATACCGTAGTTATTCTTATGATCAGAAATAACTAAAGGCCAAGGTGTATATTATATAGTTATTCTTATAGTCAGAAATAACTAAAGGCCAAGGAGTATATTATATACCGTAGTTATTCTTATGATCAGAAATAACTAAAGGCCAAGGAGTATATTATATACCGTAGTTATTCTTATGATCAGAAATAACTAAAGGCCAAGGTGTATATTATATAGTTATTCTTATAGTCAGAAATAACTAAAGGCCAAGGAGTATATTATATACCGTAGTTATTCTTATAGTCAGAAATAACTAAAGACCAAGGAGTATATTATATAGTTATTCTTATGGTCAGAAATAACTAAAGGCCAAGGAGTATATTATATACCGTAGTTATTCTTATGATCAGAAATAACTAAAGGCCAAGGAGTATATTATATACCGTAGTTATTCTTATGATCAGAAATAACTAAAGGCCAAGGAGTATATTGTATACCGTAGTTATTCTTATGATCAGAAATAACTAAAGGCCAAGGAGTATATTATATACCGTAGTTATTCTTATGATCAGAAATAACTAAAGGCCAAGGAGTATATTATATACCGTAGTTATTCTTATGATCAGAAATAACTAAAGGCCAAGGAGTATATTATATAGTTATTCTTATGGTCAGAAATAACTAAAGGCCAAGGAGTATATTATATACGTAGTTATTCTTATGATCAGAAATAACTAAAGGCCAAGGAGTATATTATATACCGTAGTTATTCTTATGGTCAGAAATAACTAAAGGCCAAGGAGTATATTATATAGTTATTCTTATGGTCAGAAATAACTAAAGGCCAAGGAGTATATTATATACCGTAGTTATTCTTATGGTCAGAAATAACTAAAGGCCAAGGAGTATATTATATAGTTATTCTTATGGTCAGAAATAACTAAAGGCCAAGGAGTATATTATATACCGTAGTTATTCTTATGGTCAGAAATAACTAAAGGCCAAGGAGTATATTTATACGTAGTTATTCTTATGGTCAGAAATAACTAAAGGCCAAGGAGTATATTATATACCATAGTTATTCTTATGGTCAGAAATAACTAAAGACCAAGGAATATATTATATAGTTATTCTTATGGTCAGAAACAACTAAAGGCCAAGGAGTATATTATATACCGTAGTTATTCTTATAGTCAGAAATAACTAAAGGCCAAGGAGTATATTATATAGTTATTCTTATGGTCAGAAATAACTAAAGGCCAAGGAATATATTATATAGTTATTCTTATGGTCAGAAATAACTAAAGGCCAAGGAGTATATTATATAGTTATTCTTATGGTCAGAAATAACTAAAGGCCAAGGAGTATATTATATAGTTATTCTTATAGTCAGAAATAACTAAACGCCAAGGAATATATTATATAGTTATTCTTATGGTCAGAAATAACTAAAGGCCAAGGAGTATATTATATAGTTATTCTTATGGTCAGAAATAACTAAAGGCCAAGGAGTATATTATATACCGTAGTTATTCTTATAGTCAGAAATAACTAAAGGCCAAGGAATATATTATATAGTTATTCTTATGGTCAGAAATAACTAAAGGCCAAGGAGTATATTATATAGTTATTCTTATGGTCAGAAATAACTAAAGGCCAAGGAGTATATTATATAGTTATTCTTATGGTCAGAAATAACTAAAGGCCAAGGAGTATATTATATAGTTATTCTTATGGTCAGAAATAACTAAAGGCCAAGGAGTATATTATATAGTTATTCTTATGGTCAGAAATAACTAAAGGCCAAGGAGTATATTGTATAGTTATTCTTATGGTCAGAAATAACTAAAGGCCAAGGAGTATATTATATACCGTAGTTATTCTTATGATCAGAAATAACTAAAGACCAAGGAGTATATTATATACCGTAGTTATTCTTATGATCAGAAATAACTAAAGACCAAGGAGTATATTGTATAGTTATTCTTATGGTCAGAAATAACTAAAGGCCAAGGAGTATATTATATACCATAGTTATTCTTATGGTCAGAAATAACTAAAGACCAAGGAATATATTATATAGTTATTCTTATGGTCAGAAATAACTAAAGGCCAAGGAGTATATTATATAGTTATTCTTATGGTCAGAAATAACTAAAGGCCAAGGAGTATATTATATACCGTAGTTATTCTTATAGTCAGAAATAACTAAAGGCCAAGGAATATATTATATAGTTATTCTTATGGTCAGAAATAACTAAAGGCCAAGGAGTATATTATATAGTTATTCTTATGGTCAGAAATAACTAAAGGCCAAGGAGTATATTATATAGTTATTCTTATGGTCAGAAATAACTAAAGGCCAAGGAGTATATTATATAGTTATTCTTATGGTCAGAAATAACTAAAGGCCAAGGAGTATATTATATAGTTATTCTTATGGTCAGAAATAACTAAAGGCCAAGGAATATATTATATAGTTATTCTTATGGTCAGAAATAACTAAAGGCCAAGGAATATATTATATAGTTATTCTTATGGTCAGAAATAACTAAAGGCCAAGGAGTATATTATATAGTAGTTATTCTTATGATCAGAAATAACTAAAGACCAAGGAGTATATTATATACCGTAGTTATTCTTATGATCAGAAATAACTAAAGACCGAGGAGTATATTATATACCGTAGTTATTCTTATGATCAGAAATAACTAAAGGCCAAGGAATATATTATATAGTTATTCTTATGGTCAGAAATAACTGAAGGCCAAGGAATATATTATATAGTTATTCTTATGGTCAGAAATAACTAAAGGCCAAGGAATATATTATATAGTTATTCTTATGGTCAGAAATAACTAAAGGCCAAGGAGTATATTATATACCGTAGTTATTCTTATGGTCAGAAATAACTAAAGGCCAAGGAGTATATTATATAGTTATTCTTATGGGCAGAAATAACTAAAGGCCAAGGAGTATATTATATAGTTATTCTTATGGGCAGAAATAACTAAAGGCCAAGGAGTATATTATATAGTTATTCTTATGGTCAGAAATAACTAAAGGCCAAGGAGTATATTATATAGTTATTCTTATGGTCAGAAATAACTAAAGGCCAAGGAGTATATTATATAGTTATTCTTATGGTCAGAAATAACTAAAGGCCAAGGAGTATATTATATAGTTATTCTTATGGGCAGAAATAACTAAAGGCCAAGGAGTATATTATATAGTTATTCTTATAGTCAGAAATAACTAAAGGCCAAGGAGTATATTATATAGTTATTCTTATGGTCAGAAATAACTAAAGGCCAAGGAGTATATTATATAGTTATTCTTATGGTCAGAAATAACTAAAGGCCAAGGAGTATATTATATAGTTATTCTTATGGTCAGAAATAACTAAAGGCCAAGGAGTATATTATATAGTTATTCTTATGGGCAGAAATAACTAAAGGCCAAGGAGTATATTATATAGTTATTCTTATGGTCAGAAATAACTAAAGGCCAAGGAGTATATTATATAGTTATTCTTATGGTCAGAAATAACTAAAGGCCAAGGAGTATATTATATAGTTATTCTTATAGTCAGAAATAACTAAAGGCCAAGGAGTATATTATATAGTTATTCTTATGGTCAGAAATAACTAAAGGCCAAGGAGTATATTATATAGTTATTCTTATGGTCAGAAATAACTAAAGGCCAAGGAGTATATTATATAGTTATTCTTATGGTCAGAAATAACTAAAGGCCAAGGAGTATATTATATAGTTATTCTTATTGTCAGAAATAACTAAAGGCCAAGGAGTATATTATATAGTTATTCTTATGGGCAGAAATAACTAAAGGCCAAGGAGTATATTATATAGTTATTCTTATGGTCAGAAATAACTAAAGGCCAAGGAGTATATTATATAGTTATTCTTATGGCAGAAATAACTAAAGGCCAAGGAGTATATTATATAGTTATTCTTATGTCAGAAATAACTAAACGCCAAGGAATATATTATATAGTTATTCTTATGGTCAGAAATAACTAAAGGCCAAGGAGTATATTATATAGTTATTCTTATGGTCAGAAATAACTAAAGGCCAAGGAGTATATTATATAGTTATTCTTATGGTCAGAAATAACTAAAGGCCAAGGAGTATATTGTATAGTTATTCTTATGGTCAGAAATAACTAAAGGCCAAGGAGTATATTATATAGTGTATTCTTATGGTCAGAAATAACTAAAGGCCAAGGAGTATATTATATAGTAGTTATTCTTATGGTCAGAAATAACTAAAGACCAAGGAGTATATTGTATAGTTATTCTTATGGTCAGAAATAACTAAAGGCCAAGGAGTATATTACCATAGTTATTCTTATGGTCAGAAATAACTAAAGACCAAGGAATATATTATATAGTTATTCTTATGGTCAGAAATAACTAAAGGCCAAGGAGTATATTATATAGTTATTCTTATGGTCAGAAATAACTAAAGGCCAAGGAGTATATTATATACCGTAGTTATTCTTATAGTCAGAAATAACTAAAGGCCTATTGTATAGTTATTGTTATGGTCAGAAATAACTAAAGGCCAAGGAGTATATTATATAGTTATTCTTATGGTCAGAAATAACTAAAGGCCAAGGAGTATATTATATAGTTATTCTTATGGTCAGAAATAACTAAACGCCAAGGAGTATATTATATAGTTATTCTTATGGTTTAGAAATAACTAAAGGCCAAGGAGTATATTATATAGTTATTCTTATGGTCAGAAATAACTAAAGGCCAAGGAGTATATTATATAGTTATTCTTATGGTCAGAAATAACTAAAGGCCAAGGAGTATATTATATAGTTATTCTTA
>CM026386.1:54014945-54157017 GCA_014843695.1 Archivesica marissinica
CTCTGACAATAAACATCTGGACATTGTTGACCTAGAACTCTCTGACAATAAACATCTGGATATTGTTGACCTAGTACTCTCTGACAATAAACATCTGGATATTGTTGACCTAGTACTCTCTGACAATAAACATCTGGATATTGTTGACCTAGTACTCTCTGACAATAAACATCTGGATATTGTTGACCTAGTACTCTCTGACAATAAACATCTGGATATTGTTGACCTAGTACTCTCTGACAATAAACATCTGGATATTGTTGACCTAGTACTCTCTGACAATAAACATCTGGATATTGTTGACCTAGTACTCTCTGACAATAAACATCTGGATATTGTTGACCTAGTACTCTCTGACAATAAACATCTGGATATTGTTGACCTAGTACTCTCTGACAATAAACATCTGGATACTGTTGACCTAGAACTCTCTGACAATAAACATCTGGTCATTGTTGACCTAGTACTCTGACAATAAACATCTGGACATTGTTGACCTAGAACTCTCTGACAATAAACATCTGGACATTGTTGACCTAGTACTCTGACAATAAACATCTGGACATTGTTGACCTAGTACTCTGACAATAAACATCTGGTCATTGTTGACCTAGTACTCTGACAATAAACATCTGGATATTGTTGACCTAGAACTCTCTGACAATAAACATCTGGACATTGTTGACCTAGAACTCTCTGACAATAAACATCTGGTCATTGACCTAGTACTCTCTGACAATAAACATCTGGACATTGTTGACCTAGTACTCTCTGACAATAAACATCTGGACATTGTTGACCTAGTACTCTGACAATAAACATCTGGACATTGTTGACCTAGTATTCTCTGACAATAAACATCTGGACATTGTTGACCTAGTACTCTCTGACAATAAACATCTGGATATTGTTGACCTAGTACTCTCTGACAATAAACATCTGGATATTGTTGACCTAGTACTCTCTGACAATAAACATCTGGACATTGTTGACCTAGTTGTTTTCACTCACAGTTTTGTAATGTAGTTAAGATTAGCTACATTTTGTACAATATGTAATAGGTAGGGCTGCAACGATTCTTCAAAGGCTCACTTCGATATTAGACACCTCAATACGATTATTTCCGATTTGATTCATATTTAATTTATTGCTGCGATGTTTTCATGTTGATGGTAGATCAAAGCTCTTTTTCCAAGGTTATATACAGCTAATACTTTGTTTTATCTAGTAAATAATGTTCCAGATACGTGTTCTATACCCTCCCGGAATATACCATCATGGACACCAAAGTGTTCCCATATTACTTCAGTTTTAGAGACGTTTATATACTTTATAGTTTCGGCACTGCATCAGACTGGCAGCTTTACCAAATGGGAATGAGATACTACCTTTGATTGGATTACTGACTTGTTCTCGGCCAATCGTATGTCATTTTACAATAGGAGCAATGTACGTTTAAACGCTGACTGAAATTGAATAGAAACTGGTATTACTGGTATCGAGAATCGAATCGGCGTATGTGAATCTGGTTTCGATGATTCGGAGCGAATCGTTGCAGCTCTAATTTGTAATACATGTATATATGTTTCTTTGCCTTATGTTTTTGTGTCTTTGGTCATCATACGATTGTCTGTGATACAGTTATTATTTGTTATTTATTTGTATATTTATGGGATGGCAATGAACATTCGAATACAAATAAGCACTTAACATCGGTTAGCAAAAATATATTACTCAATAAACAATTGCTGAAGTTTGCGTGTGTCATCGGGTGTATATCATCGCCAAATGTTCCTTTCAATAAAAAAGATTTTCTTATCTTAATCTGGGTTCGTCCGGGGCCAATAATTCACAGGTTGGACCGTAAGCATGAAAATATAATCCTTGTTCACACATATTCATTGAATAAACAAGTCGACAGAATTGACATGTGCTTTTGTACTGCCTAGATCTTATATCTTGGTGTCACTTAAGATGAATAAAATAGTTAATCAAAGGTCGATACAACCTGTTTGACAGTAAATTGTTAATATGCTTTAACCCATTCAACACCAAGTAACTGACATGGACTGGTTGTGCATGATATTTTTAGACCATTAAATTAATAAGAATATTAAATTTTGACCAGTTCATTTATCAAAATGGGTAAATTTTGTCTAAAAAATAGTAATATTACTGGCAAAAAGTGCAGATCTTGATGAGACGGCTCATCATGAGCCAGCTCATCTGGATCTACACTTTTTGTAAGCCTATTTAGAGGCCTGTGGTGTTGAAATGGTTAATAATTATGTCAATGATTCATTTTGCCTGGGTTTAGCTTAATTACAATGTACCGTAATGTTTTTTTTATCATCACATAATCAGATAAAATAGTGTCCGTATTCGGACATGGCTCATCCGAATTACCTATATAATACCTCATCCTATATAATGCAATGTACATGTGCCCAAGAATCAAACGATCGTGTCCGCGTACTCAACAGTGGCGAATCTTCTTATAAGCACTGTAGGTATGTGCCTACACCCCGCTCAGACTGTGTCTCATTTATATCACAGGGATTCGGCACGTTTTGGGGTACTAGTATATATATTTAAGTACAGGGATTCTACTCTGTGGGATGTCAGATTTCGCATCGATCAGTAAAATGGCCCTATCTGAAACAATGTTGTACAAATCTGTCCAAATACAACGCCTATCCCGAGTCTTTATATTGTTCTTCAAATAAAACACAACTTTAAGCTGCATGCATGTATACTTTGCAAACAATTGCCACATACATTTGCCATAGCAGGTCACATTTCCATACTAGGACACGGGTTCTGTCAGCAACAACAAAAAATCTTCGACGGGAGAGTTTTAACTGTGAATAACATTATCAATAAAATGTGTTTACACTAACGTGTAGGTTTATTCGGCAATAATGTACGTCAAAAAGAGATTTCGTAGCATTTTCAATTTGTTTTGAAAATTTCTATAGCGGCGCAATTCGCGTTGAAACGAGCGTTCTGATTGGATTATTAGAATGTAACAAGATGTTTTTTTATATAGGAAGAATAATCATAATCCAATCAGAACGCTCGTTTCAACGCTCGTTTCAATGCGAATTGCGCCGCTTTAGAAATTTTCAAAACAAATTGAAAATGCTACGAAATCTCTTTTTGACGTACATTTTTGCCGAATAAACCTACACGTTAGTGTAAACACATTTTATTGATAATGTTATTCACAGTTAAAACTCTCCCGTCGAAGATTTTTTTTGTTGCTGACAGAACCCGTGTCCTAGTATGGAAATGTGACCTGCTATGGCCAATGTCTGTGGCAATTGTTTGCAAAGTATACATGCATGCAGCTTAAAGTTGTGTTTTATTTGAAGAACAATATAAAGACTCGGGATAGGCGTTATATTTGGACAGATTTGTACAAAATTGTTTCAGATAGGGCCATTTTACTGATCGATGCGAAATCTGACATCCAACAGAGTAGAATCCCTGTACTTAAATATATATACTAGTACCCCCAAACGTGCCGAATCCCTGTGATTTATATGAAAAATTTGGCAGTTTCTTACGGAGGTTGGTGCACCCAAGTACTGGTTAACCGTTGGAGCCTGCCCAGGAAAGGTGTTGTTAGGTAAATTGCCCGCCGGCGATATAGCCCAAAATGGTGTTGATGCAGGCGTAAAACCCGAAATATAACATGACATATGTGCCTACACATTTTCGTCAAAGAATGAAAATGCGAAAATTGCAATAAAAAATAAATGATAAGGGGTTAGAGGTGAACAGTGAACCCATTGAATATGATAATAAGTTGGTTAGAGGTGAACAGTGAACACATTGAATGTGATAATAAGTTGGTTAGAGGTGAACAGTGAACCCATTGAATATGATAATAAGTTGGCATTTCATTACTGTTTAATTAATAAAAGAAAAATGTTCCTTATTTCTTGCTGCTGTGATACAGAATTTCAAAAGCTACACCCCTGCTTGAGTACTTCAGAACTGTAAATATAACATAACATAACATTCTCGCTGCTGTGATACAGAATTTCAAAAGCTACACCCCTGCTTGAGTACTTCAGAACTGTAGTGCTACGAATTCTCGAATATCGAACTTGTTATTCGTTGCCATCCCAATATAAACTTTTTTACATGTATTTTTGAAAATAAACGTTAAAATGTTCAATGTCGCGTGCTAACCACAAATAAATACAGTATTTATAGAAGTATGTTATATTTATGTTCATAGAAATGTTTTTGTAAAGGATATTTATAAATAAGTAAAGATTTGCATACAGGTAATTGTTCCGCTCATATTTGAAATTTGATTGGTTGCTCTCTGAAATGTCTGTTTATTGAGAAACTAAAATGACGTGGAATACGTGAGAGTGCATTCGCTTCAGGTGTGAAAGGCCCGGAGTTTGCGATTGTGTGCTTGGGCAAGGCACTAAAAGTCCACATTGCCTCCTTTCTCCCTCATGGCAATGGCTTCCATCAGGAATGAGGTCTTGAGAGCGATTAATATTATGTTGTAAGAACTTGTTTCACAATCGAGCTGAAATAAATTTGTATAAACTAACCATAAATAGTCCACATAATGTAAATAGCTTGAGCTAGAGGGAGATCTCGGAGAAATAATCTCCCTGAGCTGCCTCACCTCTCCCTATTTTGTGTTCAGGAAGAAGTGATTTCACATAAACTATAGACAGAACACATTACCTAACAAATGTATCCCTATTTTAAAGGTCTACCTTTAGCCCCAATATATGTTCCATATGAAAATATGTTAACCCTTAACCTGCCAAATAAATTGAACAGAATGTGCAAACAACATAGATCCAGATCAGCCACGGCGTAACACCGCGTTAGATCAGGATCTATGTTGTTTGCTATTCAGACAATTTTTTTTAGATACACTATCCGAATAGCAAATGGCATAGCGCCTGATCAGACATTCTGTGCTGTGCCGTCTGATCTGGCTCTATGCAGTTTGCGAAAGCACCTTGTTGTTATTGGCGGGTTATTGGTTGAGTACTTATGTCTCCATAGCAATTCTTATTTATAATGAGACAGATATCCAATGTTTTTGGTTCCTGTAACTCTTTGCATACTGGGTAAAATCAATAATTGTAACTGACGACAATTCATTAATGTGTTTTTCTTACTTGTCACTGACAATTCTGGAAATATGTCGTGGAATTTTCATTAGAATTGTGTTGTTAAGGATGCACTCTGCTCAATTTTCTCCTTCTACGGTCTATGGTATCTATGGTATCTATGGTAAATCAACCAAATGTGCTGTAAGACCAATTTCAACAATTCAACATCGATGTTCTAAAATAAAATTCATCTATGATGATGATTGAGCTTATTTACCCTCGCCTCTGGCGAACCATATGGCGAGCGGTCTATGTTCTAAAATAAAATTGATTAATTTGTAATACACACTTGTATACTAAACATGTATACATTTCTTAGGTCATCTTCATAATATACAAAGTCTTGTATCAGTTCAAAATGGTAATACATTGTAGTGACTATTGCTTTCATGAAAAGCTTTTTTACAAAATATCTGCAAAATATACAATAAAATGTAAAATGATATAATGTAGTCACTTTGAATTATGTCTTCCCTAAGTATAAAGATGGTGGGTGATATATTGTGTTCGTCTATATTATGTTGTCTCTCCGTCTTGTCGAGGGGCCTCCATGGCCGAGTGGTTGAGGTCGTTGACTTTAAAGTCAACCCACTGGGGGATGTCAAATGAATTCCAGTTTGTGCCCAGCTCTAGCTCTTAGGCAAGGCATTTAAATTCCACATTGCCTCTTCTCTCTCCCTCGTGATGATGGATTCCATCAGGAATGAGGTCTCTCGAGTGATTAATATAAGTTGTAGGACCTTGTTTCGTAATCGAGCTAAAATAAATTTGTATAGACTAAAAATATGTTAATTTGAATCCAAAATCCAGAATGACAATCTATATATAAGTTGTAGGACCTTGTTTCGCAATCAAGCTGAAATAAATTTAACTGCACTGAAGGAAGAACAGAACAGGTGGAGTCCCCATGGTGTTGTGGACCAACTATCTGTAGAGTACTTGAGAGGTGGTTAATTTGAGCCCCGTCAGAACCACAGTGGTGATGTCCTCGGGCAAGACTCTTCATTCCACTTTGCCACTTCTCTCCCTCTCAGGGATATGGATTCTGTCAGAATGAGGTCTCAGCGATTAATGATGTAAAAGCTTATTCCGCAAACGAGCTAAATTAAATGTGTATAAACCAACGGAACATATTGTAGGATCGGTGTCTGCGGAAATGGGAGCTCTACCAACATGTTGTCTCACTGAGGTTAACTGGGAGCTCTACCAACATGTTGTCTCACTGAGGTTAACTGGGAGCTCTACCAACATGTTGTCTCACTGAGGTTAACTGGGAGCTCTACCAACATGTTGTCTCACTGAGGTTAACTGGGAGCTCTACCAACATGTTGTCTCACTGAGGTTAACTGGGAGCTCTACCAACATGTTGTCTCACTGAGGTTAACTGGGAGCTCTACCAACGTGTCTCACTGAGGTTAACTGGGAGCTCTACCAACATGTTGTCTCACTGAGGTTAACTGGCAGCTCTACCAACGTGTCTCACTGAGGTTAACTGGCAGCTCTACCAACGTGTCTCACTGAGGTTAACTGGAAGCTCTACCAACATGTTGTCTCACTGAGGTTAACTGGCAGCTCTACCAACATGTCTCACTGAGGTTAACTGGCAGCTCTACCAACATGTTGTCTCACTGAGGTTAACTGGCAGCTCTACCAACATGTTGTCTCACTGAGGTTAACTGGGAGCTCTACCAACATGTTGTCTCACTGAGGTTAACTGGAAGCTCTACCAACATGTCTCACTGAGGTTAACTGGGAGCTCTACCAACATGTTGTATCACTGAGGTTAACTGGCAGCTCTACCAACATGTTGTCTCACTGAGGTTAACTGGCAGCTCTACCAACATGTCTCACTGAGGTTAACTGGGAGCTCTACCAACATGTTGTCTCACTGAGGTTAACTGGCAGCTCTACCAACATGTTGTCTCACTGAGGTTAACTGGCAGCTCTACCAACATGTCTCACTGAGGTTAACTGGCAGCTCTACCAACATGTCTCACTGAGGTTAACTGGAAGCTCTACCAACATGTTGTCTCACTGAGGTTAACTGGCAGCTCTACCAACATGTTGTCTCACTGAGGTTAACTGGCAGCTCTACCAACATGTTGTCTCACTGAGGTTAACTGGGAGCTCTACCAACATGTTGTCTCACTGAGGTTAACTGGAAGCTCTACCAACATGTCTCACTGAGGTTAACTGGGAGCTCTACCAACGTGTCTCACTGAGGTTAATGGAAGCTCTACCAACATGTTGTCTCACTGAGGTTAACTGGGAGCTCTACCAACATGTTGTCTCACTGAGGTTAACTGGCAGCTCTACCAACATGTTGTCTCACTGAGGTTAACTGGCAGCTCTACCAACATGTCTCACTGAGGTTAACTGGGAGCTCTACCAACATGTTGTCTCACTGAGGTTAACTGGCAGCTCTACCAACATGTCTCACTGAGGTTAACTGGCAGCTCTACCAACATGTCTCACTGAGGTTAACTGGCAGCTCTACCAACATGTCTCACTGAGGTTAACTGGCAGCTCTACCAACATGTTGTCTCACTGAGGTTAACTGGCAGCTCTACCACATGTTGTCTCACTGAGGTTAACTGGCAGCTCTACCAACATGTTGTCTCACTGAGGTTAACTGGGAGCTCTACCACATGTGTCTCACTGAGGTTAACTGGAAGCTCTACCAACATGTCTCACTGAGGTTAACTGGAGCTCTACCAACGTGTCTCACTGAGGTTAACTGGCAGCTCTACCAACATGTCTCACTGAGGTTAACTGGGAGCTCTACCAACATGTTGTCTCACTGAGGTTAACTGGCAGCTCTACCAATATGTCTCACTGAGGTTAACTGGCAGCTCTACCAACATGTCTCACTGAGGTTAACTGGAAGCTCTACCAACATGTTGTCTCACTGAGGTTAACTGGCAGCTCTACCAACATGTTGTCTCACTGAGGTTAACTGGCAGCTCTACCAACATGTTGTCTCACTGAGGTTAACTGGGAGCTCTACCAACATGTTGTCTCACTGAGGTTAACTGGAAGCTCTACCAACATGTCTCACTGAGGTTAACTGGGAGCTCTACCAACGTGTCTCACTGAGGTTAATGGAAGCTCTACCAACATGTTGTCTCACTGAGGTTAACTGGGAGCTCTACCAACATGTTGTCTCACTGAGGTTAACTGGGAGCTCTACCAACATGTTGTCTCACTGAGGTTAACTGGCAGCTCTACCAACATGTCTCACTGAGGTTAACTGGCAGCTCTACCAACATGTTGTCTCACTGAGGTTAACTGGCAGCTCTACCAACATGTCTCACTGAGGTTAACTGGCAGCTCTACCAACATGTTGTCTCACTGAGGTTAACTGGCAGCTCTACCAACATGTTGTCTCACTGAGGTTAACTGGCAGCTCTACCAACATGTTGTCTCACTGAGGTTAACTGGCAGCTCTACCAACATGTCTCACTGAGGTTAACTGGCAGCTCTACCAACATGTCTCACTGAGGTTAACTGGAAGCTCTACCAACGTGTCTCACTGAGGTTAACTGGCAGCTCTACCAACATGTCTCACTGAGGTTAACTGGAAGCTCTACCAACATGTTGTCTCACTGAGGTTAATGGAAGCTCTACCAACATGTTGTCTCACTGAGGTTAACTGGCAGCTCTACCAACGTGTCTCACTGAGGTTAACTGGCAGCTCTACCAACATGTCTCACTGAGGTTAACTGGGAGCTCTACCAACATGTTGTCTCACTGAGGTTAACTGGGAGCTCTACCAACATGTTGTCTCACTGAGGTTAACTGGCAGCTCTACCAACATGTTGTCTCACTGAGGTTAACTGGCAGCTCTACCAACATGTTGTCTCACTGAGGTTAACTGGCAGCTCTACCAACATGTTGTCTCACTGAGGTTAACTGGCAGCTCTACCAACATGTTGTCTCACTGAGGTTAACTGGCAGCTCTACCAACGTGTCTCACTGAGGTTAACTGGAAGCTCTACCAACATGTTGTCTCACTGAGGTTAACTGGGAGCTCTACCAACATGTTGTCTCACTGAGGTTAACTGGGAGCTCTACCAACATGTTGTCTCACTGAGGTTAACTGGCAGCTCTACCAACATGTTGTCTCACTGAGGTTAACTGGCAGCTCTACCAACATGTTGTCTCACTGAGGTTAACTGGGAGCTCTACCAACGTGTCTCACTGAGGTTAACTGGCAGCTCTACCAACATGTTGTCTCACTGAGGTTAACTGGGAGCTCTACCAACGTGTCTCACTGAGGTTAACTGGAAGCTCTACCAACATGTTGTCTCACTGAGGTTAATGGAAGCTCTACCAACATGTTGTCTCACTGAGGTTAACTGGCAGCTCTACCAACATGTCTCACTGAGGTTAACTGGGAGCTCTACCAACATGTGTCTCACTGAGGTTAACTGGCAGCTCTACCAACAGTGTCTCACTGAGGTTAACTGGCAGCTCTACCAACAGTGTCTCACTGAGGTTAACTGGAAGCTCTACCAATGTGTCTCACTGAGGTTAACTGGCAGCTCTACCAACATGTCTCACTGAGGTTAACTGGCAGCTCTACCAACATGTCTCACTGAGGTTAACTGGCAGCTCTACCAACATGTTGTCTCACTGAGGTTAACTGGCAGCTCTACCAACGTGTTGTCTCACTGAGGTTAACTGGGAGCTCTACCAACATGTTGTCTCACTGAGGTTAACTGGAAGCTCTACCAACATGTCTCACTGAGGTTAACTGGGAGCTCTACCAACATGTTGTATCACTGAGGTTAACTGGCAGCTCTACCAACATGTTGTCTCACTGAGGTTAACTGGCAGCTCTACCAACATGTCTCACTGAGGTTAACTGGGAGCTCTACCAACATGTTGTCTCACTGAGGTTAACTGGCAGCTCTACCAATATGTCTCACTGAGGTTAACTGGCAGCTCTACCAACATGTCTCACTGAGGTTAACTGGAAGCTCTACCAACATGTTGTCTCACTGAGGTTAACTGGCAGCTCTACCAACCTGTTGTATCACTGAGGTTAACTGGCAGCTCTACCAACATGTTGTCTCACTGAGGTTAACTGGGAGCTCTACCAACATGTTGTCTCACTGAGGTTAACTGGAAGCTCTACCAACATGTCTCACTGAGGTTAACTGGGAGCTCTACCAACGTGTCTCACTGAGGTTAATGGAAGCTCTACCAACATGTTGTCTCACTGAGGTTAACTGGGAGCTCTACCAACATGTTGTCTCACTGAGGTTAACTGGGAGCTCTACCAATATGTTGTCTCACTGAGGTTAACTGGCAGCTCTACCAACATGTTGTCTCACTGAGGTTAACTGGCAGCTCTACCAACATGTTGTCTCACTGAGGTTAACTGGCAGCTCTACCAACATGTCTCACTGAGGTTAACTGGCAGCTCTACCAACATGTTGTCTCACTGAGGTTAACTGGCAGCTCTACCAACATGTTGTCTCACTGAGGTTAACTGGCAGCTCTACCAACATGTTGTCTCATTGAGGTTAACTGGCAGCTCTACCAACATGTCTCACTGAGGTTAACTGGCAGCTCTACCAACATGTCTCACTGAGGTTAACTGGAAGCTCTACCAACGTGTCTCACTGAGGTTAACTGGCAGCTCTACCAACATGTCTCACTGAGGTTAACTGGAAGCTCTACCAACATGTTGTCTCACTGAGGTTAATGGAAGCTCTACCAACATGTTGTCTCACTGAGGTTAACTGGCAGCTCTACCAACGTGTCTCACTGAGGTTAACTGGCAGCTCTACCAACATGTCTCACTGAGGTTAACTGGGAGCTCTACCAACATGTTGTCTCACTGAGGTTAACAGGGAGCTCTACCAATGTGTCTCACTGAGGTTAACTGGAAGCTCTACCAATGTGTCTCACTGAGGTTAACTGGCAGCTCTACCAACATGTCTCACTGAGGTTAACTGGAAGCTCTACCAACATGTTGTCTCACTGAGGTTAACTGGCAGCTCTACCAACCTGTTGTATCACTGAGGTTAACTGGCAGCTCTACCAACATGTTGTCTCACTGAGGTTAACTGGCAGCTCTACCAACATGTCTCACTGAGGTTAACTGGGAGCTCTACCAACATGTTGTCTCACTGAGGTTAACAGGGAGCTCTACCAATGTGTCTCACTGAGGTTAACTGGAAGCTCTACCAATGTGTCTCACTGAGGTTAACTGGCAGCTCTACCAACGTGTCTCACTGAGGTTAAATGGGAGCTCTACCAACATGTTGTCTCACTGAGGTTAACTGGAAGCTCTACCAACGTGTCTCACTGAGGTTAACTGGGAGCTCTACCAACATGTTGTCTCACTGAGGTTAACTGGCAGCTCTACCAACATGTTGTCTCACTGAGGTTAACTGGCAGCTCTACCAACATGTTGTCTCACTGAGGTTAACTGGCAACTCTACCAATGTGTCTCACTGAGGTTAACTGGCAGCTCTACCAACATGTTGTTTCACTGAGGTTAACTGGAAGCTCTACCAACATGTTGTCTCACTGAGGTTAACTGGGAGCTCTACCAACATGTTGTCTCACTGAGGTTAACTGGCAGCTCTACCAACGTGTTGTCTCACTGAGGTTAACTGGGAGCTCTACCAACATGTTGTCTCACTGAGGTTAACTGGAAGCTCTACCAACATGTCTCACTGAGGTTAACTGGGAGCTCTACCAACATGTTGTATCACTGAGGTTAACTGGCAGCTCTACCAACATGTTGTCTCACTGAGGTTAACTGGCAGCTCTACCAACATGTCTCACTGAGGTTAACTGGGAGCTCTACCAACATGTCTCACTGAGGAAAGCTCTACCAACATGTTGTCTCACTGAGGTTAACTGGCAGCTCTACCAATATGTCTCACTGAGGTTAACTGGCAGCTCTACCAACATGTCTCACTGAGGTTAACTGGAAGCTCTACCAACATGTTGTCTCACTGAGGTTAACTGGCAGCTCTACCAACCTGTTGTATCACTGAGGTTAACTGGCAGCTCTACCAACATGTTGTCTCACTGAGGTTAACTGGGAGCTCTACCAACATGTTGTCTCACTGAGGTTAACTGGAAGCTCTACCAACATGTCTCACTGAGGTTAACTGGGAGCTCTACCAACGTGTCTCACTGAGGTTAATGGAAGCTCTACCAACATGTTGTCTCACTGAGGTTAACTGGGAGCTCTACCAACATGTTGTCTCACTGAGGTTAACTGGTAGCTCTACCAATATGTTGTCTCACTGAGGTTAACTGGCAGCTCTACCAACATGTTGTCTCACTGAGGTTAACTGGCAGCTCTACCAACATGTTGTCTCACTGAGGTTAACTGGCAGCTCTACCAACATGTCTCACTGAGGTTAACTGGCAGCTCTACCAACATGTTGTCTCACTGAGGTTAACTGGCAGCTCTACCAACATGTTGTCTCACTGAGGTTAACTGGCAGCTCTACCAACATGTTGTCTCATTGAGGTTAACTGGCAGCTCTACCAACATGTCTCACTGAGGTTAACTGGCAGCTCTACCAACATGTCTCACTGAGGTTAACTGGAAGCTCTACCAACGTGTCTCACTGAGGTTAACTGGCAGCTCTACCAACATGTCTCACTGAGGTTAACTGGAAGCTCTACCAACATGTTGTCTCACTGAGGTTAATGGAAGCTCTACCAACATGTTGTCTCACTGAGGTTAACTGGCAGCTCTACCAACGTGTCTCACTGAGGTTAACTGGCAGCTCTACCAACATGTCTCACTGAGGTTAACTGGGAGCTCTACCAACATGTTGTCTCACTGAGGTTAACAGGGAGCTCTACCAATGTGTCTCACTGAGGTTAACTGGAAGCTCTACCAATGTGTCTCACTGAGGTTAACTGGCAGCTCTACCAACATGTCTCACTGAGGTTAACTGGCAGCTCTACCAACCTGTTGTATCACTGAGGTTAACTGGCAGCTCTACCAACATGTTGTCTCACTGAGGTTAACTGGCAGCTCTACCAACATGTCTCACTGAGGTTAACTGGGAGCTCTACCAACATGTTGTCTCACTGAGGTTAACAGGGAGCTCTACCAATGTGTCTCACTGAGGTTAACTGGAAGCTCTACCAATGTGTCTCACTGAGGTTAACTGGCAGCTCTACCAACGTGTCTCACTGAGGTTAAATGGGAGCTCTACCAACATGTTGTCTCACTGAGGTTAACTGGAAGCTCTACCAACGTGTCTCACTGAGGTTAACTGGGAGCTCTACCAACATGTTGTCTCACTGAGGTTAACTGGCAGCTCTACCAACATGTTGTCTCACTGAGGTTAACTGGCAGCTCTACCAACATGTTGTCTCACTGAGGTTAACTGGCAACTCTACCAATGTGTCTCACTGAGGTTAACTGGCAGCTCTACCAACATGTTGTTTCACTGAGGTTAACTGGAAGCTCTACCAACATGTTGTCTCACTGAGGTTAACTGGGAGCTCTACCAACGTGTCTCACTGAGGTTAACTGGGAGCTCTACCAACATGTTGTCTCACTGAGGTTAACTGGAAGCTCTACCAACATGTCTCACTGAGGTTAACTGGAAGCTCTACCAACGTGTCTCACTGAGGTTAATGGAAGCTCTACCAACATGTTGTCTCACTGAGGTTAACTGGCAGCTCTACCAATGTGTCTCACTGAGGTTAACTGGCAGCTCTACCAACATGTTGTCTCACTGAGGTTAACTGGGAGCTCTACCAACATGTTGTCTCACTGAGGTTAACTGGGAGCTCTACCAACATGTTGTCTCACTGAGGTTAACTGGCAGCTCTACCAAAGTGTCTCACTGAGGTTAACTGGCAGCTCTACCAACATGTTGTCTCACTGAGGTTAACTGGGAGCTCTACCAACATGTTGTCTCACTGAGGTTAACTGGCAGCTCTACCAACATGTTGTCTCACTGAGGTTAACAGGGAGCTCTACCAACGTGTCTCACTGAGGTTAACTGGCAGCTCTACCAACGTGTCTCACTGAGGTTAACTGGGAGCTCTACCAACGTGTCTCACTGAGGTTAACTGGGAGCTCTACCAACGTGTTGTCTCACTGAGGTCACCATTTTGAAGTATTACTCTAATCCCTTCAAGTAGAGTATGACGGCGTACAGCCTGGCACTGTATGTAATGTATCCCGGCTCTTTGAGACCACAGTTGGAGGTAATAAACCTTTTCTCAAACTCAAGTGATATGATTGGTCGAGTCTGAGATTTGCTCTTGGCTAATCCAATGAGAATGCTCGAGTATATTGGAGAAATGTTTTATAACATCCTGACCAGGCCGATAAAACTTTTCTCCAATCTAAAAATTCAGCCTCAAAGTATCTGATTGGTTGAGCTCAGAATCAACCAATCAAATCACTGGAGCTTTAGTTTGAGATCTGACATCCGACCCAGAGGCATAAAAAGAACTCATTTACATGTAATTATAACAGACGGATCTGTAATTCAGGGATCGCAGGTTCGATCCCCCGTCTGACCCTAATAAAATTAACAGTCTTTCAGATGGGACTTTAACCCGAGGTCTCGTGTCAGTGCTTTACACAGTGCACGTAAAAGAACCAGAGGAGACTCTGGAATGGGTCTCTGTCTGTATCATTGCACTATCCTCCAAAAATCTAAAATGACTAATCTCTTCAGGAGGCGTCGCTCATATGGGCAACCGGTAGCGACGATAAATAAACGTAAATTATAACAAGAAAGTACTTTTTGTTCATATTTATTGTTTAAAACGGTATTTTATAATATATGATAACATTGTGTAATTATCATACTCATACATATGCATAGAAGTTTTCCTCAAAGTAAAACATTTAAGAATGAAATCGTGATCAAAATGGACAAAGGACTGATATACGGTACACAATTTCAACTAACTCAATTTTCACATTCAATTAAAATAACTTTTACAGTAATTATGTTATATTTCGGGTTTTACGCCTGCATCAGCACCATTTTGGGCTATATCGCCAGCGGGCAGTTTACCTAACAACACCTTTCCTGGGCAGGCTCCAACGGTTAACCAGTACTTGGGTGCACCAACCTGCCAACTTTTTCATATAAATGAGAAACGGTCTGAGCGGGGCTAGAACCCGTGACCATCAGTGATGATAGGTTACAGTGGTATACAAGTCAGCGAACGTAACCACTCAACCACGGAGGCGGACAGTAAATATAAATACAGTAAATCCCATGTGTTGTATCTGGTTACAGATGGTGGAGTAAGGTAGTACATTTGTTGTATCTGGTCACAGATGTTGGAGTAAGGTAGTACATTTGTTATATCTGGTCACAGATGGTGGAGTAAGGTAGTACATTTGTTGTATCTGGTCACAGATGGTGGAGTAAGGTAGTACATTTGTTGTATCTGGTCACAGATGGTGGAGTAAGGTAGTACATTTGTTGTATCTGGTCACAGATGGTGGAGTAAGGTAGTACATTTGTTGTATCTGGTCACAGATGGTGGAGTAAGGTAGTACATTTGTTGTATCTGGTCACAGATGGTGGAGTAAGGTAGTACATTTGTTGTATCTGGTCACAGATGGTGGAGTAAGGTAGTACATTTGTTGTATCTGGTCACAGATGGTGGAGTAAGGTAGTACATTTGTTGTATCTGGTCACAGATGGTGGAGTAAGGTAGTACATTTGTTGTATCTGGTCACAGATGGTGGAGTAAGGTAGTACATTTGTTGTACCTGGTCACAGATGGTGGAGTAAGGTAGTACATTTGTTGTACCTGGTTACAGATGGTGGAGTAAGGTAGTACATTTGTTGTATCTGGTTACAGATGGTGGAGTAAGGTAGTACATGTGTTGTACCTGGTTACAGATGGTGGAGTAAGGTAGTACATTTGTTGTACCTGGTTACAGATGGTGGAGTAAGGTAGTACATTTGTTGTACCTGGTTACAGATGGTGGAGTAAGGTAGTACATTTGTTGCATCTGGTTACAGATGGTGGAGTAAGGTAGTACATTTGTTGTACCTGGTTACAGATGGTGGAGTAAGGTAGTACATTTGTTGTATCTGGTCACAGATGGTGGAGTAAGGTAGTACATTTGTTGTACCTGGTCACAGATGGTGGAGTAAGGTAGTACATTTGACTTTTGATGAAAGGAGAAATTATTAACTCCCCCCCTCGTTATCTCATCATTGTGGTCTTCCGGTATATATTAGTACACATCAGTGGTGTTAAACCATAGACGGATCTTTAGTCCAGTGGTAACACCCTGGACTGGTAATCCAGGGATCGCAGGTTCGATCCCCCATCTGAACCTAATAAAATTAACAGTCTTTCAGATGGGACTTTAAACCGAGGTCTTGTGTCAGTGCTGTACACCGTGCACGTAAAAGAACCAGAGGAGACTCTGGAATGGGTCTCTGTCTGTATCATGCACTATCCTCCAAAATGTCTAAAATGACTAATCTCTTCAGGCGGCGTCGCTAATATGGGCAACCGGTAGCGACGATAAATAAACACAAAGGTGTTAAACCTCACTGGTGCCCAAACTCTGTCTAGTTCAGTCTTATACTGTATGACATGCTTAGCATTTGCTATGTAGTCTGGTAACTTATTCCAATTGTTAATTACTTTGTGTGCGAAGGAATTTAATTTAACGGTTTTGTTAACACGAGGCTTGTGAAGCTTAAGAGAATTCAATCGCACAGTCTATATCATCAATTTCATGTGTAATCTGGAAAAGTTGTTTATGAACTTCTCTTTTTCGCCTGTATATTCGAGTGTTTCTTAAGATACAGGGTGTGTACATAAGGTCTTTTCATATACAGTGATACCTGAAGAAATCAGGAAAGATCCAGTACAGTATTAAAATAAGAAAATGTTACATACAAATGCGACGACTTAAATCAGCAACTCTTTAAATGTGAATTGATGTTAATATATCAAGGATGTTATGTCGGCCTGCATGTTGCAAGCTACCGTATTTTCATTAACTGTTTCAAAACAAATCTCTCTTAACATGCATTCGAAATTGCATCATAAATGCGAACAAATTACAATTTTATCAATCACTTTACATAAACTCATGTACATGTATAAAATTAATATATGCATAAATAAAAATAACAATGCATTGTAACCCGCCGACACAGTAAAATCAAGATGACCAAAATGAATCCCAAAGTTTTTCTCGACCGAGGTTATATCGCTTTTCTTAGATCTCAAACTTAAGTGATTTCATTGGTTGATTATGAGTTTACTGTCAGCTGAACCAATCAGAAGCTTGAGACTGAGTTTTGATTTTGGAGAAAGCTTTATAAGCTCCAGTTCACGAGATGTTTCTCTAATTTGACCCAGTAACCTAGTTTATTGACTAAAATCGATCAAACGGAACTTAATTCTCATCAAAATAGCATAAAGTCAGAACAAGGGCATTTCTGTTTGTTTGTTTGTTCGGGTTTTACGTCTGCATCAGCACCATTTAGGGCTATATCGCCGGGTGGTAGTTTACCTAACGACACCTTTCCTTGGCAGGCACCAGCAGTAATATTCCGCGCCATCATTGTGGAATGCACTCTCCGATGTTATAAGACACTGTGATACACTCATAACATTCAAAACCAAGTTAAAAACACACATGTTCATGAAACACCCAGGTAAGTAGAATAGCCACAAACAAGTAGTAGTTGAACAACCAATCATAATAAAATATAAACCATCTTTCAAATATTTGAAAACAGAATGTATATTACACATAGTTAACAATAGTAATTGCACTTAATTAATTAATTAATTAATAACGACTCTATCCGAGCTCAGCCAGTCGTACATCGATTATACGTCAGCAACTTAATCTGTAGCGGAATTGGATCCAAGCCGGTAATAACGGTTATCTCTACGTCAACGTAACGGGGCCACACCACCCCGATTAAAATTGATATCACCTTGTTCGAATCAAGTTACCCTGTTTGAAAAATGAAAAATAATTATGCAAATTAATTATTAGTTTATTTTGCTGAGAAAAGAAATTATGATACAGACACAGTGATTATAATGCAATATTTTATGCTTATAATGCTCCTTCAATGCATCTAATTTCCCTCGACACACACCTATGGTGCGACACACCCCTATGGTGCGACACACACCTATGGTGTGACACACATTTATGGTACGACACACACCTATGGTGCGACACTCACCTATGGTACGACACACATCTATGGTGCGACACACATCTATGGTGCGACACACATCTATGATGCGACACACATCTATGGTGCAACACACACCTATGGTGCGACACACACCTATGGTGCGACACACACCTATGGTACGACACACACCTATGGTGCGACACACATCTATGGTGCGACACACACCTATGGTGTGACACACACCTATGGTACGACACACACACACACACCTATGGTGTGACACACATTTATGGTACGACACACACCTATGGTGCGACACACACCTATGGTACGACACACATCTATGGTGCGACACACCCCTATGGTGCGACACACCCCTATGGTGCGACACACATCTATGGTGCGACACACACACCTATGGTGCAACACATTATGGTGCGACATGGATATGGCGACTACTTATCCACTGTATGATAGCTAAATGGCCGTCGTTTGTATGGAGAAATAATAGTATATTAATCTAAATCTCTATGAAGGAAAGGATTAAAGAGACAACATCAATATGAGTGTGTACATCAACTGTTTTTGGTGCCCCTCTGAGCAGTAGTTCAGGCATGGCCAAGTAGAACCACCAACTTTCCAAAAGCCATGTTGATAACATTAAATAAATTCTATCCCCCCGTGGGATTTGGCCATACAATGGGCTAAACTATTACACATACGACAAAACTTAGCATTTCAAATAACATTCCTGCTATAGTGATCAAGTTTCATGTTTGGATACAGATATAAAACAGAATGTGCCATCTGTAGTCCAGTGGTAACATGCCGGACTGGTAATCCAGGTATCGCAGGTTCGATCCCCATCTGACCCTAATAAAATTAACAGTCTTTCAGATGGGACTTTAAACCAAGGTCTTGTGTCGGTGCTGTACACCGTGCACGTAAAAGAACCAGAGGAGACTCTGGAATGGGTCTCTGTCTGTATCATTGCACTATCCTCCAAAATATAAAATGACTAATCTCTTCAGGAGGCGGCGCTCATATGGGCAACCGGTAGCGACGATAAATAAACGTAACACACACACATGCTTGTACACATTAAAACACAAGTAACCCATACATACGTCAGATAACGTTAACAATCACAGTGATACAGAAGCACATATTGTGGGCTTACCCCAAAACACTTCTTAAAGGCACACCCACCCGACCTACATTGTACTTTCAAATCTCACAAAAAGCATGCAATGTCACACTTCATATACAATTACTTCTTTGTATATGACAAACTGTAATGTTCACAATGCTTCCATTTTCTTCATTTGCATGCATAGCACCCTCCTATCTCTATCATGTCTTTAATGATATAGATAAAACAATAGAGAGTATAACAACAATGAACACTGCTAACGCAAGTCACGAAACAGACATAGAACAATTTCACAATAATGACAAATATCTTTGGACAAGTAAATAATTCATAGCATTTGGATTTCACAGAAAGTAACTACTAGTAGTATATAAACTCTTAATACGCCTTCTCGAGATTTATAACAATATCGGGCTTATCACACTATTGGGCATAATATACAGGCAAATAACTTATTAACAACGGTCATTGTCAAGGTGTGTGTTAACCAACACAGAACACAACTCATTGATATGGAAGTAAAAATATGAGACGCAAAATTACACTTTTCCGATGTCTGGACCCTATTTTGTGGAGCCTTGCTAGTTTCATCCCACAAAAATGACCACATTTACGCTTTCATCCGCGCCAATGAGAGTAGTCGCAACATACTTCGCCTCAGAGGGTTCAATAGAAGCAAGACCAAAGTAGCCATCCCAGTTGTAAATTACCCGCATGCCCATACCCATAACGGACAGATAATATCAAAACAGCGCATTAAACATACACATTTAGCTGTTATAATGTAAAGTCATGCATCTAATTTAATCTTTTTCTACTAACAAGTTCTACTAACCTATATTACGTTGTTTATATGGGCCTTCCCAATAAAAGGCACTTGTAAAGGGACAAAAGGCCGTTCCACCAATGGCTAAGCCCCACCTATGGCTAAGCCCCACCAGTGGCTTAGCTCCACCAATGATCAAGCCCACCATTGCCTAAACCCCATCAATGGCTAAGCCCCACCAATGGCTAAGCCACATCAATGGCTAAGCCCCACCAATGACTAAGCCCCACCAATGACTAAGCCCCACTAATGACTAAGCCCCATCAATGGCTAAGCCCCACCAATGGCTAAGCCCCACCAATGACTAAGCCCCACCAATGACTAAGCCACATCAATGGCTAAGCCCCATCAATGACTAAGCCACATCAATGGCTAAGCCCCATCAATGACTAAGCCCCATCAATGGCTAAGCCCCATCAATGACTAAGCCCCATCAATGGCTAAGCCCCATCAATGACTAAGCCCCATCAATGGCTAAGCCCCACCAATGACTAAGCCCCACCAATGGCTAAGCCCCATCAATGACTAAGCCACATCAATGGCTAAGCCCCATCAATGACTAAGCCCCTCCAATGGCTTAGCCCCATCAATGGCTAAGCCCCATCAATGATTAAGCCCCATCAAAAGTAGTCATGTTTTGGATGAATTGATGACTAAACATTTATTGTGTTAATTAATTTTTATATTGGTCATTTAAAGACTTTTAAATTTTTAATATTTGGTTGCTATGGATATGTGTGGACAAGAACAAGTTGCATATATTTAAGAGAGGACCGCACACGTTTCATTCATTTTCATGTAAAGAGTCATCAAAATTGATCAAGTGGCTTCGATTAATTGTGGAAGCGTTATGGGCCATATAAACAGCAAACGACCTCCATTTATGTTATGTTATATTTCGGGTTTTACGCCTGCATCAGCACCATTTTTGGCTATATCGCCGGCGGGCAGTTTACCTAACAACACCTTTCCTGCACCTCCATTTAAACACACTTGATAAAGAATCATTCCTGCGAAGATTCATCAATATTGACACAGTACTTTCGTTCGAAGAAATTGCTGACGGACGGACACACGAGCAATGGGTGGTCACAATAGTTCACCTTGAGCACTTCAACATACCCCACGTATCCAAATTTATCACACCTAAACATGTTTATCACGTCAAATCTTCATCTTCGTGATTTGATTCACTGTCTGTATTATGACTATTGTTGTTTGTATCACTGGGATTTATGGGTATTTTAATCGATGTGCATTCCTCCTCCTCAGGTGCAGGTGATGGTGACGTCTGCTTCACATGATTCAACATGGCCGCCATATTTGCTCCTTGCAGACTAATTATCTGACCATCATTTGTCAAGACTGAAACGGGAAAGAAAAACTGTGTTGGGTACAGCTTTATACAAAACAACAACAGTAGTTTATTGCGTAAAACATCTGTAAGATGCTTCGAGCAGACAGAATAATTACACAATGTATCAGATACACACAAACATTAGCGAGAAATCTAGTCATTTCTTGTGAACATGCAGGGATCATTCTAGAGGGCGATGTGGGTGAAATTATCGCCCTAGGGACCCTGAATTCGCCCTCTGGGGGCCCCACTTCTCCCTAAAAAAAATTTTTTTTTATATTATTTGGTTTTTACGATTTTCAAACAAAATTTTGTCTAGTAACATACACTGGCCCATTATAAAGCACTCATTCTATTCAACTGTTGTATTTAATGGTTGTACTGTGCATTTTAACCATATTTTGCAGAAGTATATAAAAGAACACCATTTAAGGAAGAGATCATGCGCTTTCTCACTTCTCCCAAAAATTCTACCTAGAATGAACCCTGGAACATAAATCAGGTTCAAATTAGAAAGATCTGTTCCTCATAATTACCGTCCATATTGGACGAGTTTATTACCACCAGAGTATCAAAGTGGCTTCCTGTCTTAAATAAGTGAGTATTTTACCCAGCATGCAAGGAATTAAGTAGGTATTAAGAGACAATGTTGACTCACAAGCTCCAGGGGGTATCACAATGGTCTGTCCGAGTGTAGACAAGTTGGTCGTGGTGGACGGAGGGGAAGTGGTGACTGATTCGGTCGACATCCCCGCAGTACTCGGCACAGTCTGTGCGGCATTTCCTGCAAACGGCCAGAATCTCTGCGGGGGCTTGCTCGGAGGTTTGGCTTTCTTAGCTTTGGCTTGCTCGGGATTACCCGCATCTAACATAGGCTGTAAAATTCTTCTACGAGCATTTATAAACCTGTCGGAAAATGGAAATATTATTGTATTAAACCGTAACCTGCAAACTAAATTGGACGGAATGTGCAAACAACATAGATCCAGATCAGACGCCGCATCTGATCAGGATCTATGTTGTTTGCTATTGCTATTCAGCCAAGATACTGATTCAGCCAATGCCGTCTGATCATGCTCTATGTGGTTTGTTATTCAGATAATGGAACTAAAATACTGTTCTGGCTCTATGCTGTTTGCAAAAGCAACTGAAGTTGTGATTGGTAGGTCAAGGGTTAACGTTCATGTATGCTTATTTAGGTTGCTGCATTCTAGGTACAATATTTGAATAGCCACATCACAAGTAGACCCATCCTTCAGGATTACATGTAGACCCATCCTTCAGGATTACATGTAGACACATCCTTCAGGATTACATGTAGACCCATCCTTGTAGACCCATCCTTCAGGATTACATGTAGACCCACCTTGTAGACACATCCTTCAGGATTACATGTAGACCCATCCTTGTAGACACATCCTTCAGGATTACATTTAGACCCATCCTTGTAGACACATCCTTCAGGATTACATGTAGACACATCCTTCAGGATTACATGTAGATCCATCCTTCAGGATTACATGTAGACCCATCCTTGTAGACCCATCCTTGTAGACACATCCTTCAGGATTACATGTAGACCCATCCTTCAGGATTACATGTAGACACATCCTTCAGGATTACATGTAGACCCATCCTTCAGGATTACATGTAGACCCATCCTTGTAGACACATCCTTCAGGATTACATGTAGACACATCCTTCAGGATTACAGATTACATGTAGACCCATCCTTCAGGATTACATGTAGACCCATCCTTCAGGATTACATGTAGACCCATCCTTCAGGATTACATGTAGACCCATCCTTGTAGACCTATCCTTCAGGATTACATGTAGACACATCCTTGTAGACACATCCTTCAGGATTACATGTAGACCCATCCTTGTAGACACATCCTTCAGGATTACATTTAGACCCATCCTTGTAGACACATCCTTCAGGATTACATGTAGACCCATCCTTCAGGATTACATGTAGATCCATCCTTGTAGACCCATCCTTCAGGATTACATGTAGACCCATCCTTGTAGACCCATCGTTGAAGACACATCTTTCAGGATTACATGTAGACCCATCCTTCAGGATTACATGTAGACACATCCTTCAGGATTACATGTAGACCCATCCATGTAGACACATCCTTCAGGATTACATGTAGACACATCCTGCAGGATTACATGTAGACCCATCCTTCAGGATTACATGTAGACACATCCTTCAGGATTACATTTAGACCCATCCTTGTAGACACATCCTTCAGGATTACATGTAGACCCATCCTTGTAGACCCATCCTTCAGGATTACATGTAGACCCATCCTTGTAGACACATCCTTCAGGATTACATGTAGACACATCCTGCAGGATTACATGTAGACACATCCTTCATGATTACATGTAGACCCATCCTTCAGGATTACATGTAGACCCATCCTTCAGGATTACATGTAGACCCATCCTTGTAGACACATCCTTCAGGATTACATTTAGACCCATCCTTGTAGACACATCCTTCAGGATTACATGTAGACCCATCCTTGTAGACACATCCTTCAGGATTACATGTAGACACATCCTTCAGGATTACATGTAGACCCATCCTTCAGGATTACATGTAGACCCATCCTTGTAGACACATCCTGCAGGATTACATGTAGACACATCCTTCAGGATTACATGTAGACCCATATTTCAGGATTACATGTAGACACATCCTTCAGGATTACATGTAGACCCATCCTTCAGGATTACATGTAGACACATCCTGCAGGATTACATGTAGACCCATCCTTCAGGATTACATGTAGACCCATCCTTCAGGATTACATGTAGACACATCCTGCAGGATTACATGTAGGCCCATCCTTCAGGATTACATGTAGACACATCCTGCAGGATTACATGTAGGCACATCCTTCAGGATTACATGTAGACACATCCTTCAGGATTACATGTAGACCCATCCTTGTAGACACATCCTGCAGGATTACATGTAGACCCATCCTTGTAGACACATCCTGCAGGATTACATTAGACCCATCCTTGTAGACACATCCTTCAGGATTACATGTAGACACATCCTGCAGGATTACATGTAGACACATCCTTCAGGATTACATGTAGACCCATCCTTCAGGATTACATGTAGACACATCCTGCAGGATTACATGTAGACACATCCTTCAGGATTACATGTAGACCCATCCTTCAGGATTACATGTAGACCCATCCTTGTAGACACATCCTTCAGGATTACATGTAGATACATCCTGCAGGATTACATGTAGACACATCCTTCAGGATTACATGTAGACCCATCCTTCAGGATTACATGTAGACACATCCTGCAGGATTACATGTAGACACATCCTTCAGGATTACATGTAGACCCATCCTTCAGGATTACATGTAGACCCATCCTGCAGGATTACATGTAGACCCATCCTTGTAGACACATCCTTCAGGATTACATGTAGACACATCCTTCAGGATTACATGTAGACCCATCTTTCAGGATTACATGTAGACACATCCTGCAGGATTACATGTAGGCCCATCCTTCAGGATTACATGTAGACACATCCTGCAGGATTACATGTAGGCACATCCTTCAGGATTACATGTAGACACATCCTTCAGGATTACATGTAGACCCATCCTTGTAGACACATCCTGCAGGATTACATGTAGACCCATCCTTGTAGACACATCCTGCAGGATTACATGTAGACCCATCCATGTAGACACATCCTTCAGGATTACATGTAGACACATCCTGCAGGATTACATGTAGACACATCCTTCAGGATTACATGTAGACCCATCCTTCAGGATTACATGTAGACACATCCTGCAGGATTACATGTAGACCCATCCTTCAGGATTACATGTAGACCCATCCTTCAGGATTACATGTAGACCCATCCTTCAGGATTACATGTAGACCCATCCTTGTAGACACATCCTTCAGGATTACATTTAGACCCATCCTTGTAGACACATCCTTCAGGATTACATGTAGACACATCCTTGTAGACACATCCTTCAGGATTACATGTAGACACATCCTTCAGGATTACATGTAGACCCATCCTTCAGGATTACATGTAGACCCATCCTTGTAGACACATCCTGCAGGATTACATGTAGACCCATCCTTGTAGACACATCCTTTAGGATTACATGTAGACACATCCTTCAGGATTACATGTAGACCCATATTTCAGGATTACATGTAGACACATCCTTCAGGATTACATGTAGACCCATCCTTCAGGATTACATGTAGACACATCCTGCAGGATTACATGTAGACCCATCCTTCAGGATTACATGTAGACCCATCCTTCAGGATTACATGTAGACACATCCTGCAGGATTACATGTAGGCCCATCCTTCAGGATTACATGTAGACACATCCTGCAGGATTACATGTAGGCACATCCTTCAGGATTACATGTAGACACATCCTTCAGGATTACATGTAGACCCATCCTTGTAGACACATCCTGCAGGATTACATGTAGACCCATCCTTGTAGACACATCCTGCAGGATTACATTAGACCCATCCTTGTAGACACATCCTTCAGGATTACATGTAGACACATCCTGCAGGATTACATGTAGACACATCCTTCAGGATTACATGTAGACCCATCCTTCAGGATTACATGTAGACACATCCTGCAGAATTACATGTAGACACATCCTTCAGGATTACATGTAGACCCATCCTTCAGGATTACATGTAGACCCATCCTTGTAGACACATCCTTCAGGATTACATGTAGACACATCCTGCAGGATTACATGTAGACACATCCTTCAGGATTACATGTAGACCCATCCTTCAGGATTACATGTAGACACATCCTGCAGGATTACATGTAGACCCATCCTTGTAGACCCATCCTTCAGGATTACATGTAGACACATCCTTCAGGATTACATGTAGACCCATCCTTCAGGATTACATGTAGACACATCCTGCAGGATTGCATGTAGACCCATCCTTCAGGATTACATGTAGATCCATCCTTCAGGATTACATGTAGACCCATCCTTCAGGATTACATGTAGACACATCCTTCAGGATTACATGTAGACCCATCCTTCAGGATTACATGTAGACACATCCTGCAGGATTGCATGTAGACCCATCCTTCAGGATTACATGTAGATCCATCCTTCAGGATTACATGTAGACCCATCCTTCAGGATTACATGTAGACACATCCTTCAGGATTACATGTAGACCCATCCTTCAGGATTACATGTAGACACATCCTGCAGGATTGCATGTAGACCCATCCTTCAGGATTACATGTAGACACATCCTGCAGGATTGCATGTAGACCCATCCTTCAGGATTACATGTAGACACATCCTGCAGGATTGCATGTAGACCGATCCTTCAGGATTACATGTAGATCCATCCTTCAGGATTACATGTAGACACATCCTGCAGGATTACATGTAGGCCCATCCTTCAGGATTACATGTAGACACATCCTGCAGGATTACATGTAGGCACATCCTTCAGGATTACATGTAGACACATCCTTCAGGATTACATGTAGACCCATCCTTGTAGACACATCCTGCAGGATTACATGTAGACCCATCCTTGTAGACACATCCTGCAGGATTACATGTAGACCCATCCGTGTAGACACATCCTTCAGGATTACATGTAGACACATCCTGCAGGATTACATGTAGACACATCCTTCAGGATTACATGTAGACCCATCCTTCAGGATTACATGTAGACACATCCTGCAGGATTACATGTAGACCCATCCTTCAGGATTACATGTAGACCCATCCTTGTAGACACATCCTGCAGGATTACATGTAGACCCATCCTTGTAGACACATCCTGCAGGATTACATTAGACCCATCCTTGTAGACACATCCTTCAGGATTACATGTAGACACATCCTGCAGGATTACATGTAGACACATCCTTCAGGATTACATGTAGACCCATCCTTCAGGATTACATGTAGACACATCCTGCAGGATTACATGTAGACACATCCTTCAGGATTACATGTAGACCCATCCTTCAGGATTACATGTAGACCCATCCTTGTAGACACATCCTTCAGGATTACATGTAGACACATCCTGCAGGATTACATGTAGACACATCCTTCAGGATTACATGTAGACCCATCCTTCAGGATTACATGTAGACACATCCTGCAGGATTACATGTAGACACATCCTTCAGGATTACATGTAGACCCATCCTTCAGGATTACATGTAGACCCATCCTGCAGGATTACATGTAGACCCATCCTTGTAGACACATCCTTCAGGATTACATGTAGACACATCCTTCAGGATTACATGTAGACACATCCTTCAGGATTACATGTAGACCCATCCTTCAGGATTACATGTAGACACATCCTTCAGGATTACATGTAGACCCATCCTTCAGGATTACATGTAGACACATCCTTCAGGATTACATGTAGACCCATCCTTCAGGATTACATGTAGACACATCCTGCAGGATTGCATGTAGACCCATCCTTCAGGATTACATGTAGATCCATCCTTCAGGATTACATGTAGACACATCCTGCAGGATTACATGTAGGCCCATCCTTCAGGATTACATGTAGACACATCCTGCAGGATTACATGTAGGCACATCCTTCAGGATTACATGTAGACACATCCTTCAGGATTACATGTAGACCCATCCTTGTAGACACATCCTGCAGGATTACATGTAGACCCATCCTTGTAGACACATCCTGCAGGATTACATGTAGACCCATCCGTGTAGACACATCCTTCAGGATTACATGTAGACACATCCTGCAGGATTACATGTAGACACATCCTTCAGGATTACATGTAGACCCATCCTTCAGGATTACATGTAGACACATCCTGCAGGATTACATGTAGACCCATCCTTCAGGATTACATGTAGACCCATCCTTCAGGATTACATGTAGACCCATCCTTCAGGATTACATGTAGACACATCCTGCAGGATTACATGTAGACCCATCTTTCAGGATTACATGTAGACACATCCTGCAGGATTACATGTAGACACATCCTTCAGGATTACATGTAGACCCATCCTTGTAGACCTATCCTTCAGGATTACATGTAGACCCATCCTGCAGGATTACATGTAGGCCCATCTTTCAGGATTACATATAGACCCATCCTTCAGGATTACATGTAGACCCATCCTGCAGGATTACATGTAGACCCATCCTTCAGGATTACATGTAGACACATCCTGCAGGATTACATGTAGACCCATCCTTCAGGATTACATGTAGACCCATCCTGCAGGATTACATGTAGACACATCCTTCAGGATTACATGTAGACCCATCCTTCAGGATTACATGTAGACCCATCCTTCAGGATTACATGTAGACCCATCCTTCAGGATTACATGTAGACACATCCTCAGGATTACATGTAGACACATCCTTCAGGATTACATGTAGACACATCTTTCAGGATTACATGTAGACACATCCTTCACGATTACATGTAGACATATCTTTCACGATTACATGTAGGCCCATCTTTCAGTTATTGACTTGGAGTATGGTAAGACAGATACTGACCAGTTATTGACTTGGAGTAAGGTAAGGCAGACACGGATACTGACCAGTTATTGACCTGGAGTAAGGTAAGGCAGACATAACTACTGACCAGTCATTGACCTGGAGTAAGGTAAGGCAGACACGGATACTGACCAGTTATTGACTTGGAGTAAGGTAAGACAGACACGGATACTGACCAGTTATTGACCTGGAGTAAGGTAAGGCAGACACGGATACTGACCAGTTATTGACCTGGAGTAAGGTAAGGCAGACACGGATACTGACCTGTTATTGACCTGGAGTAAGGTATGGCAGACACGGATACTGACCAGTTATTGACTTGGAGTAAGGTATGGCAGGCACGGATACTGACCAGTTATTGACTTGGAGTAAGGTATGGCAGACACGGATACTGACCAGTTATTGACCTGGAGTAAGGTAAGGCAGACACGGATACTGACCAGTTATTGACCTGGAGTAAGGTATGGCAGACACGGATACTGACCAGTTATTGACCTGGAGTAAGGTATGGCAGACACGGATACTGACCAGTTATTGACTTGGAGTAAGGTATGGCAGGCACGGATACTGACCAGTTATTGACCTGGAGTAAGGTATGGCAGACACGGATACTGACCAGTTATTGACCTGGAGTAAGGTATGGCAGACACGGATACTGACCAGTTATTGACCTGGAGTAAGGTAAGGCAGACACGGATACTGACCAGTTATTGACCTGGAGTAAGGTATGGCAGACATGGATACTGACCAGTTATTGACCTGGAGTAAGGTAAGGCAGACACGGATACTGACCAGTTATTGACCTGGAGTAAGGTAAAGCAGACACGGATACTGACCAGTTATTGACCTGGAGTAAGGTAAGGCAGACACGGATACTGACCAGTTATTGACCAGGAGTAAGGTATGGCAGACACGGATACTGACCAGTTATTGACCTGGAGTAAGGTATGGCAGACACGGATACTGATCAGTTATTGACTTGGAGTAAGGTAAGGCAGACACGGATACTGACCAGTTATTGACCTGGAGTAAGGTATGGCAGACACGGATACTGACCAGTTATTGACCAGGAGTAAGGTATGGCAGACATAACTACAGACCAGTTATTGACTTGGAGTAAGATAAGGCAGACACGGATACTGACCAGTTATTGACCTGGAGTAAGGTATGGCAGACACGGATACTGACCAGTTATTGACCTGGAGTAAGGTATGGCAGACACGGATACTGACCAGTTATTGACTTGGAGTAAGGTAAGGCAGACACGGATACTGACCAGTTATTGACCTGGAGTAAGGTATGGCAGACACGGATACTGACCAGTTATTGACCAGGAGTAAGGTATGGCAGACATAACTACTGACCAGTTATTGACTTGGAGTAAGGTAAGGCAGACACGGATACTGACCAGTTATTGACCTGGAGTAAGGTATGGCAGACATAACTACTGACCAGTTATTGACCTGGAGTAAGGTAAGACAGACACGGATACTGACCAGTTATTGACCAGGAGTAAGGTATGGCAGACACAGATACTGACAAGTCATTGACCTGGAGTAAGGTAAGGCAGACACGGATACTGACCAGTTATTGACCTGGAGTAAGGTAAGGCAGACACAGATACTGACAAGTCATTGACCTGGAGTAAGGTAAGACAGACACAGATACTGACAAGTCATTGACCAGGAGTAAGGTATGGCAGACATAACTACTGACCAGTTATTGACCTGGAGTAAGGTAAGGCAGACACAGATACTGACAAGTCATTGACCTGGAGTAGGGTAAGGCAGACACGGATACTGACCAGTTATTGACCAGGAGTAAGGTATGGCAGACACGGATACTGACCAGTTATTGACTTGGAGTAAGGTAAGGCAGACACGGATACTGACCAGTTATTGACCTGGAGTAAGGTATGGCAGACACGGATACTGACCAGTTATTGACCTGGAGTAAGGTATGGCAGACACGGATACTGTCCAGTTATTGACCTGGAGTAAGGTAAGGCAGACACAGATACTGACCAGTTATTGACCAGGAGTAAGGTAAGGCAGACACGGATACTGACCAGTTATTGACTTGGAGTAAGGTAAGGTTTGTCTGGGCTGCAATCTGTCTCTTCTCATCTTCTGTTGGGTATGGATGCTGAAAAGTGATGACAACAATTTTAATATCTTATATTCTGATAATACTTATAATTTATGCCAGCTAATGGCAGTTACAGGGCTCAAGCTAGAGGGAGAAATGGGCTGCCAAACTCTCTATGTTTACCAGTGGCACAAGAGTTTCATATTCGTTGTAGAAACTTTTTCATACTCTGAAGGTCTAAGTTTCCTGGTTGTGTTTGGTGTATTGAAACAGGTAGAAATTTCATTATTTGATAGAAACTTACGACAATGTGTTGAAACAGGTAGAAATTTCATTATTTGATAGAAACTTACGACAATGTGCTGAAAAAGACAGGATTTCATTATTTGATAGAAATTTACGACAATGTGTTGAAACAGCCAGGATTTCATTATTTGATTATAACTTACGACAATGTGTTGAAGGAGGCAGAATTTCATTATTTGATTAAAACTTACGACAATGTGTTGAAGGAGGCAGAATTTCATTATTTGATTAAAACTTACGACAATGTGCTGAAACAGCCAGGATTTCATTATTTGATAGAAACTTACAACAATGTGTTGAAAAAGCCAGGATTTCATTATTTGATAGAAACTTACAACAATGTGTTGAAAAAGCCAGGATTTCATTATTTGATAGAAACTTACGACAATGTGCTGAAAAAGCCAGGATTTCATTATTTGATAGAAACTTACGACAATGTGCTGAAAAAGCCAGGATTTCATTATTTGATAGAAACTTACGACAATGTGTTGAAACAGCCAGGATTTCATTATTTGATAGAAACTTACGACAATGTGCTGAAACAGCCAGGATTTCATTATCTGTGTTGCACTCTTTGGTAAAACTCCGCGTTTGTTCTTTCTCTTGCCGGAATCATCATCGTCGGAGTCAAATCCACTTACCACAGTGCTTAACGAGTTCACAACTGAAATATACATCCCACAAATTCCAATGTATGTACACAATGTTTCTCGTGTGTGTTTTTACGTTTATTTATCGGCGCTACCGGTTGCCCATATGAGTGACGCTTCCTGAAGAGTTTAGTCATTTTAGATTTTGGAGGATAGTGCATGATACAGACAGAGATCCATTCCAGAATCTCCTCTGGTTCTTTTACGTGCACGGTGTAAAGCACTGACACGAGACCTCGGTTTAACGTCCCATCTGAAAGACTGTTAATTTTATTAGGGTCAGACGGGGGATCGAACCTGCGATGTTTCTCGAATTATATGCCCTCTAATATAGGTGAATGAAAATAACATGTGTCCCTCTGGCAATTTGTTCAGGCACACTGACAGAAACACCACCCACATGAAAGAATTCAACATCCCAGGGGATTCGAACCTATCATTGTGAGTGGCAAATTTGTTCCTTTGTTTTTGGTGTTTAATGTTGCACCAACAGCTCTGGTCATGTGGCGACTCCCCAGCTATTGGTGGAGAAAGACCCGAGTTACCCCTTCGAGCAGTATTTCAGGCACAGACGGGCTTCCAGGTAGATCCACAGTCCTACCGCAAGCCAGCTGGATAGCTTCCTCATATGAAATAATTTGAAAACCCCAGTGGGATTCGAACCTGTAGTCGAGAGGAGCAAGTGATTTGAAACCTTTTTACGCTTTCATCCGCGCCAAAGAGAGTGATTAATATAAGTTGTTAGAAGTTGCTTCGCAATCGTTGTAAAATAAATAAAGTATCAATTAAAGAAAGGAAAAAAAGAAAGAAAAGTGATTTGGTTTAAACATATTTATTCGTTCATTATGTACAGTACATATCTATTGTATAGCTATACAAACGTTCATTATGTACAGTACATATCTATTGTATAGCTATACAAACGTTCATTATGTACAGTACATATCTATTGTATAGCTATACAAACGTTCATTATGTACAGTACATATCTATTGTATAGCTATACAAACGTTCATTATGTACAGTACATATCTATTGTATAGCTATACAAACGTTCATTATGTACAGTACATATCTATTGTATAGCTATACAAACGAAAATGGATTTAATCGGAAGCTTAAAGCTTATTGTGATTATCTTCATTATCTCCAAAAAGTGATTTAGAGTCGAAGACCATAACAACTTAGCCACCTAGTGGCAAATTGTCTAAAAATAGTAATATAATATTATCTGGATCTACACTTTTTGTAAGCCCACTTAGAGGTCTGTGGTGTTGAAAGGGTTACAAGGGATGTTTTACCTGCGGCAGATGGAGTGGATGATACAACTGCCTGGGCTGTGGCCCCTATTTGCGAGAGTGGAGTGCTCCCATGTATAATCGGGGTTCCCAAGGACGACTGTATCTGCAGTAAACAAAACAAGACACATCATATCTTTAGTGAGAACGATCTAAATCTTACTGGACTACAATGTAATTACAACACAGAACTTTAAAGCGACACTATATTGTACTATATGAATATCCGAATATCCGAATACCTGACCGAATATTCGAATCCTATTTCGGTATTCGAATACCAATAAATAAAATAAATATTTTGTGTGTTTTACGTTTATTTATCGTCGCTACCGGTTACCCATATGAGCGACGCCTTCTGAAGAGATTAGTCATTTTAGAAATAATTCTATTTTCAGTTTTTGTTTTAATATTGGTCATTTTCTAGTTCACTGACTCCTTGTGTGTTTGTTTAAGTGCGGCAATTTGGTCACCTTTTCCCAATCAAGCGCACCCTGGGGCGTCTCAACTTTGTACAAGGTGTTGTTTTAATGGGGGCAATTACATATGCAAATCGATCAGTACCTTATTTACATAAAATGATCAATATGGTCACTAAAACGAAAAACATTAGTAATTGCCTGTTTGTGAACAACATACCATTTCAAAGCGTTACCACCGAGGGGATTAAAATGGCAAATGTTATTGGATATTTTATAACTAATTATTTACTCAATAATATTGAGTCAATCTTCAATTTTACACCAATTTGTATATATAGAAATAAAAAAGTAAAACTCTCATTTATTGTTATCCTGTCTGATCAATATAACTACTATTCACAATTCATCATGCCTCTGCATCAGCCGTCAGCTGTCTGATCAATATAACTACTATTCACAATTCATCATGCCTCTGCATCAGCCGTCAGCTGTCTGATCAATATAACTACTATTCACAATTCATCATGCCTCTGCATCAGCCGTCAGCTGTCTGATCAATATAACTACTATTCACAATTCATCATGCCTCTGCATCAGCCGTCAGCTGTCTGGAAAGTCTTCACGTGCACTAACGACAAGAAGCCAATTTCACGACTTGTAAAGTACACGTATTATAATTGAATAGGTCAAATTGGAAAAAGTTAGGATTTGATTTGTAATATTCATCGAATATTCGAATACTATTCGAATACCACTTTCGAATATTCGAATACCATTTAGCTATTCGGTCCCATCCCTAATTAAAATTTGTTTTATAAAATTTGAAATATTTTTGTATTTTTTGCATCAGCAATGCTACTACACATTATTCCATTATAATTTGACTAATTACTTTCTGTCAGTAAAAACAGTTTGTATTAGCAATATAACAAACTGAAAGTGAAAGTACAACTTTCCTGAATATGTACGCCATGCCCTGTGTACATACATTCAGAACTTGAATTTGATACTTTTACTTACAAGTAACGATGCTACTACACATTATTCCATTATAATTTGACTAATTACTTTCTGTCAGTAAAAACAGTTTGTATTAGCAATATAACAAACTGAAAGTGAAAGTACAACTTTCCTGAATATGTACGCCATGCCCTGTGTACATACATTCAGAACTTGAATTTGATACTTTTACTTACAAGTAACGATGCTACTACACATTATTCCATTATAATTTGACTAATTATTTTCGGTCAGTAAAAACAGTTTGTATTAGCAATATAACAAACTGAAAGTGAAAGTACAACTTTCCTGAATATGTACGCCATGCCCTGTGTACATACATTCAGAACTTGAATTTGATACTTTTACTTACAAGTAACGATGCTACTACACATTCTTCCATTATAATATGACTAATTATTTTCGGTCAGTAAAAACAGTTTTGTTTTAGCAATATAACAAACTGAAATTACAAATATATGACTTTTCTGAATTGGATCGCCACGCCCTGCGTACATTCGGATCACATTGCTCTCTATCGGCAATCAGAACAAACATCTAGGACAGCTGTTTCAACATCTGTTGTTGCATCACGCATGTGAATTAAGTTTACATATGCTTCTTGATAAAAAAAACCCTATTTACGACAGTGCTACATCGGTGAAAACGCAAATGTCTGCAGAATGTAATTTGCTATTATATGATATAATTTCTTTCCAAATATTTGTCTCAAAAACTGAGTATTTCAACAAATCAACGTAAATAGAGTTGACATTTATGCGTAATACAAAGCCTTTATCCTGAATAACACGAGTTATGGTACATATTTACCATGATATCTCATATGTGTGCCTATGCATATTTATTTGTATCTTAGTTAAATTATCTCTAAACGAAAGTATCGCATGTTTAGTATTGACTTCAATGACAGCAAGCGTCAATTCAGGAGCATGGATGATCGTTATATGAAATCCTACTTTCACCTTTGAAAGTTTGTATACCACAAACCACCGTTTATTGATTCAATGTTAATGTTTGAGTGTATTCAGAAGAATTTGTAGTAGCAATGCATTAATACGTGAAAAAATGCATTTTATTTGCTTTTTGCGATGTAATGTCGCTTTAAGTTTCTGTGCGAATATTACTGGATTTTTAAAAAAATATTGTCAATTATTGTCTTTACGATGAAACATGTATTCCGATATAGTGTATAGATATGTATCTCATTACGGTCTGGCTAGAAATATACAAATTAATTCAAGCTTCGATTCATTCGACATTTGTCTGTAACCCATTGTTAATGGACTTATTAAAAGAAAAGCTTCAACAGGTTGTTTTCAACATTCGAACATAATGCTGGAAACAAAAGGAAAATTGCTCTTAAAATAAAGAAGCTAAGCGAATTCAAACTATTGGACAAATGTCAGCCATTATGAATTTGTACTGTAGCCTAGTTATGGTGTCACAAACACACAAACAAATAATACATGCAAATATTAATAATTTTGTAATAAACCACTGATCACAAAATACATACCTGAACTGGTTGTGCAACAAGGCCCTGTGGGGTTTGAACCATTTGGTAAATAGTTCCTCCAGACAGAATCTGTCCTGGTCCTAGAGTGGGCATGGCCGTCACAGGAGATTGAAACGGCTGTTGAAGTATTACCCCGCCCCCCGGAGCAGACGACACCATTGCTTGCACTTGTGTCATTTCTTCTTTTGGCGGTTCATCAAACATAGATTGGTCATAATCCGATTCTGTGCGTAACAAATTCTCACTTTGTAATTTGCCTTTGAGACAATTTGTATATCTTTGGCAGAAGTCTTTGCATAGATCGTTTACTTTTTCCAACTCAAGAAGGTGAATTCTCAACACTTGAATCGCTTTAATCATCTGAAATAGTTACATAAGCCAGTAAGATATAAGAACATATAAAAAGACAGGTTGAGACAAAACAATGTCATCTTTCCTTAGACACAAATGTGCGAGGGGCTTACTAAGAAGGTCTATTCGAGCGATTTACAGGTTTGTTCTCAAGATCATGTTCAAAGCAGGTGTACACTCAAGCCGTAGCCAGGTGATTGTATCATCGTATTAACTCATCACGTCAATTGGGAATATCAGCAGCTAGGTAAATGAATTCACTCTTTGCATGCTGGGTAAAATAAAGGCTATTAATAGTATCATTCATTATAGCAGACGACAATTCATAAGTGTGTTTTTCTTATTTGTAGCTGAAAATTCTAGACATATGTCATGGAATTTTATTATAATTGTACATATGTGTCGGTACGACACATTTCTAATGAAATACCATGGCTTATTTTCACCACAGTTTAATACAGCCACCACCATTGGTGGTCACGTGATGACAGCTTGCTTTGACACATTCAACTTATAGTTTGTGTTCATGCTTTCTTTGTTGAAAATCAACTTTTTAAATCAATAAAATGCTAAATATGCACTAGCGAATATATAGTGATTGAAAATAATGTGTAGATTATTTGCTTGGAGTTGTTTGATTATCAGGGACTATTTACTACTGCGTACTGATACATATTACTGATTTCCTTGAGATGAAAATAATAAGACTCAAAAGTATACTGGCAAACAGAAAACTTTTATCAACAATTTATTGTAACTGTAGAAATGTGATAAAAAGTATCAAACGGTTTGTTAAATACCAAAACTTGTTTGATAAAATATGGTACGAAATCACAACCCATGTAAGATCCTACATATATATTTCGCCCAGAAGAATTCTACTCTTAGATACCATTGTTACTTTAATGTATAGTTATTGTAGGCATTAAAATAAATGCCCATTTATCAATCTCACACTAATGTTTGTGTTTTCATTTTTCTTACAAAGCTTAGGGTGACCATGATGTGTGTTCAACTTTTATGGGAACGTTAGTGCACGTACTATGATGTTTTGTACGCTCACATAAAATTGTGTATTCACCTTTATGTGAACGCAATACATAAATATATATATATATGCCAGATATTCAATCAGCAATGAGGTTTCTGGTGCGGGCAGTTGTCGCTGGCCGTTGTCTAATGTTGGTTGTTAAAACTTGTGGCCCAAACCATTTGTATTTTCATGCTAGTATTGTACCTATATCTGTATCACATATTTACTATTGATTTGCAATAAAAGGTTTGCAGTCATTAAATTAATGTTGTAAACACATGTTTCGCAATCGAGCTACCATAAATTTGTATCAACTAAAAAGTTAAATACATTAAATTAATGTTGTAAAGACATGTTTCGCAATCGAGCTAAAATAAATTTCTATCAACTAAAAAGTTAAATACATTAAATTAATGTTGTAAAGACATGTTTCGCAATCGAGCTAAAATAAATTTCTATCAACTAAAAAGTTAAATACATTAAATTAATGTTGTAAAGACATGTTTCGCAATCGAGCTAAAATAAATTTCTATCAACTAAAAAGTTAAATACATTAAATTAATGTTGTAAAGACATGTTTCGCAATCGAGCTAAAATAAATTTCTATCAACTAAAAAGTTAAATACCCACACTATATGCTACATCGTCGGGGCAATTCAGATGTGGTATAATATAACCAGTGATGGCAACAAACGGTGACGTTGGCAAGAAGAAAGCACTCGGTATACATAATACGTGTCCGCCTCCGTGATCGAGTGGTTACGGTCGCTGACTTGCACACCACTGTAACCTATCATCACTGATTGTCACGGGTTTGAGCCCTGCTCAAACCGTGTCTCATTTATATGAAAAAGTTTCTTACTGAGTTTGGTGCACCCAAGTACTGGTTAACCGCTGGAGCCTGCTCAGGAAAAGTGTTGTTAGGTAAACTGCCCGTCGGTAATATTGCCCAAAATGGTGCTGATGCAGGCGTAAAATCCGAAATATAACACATAACATAATACGTACCAGATGATCAAGATCTTCATCGCCACTCAGCAGAGTTCTCTTCTCCTTCTCTTGATGCATAACAAACGCCTGGATATCGGCAAGGATACCGTCTTGTGACGGGAAGTCTGCAGATGACGATGCTTGTTCACATCTGTCAAACATCATAGCCATCAATGGAAACAATGGGTGACTGCAATAGTGTAAAATGTTACATCCATCAAAGGAAACAATTGGTGACTGCAATAGTGTAAAATGTTACATCCATCAAAGGAAACAATGGGTGACTGCAATAGTGTAAAATGTTACATCCATCAAGGAACAATTGGTGACTGCAATAGTGTAAAATGTACATCCATCAAGGAAACAATGGGTGACTGCAATAGTGTAAAATGTTACATCCATCAAAGGAAACAATGGGTGACTGCAATAGTGTAAAATGTTACATCCATCAAAGGAAACAATGGGTGACTGCAATAGTGTAAAATGTTACATCCATCAAAGGAAACAATGGGTGACTGCAATAGTGTAAAATGTTACATCCATCAAAGGAAACAATGGGTGACTGCAATAGTGTAAAATGTTACATCCATCAAAGGAAACAATGGGTGACTGCAATAGTGTAAAATGTTACATCCATCAAAGGAAACAATGGGTGACTGCAATAGTGTAAAATGTTACATACATCAACATCAAAGGAAACAATGGGTGACTGCAATAATGTAAAATGTTACATCCATCAAAGGAAACAATGGGTGACTGCAATAGTGTAAAATGTTACATACATCAAACATCAAAGGAAACAATGGGTGACTGCAATAATGTAAAATGTTACATCCATCAAAGGAAACAATGGGTGACTGCAATAGTGTAAAATGTTACATCCATCAATGGAAACAATGGGTGACTGCAATAGTGTAAAATGTTACATCCATCAAACATCAAAGGAAACAATGGGTGACTGCAATAGTGTAAAATGTTACATCCATCAAAGAAACAATGGGTGACTGCAATAGTGTAAAATGTTACATCCATCAAAGGAAACAATGGGTGACTGCAATAGTGTAAAATGTTACATCCATCAAAGGAAACAATGGGTGACTGCAATAGTGTAAAATGTTACATCCATCAAAGGAAACAATGGGTGACTGCAATAGTGTAAAATGTTACATCCATCAAAGGAAACAATGGGTGACTGCAATAGTGTAAAATGTTACATCCATCAAAGGAAACAATGGGTGACTGCAATAGTGTAAAATGTTACATCCATCAATGGAAACAATGGGTGACTGCAATAGTGTAAAATGTTACATCCATCAAAGGAAACAATGGGTGACTGCAATAGTGTAAAATGTTACATCCATCAAACATCAAAGGAAACAATGGGTGACTGCAATAGTGTAAAATGTTACATCCATCAAACATCAAAGGAAACAATGGGTGACTGCAATAGTGTAAAATGTTACATACATCAAAGGAAACAATGGGTGACTGCAATAGTGTAAAATGTTACATCCATCAATGGAAACAATGGGTGACTGCAATAGTGTAAAATGTTACATCCATCAAAGGAAACAATGGGTGACTGCAATAGTGTAAAATGTTACATCCATCAATGGAAACAATGGGTGACTGCAATAGTGTAAAATGTTACATCCATCAATGGAAACAATGGGTGACTGCAATAGTGTAAAATGTTACATCCATCAATGGAAACAATGGGTGACTGCAATAGTATACAGTTATTTCATGGGTGTTTGGGGAACAGTCAAAACTATTCGAAATATCTTCCCGGATACCGAGGGACAATAGTTTTGACTGTTCCCCAAACACCCATGAAATAACTGTTTTATTACCTAATGCTCTATATAACTGTTTTACATACCTTATATTCTATAATATTTGACTAACTCAAAAAACATTTTTAAAATCAATGACTAATCAATCATCATTTGTAAACGCTTGGTTTTGGTCTAAAAGCCGGTACGCCGATAAGTATGCAATAAAATACGGAAAGGAATTAATGAACGGAAAGGAGGGCTTCACATAATGTATGTCGATGACTTCAAGCGCAGTCAGAGCTAAAATGTATTCGGGACGTATTTTTTACTTTGACTTCCATGACACCCTATTGCGCATCCTACTGCGCACAGTGAAAGCATACTGTATGATTGGTTCAAAAGTCTAGTATGAAACAGTTCAAACTATTGCCCGGTCAACAGTTCGAACGGTTGCCCAGACCTGAGCGAAGGATAAAAAATGCAATGAAACAGGCAAAAATAACGAATTACAAGTTATATAGAGCATTAGGTAATAATGTAAAATGTTACATCCATCAAAGGAAACAATGGGTGACTGCAATAGTGTAAAATGTTACATCCATCAAAGGAAACAATGGGTGACTGCAATAGTGTAAAATGTTACATACATCAAAGGAAACAATGGGTGACTGCAATAGTGTAAAATGTTACATACATCAAAGGAAACAATGGGTGACTGCAATAGTGTAAAATGTTACATACATCAAAGGAAACAATGGGTGACTGCAATAGTGTAAAATGTTACATCCATCAAAGGAAACAATGGGTGACTGCAATAGTGTAAAATGTTACATACATCAAAGGAAACAATGGGTGACTGCAATAGTGTAAAATGTTACAGCCATCAAAGGAAACAATGGGTGATTGCAATAGTGTAAAATGTTACATCCATCAAAGGAAACAATGGGTGACTGCAATAGTGTAAAATGTTACAGCCATCAAAGGAAACAATGGGTGACTGCAATAGTGTAAAATGTTACAGCCATCAATAGAAACAATGGGTGACTGCAATAGTGTAAAATGTTACATCAGCAAACAGCATAGAAGGCATGTTCTGTTCCGTCTGATCTGGTTCTATGCCGTTTGCAAAAGTGATTTTACCTGCCACTAGCGTGCCAAGGGTTAAATAATAGTACAGAGATAAACCCTGTCAATGTGACTTACTTATATATGGCTTGTTTGTCTTTCTCCAAGTTTGGTTCCACCGACAGTGTCTGGACAGTCTGCAGTGGTGTTGCTGTGTACGTCCCCTGAACAAGTTGAGCCGACACACTGAAAACAACATTTCTAAAATCATCCTCTTGTCTGACAAGAACACTGAACTTATTTTCAATGTCTCTTACCTAGCCATTGCACATAAATGACGTCATTCATAACGTAATTTATGGTTGTCTAAACACGATGTTCTAGCGCCATTTAGCACACGGTTCCATCGTTTTTTATATTAAAAACACTTTTCAGCATAAAATAAAAAGATTATTTGTTTGTGATTGATCGAAGAATATATCACGTATGAACATAGACAGCTATTATTAAAGCGACACTACATCGGTGAAAACACAGAATGTAATTTGCTAGTATATGGTATAATTTTTTTCCAAGTATTAGCCTCAAAAACTGAGTATTTCAACAAATAAACAAACGTTGTATACGCGGTTTGTTGACATAACAAAATAATATAAATAAGGTAGACATTCATGCGTAATACAAAGCATTTATCCTGAACAACACGAGTTATGCTACATATTTACCGTGATATCTCACATGTGTGCCTATGCATATTTATTTGTAGACTAATCTTAATTAAATTATCTCTAAACGAAAATATTACGTGTTTAGTATTGCTTTATATAGTAATGACAACAAACGTCAATTCACGAGTCTGGATGGCCTTTATCTGAAATCCTACTTTCACGTTTTAAAGTTTGTATACCACAATCTGACTTCTACCATATTTGTATGATTCAGATACCACACTGTTAAATTGATTCAATGTTCGATGTATCTGGAGAAGGTGTAGTAACAATGCATTTATATGTGCAAAAAAAGGCATTTTATTTGCTTTTTGCAATGCAGGGCCTCCGCTGTCTATCGCCACTGGCGCCAATTTTGGCAAAAGTGGCTCCAAATATTCGAAAGTGGCGAATATGTATGGCGCCATGATTTAAGTGACCCGAAAATTCGTTCTCGAGTCGCGCGTACCACGAGTCGCAGGGCACAGAAAAGTTGATAACCAGCCCAATCAATGCACGGTCAAGATTGTTTATTGCTCGTTAGTGGGATATGAATGACAGGATGTGAGAAGATAATTGGGTAAGTATGCTCGATCAATTAGTTAAGAAAACACGTGGCATCATGTATATTTGAAGTGGGCCGTGGATACAACAAATTAACAACAATTACGGCACAATTTTGATGATAAAGAAACCGACCAGAATGTTTACAGCACTCGACAAATTCGGCCGTTTTGATGATCTCTTAATTACCGTGATCCTAACACATGTGAGGAAATTGATTGTTTATTGATTAATTAAGCTGATAATTGCCTTCCTGCCTAAATCTCTTTAAAATGTCCAAGCAAATTTTAAAATGTATCAGTTTTCATCATGGCTTCTAAGCGACCTTTAGACGAGTGTTACACTCCACCTTCTAAAATTACAAAGATAGTAGTTACAAATTCACCCGTTAGAAAGTTTAACCAATCATGGAAATTAGACCGGCCTTGGCTACGCTATGACTCTAAATCGAAACAAATGTTCTGTGATATCTGTATCAGTGCTCAGTGTTCGAATTCATTTGTGTGTTTATGGCAATATCTGTAATGTCTTAATAAAAATGGCAATTAGTTTTGTAATTGATGCACTATAATACATATACTGTCTATCTACTCTTATACAAAGACATGTAGTGGCATCCACACATATTTAAATGCACGTAATGCATACAATTAGCTAAATGTGTAATATTATATATATGGCTCTATTGGGCACAACCATCTGTGTCTCACATGATCATTGCGATATATTTTCTATCATGCAATGTCCTCAATTATTGGCGATAAATGTCTACCCGGTGTTATTGTTAAAATACTGTGCTATCTATCTAGTAGTATAATTAAACATGGAGAAAACTAAGTCTGGATCCTGCCAATACAGCTCTCGAACCCGTGGCCCAATGAAATTGCTGGAGTCGCGGGAGAAAATTTAGCAAAGCACGGAAAAATTAACACGAATCACATAAAATAAACATTGAGAGTACTCCATCCTAAAATTAATCTTCCTCCACAACTCTTCTTCACAACATAAAATGAAATAAGTATTTATTTCATAAATAACTAAGAATATTTAACACATCCTAATAACGTTATAGCATTTACTACTTGGAATCACCAATTATTGGGCCAATCTAGGAATATTCACTGAAGTGAAGCTTTGATGCTATAACATGTAACAATTTACAACAATAAATGTTCAACATGCTAAAAATGAACATTTCCCATAAATCATATCATAGCTTAAGGGCCCCCTTTTAGTTTCTGATATGAATATGTAATCACATCTGATCATTTTCAGTTAGAAACATGTAAACCTTTATAGAAATGTTTAAATAATCTGGAATTATCAAATAATTAACTAGAAAATCCAGGTTATGCAAACATGAATTCTAGTTAATAAGAAACTATTTGGAGAATTATACTCCTAAATAGTGAGTAAATCCTAAATGGCTTGTTTTTCTATAAATACTCACAATTAGTTAAGATGTGGTTATTTGTGTTTATATGACCACACTCTTATGTTTGGAAGGAATTCCACCCCATCTAAAACTCATTTGAAAGAGAATGAGTCCAAAAACTGTCCAAAACTGCTAAAATTGGACACTCCCCTTATATCATAGCATAGGGGCCCCAACTGTGCTACAAACATAAATTAGACATTTTATTTGATCATCCTGAGTCAATAAAAAATCAATGTTTGTAGAAAGACATAAATCTTCTAGATACCTCACATAACTATTCAGAAAATCCAGGTTATGTGAGCATGTTTTTAGGTTAACCTGACTATATTATCCAAATATGTATAATTGTGAGGTGAACATTTCAAAAGAAATTTTTCTATATATTGCTCCAAACTTATTATAGAATGGTTATCTGGCCTTGCAAAGTAATATTTAATAAGCAGAAGTGCATTTTTTCCTGCTAATCACTCAATTGATAGTGTAAATGACCAAAATATGTCAAAATTAGCTTAAATTGGCCATTTCTTATATGTCATAACATAAGGCCCTAAATTTTGGTAATAACCAAAATATGTAATAATCTCTGATCATGTTAAGTCAAGAACATGTCAATGTTTGGGAAAATAAATATATATTCAGGATAGATGTAAAAATTTGTCCTGGAAATCTATATTATGTAGACATGCTTTGGGGCTATTTATGGTCCTATGCACAAATTCTCATATATGATGCTAATGCAATTAAGTTACAGTATTCCATCATTCTGAGTTAACAGGTTGTCATACTTCTAATTTTTAATTTTTATAATTATTATAGTTTGTTATTTTGCTCGATTGCGAAACAAGCTGTGCAATAGTTAAATCATTCCCATCTTGACATTTTATCTCTCTTTAATTCTTGTGTAACAAACAGCAAATCCATAGCCTTGTGGGTTACTGGAAAACAGATTATCGACCAGCTGGAGTGGATCGACCATACCGCCAGTCTATGTCTGAGACTACAGTAACACCGTAACACCTATGTTATTCCATTGTCTTCTCTTGGTAAATAACTTGTTATATACATAACAAAGGAGTACTCTCTTATTAAATAAATAATAAATAACTAAACATTAATCATACTTATAATAAATAAATAAAATAAAATAAATAATATTAGTCCAATAAATTAGATTTCTGCGTGCGTTGCTGGCTCGGACACCAATTTGATCTCTCCTAGGCTGTTCACCATCGTACATGATGCGACATCAACTAAATAAACATCAGGAATTATGAAAACAACCAGTATCTTAAATACTCTGCTCTGTGCGTTACCAACGAATGTTTTAAATAAAATGATATATTTATTTTTATATTATAATGTTAGTTTTAACGTGGCCCTGAAAGGAAACCGTTTGTATATATTAGACATACAGAACATTTTCTGCGGAAATGGAGGCACTGTTTTTAGTACCATTTTTTATTGTAACGCACAGGCAGAGAGACTTTTAACTTTAAGTTCATGAGGCTTTCATCTTCAACCTATATTTGGGAATGGGACATGATAATCTGCTCTAATAGCCTAATATGTCATAAAGACTCCATCCTTTTGTACAGTATATACATCTTTATTTTTACTTTTTTACTGTGTACACTGAACCCTTGTAAATATATAAATGGAGCATATTGTATCCTGGGTTCAGTGAATGTGTCTGAAGTGCTTATATTTGTTCGCAAAGTATCTTCAGACCACATATTAGGCTGTTGAGAAACACCAGCAGACAGATCATCTGGGCACAAACATCTAAAATTCTAACATAGAATTATAGAACCACAACATTATATATCTACAGAATGTTGTGGTTATATATAGCCTCTTGAATTGATATGAAATATTCAAGTGTAGATAACTATAAGCTAGACGTAATGTTTTCATTAAAACATTGTATATTTTAATCATAATGTATGTAATTATTTTAGTCACAATCAAAGTTTGCAATATTAACACTAGTACAGGTTCTTGCGGTCACAAAGTAGCTCTAAGCTAGGCTTCAAAATCAACCAATCAGTAAACAGTTCGAGTTAGGACCAACAAATGGATAGTTTTTCTACCAATGAAAAACATCCTTACAAATGCTGCATCTAGCCGAAAACATTCAAACGTTAAACTGTTTCTGATGTCCGTTTTTGAAGATTTGTGACTGTTTGAACCATAAAGAATGACATATAAACGGCTAGAAACATAATAAATCGGGTCGATAATTGATCGCGCGTCGCGTGCGAGGACATAGAGATCATCGAACATGGAAAAGATATATAATATCAAGAGATACGAGGACAGTTTAGAGTGACTCCTAAACAGACCCTATGTATTTTGATGCTCGTAGCCTAAGTTATGGTGGGGCTGAGTTATCAAATAACATTACTCATCTAATTCACACATTATATAATTAAGATGCGTGTTAGTACAGCGTGACTCCTGTACCGACTCTATATAATTTGGTGCTTGTAGCCTAATCTATGGCCGGGCTGAGCATTCAAATCGTATTATTAACACACACAACTTAATCACCGTAGTCTATAATCTATGAGTAATAACTAAACTTCTTAGTGCGCTCGCCCATATGGTTCGCCGGTGGCGAGGGTAAATAAGCCAATCATCATCGAATTCATTTGTGACTGGGTGTAATGTGTTAAAAAAGGAATCTGTGACTAAACATCAAACAAAAAACAAAGGTAAGAAATTTTAATATCTGAATTATATGTGCGAGTTGGAAAATCTCAAAGCTATCTGCGGAAAATTACTAAGTCACTAACATTCGACTGGATTACCAATACTTCGGTGCCTATTCAGTATAAAGTTTGCAGTATACAATATTGATGGCTAGACCAGGGGTCTTTCGATTTTCAACTTTTCAATAATTTCTGCTTGCCCAGCAGTGAAAAATCACGTTTCTTGCAATTGACATTTTGTGTCTGTGATTCGAAAGCCACACCAGGTTATTAACTTGTCCGTGAATACGTTTTATTATTATATTACGGACTTGTGTCATTGGGTTTTATAGCACAATGAATTATATTTAAGCGTGCTCGACTATAAAGATAATATAATCTATCTTCTCGTAAGAGACACAGTGAACTGAATCAGTAGTTGAATCTATTTATAGACACGCACCTGTTAAATGAAACTCATAGTGGTTTATAGACGGGCTAATGCTGGAAGTGCTGCTTTTCTGTAAAATACACACCCTGTCAAATAATATCAATTGTGCATGTTGTTTTTGATGGGGAGTGTATTATGAGTGTTTCTTTTTTTCACAGGGTGTCACACAACTGGCAGACCTGAGGGTTGATGGACACACCACCTACGAACATTCAACATCAATAAACGACTTCCAGTCATGTATGGCATCTGTGATAGAGGACAATATGATTGAAAAAGTAAAGAAAAGTGTGAAATTTAGTCTGATGTTTGACGAGAGCACCGATGTCTCTGTTCACCAGAACATGATTATGTTTGTAAGAATCCTGGAGTCGGATGACCTTGGATATGTTGCCCTAAGTACATACTCCTTTGGTATTGATAGTCTAGCCCGGGCCAACTCTGAGTCAATTTTCAATAAGGTTAACGAGATGTTGCATGCCAAAGGCATCAGTTTGTCCAATCTTTGTGGTGTGAGTACTGATGGTGCAGCGGTTATGCTGGGTCATAAGTCTGGTGTTGTTACAAGGTTAAAGAATGAGGTTCCAGGTGTATTGGCCACACACTGTATTGCCCATAGGCTAGCACTCAGTTGTTGTGCAGATGCAATTCCATACATGGTCAAGATGCAGGAGATCATCAATTCTGTTTACAAGTATTTTCATAATTCCCCCAAGAATATGGCCATGCTTGAATCCATTCAGTCGCATACCCCAGGTCAAGGTTCTCGGTTTAAGGAGGTCTTCCATACCCGTTGGCTAAGTTTTGAGGGCTCTGTTTCCGCTATGGTCAGCAACTACCCCAGTCTCATTTCGGTGTTCCTTGAGGAAAAGTCAGGCAAAGCACTCAGTCTGCACAAGTCACTTACCTGCTACAAGTTCTTGTATGTGGTGTACTTTCTTTGTGATGTGTTGAAGCCTCTGTCCATCCTTTCAAAAATGTATCAGAAGCAGGATTTAGATTTCACAGAGGTCACCCCCCTACTTAGTTCAACCATTGATCGTGTCAATGAGTTGGGTGCTGAGAGAAATGGTCAAAAGCTCTCACAGTTTCTTGGCAAGGTCCCTGATGAACCACAGTTTGATGCTGATGGTTTGGTCACATTCGAGTTTGAAGGTCATACCATCAGGGACAGTAATAAGCAGCGGTCTGAGGCAGTCAAAGCCTGTGAACAGTTAGTCACAGGTGTGGTCAAAAGTTTGAACGACAGGTTTACTGATAATGAGGATGGTGTAATTCTGACTGCACTCAGCAACTTCTTTAATCCCTCTGTCAGTAGACCAATAAAAGGTACTGACATAGATACGGTCACAGAATACCTTGCCACAATTGGGGTGGAAGGTAGTAGGGAAAACTTGTCCTGCTTCTTGGACTTCGCCCATGCCAGTCATGATAATGGCAACAAGTCGGTTACATCCACTAGGGACATGGCCAATCTCGCCCTTCGACACGCAGATGTATATCCAGCTGCTTCAGAGGCAGCTGGGAGGTTACTTGTGGCCCCTGTTTCCACTGTTGAGTGTGAAAGGGGGTTCAGCAGGCAAAATTTCATCAAAACTTGCCTGAGAAACTCTCTGGCAATGCCCACATTTAACAACCTGATGAGAATTTCTATTGATGGCCCTGGTCTTGAGGACTTTGACTTTGGGGCAGCATTTTTCAAGTGGAAGTCCATGAAATCAAGAAGAATCCTCTTTTAATTTTATTTGTATGAATGTAAAGAATAAAGAATGTTGTAAAACAAAGAAATTGAGTCTTTCGTTTGTTGTTGTAGTTTATTTTATATTGGCTCCAATTTGAGCTTATGTGGCTCCAAAGTGGCTCCAACTTTTTGAAAGTGGCGACAGAGGTGGCTCCACCTTAAAAAAAGCCAGTGGAGGCCCTGCAATGTAATGTCGCTTTAATGTTATCAATGTTCATTCGGTGAAATAACATTGGATGAAACACTGAATCATACAAATATCATCTTATTCTTTGCTACATTAGAAAACTTGGGTTCCGGCTTGTATGCCATCAGTCTATTAGAAGTCATTTTGTGTTTATTAAACTTATATTTAATCACTCTCGAGACCTCATTCCTGATGGAATCTATCGCCATGAAGGAGAGAGAAGAGGCAATGTGGAATTTAAATGCATTGCCTAAGGACACAATCGTAATGGCTCCAGTGGGGCTCGAACTCCGGACCTTTCGCACCTGAAGCGAATGAAGGCATGTAATGACTTCAAATAAGGAAGAGTTCTGAAAATCTTCTTTTTATCAATTCAGAAGAAATGAAATACCGACATTTATTTATCTGATGGCTCATTGCTTATCATACATCTCCACCCACTTCGTTTTTTATTTCATTTTACGCATGTTCATGTTTTCAAATTTTGGAAGAAAATGTGTAGGCACATGCCTACAGGAAGCCATGCCACTGACCTACCTGTTTTGAGAAGCTGCATCTTGTGGCTGGGTTATTCCTATAGCAGGTGTAACAATATTGATAATCTGTGCGTCCGAGAACGATTGAGGTATCACGTGCGTCACCACAGACATGGTGCTCTACTGCATCAACTTCCCGGCATGCTGTTCCATTTCTGGAAATAAATTCAACTTCTACTGTACATATACTGGTATACAATGAAACCCCTCTAAACTAAAATTCCCTCGAAACCGAACAAAATTCTTGGTAACAAACTTTTCCTTCTTTGTTTCATTGTAGAAAAACCTCTGTAAACTGATTAGAAAAATATATGTGCATTTTCAACTGTAATTTACAATACTTAAATGTGTGTTGCTATTCAGTTATGTGTCCGATTAGCGCAGTGGTTAGCGCGCTCACTTCTCACCAATGCAACCCGGGTTCGATCCTCGGACCGGGAAGTATGTGAGTTGGTACGGTGGTCACCAGAAAGGATAGGTGGGTTTTCTCCGGGTACTCCGGTTTCCTCCCACACGAATGACCACATATACCCTTAAATCCGTGCCAACGAGTGATTAATATAAGTTGTTAGAACTTGCTTTGCAATCGTTGTAAAATAAATAAAGTTTAAAAAAATTGTAATTTACTCCTAACCAAACAGCAACTTGTCTTGATCACATAAGAAACTGACTATTCTTTTAAACAAACACCTGTCAACTATTTTTTTATAATATTGTATTGTACACATAAAAGTGATCACTTCTTTACTAACTGCCAAACTATAAGCCACTAAATGCCAACTTTTTCAGGTACGATCTGAGCGGGGCTCAAACCTGTGACCATCAGTGATGCTAGGTTACAGAGGTAAACAAGTCAGCGACCGTAACCACTTGACCACGGAGGAGTATTCCTTTATATTTCCTTCCATGTAATAATGTATAAGCAGTCAGCATACATGTATCTGACCCACAGGTGTATAGAGATTAGAGATTACGAGTTGTATACTCTATGGTTTTTTGGCTGTCCGATTAGCGCAGTGGATAGCACGCTCGCTTCTCACCTATGCAACCCGGGTTCGATCCTCGGGCAGGGAAGTATGTGATATGGTATGGTGGTGGTCGCCAGATCGGACAGGTGGGTTTTCTCCAGGTACTCCAATTTCCTCCCACACGAATGACCACATATAGGCTTTCATCCGCGCCAATGACAGTGATTAATATAAGTTGTTAAAGCTTGTTTCGCAAGTGTTGTAAAATAAATAAAGTTTAAACTTTTTATGTTTTTCTGACAAGTATTATGGGTGTTTGGTTTGTATGGCTGCTAATGTGTTAATGGTATTAGCAATGGTTTCACGGTGCTTGGAGCCTTCTATATGGGAATGGGTTAACAGTTAACATACACGACAACAGTGACATTCCAGGGAAAATATATTCTTGTTGGAAATCTTACTACGAGTTATTATCCGCTTGGCTTCTACCCTGGTTCTACTGCCAGACATGAATGTTCTGTCGTTTCCTGTTCCTGTGAGAGCCGGTTTATAATTGAGTGGTTCATTTATAAGGGCTAGTGGATTGTTCAACGTTATATCACTATTCGTACACGCCAAGCAGCTTTTAAAGTACTTAGTTGTTACGGATTGAAATAAAAAATATACAAGTGTTCCCACTGTCTATGGCGTCAATTGCGACAAAAACCAAATACTGGAACAAATTTTGTGAATTGGCGAAAATATTTGGAGTCCCCTTTTTTCTTTTAAATATGATACATTTATTTATTGTCGCTTCCTGGTTAATCGGGGCAACACCTCGAAGAAGACGCTCCAATTCCAGAAGCATCCCTGGTACTTTCACATGCCTGGTGTATAGCAACAATACACATCGGTTTATAGTCACACTCACATCTGAAACTGTTAACATTATTTGGCTCAAACAGGGGGGATCGAACGTGTTACCCATTGACCCATCTAAGTTTTCGTGGACTACTTTACTTTTTGTGCGTGCTTTTTGCATATGATATGTCGCATTGTATGTTAATTTTATACTGTTTGTACATGTGATATATGCACAGGAGCCAGTCATAAGATATTTAAGAGGTTATGATGTATAAGTTATATATTACACAAAGAACATAGCATACATAGCTATAGATGAAAGCAAACAGATTAAATAGTAGGAGCATGAGTCCAGACTGCCAACAAAAGTCGACACACTGGGACTCAACTGTATATATGTGTCGGTAGACTGTTCCATAGCCTGATTGTTCTGCGGAAAAGTGAGTTTGCATGGTAATGAGTATTTTACTGTGGGATTAGATATAGTTACGGTTTCTTGTGGGCGTGATGGTGATCTACAGCAACTAGTTCATTTCTTATTTTGTAAAACATGACCAATGAGGCTTGATTTAATCTATGTTCTAATGTTTTCCAATTGAGGGTGGATACTATTTGTGATACACTACTAGTGTAGTTGTAATCATTAAATATATAACGGACTGCAGATCTTTGGACCATTTCTAAATAAGGTCTGTGGTCCAGTGGTAGTGTCGGATATGGAATCGAAGGGCCCAGGTTTCGATTAGGGCACGTACATGGTGTCATTGAGCAAGTCACCTCACACATATTGCTTAGTATGGTTAACCGCTTAGGGCGCCTAAGCCTGCCCAGGAGAACATGTCTAGGTTTGACATTAATGGAGCATACATACATGGTTTGTCTGCCAGGGATTCCAGACTGGAGCAGTATTCAACCTGCGACGGGCATCAGTAATATATGCAGTTATTTGACCTGTTTGTTTTAACTTGATGAAGCGGAGGGTGTTGTTAGCTTAATTGATTGAGTTGAAGAGGACTCTTAGATATTTGGAATGTTCTGTTGACCTTAATTGTGTGATACCACCCGCCTCCTCTCTTGAAACGGCGAAATTAAGGTATCCGTCCCCTTGAGGAGTTTGACGTCAACGGAATGATCAACCTTCTCGGCGTCCGATATTCTACTTTCACTTTCAATTTACAGTCGCGTGACCTATTTCCATACTCCGATGTGTACAACTCCGGGGAATTACACGACCGCTTCAAAAAGTAGGTCAATGTGTGAATATTATTGCATGTTTACGAGCTGTATGTTAACCCAGACAAATTAACACGGATAATAAACTGGATCGCTGTAAATACAAGCACGTAACTCATTCTCGCAAAAGAAGCATCTCTGCTAATCAAATTATAGCGATCTGCGGAAGCCGGGTCTGTAATTGGTAGCTTACCTATTTCAGCGACATTGTCACTCTTCGTCAAAATGGCGGGCGTCAGTTCATCGATACTGCCCACACACCACGTGGTATCTGACGTCATACGCACAAATTGGGGAATTTATTAAATATTGAGTTTGATATTTCTATCAAGAATGTGGAAATTTACTTTTGAAATAAAAACAGCTAATATTGATCTCAATATAATAGATTCAATAACTCTAATCAAATGGAAAACTTAAAGAGAATAAAATAATTGACATCTGTCAAATTGCCGTTACCTTATGGAACCTCCCATTTGTTGATTTCTCAACCATGTGACCTAGCAATCAACGCGCAAGTAACAATGGGTCCATATGTCAAATTGCTTCAAAGTCTCATTATTGATTAGATCCCCCGCCCTTAAGTGCAAGTGACATACACTATGACATTGACTTATTAGTATTGGCCAAATGTGTGTATTCATAAATTATACATGTAAACAGTCAGTTGTAATGTAGCATAAACTGTACTTTGGTAGTTCTGTAGCTTACTCATGCCTACTGAAGATGTACTACATGACCTAGATAATAATTGTTCGATTCCACTGCGTAACTTAGCAGGGGCGGTCTTAGTGTTGGAGTGTAGCGAGACTAGTCTAGTCACAATCGTTACGATCATTGGCGTAGCTTCCTATAGGCCGTGGCCTACACTTTTCCCCGAAAAAATAAAAATGCCAAATCTGCAACTAAAATCGGGAGGCCAGGATTAAATGATATACGCTATGATTAGTTTTCCTGGGGACGATCCCGGACCCCCCTCCCGTCTTAAGTTTTAAGATGGCCTACACATCGATTCCAGCCAAGCTACGCCCCTGACGATCCGTTATGTATCGCAGTGACCTAGGCAACACAGGGTAATTACATAGGTTAATTAAGTCTGTCGATTGTTTACTTCTGGCAAAGAGACACATTGATACTATCAGAAACGTCAATACGGCTCTTTAATGGTTTTGGTGTTAAAAACTATATTTATATGATGGACAAGGCAGAATATATCAACGCCTGTTTAGCAACTAAAGACTATTACAAGTTTTCCTTTCTCCCATGGACCATTTATCTTTGGACCCCACCCCGGCCTATTTCCTAGCCCGGGAACAGGGGTTGATATATTTTGCCTGCAGACCTGCTGCAGGTCAGTCAAATAAATACAAATGTAGGATGCATTATGGGTATATCGCGGTACTAGCTATTAAAAACCAAATTACAGATATACTATTATGTACCTGAATTTAAACCTCATTTTGCTTCATTCTATGAATTCTCCACTTCAACATTACAAATACACAAAGAAGAAATACTATTGGGAATCACTTGTGTTTATCATGTTTTTGATGCCATCGTGTCAGCAGTTACGTAGTCAATAGTTCCGAGTATACCGCGGCAAATGGCTGAGGCCCTGATTTGGGTGTTTATACAAAGGTAGTCATAATAAAATTATGTGAGTATTTGATAGAGACCTTAATCTGTATAATATGTAAGTCTAGCAGTAAATTTGTCATTTTAGCATAAAACATGAATATCTTTTTAATCTCCCACCAGAAAACAACAAACAGGCTTAGGCCCACGATGGGCGCACTTTTTATTAATAATAAAATGCGGGAATCTGGCTATATCACCACATGTCAATATATTTACATCACGGAAGAAAGTTCAATAGATATGAACATCAACTTGTTTTTAATAAAAAATACTACATTTGAGGGGGGAACTGTTTTGAAAAATAATCATTCAATAGAAAAAGCGCGTCTCGGACCTTAAAATTATGCCCATATTTGGTAATACGGGAATTACGTAGTAACCTAAACACGTGATCAAAACAGCTTTATTCATAAATACCAGGTAGCAGACTGCCATTTTACAAAGTTGGAATGAACATAAATATATATTATGGACATTTGGAGCATTTTATCAGATAAAGGGGTGGGGTAATTTTGCATAGATCTTGATATTCAGGTAAGCATCTTGCATCAGTAATTTTCGAACCACTTACGTTGACAGTTTATGAGTTCTTGTTTATCAACACATGTTAACATTTCTGGATCAACACTGATCCAATGGAAAGAATGATAGGTGGCGTTAATTTTACCTCGTTCTGAAAAAGTGTGGATGCCTCGGTATGTTACGACCAGCGGTATGTTAAGAAACGAACCAGCGGTATGTTAAGAAACGACTATAGATCTTAACACCGAGACTATTAATTGAACCGTATTGAGCTTCTTATAATATCCACGCCTGCGGAAACATGAGGTGTATTCCGTGTCATTTAGCCAGAAGTTAAAAAGTGAAAAATCATCGACAGACTGGAACCCAGGCTACCTATCTCCCTACCATAGAGCAATTCAAACCCGTTGTTTGATTTATTGATCATTTCAGCCCCAAGTTGTACTGCTTATAGCTGCTTTTAAATGTGTAACCTAACTTAGTTTTCATTACTTTCTTATAGTCAGGGTGCAGAAGAAAATTTGCGGGGAAAAAGTAAAGGAAAAATAATTCTTAGTTTTTCTGAATCAGTACATCCCATAGTGCCTCAGAAAAAAAATCCCCATGAATTGGGCTTGGGTAATTTTTTTCCAAGCACTTTGAAATTTCGTCCCCAAGACCCAATCGAAGATCCATCAAGATAGGGGGTAGGACTAACACATTTAAGTCTCTAGTCACTTCTGGTCTAGGTATGATAATGGAAATTGGCAGGAGGTTACAAAGGTGATTACTCTTCCCTGGGGTCAATGGAGCAAATTGATGTGATGATGTAATTATGACGAAATCCAAGATGGCGTCCATTTTGGCGGGAAAAACGAAAATATTGGTTACCAGTCAACTCACGTCATTCTGACTTGAGAAATATATTCTATACCAGCCTGTAATGTAATTTGATGTATCTCTCTTGTAGATCATCACAGTTTGATTTGCATTTCTGGTGCCTTGCGTAGTGTCCTGGGTTCGAATCCCAGGTGTGACAATATTGTTTCCGTCTTTTTCGCCAGGGTAGGTGGCAGTAGAAAAGATGTGCTTTGCTTCCAAAATATGGCATCATACATAGTCAGTAATGAGTGGTACAAGGAGAGCAACAATGATAGCAAGAAAGATCAGAAAGGGTGATGATAGCTGCTGCAAAGCTTGTCCGGGAAGAAATACGAGCGAGAAATTATAATAAAGATGTGTATCCAGGAATAAATGAGATTAAAAGTTCCGAAGAATGCGGAGACTTTTTGACTCATAGTTTACGTGTGTTCCTGGAAACACTGATTAAAGATGAGCTAAAGTGTGACGTAATTGGGCAAGCCATCACACAAGCCGCACGTCCGAACTCTGTAATTTCACCACTGCTGTTCGGTCTTGGTATAGAGTTAGATCACGTCTTTGGATCAAAGTGGCTCACAGAAGAACTTTCCTCATTTGGCTTGTCCATCACCTACAATGAAGTTCAGCTTTTCAAGCAGTCCATTCTTCAGCAGCAAACATTGCAATCGTTGTCCCCACCGCCATTCCCAACGTTAGGACAGTACATTGCAGATAATGCAGATTCAAACATACGCACCTTGGACGGGACCGGAACCTTTCACGATATGGGTATTATTGCTTGGTACCAACGCCGAAGTAGCCAGCAAATTACCGACCAGCGTGTAAAACGTATGGCAAGGGTAAAAATTTCCGATCTTACTTACGATAAAGGCATACCAATTATTCTTTATGTCACACCAGCCATCCCCGCCTTGTCAACATTCATGTTCAATGCGATATGTGAAACGATATTACCATTCACTATCCCACCTGTGTCATATTATTCAAAGGTGCTCTGGAGTTCTGCCAAAGTACTTGCAACCAAAATGACTCCTAGCCCGGATTGGAAAAATTGGTCTGGATTCATGCGCTGTGTCTATCAAAACGACACAGATGGAATAAGTGCCGATGAAGTGTTGATGCTTCCAATCATAGACCTGAACCCTAGTGATGAAACCTGCATCTTCTCCACGTTGTCTTACATACAAGACCAAGTGACGAAACTGAAACTGCCAAGTACATCAGTAACATTTGACCAACCGCTCTTCATTAAAGCTGTTGAAATTTCTGCCACCAAACAGCTTAACAAACTTGTGATTAGACTGGGTGGGTTCCATACATTAATGAGCGCAATCAGTAGCATCTTTCATACGATGCGAGGATCTGGAATATATGAAGCTCTGGGTCAGATATTTGGCCCCAATGCTATTTTGCACATATTGTCTGGCAAAGCCATTGCACGGGCACTACGGGTTCTCTATCTTCTCGACGCATGCCTGACCACCAAATTACTGGAACAGATAATACCGGACTGCGAGGCACATCGTGACGAGAATGATGATTATGACGGTGGTATCAATGAGAATTTCAGTCCAGTCTTACTACAAAGGATGTGGAGGCCTTGCAAAAGCTTCTCGGTGATCGTTGTGATGACATTGTAAACTCGGAGCCACTTGTCTTGTTAGATAAATGCATTGAAGAATTGAAAATATCATTGTCATCACAGTCTAGAACAGCAAAATTTTGGATCCAATTACTGAATTATATTCGGAAAATAGAATACTTTGTAGCATGTGAGAGACTAAAGGACTGGAACGGACTTATTTGCAGCAACAGGACATATTCACTACGCAAAAAGTACAAGGCTGTACGTGCAAAATATGGCCAAGCTACCAGAACAGCATCCCTGGCTATATCAGAAGTACATAGAAGGCGCTCATGCTGTGGAAAGAACAGAACACTGTTTTAACGGACTCTGGTCAGACTTGGTGATAGAGCAAACGCTCATGTGTTCGCTAAAAAGTCGTGGTGGTTTGACACATGGACGAGGTCTGACTGAATCTGTCTGTCACCAATGGGTGTTCACCTTACCAATCTGTGTGGCAATCCATGATGCAATGACAACTCGCTCGCAGAAGAAGATACGGACGTCCGAACAACACATATATCGCAGCATTGCTCGAAAAGACCGCGACCTCACTGATCTTGATAAACTGTTAGACTGGTTTGGTGATCACAATCCATTCGTCAGCAACGGTTGTGACTTGCGTTCATTGTCAACCGGTTTGACAGCGGAACAAGGGGATGGTATCAACTGTGATATCACCGAGGAAGTTGGCTCTAAATTACAGTCAAAGATAGACTCCGTGTCATATAACGGCGCAAAGATTAAGCGATCTGAGCAAATTAAGACTTTGCAAGATCTCCAACCCGGAGTAAGGGTAGGACGAAAGAAAACACTGCACATTGATCCGGCTATTCTACTCAGTCGATGTTCAGCCATATCACAAAGAATCAGCGAGAACATGGAGCCATATTTCCAATGAGAAATGTGTGTGAGTCCTCCATCCTTGTTCAAGGACAATTTCATGAGGAAGCCGGTGAAGTCTGAATTAGCTAACGCACTGTATAAGGATGTAGCAGATACTAGGCCATCTGGTGAGCAAATGCGTGTTGTCGACGGCGGTTGGCTTCTTCACTACATACGGTGGAAACACAACACATACCAGGAAGTCTTCGAGCAGTACTCGTCATATCTCACACATCAATTCGGTCAGTGTATTGTTGTATTCGATGGATATCCTGAGCTTTCAACTAAGGATCACGAACACCACCGGCGCAAATCAGATCGACTTCCCGCCGCTACAATAGAAGTGAACCAATCACGTCGTAGGTACAAGGATCAGGAAGCGTTCTTTGCTAACATTGCAAATAAAGTTGGCTTCATTGCTATGCTCACTGATCACTTGGAAGCAAATGGTCATATCATAAAGCAAGCACAAGCAGATGCCGATACACTAATAGTCTCTACCGCACTAGATTATGCCAAGAACCAGCAAACTGTTGAAGTAATCGCAAATTACACGAACATCTTGGTTTTGTTTCTGCATCATTGGAAAGAGGATATGGCGAACATTACGTTCATAAGGTCATCGGAGGAACAAGGCGAAAACTAGTGGGGCCTTCCACAATTCATTCCGTAAAGGATGTGTCATCAAAGGTTGATCCAGTCATTAAAAAAAACATTCTGTTCATACATGCATGGAGTGGATGTGACACAACATCTTCAACATTCGGACATAGCAAGACTAAACTGATGAAAACTATAGCAAAAGACCGCTCAATTTAAGCGATTGCCGACAATTTCTATTCAGCTGAAACTCAGGACACAGTCGGGAAGCTTGGCATATATTTATTCACTTTGTTGTTTGGTGAATATTGCAAGGAAAGGACTCTGACGACAATTCGCTTTCACAAGTACCAGACGATGATTGCGCAGTCAAACATCTTGGAACCGCAATGAATGCCTCCGACAGTACGTGCCACCCATTTCCACAGCCTCAGGGTATTTCTACAAACTATTCAGTGGATGAACTTGGATACTGAAGTGCTTGATCCATGCTCATGGGGTTGGCAACATGATCGTTCCGGACTTGTACCATTAATGACGGACATGGACGTAGCACCGGAGAGTGTGTTGAAATTCATTAGGTGCAAGTGTAAAAGCCAAAATCCCAACCAATGTGGTACGAACTTGTGTACCTGTTTCAAGCATGGAATCCAGTGTGTTGAGGCTTGTGGAGGATGTCATGGAGTAAGCTGTAAAAACACTGTCAGATTCGATATCCAAGAATAATTGGTAGCCTACATGAAACAAAAACAGTAAACAATGAGTCAGAATGACGCGAGTTGACTGGTAGCCAATATTTTCGTTTTTTCCGCCAAAATTGACGCCATCTTGGATTTCGTCATGATTACGTCGTCACATCAATTTGGTCCATTGACCCCAGTGAAGAGTAATCATGTTTGTAACCTCATGCCAATTTGCATTATCATACCTAGACCAGAAGTGACTAGAGACTTAAATTTGTTAGCCCTACCCCTCATCTTGATGGATCTTCGATTGGGTCTTGGGGCCGACATTTCAAAGTGCTGGGAAAAACATTCCCCAAGCCCAATTCATGGGGATTTTTTTTCTGATGCGCTATGGGGTGTACTGATTCAGAAAAACTAAGAATTATTTTTCCTTTACTTTTTTCCTGCAAAATGTTCATATAGGAGTTATACAACCAGACTATTATAGTTGCTTTTAACTACGAATCAGTTTAGCTTCTTTGCAGTTTGACGCTCAACATGTTGACATCCCGCGAGGGGTTTGACATTATGGGACGATAGATAGTGAAAGACGTGTACTACGCAAGTTCGCTGACTTGTATACCACTGTAATCTATCATCACTGATGGGCATGGGTCGAGCCCCGCTCAGACCGTGTCTCATATGAAACGGTTCCTTACGGAGCACCAAGTACTGTTTACCGCTGGAGCCTGCCAGGAAAGGTATTGTTAGGTAAACTGCCCGCCACTCATATGGGCAACCGGTAGCGATGATAAATAAACTTGAAAAAGGGACGCAGTTTTAAGGGAGCGGGTAGCCTGGGAACAGGCGTTGATATATCTTGCCTGATCACAAATATAAATATATTTTTAACACTAATATCATTAATTGGGCCATATTGAGTTTCTGATAATATCATTTTGCCAGAAGTAAATTAGTGAAAAATCAACAGACTGGAACCCAGGCTATGGAGCGGGCAACTAAGCAAGTCATTTTTTAAAATGGCCAACCAACATGGCCATGGTGTAGCCAGAAAGTAGTAAAGTGTGTGTGTTTTACGTTTATTTATCGTCGCTACCGGTTGCCCATATGAGCGACGCCTCATGAAGAGATTAGTCATTTTAGATTTTTGGAGGATAGTGCAATGATACAGAGAGAGACCCATTCCAAAGTCTCCTCTGGTTCTTTTACGTGCACAGTGTAAAGCACCGACACGAGACCTCGGTTTAACGTCCCATCTGAAAGACTTGTTAATTTTATTAGGGTCAGGGATAAATAAATTGAATAAAGAAACCCTCTTATTATCGTTCATAAAATGACAGAAATTGGTGACATAGCGTATACAGTAATTGTAACACACTTAACATTTTCTTCGATTTAAGTGTTACAACACTTTGCTAATCATTCTAGTATTTATGCCACAATCTAGTATTGAGCCTGCAATGTATGACACAGTCTAGTATTGAGCTTGCAATGTATGTCACAGTCTAGTACTGAGCCTGCAATGTATGTCACAGTCTAGTATTGAGCCTGTAATGTATACCACAGTCTAGTATTGAGCTTGCAATGTATGTCACAGTCTAGTATTGAGCCTGCAATGTATGGCACAGTCTAGTATTGAGCCTGTAATGTATGTCACAGTCTAGTATTGAGCCTGCAATGTATGTCACAATCTAGTATTGAGCCTGTAATGTATGCCACAGTCTAGTATTGAGCCTGCAATGTATGTCACAGTCTAGTATTGAGCCTGCAATGTATGCCACAGTCTAGTATTGTGCTTGCAATGTATGCCACAGTCTAGTATTGAGCCTGCAATGTATGCCACAGTCTAGTATTCAGCCTGCAATGTATGTCAAGTCTAGTATTGAGCCTGCAATGTATGACACAGTCTAGTATTGAGCCTGTAATGTATGCTACAGTCTAGTATTGTGCTTGCAATGTATGTCACAGTCTAGTATTGAGCATGCAATGTATGTCACAGTCTAGTATTGAGATTGCAATGTATGCCACAGTCTAGTATTGAGCTTGCTATGTATGCCACAGTCTAGTATTGAGCCTGTAATGTATGTCACAGTCTAGTATTGAGCTTGCAATGTATACCACAGTCTAGTATTGAGCCTGCAATGTATGTCACAGTCTAGTATTGAGCGTGCAATGTATGCCACATTCTAGTATTGAGCCTGCTATGTATACCACAGTCTAGTATTGAGCCTGCAATGTATGCCACATTCTAGTATTGAGCCTGCAATGTATACCACAGTCTAGTATTGAGCCTGCAATGTATGCCACAGTCTAGTATTGAGCTTGCAATGTATGCCACAGTCTAGTATTGAGCCTGTAATATATACCACAGTCTAGTATTGAGCCTGCAATGTATGCCACAGTCTAGTATTCACCCTGCAATGTATGTCACAGTCTAGTATTGAACTTGTAATGTATGACAGTGTAGTATTGAGTCTGCAATGTATGTCACAGTCTAGTATTGAGCCTGCAATGTATGTCACAGTCTAGTATTGAGCCTGCTATGTATGTCACAGTCTAGTATTGAGCTTGTAATGTATGACAGTCTAGTATTGAGCCTGTAATGTATACCACAGTCTAGTATTGAGCCTGCAATGTATGCCACAGTGTAGTATTGAGCCTGCTATGTATGTCACAGTCTAGTATTGAGCTTGTAATGTATGACAGTGTAGTATTGAGTCTGCAATGTATGTCACAGTCTAGTATTGAGCCTGCAATGTATACCACAGTCTAGTATTGAGCCTGCAATGTATGTCACAGTCTAGTATTGAGCCTGCAATGTATGTCACAGTCTAATATTGAGCCTGCAATGTATACCACAGTCTAGTATTGAGCCTGCAATGTATGTCACAGTCTAGTATTGAGCTTGCAATGTATGTCACAGTCTAGTATTGAGCCTGCAATGTATGTCACAGTCTAGTATGGCACTTGCAATGTATGTCACAGTCTAGTATTGAGCCTGCAATGTATGTCACAGTCTAGTATTGAGCATGCAATGTATGCCACTGTCTAGTATTGCGCCTGCAATGTATGCCACAGTCTAGTATTGAGCCTGCAATGTATGCCACAGTCTAGTATTGAGCCTGCAATGTATGCCACAGTCTAGTATTGAGCCTGCAATGTATGTCAGTCTAGTATTGGGGCTTGCAATGTATGTCACAGTCTAGTATTGAGCTTGCAATGTATGTCACAGTCTAGTATTGAGCCTGCAATGTATGTCACAGTCTAGTATTGCACTTGCAATGTATGTCACAGTCTAGTATTGAGCCTGCAATGTATGTCACAGTCTAGTATTGAGCCTGCAATGTATGCCACAGTCTAGTATTGAGCCTGCAATGTATGCCACAGTCTAGTATTGAGCCTGCAATGTATGTCAGTCTAGTATTGGGGCTTGCAATGTATGTCACAGTCTAGTATTGAGCTTGCAATGTATGTCACAGTCTAGTATTGAGCCTGTAATGTATGTCACAGTCTAGTATGGCACTTGCAATGTATGTCACAGTCTAGTATTGAGCCTGCAATGTATGTCACAGTCTAGTATTGAGCCTGCAATGTATGCCACAGTCTAGTATTGTGCTTGCAATGTATGTCACAGTCTAGTATTGAGCCTGCAATGTATGCCACAGTCTAGTATTGAGCCTGCAATGTATATCACAGTCTAGTATTGAGCCTGCAATGTATGACACAGTCTAGTATTGAGCTTGTAATGTATGTCACAGTCTAGTATTGAGCCTGTAATGTATACCACAGTCTAGTATTGAGCTTGCAATGTATGCTACAGTCTAGTATTGAGCCTGCTATGTATACCACAGTCTAGTATTGAGCCTGCAATGTATGCCACAGTCTAGTATTGAGCCTGCAATGTATACCACAGTCTAGTATTGAGCCTGCAATGTATGCCACATTCTAGTATTGAGCTTGCAATGTATGCCACAGTCTAGTATTGAGCCTGTAATGTATACCACAGTCTAGTATTGAGCCTGCAATGTATGCCACAGTCTAGTATTGAGCCTGCAATGTATGTCACAGTCTAGTATTGAGCCTGCAATGTATGTCACAGTCTAGTATTGAGCTTGCAATGTATGTCACAGTCTAGTATTGAGCCTGCAATGTATGTCACAGTCTAGTATTGAGCTTGCAATGTATGCCACAGTCTAGTATTGAGCCTGCAATGTATGTCACAGTCTAGTATTGAGCTTGCAATGTATGCCACAGTCTAGTATTGAGCCTGCAATGTATGTCACAGTCTAGTATTGAGCCTGCAATGTATGTCACAGTCTAGTATTGAGCTTGCAATGTATGCCACAGTCTAGTATTGAGCCTGCAATGTATGCCACAGTCTAGTATTGAGCCTGCAATGTATGCCACAGTCTAGTATTGAGCCTGCAATGTATGCCACAGTCTAGTATTGAGCTTGCAATGTATGCCACAGTCTAGTATTGAGCCTGTAATGTATGCCACAGTCTAGTATTGAGCCTGCAATGTATGCCACAGTCTAGTATTGAGCCTGCAATGTATGTCACAGTCTAGTATTGAGCCTGCAATGTATGTCACAGTCTAGTATTGAGCCTGCAATGTATGCCACAGTCTAGTATTGAGCCTGCTATGTATGTCACAGTCTAGTATTGAGCTTGTAATGTATGACAGTCTAGTATTGAGTCTGCAATGTATGTCACAGTCTAGTATTGAGCCTGCAATGTATACCACAGTCTAGTATTGAGCCTGCAATGTATGTCACAGTCTAGTATTGAGCCTGCAATGTATGTCACAGTCTAGTATTGAGCTTGCAATGTATGTCACAGTCTAGTATTGAGCCTGCAATGTATGTCACAGTCTAGTATTGAGCTTGCAATGTATGTCACAGTCTAGTATTGAGCCTGCAATGTATGTCACAGTCTAGTATTGAGCCTGCAATGTATGCCACAGTCTAGTATTGAGCCTGCTATGTATGTCACAGTCTAGTATTGAGCTTGTTATGTATGACAGTCTAGTATTGAGTCTGCAATGTATGTCACAGTCTAGTATTGAGCCTGCAATGTATACCACAGTCTAGTATTGAGCCTGCAATGTATGTCACAGTCTAGTATTGAGCCTGCAATGTATGTCACAGTCTAGTATTGAGCTTGCAATGTATGTCACAGTCTAGTATTGAGCCTGCAATGTATGTCACAGTCTAGTATTGAGCTTGTAATGTATGTCACAGTCTAGTATTGAGCCTGCAATGTATGTCACAGTCTAGTATTGAGCTTGTAATGTATGTCAGTCTAGTATTGAGCTGCAATGTATGTCACAGTCTAGTATTGAGCTTGCAATGTATACCACAGTCTAGTATTGAGCTTGCAATGTATGCTACAGTCTAGTATTGAGCCTGCTATGTATACCACAGTCTAGTATTGAGCCTGCAATGTATGCCACAGTCTAGTATTGAGCCTGCAATGTATGTCACAGTCTAGTATTGAGCCTGCAATGTATGTCACAGTCTAGTATTGAGCCTGCAATGTATGTCACAGTCTAGTATTGAGCCTGCAATGTATGTCACAGTCTAGTATTGAGCCTGCAATGTATGCCACAGTCTAGTATTGAGCCTGCAATGTATGCCACAGTCTAGTATTGAGCTTGCTATGTATGCCACAGTCTAGTATTGAGCCTGCAATGTATGTCACAGTCTAGTATTGAGCTTGCAATGTATACCACAGTCTAGTATTGAGCCTGCAATGTATGTCAGTCTAGTATTGAGCTTGCAATGTATGCCACAGTCTAGTATTGAGCCTGCTATGTATACCACAGTCTAGTATTGAGCCTGCAATGTATGCCACAGTCTAGTATTGAGCCTGCAATGTATGTCACAGTCTAGTATTGAGCTTGTAATGTATGACACAGTCTAGTATTGAGTCTGCAATGTATGTCACAGTCTAGTATTGAGCCTGCAATGTATACCACAGTCTAGTATTGAGCCTGCAATGTATGTCACAGTCTAGTATTGAGCCTGCAATGTATGTCACAGTCTAGTATTGAGCTTGCAATGTATGCCACAGTCTAGTATTGAGCCTGCAATGTATGCCACAGTCTAGTATTGAGCCTGCAATGTATGTCACAGTCTAGTATTGAGCCTGTAATGTATGCCACAGTCTAGTATTGTGCTTGCAATGTATGTCACAGTCTAGTATTGAGACTGCAATGTATGCCACAGTCTAGTATTCCGCCTGTAATGTATGTCACAGTCTAGTATTGAGCCTGCAATGTATGACACAGTCTAGTATTGAGCTTGTAATGTATGTCACAGTCTAGTATTGAGCCTGCAATGTATGCCACAGTCTAGTATTGAGCCTGCAATGTATGTCAGTCTAGTATTGGGGCTTGCAATGTATGTCACAGTCTAGTATTGAGCTTGCAATGTATGTCACAGTCTAGTATTGAGCCTGCAATGTATGTCACAGTCTAGTATGGCACTTGCAATGTATGTCACAGTCTAGTATTGAGCCTGCAATGTATGTCACAGTCTAGTATTGAGCCTGCAATGTATGCCACAGTCTAGTATTGAGCCTGCAATGTATGTCACAGTCTAGTATTGAGCCTGCAATGTATGTCACAGTCTAGTATTGAGCCTGCAATGTATGTCACAGTCTAGTATTGAGCCTGCAATGTATGCCACAGTCTAGTATTGAGCCTGCAATGTATGTCACAGTCTAGTATTGAGCCTGCAATGTATGCCACAGTCTAGTATTGAGCTTGCAATGTATGCCACAGTCTAGTATTGAGCCTGCAATGTATGCCACAGTCTAGTATTGAGCCTGCAATGTATGCCACAGTCTAGTATTGAGCCTGCAATGTATGCCACAGTCTAGTATTGAGCCTGCAATGTATGCCACAGTCTAGTATTGAGCCTGCAATGTATGCCACAGTCTAGTATTGAGCCTGCAATGTATGCCACAGTCTAGTATTGAGCCTGCAATGTATGCCACAGTCTAGTATTGAGCCTGCAATGTATGTCACAGTCTAGTATTGAGCCTGCAATGTATGTCACAGTCTAGTATTGAGCCTGCAATGTATGTCACAGTCTAGTATTGAGCCTGCAATGTATGTCACAGTCTAGTATTGAGCCTGCAATGTATGCCACAGTCTAGTATTGAGCCTGCAATGTATGTCACAGTCTAGTATTGAGCCTGCAATGTATGCCACAGTCTAGTATTGAGCCTGCAATGTATGTCACAGTCTAGTATTGAGCCTGCAATGTATGCCACAGTCTAGTATTGAGCCTGCAATGTATGCCACAGTCTAGTATTGAGCCTGCAATGTATGTCACAGTCTAGTATTGAGCCTGCAATGTATGTCACAGTCTAGTATTGAGCTTGCAATGTATGTCACAGTCTAGTATTGAGCCTGCAATGTATGCCACAGTCTAGTATTGAGCCTGCAATGTATGCCACAGTCTAGTATTGAGCCTGCAATGTATGTCACAGTCTAGTATTGAGCCTGCAATGTATGTCACAGTCTAGTATTGAGCTTGCAATGTATGCCACAGTCTAGTATTGAGCCTGCTATGTATACCGCAGTCTAGTATTGAGCTTGTAATGTATGACACTGTCTAGTATTGAGTCTGCAATGTAAGTCACAGTGTAGTATTGAGCCTGCAATGTATACCACAGTCTAGTATTGAGTCTGCAATGTATGTCACAGTCTAGTATTGAGCCTGCAATGTATGTCACAGTCTGGTATTGAGCTTGCAATGTATGCCACAGTCTAGTATTGAGCCTGCAATGTATGCCACAGTCTAGTATTGAGCTTGCAATGTATGCCACAGTCTAGTATTGAGCCTGCAATGTATGTCACAGTCTAGTATTGAGCCTGCAATGTATGCCACAGTCTATTATTGAGCCTGTAATGTATGTCACAGTCTAGTATTGAGCCTGCAATGTATGTCACAATCTAGTATTGAGCCTGTAATGTATGCCACAGTCTAGTATTGAGCCTGCAATGTATGTCACAGTCTAGTATTGAGCCTGCAATGTATGCCACAGTCTAGTATTGTGCTTGCAATGTATGTCACAGTCTAGTATTGAGCCTGCAATGTATGCCACAGTCTAGTATTCAGCCTGCAATGTATGTCACAGTCTAGTATTGAGCCTGAAATGTATGACACAGTCTAGTATTGAGCTTGTAATGTATGTCACAGTCTAGTATTGAGCCTGTAATGTATGCCACAGTCTAGTATTGTGCTTGCAATGTATGTCACAGTCTAGTATTGAGCCTGCAATGTATGTCACAATCTAGTATTGAGCCTGTAATGTATGCCACAGTCTAGTATTGTGCCTGCAATGTATGTCACAGTCTAGTATTGAGCCTGCAATGTATGCCACAGTCTAGTATTGTGCTTGCAATGTATGTCACAGTCTAGTATTGAGACTGCAATGTATGCCACAGTCTAGTATTCCGCCTGTAATGTATGTCACAGTCTAGTATTGAGCCTGCAATGTATGACACAGTCTAGTATTGAGCTTGTAATGTATGTCACAGTCTAGTATTGAGCCTGCAATGTATGCCACAGTCTAGTATTGAGCCTGCAATGTATGTCAGTCTAGTATTGGGGCTTGCAATGTATGTCACAGTCTAGTATTGAGCTTGCAATGTATGTCACAGTCTAGTATTGAGCCTGTAATGTATGTCACAGTCTAGTATGGCACTTGCAATGTATGTCACAGTCTAGTATTGAGCCTGCAATGTATGTCACAGTCTAGTATTGAGCCTGCAATGTATGCCACAGTCTAGTATTGTGCTTGCAATGTATGTCACAGTCTAGTATGGCACTTGCAATGTATGTCACAGTCTAGTATTGAGCCTGCAATGTATGCCACAGTCTAGTATTGTGCTTGCAATGTATGTCACAGTCTAGTATTGAGCCTGCAATGTATACCACAGTCTAGTATTGAGCCAAAAATGTATGCCACAGTCTAGTATTGAGCTTGCAATGTATGCCACAGTCTAGTATTGAGCCTGTAATGTATACCACAGTCTAGTATTGAGCCTGCAATGTATGCCACAGTCTAGTATTGAGCCTGCAATGTATGTCACAGTCTAGTATTGAGCCTGCAATGTATGTCACAGTCTAGTATTGAGCCTGCAATGTATGTCACAGTCTAGTATTGAGCCTGCAATGTATGCCACAGTCTAGTATTGCGCCTGCAATGTATGCCACAGTCTAGTATTGAGCCTGCAATGTATGTCACAATCTAGTATTGAGCCTGCAATGTATGCCACAGTCTAGTATTGAGCCTGTAATGTATGTCACAGTCTAGTATTGAGCCTGCAATGTATGTCACAATCTAGTATTGAGCCTGTAATGTATGCCACAGTCTAGTATTGAGCCTGCAATGTATGTCACAGTCTAGTATTGAGCCTGCAATGTATGTCACAGTCTAGTATTGTGCTTGCAATGTATGTCACAGTCTAGTATTGAGCCTGCAATGTATGCCACAGTCTAGTATTGAGCCTGCAATGTATGTCACAGTCTAGTATTGAGCTTGCAATGTATGTCACAGTCTAGTATTGAGCCTGCAATGTATGTCACAGTCTGGTATTGAGCTTGCAATGTATGCCACAGTCTAGTATTGAGCCTGCAATGTATGCCACAGTCTAGTATTGAGCTTGCTATGTATGCCACAGTCTAGTATTGAGCCTGCAATGTATGTCACAGTCTAGTATTGAGCCTGCAATGTATGTCACAGTCTAGTATTGAGCTTGCAATGTATGCCACAGTCTAGTATTGAGCCTGCTATGTATACCGCAGTCTAGTATTGAGCCTGCAATGTATACCACAGTCTAGTATTGAGCCAGCTATGTATGCCACAGTCTAGTATTGAGCTTGCAATGTATGCCACTGTCTAGTATTGAGCCTGTAATGTATACCACTGTCTAGTATTGAGCCTGCAATGTATGCCACAGTCTAATATTGAGCCTGCAATGTATGTCACAGTCTAGTATTGAGCCTGCAATGTATGTCACAGTCTAGTATTGAGCCTGCAATGTATGCCACAGTCTAGTATTGAGCCTGCTATGTATGTCACAGTCTAGTATTGAGCTTGTTATGTATGACAGTCTAGTATTGAGTCTGCAATGTATGTCACAGTCTAGTATTGAGCCTGCAATGTATACCACAGTCTAGTATTGAGCCTGCAATGTATGTCACAGTCTAGTATTGAGCCTGCAATGTATGTCACAGTCTAGTATTGAGCTTGCAATGTATGTCACAGTCTAGTATTGAGCCTGCAATGTATGTCACAGTCTAGTATTGAGCTTGTAATGTATGTCACAGTCTAGTATTGAGCCTGCAATGTATGTCACAGTCTAGTATTGAGCCTGCAATGTATGCCACAGTCTAGTATTGAGCCTGCTATGTATGTCACAGTCTAGTATTGAGCTTGTTATGTATGACAGTCTAGTATTGAGTCTGCAATGTATGTCACAGTCTAGTATTGAGCCTGCAATGTATACCACAGTCTAGTATTGAGCCTGCAATGTATGTCACAGTCTAGTATTGAGCCTGCAATGTATGTCACAGTCTAGTATTGAGCTTGCAATGTATGTCACAGTCTAGTATTGAGCCTGCAATGTATGTCACAGTCTAGTATTGAGCTTGTAATGTATGTCACAGTCTAGTATTGAGCCTGCAATGTATGTCACAGTCTAGTATTGAGCTTGTAATGTATGTCAGTCTAGTATTGGGGCTTGCAATGTATGTCACAGTCTAGTATTGAGCTTGCAATGTATACCACAGTCTAGTATTGAGCTTGCAATGTATGCTACAGTCTAGTATTGAGCCTGCTATGTATACCACAGTCTAGTATTGAGCCTGCAATGTATGCCACAGTCTAGTATTGAGCCTGCAATGTATGTCACAGTCTAGTATTGAGCCTGCAATGTATGTCACAGTCTAGTATTGAGCTTGTAATGTATGTCACAGTCTAGTATTGAGCCTGCAATGTATGTCACAGTCTAGTATTGAGCCTGCAATGTATGCCACAGTCTAGTATTGAGCCTGCAATGTATGCCACAGTCTAGTATTGAGCTTGCTATGTATGCCACAGTCTAGTATTGAGCCTGCAATGTATGTCACAGTCTAGTATTGAGCTTGCAATGTATACCACAGTCTAGTATTGATCCTGCAATGTATGTCAGTCTAGTATTGAGCTTGCAATGTATGCCACAGTCTAGTATTGAGCCTGCTATGTATACCACAGTCTAGTATTGAGCCTGCAATGTATGCCACAGTCTAGTATTGAGCCTGCAATGTATGTCACAGTCTAGTATTGAGCTTGTAATGTATGACACAGTCTAGTATTGAGTCTGCAATGTATGTCACAGTCTAGTATTGAGCCTGCAATGTATACCACAGTCTAGTATTGAGCCTGCAATGTATGTCACAGTCTAGTATTGAGCCTGCAATGTATGTCACAGTCTAGTATTGAGCTTGCAATGTATGCCACAGTCTAGTATTGAGCCTGCAATGTATGCCACAGTCTAGTATTGAGCCTGCAATGTATGTCACAGTCTAGTATTGAGCCTGTAATGTATGACACAGTCTAGTATTGAGCCTGCAATGTATGCCACAGTCTAGTATTGAGCCTGCAATGTATGTCACAGTCTAGTATTGAGCCTGCAATGTATGCCACAGTCTAGTATTGAGCCTGCAATGTATGTCAGTCTAGTATTGAGGCTTGCAATGTATGTCACAGTCTAGTATTGAGCTTGCAATGTATGTCACAGTCTAGTATTGAGCCTGCAATGTATGTCACAGTCTAGTATGGCACTTGCAATGTATGTCACAGTCTAGTATTGAGCCTGCAATGTATGTCACAGTCTAGTATTGAGCCTGCAATGTATGTCACAGTCTAGTATTGAGCCTGCAATGTATGCCACAGTCTAGTATTGAGCCTGCAATGTATGTCACAGTCTAGTATTGAGCCTGCAATGTATGTCACAGTTGCATTATTTTTCATCTAAGCATCACCAAAGTTGTGCAACTGTTGTAATGAACTCTGATTTCCTTTCTTGACCGTTTTCTCCACATAGACGCAGTACAATACCATTATCCGCTCCAACTGTTATCTATTCCCAAGTGGAAGTCGTGATAGCATAGTTGTAGCATGTCCGCTTCAGGTGCGGAGTTCAAGCCCCCGCTGGAGCCATTACTATTTTACCTTTAGGCAAGGCATTTAAATTCCATGTTGGCACTTTTCTCCCTTGTGGAGATGGATTCCAGCAGGTATGAGGTCTTGAGAGTGATTAATATAAGTTGTAATAACTTATATTTGCAATGAGTTAGAATAAATTTGCATGAACTTATTCCCGAACATATTGCTTATTGGGCATGTAGTGGATTTCCCTGTCATCAGCAGTATGGAGATAAAATATATACGAGTAATTGATCTCTTCTGTGGTGGAGTAATGGATTAATCGGTAGTCAGTGAAATGCTCGCAGTTCCTTCCTGATTCAAGGGCCAGGGCAGTAACATACAGCTTTCACTGCTTACCTTTCCTTTGTAATTCAAGGGCCATAACCCCAACATCAAAATACATATTCCACTGTTTTACAAAAAACGTACCGGCAATTTCAACTGTTTGTATATAACTTTCAAGGTTGTTGTACGACTATCGTTAGATCCGACAGTAGGTGGTTATTGTCGCATGGTATGGTGCTTGTGACCGGGATGTGCCCCCGTTAGCTTGGAAGCAATACATGCAAGAGAAATTGGCTTTAGTTACTGGCCGTGGCACGGTTTTCAATATTAACCACTTGGCGATAGAACTTGCTTGCTTTAATCGGTTGTTTTTATTCATCCCCCATGGGACCTTCTGCCTAATCGGTTTTCTTCTGCTAAGCTGTTTTTTCTACATTTTATAATGAAAACCCTTCTTGGTACATTTCATATAAACAGGCCTGACCACGACACTTGATAGTCAATATACTGGCAATATCAAATTCATTGGCCATAACCATGGCATTAACAAACAAACTTCTCCGTTTGGAAAGGAGATATGACATGCTAATGTGTGAATTTTTATACACAATATTGGCGAAACCTGGGTGGAAACTACCGTAAGTTTGCTATACATGTATTGCATACACAATGTCAAGTTTCAATGTGGATGATGTGATAGCGCAATGTGGTGCAGGTGCGAGCGGCCCGGAGGTTCGCTAGGCAAGCGATTGTTAGTTCAAGTGAATGGAGAAATACCAGAGCATTTCATCAAAATGTAATGTATGACAACCATTCTTGCTATAGTGATCAAGTTTGGTGTTTGGATAGACAGATATAAAACAGAATGTGCCATCTGATCACACTGTTTGCTATTCGGATAGTGGAGCTAAAACATTTGGCAGAATAGCAAACAACATAGATCCTGATATGCCTTGGCTGATCTGGATCTATGTTTTTTGCCCATTCCTTCCAATTTATTCAGAATTTTATGGGTTAAGGAATAAAATCAACCAGTGTTGCGTTTATTGGGGTATACAATACATTTGTTCTGCTTAAAACGTGTGGGGCAGAAAATATTCCGTACCGGTATATTTACATTGTATTTGCTGAACATTTCAAGACTCTATACGACAATAAATGGTGCAAAAGTTGTGTTAAACCTGTATTTATGTCGTTTCGTTTCAATTTAAGCTTTATTTATTTTACAACGATTGCGAAGCAAGTTCTAACAACTTATATTAATCACTCTCGTTGGCGCAGATGAAAGCGTATATGTGGTCATTCGTGTGGGAGGAAACCGGAGTACCCGGAGAAAACCCACCTGTCCGATCTGGCGACCACTGTACCATCTCACATACTTCCCGGTGCGATGATCGAACTTGGGTTGCATTGATGAGAAGTGAGCACGTTAACCACTGCGCTAATCGGACAGCCTCTAACCACTGTGCTAATCGGACAGCCTCTAACCTTTGTGCTAATCGGACAGCCAATTTCAATTTAATGGAGCAGCGGGTGCACAGTGCAATCTATGACGTCAAACATCAACTTCAATCAATCAGCAACGTCGCAATGGCAACTGCGTTTACTGAAATGTGCTCAATATTGCGGGTGGACTAATGATGTAAATAATGTTCAATAATGACAAGAACAACATATTTATCAGTGTCACTTTTATATTTTCTTCAAGTTGTTTATGTCGCGAAAACATGTGTCCCTTCTGCAGTGAGTATTCAAAAATTCACAGATTACCGGCAATCTCATATCTATGGATGATATTCCAACCCTTTATGCCACTGAAATATTCAGTTTGTGTCTTCCACACAAAATTTCGATGGGAAGTTTAAAAACATCTCCCATCCAGGAGAGATTTGAGCAAATCAATTACCCGTTTGTAAATACATTAAAGATCAGGCGGTGTTATTGAAAATAGTGGCCTCGGATTGGTTGAAAATGTGTAGGGAAGACCTCAACAGTTATTGATACATCAACTGATTGGCTGATCTGGTATTGTCAACAATAGTGCAAGTGACTTCCAGGGATCATTCTAGAGGGCGATGTGGGCGAAATTGTCGCCCTAGGGACCCTGACTTCGCCCTCTGGGGCCCCACTTCTCCCTAAAAAATAAAATAAATGTTTTTTGGGATTTTTATGATTTTCAAACAAAATTTTGTCTAGTAAGATACACTGGCCCATTATAAAGCACTCCTTCTATTCAAATGTTGTATTTAATGGTTGTACTGTGCATTTTAACCCTATTTTGCAGAAGTATATTAAAGAACACCATTTAAGGAAGCGATCACGCGCTTTCTCACTTCTCCCAAAAATTCTGACCTAGAATGAACCCTGGACTTCTAAGAATTCAAATACAATATATGTTATGAGCTGCATTTTGGAATATTGCATAATATTTCGTGAAAAATAAACAACATAATTATTATAAATGCAGGTGTCAGTCAGCGCAACATTCAAGTTACTGTAGGGGGTTGTTGCCGTTGGGAAATATAAAACGCAATTGGTCAACCATATTGAAATTTGCCATTTTCTTGTGACTCGTGGATAGCTTCCTCACAAGAACGGGCACCCAGGTAGAACCAAGCCAGTGGATAGCTTCCTCACAAGAACGGGCACCCAGGTAGAACCAAGCCAGTGGATAGCTTCCTCACATGAAATAATCGACACGCACAATTGGATTCGAACCTACAGCGGTGAAGGACAAGTGATTTGAGGTCAATGACCATAACCACTCAGCCACAGAGGCCCCCATTATTATGTATTAGAACTGTAACCTGTACGTAAAAGTTAAAGTTTCATAATATCTTTATTCCATACGATATAGTCACACTTTAATTTAACGCATGAAGCATGCTCTTATTAGAATTATTATCACGCAAAACTGTATTGTCATGCAGTTAAATATAATAAACACAATTTCATGAATCTCTATTTTCTGCTTAATACTATGGCAAATTGGTAAAACCACTAAAACTGAAACTACTCTCCCATAATTCCAAGGGTTTTGAATTGTTTTCAATTGAAAAATTTAGAAGTTATATTCCTGTTCAAACTGATTTGTTACATTTTCTAAAACAGTTGCTAGTGTGCAGTTGTATTCGTTACAATATCAGTATTACATAAGCTTGCAATGTATTCATTACAATATCAGTATTACATAAGCTTGCAATGTATTCGTTACAATATCAGTATTACATAAGCTTGCAATGTATTCGTTACAATATCAGTATTACATAAGCTTGCAATGTATTCGTTACAATATCAGTATTACATAAGCTTGCAATGTATTCGTTACAATATCAGTATTACATAAGTTTGCAATGTATTCGTTACAATATCAGTATTACATAAGCTTGCAATGTATTCGTTACAATATCAGTATTACATAAGCTTGCAATGTATTCGTTACAATATCAGTATTACATAAGCTTGCAATGTATTCGTTACAATATCAGTATTACATAAGCTTGCAATGTATTCGTTTACAATATCAGTATTACATAAGCTTGCAATGTATTCGTTACAATATCAGTATTACATAAGCTTGCAATGTATTCGTTACAATATCAGTATTACATAAGCTTGCAATGTATTCGTTACAATATCAGTATTACATAAGCTTGCAATGTATTCGTTACAATATCAGTATTACATAAGCTTGCAATGTATTCGTTACAATATCAGTATTACATAAGCTTGCAATGACATCCTTTTTAACATATCTAATGTGTTTGAACATTGTTGAAAAATATGTAATCTTGTTTTGACTAAGTTATTTTCATTCCGCTCTCTTCATAACTCCATATCTCCTTAACAGCAATGAGATGAATGCGCGTACATCACATTTAGCACGTTTTATTAATATTGCTGGCATAAAATACGAGACACTCGCATACAACGCTATTTCATTTTTTCAACAGGAAAATATCTTTTAAATAGTTTGTATCATTTTGTGCCCGGCTCCACTACCCTGGCTGTGTACTGAAAATAAAACAAAACATGTTTGTTACAATGTTAGTATTTTAACATGCTTGTCATCAAGGTGGTGTATTTCTAGTAATAGATAAAAAGAATTTTGCCAATATCTCAGGCAGTTGAATTGTGACATGTTGCACCCTCATGCTGGCTGCATGTTGCACCCTCATGCTGGCTGCATGTTGCACCCTCATGCCGGCTGCATGTTGCACCCTCATGCTGGCTGCATGTTGCACCCTCATGCTGGCTGCATGTTGCACCCTCATGCTGGCTGCATGTTGTACTCTCATACTGGCTGCATGTTGTACCCTCATGCTGGCTGCATGTTGTACCCTCATGCTGGCTGCATGTTGTACCCTCATGCGCTGCATGTTGTACCCTCATGCAGGCTGCATGTTGCACCCTCATGCTGGCTGCATGTTGCACCCTCATGCTGGCTGCATGTTGCACCCTCATGCTGGCTGCATGTGTACCCTCATGCTGGCTGCATGTTGCACCCTCATGCCGGCTGTATGTTGCACCCTCATGCCGGCTGCATGTTGCACCCTCATGCTGGCTGCATGTTGCACCCTCATGCGGCTGCATGTTGCACCTCATGCCGGCTGCATGTTGCACCCTCATGCCGGCTGCATATTGCACCCTCATGCTGGCTGCATGTTGCACCCTCATGCCGGCTGCATGTTGCACCCTCATGCTGGCTGCATGTTGCACCTCATGCTGGCTGCATGTTGTACCCTCATGCTGGCTGCATGTTGTACCCTCATGCCGGCTGCATGTTGCACCCTCATGCCGGCTGCATGTTGCACCCTCATGCCGACTGCATGTTGCACCCTCATGCTGGCTGCATGTTGCACCCTCATGCCGGCTGCATGTTGCACCCTCATGCTGGCTGCATGTTGCACCCTCATGCCAGCTGCATGTTGCACCCTCATGCTGGCTGCATGTTGCACCCTCATGCCGGCTGCATGTTGCACCCTCATGCTGGCTGCATGTTGTACCCTCATGCTGGCTGCATGTTGCACCCTCCTGCTGGCTGCATGTTGTACCTCTCATGCTCATGCTGGCTGCATGTTGTACCTCTCATGCTTATACTGGCTGCATGTTGCACCCTCATGCTGGCTGCATGTTGCACCCTCATGCTGGCTGCATGTTGCACCCTCATGCCGGCTGCATGTTGCACTCTCATGCCGGCTGCATGTTGCACTCTCATGCTGGCTGCATGTTGCACTCTCATGCCTGCTGCATGATGCACCCTCATGCCGGCTGCATGTTGCACTCTCATGCTGGCTGCATGTTGTACCCTCATGCCGGCTGCATGTTGCACCCTCATGCCGGCTGCATGTTGTACCCTCATGCTGGCTGCATGTTGCACTCTCATGCCGGCTGCATGTTGTACCCTCATACTGGCTGCATGTTGCACTCTCATACTGGCTGCATGTTGCACTCTCATGCCGGCTGCATGTTGCACCCTCATGCCGGCTGCATGTTGTACCCTCATACCGGCTGCATGTTGTACCCTCATACTGGCTGCATGTTGTACCCTCATACTGGCTGCATGTTGCACTCTCATACTGGCTGCATGTTGCACTCTCATGCTGGCTGCATGTTGTACTCTCATGCCGGCTGCATGTTGTACCCTCATACCGGCTGCATGTTGTACCCTCATACCGGCTGCATGTTGCACCCTCATACCAGCTGCATGTTGCACTCTCATGCTGGCTGCATGTTGCATCCTCATGCTGGCTGCATGTTGTACCCTCATACCGGCTGCATGTTGCACCCTCATACTAGCTGCATGTTGCACCCTCATGCTGGCTGCATGTTGTACTCTCATGCCGGCTGCATGTTGTACCCTCATACCGGCTGCATGTTGTACCCTCATACCGGCTGCATGTTGCACTCTCATACTGGCTGCATGTTGCACCCTCATGCTGGCTGCATGTTGTACCCTCATACTGGCTGCATGTTGCACCCTCATACCAGCTTCATGTTGCACCCTCATGCTGGCTGCATGTTGTACTCTCATGCCGGCTGCATGCTGTACCCTCATACCGGCTGCATGTTGTACCCTCATACCGGCTGCATGTTGCACCCTCATGCTGGCTGCATGTTGCACTCTCATGCTGGCTGCATGTTGCACTCTCATGCCGGCTGCATGTTGTACCCTCATGCTGGCTGCATGTTGTACCCTCATGCTGGCTGCATGTTGTACCCTCATGCTGGCTGCATGTTGTACCCTCATGCAGGCTGCATGTTGCACCCTCATGCTGGCTGCATGTTGCACCCTCATGCTGGCTGCATGTTGCACCCTCATGCTGGCTGCATGTTGTACCCTCATGCTGGCTGCATGTTGCACCCTCATGCCGGCTGTATGTTGCACCCTCATGCCGGCTGCATGTTGCACCCTCATGCTGGCTGCATGTTGCACCCTCATGCTGGCTGCATGTTGCACCCTCATGCCGGCTGCATGTTGCACCCTCATGCCGGCTGCATATTGCACCCTCATGCTGGCTGCATGTTGCACCCTCATGCCGGCTGCATGTTGCACCCTCATGCTGGCTGCATGTTGCACACTCATGCTGGCTGCATGTTGCACCCTCATGCTGGCTGCATGTTGTACCCTCATGCTGGCTGCATGTTGCACCCTCATGCCGGCTGTATGTTGCACCCTCATGCCGGCTGCATGTTGCACCCTCATGCCGACTGCATGTTGCACCCTCATGCTGGCTGCATGTTGCACCTTCATGCCGGCTGCATGTTGCACCCTCATGCTGGCTGCATGTTGCACCCTCATGCCAGCTGCATGTTGCACCCTCATGCTGGCTGCATGTTGCACCCTCATGCCGGCTGCATGTTGCACCCTCATGCTGGCTGCATGTTGTACCCTCATGCTGGCTGCATGTTGCACCCTCCTGCTGGCTGCATGTTGTACCTCTCATGCTCATGCTGGCTGCATGTTGTACCTCTCATGCTTATACTGGCTGCATGTTGCACCCTCATGCTGGCTGCATGTTGCACCCTCATGCTGGCTGCATGTTGCACCCTCATGCCGGCTGCATGTTGCACTCTCATGCCGGCTGCATGTTGCACTCTCATGCCGGCTGCATGTTGCACTCTCATGCCGGCTGCATGTTGCACTCTCATGCCTGCTGCATGTTGCACCCTCATGCTGGCTGCATGTTGCACTCTCATGCCTGCTGCATGATGCACCCTCATGCCGGCTGCATGTTGCACTCTCATGCTGGCTGCATGTTGTACCCTCATGCCGGCTGCATGTTGCACCCTCATGCTGGCTGCATGTTGTACCCTCATGCTGGCTGCATGTTGCACTCTCATGCCGGCTGCATGTTGTACCCTCATACTGGCTGCATGTTGCACTCTCATACTGGCTGCATGTTGCACTCTCATGCCGGCTGCATGTTGCACCCTCATGCGGCTGCATGTTGTACCCTCATACCGGCTGCATGTTGTACCTCATACTGGCTGCATGTTGTACCCTCATCTGGCTGCATGTTGCACTCTCATACTGGCTGCATGTTGCACTCTCATGCTGGCTGCATGTTGTACTCTCATGCCGGCTGCATGTTGTACCCTCATACCGGCTGCATGTTGTACCCTCATACCGGCTGCATGTTGCACCCTCATCGCTGCATGTTGCACTCTCATGCTGGCTGCATGTTGCATCCTCATGCTGGCTGATGTTGTACCTCATCCGGCTGCATGTTGCACCCTCATACCTGCTGCATGTTGCACCCTCATGCCGGCTGCATGTTGCACCCTCATACCGGCTGCATGTTGCACCCTCATGCTGGCTGCATGTTGCACTCTCATACCGGCTGCATGTTGCACCCTCATACCGGCTGCATGTTGCACCCTCATGCTGGCTGCATGTTGCACCCTCATGCTGGCTGCATGATGCACTCTCATGCCGGCTGCATGTTGCACTCTCATGCTGGCTGCATGTTGCACCCTCATGCCGGCTGCATGTTGCACTCTCATGCTGGCTGCATGTTGCACCCTCATGCCGGCTGCATGTTGTACCCTCATACCGGCTGCATGTTGTACCCTCATACCGGCTGCATGTTGTACCCTCATACTGGCTGCATGTTGTACCCTCATACTGGCTGCATGTTGCACTCTCATACTGGCTGCATGTTGCACTCTCATGCCGGCTGCATGTTGCACCCTCATGCCGGCTGCATGTTGTACCCTCATGCTGGCTGCATGTTGCACTCTCATGCTGGCTGCATGTTGCACCCTCATGCCGGCTGCATGTTGCACCCTCATACCGGCTGCATGTTGCACTCTCATGCCGGCTGCATGTTGCACCCTCATGCCGGCTGCATGTTGCACTCACATGCTGGCTGCATGTTTTGGCTGCATGTTGTACCCTCATGCTAGCTGCATGTTGCACCCTCATGCTGGCTGCATGTTGCACCCTCATGTTGGCTGTATGTTGTACCCTCATGCTGGCTGCATGTTGCACCCTCATGCTGGCTGTATGTTGCACCCTCATGCCGGCTGCATGTTGTACCCTCATGCTGGCTGCATGTTGCATGTTGTACCCTTATACTGGCTGCATGTTGCACTCTCATGCCGGCTACATGTTGTACCCTCATGCTGGCTGCATGTTGCATGTTGTACCCTCATGCTGGCTGGGTCATAACACTAGAAACACCATAGAATGTAATGACCGACATTGCTGGCTTTTCTATTACCTCCCCTGGCAGATAAAATCTGATTTAACACGAAATGTTTATCAGACCTTATAGTTGGAATTCTTTGTTTTTATTGTTGCAGTACAATAAATGTGAATTGATCAAAATCATGCTAATATCCTATATACTGTATCTGTCCAGATATAGTAATTTAATAAATATAAGATGAGAAATTGGATAAAAATGGATAGCATTTTATGCAAAGGAAAGAACGATAAAAACAGATGAAACCACTTTAGAGGACCTATATACTTTTATGAAGTATTCAGGGGCAGTAACTGACCAACACTGCTTTGGCAATATTGAAACTGTCCAAGTTGAAGGGTATTTTTTATTGAAATTTATAAAATCATCTGAGAATTTGGACATGACAATATAATTTTGTTTTGTTTTCAGAGGCGTAGCTTGGCCTTTATATCTGTGTAGGCACCATTGAGATATGCGGTACGGGAGTACACCCCCCCCCACAATTCTGAAAGCCCAAGCATTTTTGTTGCTGTAGTGTCACGCTTTCTTTTAGAACTACAATTAATGTGACTTACAGACTGAGTACTATATGAATTGGTGCATTAGTTTTGGAGCGTACCGTAGACTAGTAGTGCCGTAATATGGTACAATACCCCCCTCGAGTTCCCAGGAATGAAATAGAATGAAGGTCTATGTAAATGTACAAGATCGAAACAAATATTCTAGTTTGCATGTGCTTATGTCCTATTATTGTTTTTCGTCACTCGCTAAATTCTAATTGAGGCAAGTTCCTCATTTCGCCTCAGCATGACTACGGGCCTGCACCCGTAGTTATTAGTCCCATCTGAAGGGTATGATTGGAGAATTGAACCTGTGATCCTTGGATTCGCAGTCCAACTGTCAACCACTGGACAACCTGTGTGCAGTCCAACATTGCGTGTTGAGTACAAACACGAAGCAACGTCAACACGACAAAGTACATGGTCATCATCAACATTTCTAGTCACCCACATTCAGTATTTTTGTATAAAATTCAAGGTGAAATCATACATTGATATGTCTTAAATAAAGTTGTAGATAGCGAGGCAGATGTTATAATCAAGCCTGTGACATGCCGCCCGACAATGTAAAACTAAAAAGTAGAAGAGTACGAACCTACGACTTCACAAATCCACCCTCCTTCAACTTTTCGACAAGTTCCTCGACTGATTCCACTTTCTGCCCGGCTTCTCTCACTGGCGGGTCTTCCACACTGAGAATCTCCTGGTTAGATGTAATTACTATTCCAAAATCACATGGCTTCTTCGTTTCTAATTTCTTCTTTTTGGCTTTCTGTGATAATGAACATGTTCGTTATTATACAATTATGTCAAGAAATTCGGTGGATATATAGACAATATTTCATAAACATTGAAAGCAATTCATTAAAAATGTTAGCTTTGTTTGTTCCTGAGTGAAATATAATTAATCAGCAAACAAATTTTATGTGTTTTACGTTTATTTATCGTCGCTACCGGTTACCCATATCAGCGACGCCTCCTGAAGAGATTAGTCACTTTAGATTTTTGGAGGATAGTGCAATGATACAGACAGAGACCCATTCCAGTCTCCTCTGGTTCTTTTACGTGTACAGTGTAAAGCACCGACACGAGACCTTGGTTTAAATAAAGTCCCATCTGAAAGACTGTTAATTTTATTAGGGTCAGACAGGGGATCAAACCTGCGATCCCTGGATTACCAGTCCAGCATGTTACCACTGGGCTACAGATCCGTCTGTAACAAATTTTATAGTAGCATGGAGTGTTTTTATGATAGAAAACCATGCGCTGAATGGCTCTAGAACATCACATTCAGAAAACGTCATAAATGATGTCACCAGTGGCGTGAGTCTGGAAACATAAATCAGTGAGAATAAAACGTTTATTTTCTTATATGTGTATACAGTTAAACCTGTGTTAAGCAGCCAGTCAAGGGATTCACAGAAAGTGGTTGCTTAGCACAGGTGGCTGCTTAATAGAGGTCAAATGTATAATAAAACAACATATTGGGAATCTGGAACTTAATACAGGTTGGATGCTTAATAGAGGTGACCACTAACACAGGTTTGACTGTATGTCACTGTACACAACTCAATTGTGACTCAGACACTGATCAACATATGGGTATATCCACAAAACTTCCATGAGATAGCTGGATAGGATCAACATATGGGTATGTCCACAAAACTTCCACGAGACAGCTGGATAGGATCAACATATGGGTATATCCACAAAACTTCCACGAGATAGCTGGATAGGATCAACATATGGGTATGTCCACAAAACTTCCATGAGACAGCTGGATAGGATCAACATTGGTTTTTTAGATAGCTGGATAGGATCAACATATGGGTATATCCACAAAACTTCCATGAGACAGCTGGATAGGATCAACATATGGGTATGTCCACAAAACTTCCACGAGATAGCTGGATAGGATCAACATATGGGTATATCCACAAAACTTCCACGAGATAGCTGGATAGGATCAACATATGGGTATATCCACAAAACTTCCATGAGACAGCTGGATAGGATCAACATATGGGTATATCCACAAAACTTCCATGAGACAGCTGGATAGGATCAACATATGGGTATATCCACAAAACTTCCACGAGATAGCTTCCTCATCTAACTGAATCCTTCTCCAACAGCACATTATCCCACACATTCATGGCTTTAAGAATTTCTGCACAACGTCTCCAAACTAAATAATGTAAGCTGATGTTTTCTTCAGAATAATACTGTGAAAGCCACGTAAACTGAATGGCACTAAGAAACAGGAGAAGTTTGGATTGGAAGTTTTGTTTGGATTGAATGGGATTTCAGATTGAATGAATGGGATTTCAGATTGAATGAATGGGATTTCAGATTGAATGAATGGGATTTCAGATTGAATGAATGGGATTTCATATTGAATGAATGAGATTTCAGATTGAATGAATGAGATTTCAGATTGAATGAATGAGATTTCAGATTGAATGAATGGGATTTCAGATTGAATGAATGAGATTTCAGATTGAATGAATGAGATTTCAGATTGAATGAATGAGATTTCAGATTGAATGAATGAGATTTCAGATTGAATGAATGAGATTTCAGATTGGATGGGTTCCAGATTGGATGGGTTTCAGATCGGATGGGTTTCAGATCAGATGGGTTTCAGATTGGATGGATTTTCAGATTAGAGGGGTTTTGGGATTTGAAGGGTTTATCAGATCGGATGGATTTTCTAATTGAAGGTGTTTTGGAATTGTGCGTATTAAATTATTAATTCTTCCCAGTCTTAGTATGTAAACCGTTGGACAGAATGTACTATTCAAATGACTTATTTGCCAACAATCAGTGAAAAACCGATAGTCAAATTGCAAATTTTAATGTACATGTACAGTCAAACCTGTTTTAGTGGTCACCTCTATTAAGCAGCCAAACTGTATTAAGCAGCCAGTTTTCAGATTCCCAGTATGTTGTTTTATTATACATTTGACCTCTATTAAGCAGCCATCTGATCAAAGCAGTCACATTCTGTGATTCCCATGGTTGGCAGAAAACTTATGTTATATGGTGACTCCAGCTATTATTGGTGGACAAAGACCCCGGGTGCCCCTCCGAGCAGTATTCCAGGTAGAACCACAGACCTACCGCGAGTCAGCTGGATGGCTTCCTTACATGAAAGAATTCAACACCCCCAGTGGGATTCGAACCTGCAACAGTGAGGCTCAGGGGCAACTGATTTGCTTAACAACTCATCCACGAAGATTGCACACCTCATATAACCCCTAAGAATGGAAACCAGCCCTAAAGTTGTATGGTAAAACTTTGATCAGATCTCAAAGTTGAGCAATATAATTGGTTGAATCTAAGATCTACACACAGTTCACCCAATCAAACATCGAGACTAAGCTTGATATTGGAGTAAATCTTCATCATAACGGAGCAAGAATGCAGAAAATACCCAGTAGCTCACCATGATATTAGGTAAAGTTGCATATCTAGGTTCATTAAGTCTCAGATCAGTTGTTGCTACTGCCGGCAACTTGACTTTTATAGTTTCCATCCCTCCGTCAATTTCTCTCGTTACCAGTAAGCCATCATCGACCTTTTCTATGTGAGATGCAAACGTTGCCTACAACATAATCAAACATGGAATTATAAACTTCATAAATTACAAATTAATCATTGTCTGGAAGTGTTTTAGACAAACAAACATAACCATCTCAATAAATACTACCGCTGCTAAGTTCGAGATTCACGACACGTATTTACATAAATGTCAAATGAAGAGTGGCTTATCGTGTTCTTAGTGATGCACCATTTCGGGCTATATCGCCGGCGGGCAGTTTACTTAACAACACCTTTCCTGGGCAGGCTCCAGCGGTTAACCAGTACTTGGGTGCACCAACCTCCGTAAGAAACTGCCAACTTTTTCATATAAATGAGACACGGCCTGAGCGGGGCTCGAACCCGTGACCATCAGTGATGATAGGTTACAGTGGTAAACAAGTCAGCGACCTTAACCACTCGACCACGGAGGCAGACAGTGGAAATTTAAAAAATGTTGGTAAGTTACCGATGCTGAAAGGAGCACAGCAAAGTCAACGATGACCTCACTAGTTACCTCAAACAAGCCTTCAAGAGTAAGGGCAGGTGGTCCAATTCTAAATTATTACCTGTAACCAGTCTAGAATAAGTTTACCTAGAACCAGTCTAGATTAAGTTTACCTAGAACCAGTCTAGAATAAGTTTACCTAGGATCAGTCTAGAATAGGTTTACCTAGGATCAGTCTAGAATAAGTTTACCTAGGATCAGTCTAGAATAAGTTTACCTAGGATCAGTCTAGAATAAGCTTACCTAGAACCAGTCTAGAATAAGTTTACCTAGAACCAGTCTAGAATAAGTTTACCTAGAACCAGTCTAGAATAAGTTGACCTAGGATCAGTCTAGAATAAGTTTACCAACAACCAGTCTAGAATAAGTTTACCTAGAACCAGTCTAGAATAAGTTTACCTAGAACCAGTCTAGAATAAGTTTACCTAGAACCAGTCTAGAATAAGTTTACCTAGAACCAGTCTAGAATAAGTTTACCTAGGATCAGTCTAGAATAAGTTTACCTAGAACCAGTCTAGAATAAGTTTACCTAGGATCAGTCTAGAATAAGTTTACCTAGGATCAGTCTAGAATAAGTTTACCTAGGATCAGTCAAGAATAAGTTTACCTAGAACCAGTTTAGAATAAGTTTACCAACAACCAGTCTAGAATAAGTTTACCTAGGATCAGTCTAGAATAAGTTTACCAACAACCAGTCTAGAATAAGTTTACCTAGGATCAGTCTAGAATAAGTTTACCTAGGATCAGTCTAGAATAAGTTTACCTAGAACCAGTTTAGAATAAGTTTACCTTGAACCAGTCTAGAATAAGTTTACCAACAACCAGTCTAGAATAAATATGTCTAGAACCAGTCTAGAATAAGCTTACCTATGACTAATCTGATATAACTATAACCAAGACCAGTCTAGAATCATTTACCTGGGACCAATCTAGAATAAGCTTACATGTACAAATCCGGAATAAGTTTACCTGCGGCCAGTCCAATAGTGCTGCCACCATTTGTCCAGTCTGGTTACAGTCGTCATCTATTGCCTGCAGAATAAACAAGATAAATGTCATTTATGAGATAGTACAAGTTATTAAAGATACATTCCTGATAAAAAAACGAAATTGCACTGCATAAAAGTGTCACATTTTATTATGCCAGCAGTATTAATTAAAACATGCTAAAAGTGATGCACGTACATTCATTTCATTGCTTTGTTACAGAGGAGCTACATAGAGCGCAAAATGAAAAAAAAGATTAACCCCACCAAAAATAAGAATATATATTATCAGCTAGGGGGTCGGAGCGGTCGGACGACACTCCCATAATTCCTCGAGGTCCACTTTTTCATGCACTATATCAGTTTGTTTACACAGTTACTATAATAATATTGATGCAAGCAACACCTGGGAATAGTTTATAAGAGGCGTTCTCTGAACTTTCTCTATATGCTGTCACTTTTTACAATTACTATGTCCAATGCAGGAAATGGCGTTTCAGACCATCTAGATTTCAAAATATTCAGGGTGGGGGGCATGCCCTCGGACCTCCCTATTAGTCTCGAAGACCCTTAAGGACTTCGAAACGACCCCCCACATAAAGAAGCTGGCTATGGGCTTAAATGTTCAAGTACTAGTACATGAAAGAGGCTAAAAAGGAAGGAAATCATTTCTGCAAAACTTGTGTAATACATGTACTGATTTTATACAATTTTATGATAGCAATTTCTTTGGAAATTGAAACAGTCAGTTTGAACAGGAATATATCTTTAACACATTTCATTCTGGATACATTTAAAGGCTTTTGCAAACAACATAGATCCAGATCAGCTGCATCGTGACGCTGCATGCTGACCAGGATCTATGTTGTTTGCTACATAGCCAAGTGTCTTAGCAAGATCATCTGAATAGCAAACAGCATAGAGCCTGATCAGACGGCACATTCCATGGCGGCTGATCTGACTCTATGTTCTTAGCAAATACTGTTTGAACAGTATCCAGAATCCAATGGGTTAAGAGACACAGGTAGATGCATCTAGGTCAAATGCTGAGCAACATATATAATGTGGGCAGACTAATCTTACAAGAAACATTGGAATAAACAAGGCCACAACCAACAAGGGTGTCTTGCCACGTGCGATTTACTAAATAAGTGTTCAGCAAAATAAAAGATGTCTTATGCTTTCCAACAAATTGCCGCCACATTTCAAGTTCAAGGTCAGTGGTAGGGTGGGGGCTTACTGTGGGCATAGATAATTAGACCTTGAATACACTGCTCAAAACAATTAAAGGATCAAACACATATTTGGAATTAAATGGACCATATGGAATAATAATTAGAAACGGGTTTTATATGCATGTATTCGCAACATTTACATGACGAAGCAGTAACAGGAAAACAAGCAACAACGTAACTGGCCGTAGAAACTCTGGCTTAATCAGAAAGTATCAATTTTCTTAACAATGGCATAATGCTAACATAATGAGGAAAACTGTGTTTAAGACCAGAGAACTGTCTGAAATAATGTCTGCTAATAATGAGTATGCCCCCCTCGTCTATTGTAACACTCACGGCAACTCCTGATTAAGGTGGCTATCACCTGCTGGGATAGGCCATTCCATTCCAGAATGAGCGCCTGTATGAGGTCCGGTAGAGTAAGTGGTCGATTGTCGCGCTCCGAAATCCGTCTATAAATGTAGTCCCACACATGTTCTATAGGATTTAGGTCGGGTGAACGCGCCGGCCAATCCATTACTTCAATGCCCTCCTGATTAAGGTAGTCCATGGCTATCCTAGCAGTGTGTGGGCGGGCATTGTCTTGCATTAAAATGAAGTCAACACCGATAGCTCCAGCGAATGGCCTTACGATCGGTGCTAGAATGTCATCCATATACCTTAAAGTTAATGTTCCTCGATCAAACACATAGAGGTCCGTGCGTCCTCGTAAGCAGATCCCACCCCAAACCATAACTGAGCCACCCCCAAAACGATCCCATTCCATAATGTTAAAGTCCGCATATCGTTCACCTGGCCGTCTCCACACTCGAGTACGCCTATCACATGATGATAAATGTAATCTACTCTCGTCAGTGAACAACACAGGCTCCCAATCTCGAAGTCCCCAGTTAAGGTGGTCCTCAGCAAATTCGCGTCTCCGAATGCGATGCACACGTGTCAAAACAGGGCCGGTTGCTGGGCGTCTAGCATTCATGGTGTCATTGTGGAGTCTATTACGGATGGTTTGGGTGGATACTCGTTGCCTGGTGGTCAGCTGGAACTGTATCTGGAGCCGCGTTGCAGTACCACAACGGTTTCTTAAGGCCATTAACCGTATATAGCGGTCATCAGCATTGGTTGTGTACTGTCCCGTCTCCTGGTACCGCGCCCACAAACGTGCAATCACGCTCTGTGAGTTGTCTAGTGTTTTAGCCACATTGCACTGCGAGTGTCCATCCTGTATCATTTGCACCGCCCTGGCGACCTCGGGTGGATTTAAGTGATGCCTAGCACAGTCGCACGTGTAAATAAGCACATAAAGTCCCAATAAAAGCCAAAAAGAGTTCATACTCATCACTATAACGAAAGATGGCAATTGACTCCCATATCACAAATCAGGCCAATTTATAGGGGTATTGATTTCAATCACAATTTGCACGAGCTTCTTGACTAGCAAACCGCTTGATTTACCCGTGCGTATTCATAAGAGACATGTATTAGCGCATATTAATGGACAATATATATGTCGATACCAAAATGATTACTGTAGAGTCATTATAAAAAGTGATCCTTTAATTGTTTTTTGTCACATTTTGTAATCGAAATTATTATTGTCACATTTTGTAATCGAAATTATTATTGTCACATTTTGTAATCGAAATTATTATTGTCACATTTTGTCACACACATTGCAATGTCTTATAGTCCACAAGTGCAGTGGTAGCGTGTTCGCTTCAGATGCGAAAGGCCTGGAGTTTGAGCCGTTATGATTGTGCCCTTAGGCAAGGCATTTAAATTCCATGTTGTCTCTTCTCTCCCTTGTGGCGATGGATTCCATCAGGAATGAGGTATCGAGAGTGATGAAGATACATTTTGTAAGTTGTAAGAACTTATTTTCGCAATCGAGCTAAAATAAATTTGTATAAACTATTTTAGGAATTACCTGTTTTCCGACTAACACAAGATCTATCTTCTCTTCTTGTGCCACCTTTGCCAGGATCTTGGATACATGTATGGGTTGCATGATAGTGTAGTCTTTGGGATCAATCAACACGTGGATGGCTCGGTCTGCTCCCATAGCCAGGGCAGTTCTCAGTGTCTCCTGGATAACCAAAGATAAACATCATAATTAACATCGTATAAACATGTGCCACAAACATCATTCATTACCTCTGTGAGTGGGTTTTGTTGTGTTTTATCATAATTAACATTGTATAAACATGTGCCACAAACATCATTCATTACCTCTATGAGTGAGTTTTGTTGTGTTTTATCATAATTAACATCGTATAAACATGTGCCACAAACATCATTCTGTGAGTGGGTTTTGTTGTGTTTTATCATAATTAACATCGTATAAACATGTGCCACAAACATCATTCTGTGAGTGGGTTTTGTTGTGTTTTATCATAATTAACATCGTATAAACATGTGCCACAAACATCATTCTGTGAGTGGGTTTGTTGTGTTTTATCATAATTAACATCGTATAAACATGTGCCACAAACATCATTCATTACCTCTGTGAGTGGGTTTTGTTTTTGTTTCTGTTGGAAGGATTACGCAAAAAGCTACCGACTGATTCTTGGTTCAATGATTATCTTTTGTTTGTTTTGTGGGCAATAAGTCGCACAGCTTAGGTCATATGGTGACTCTCAAGCTATTATTGAATGACAACATTTAAGCTTTCATCCGCGCCAACAAGAGTAATTAAATATAAATTGTTAAAACTTGCTTCGCAATCGTTGTAAAACAAATAACCTGGGTAGAACACTGCTACTGTTATGGTCAACAAGTATTGCAAGTTAACCGGACATTGTAGTGGTCCACAGGTCATGCAAGTTTACATGACACTGATGTAGTCCACAAGTCATGCAAGTTTACCTGACACTGCTGTAGTCCACAAGTCATGCAAGTTTACATGACACTGCTGTAGTCCACAAGTCATGCAAGTTTACATGACACTGCTGTAGTCCACAAGTCATGCAAGTTTACATGACACTGCTGTAGTCCACAAGTCATGCAAGTTTACATGACACTGCTGTAGTCCACAAGTCATGCAAGTTTACATGACACTGCTGTAGTCCACAAGTCATGCAAGTTTACATGACACTGCTGTAGTCCACAAGTCATGCAAGTTTACATGACACTGCTGTAGTCCACAAGTCATGCAAGTTTACATGACACTGCTGTAGTCCACAAGTCATGCAAGTTTACATGACACTGCTGTAGTCCACAAGTCATGCAAGTTTACATGACACTGCTGTAGTCCACAAGTCATGCAAGTTTACATGACACTGCTGTAGTCCACAAGTCATGCAAGTTTACATGACACTGCTGTAGTCCACAAGTCATGCAAGTTTACATGACACTGCTGTAGTCCACAAGTCATGCAAGTTTACATGACACTGCTGTAGTCCACAAGTCATGCAAGTTTACATGACACTGCTGTAGTCCACAAGTCATGCAAGTTTACATGACACTGCTGTAGTCCACAAGTCATGCAAGTTTACATGACACTGCTGTAGTCCACAAGTCATGCAAGTTTACATGGCACTGCTGTAGTCCACAAGTCATGCAAGTTTACATGACACTGCTGTAGTCCACAAGTCATGCTAGTTTACATGACACTGCTGTAGTCCACAAGTCATGCAAGTTTACATGACACTGCTGTAGTCCACAAGTCATGCAAGTTTACATGACACTGCTGTAGTCCACAAGTCATGCAAGTTTACATGACACTGCTGTAGTCCACAAGTCATGCAAGTTTACATGGCACTGCTGTAGTCCACAAGTCATGCAAGTTTACATGGCACTGCTGTAGTCCACAAGTCATGCAAGTTTACATGACACTGCTGTAGTCCACAAGTCATGCAAGTTTACATGGCACTGCTGTAGTCCACAAGTCATGCAAGTTTACATGGCACTGCTGTAGTCCACAAGTCATGTAAGTTTACCTGACACTGCTGTAGTCCACAAGTCATGCTAGTTTACATGACAAGTTTACCGGACATTGTAGTGGTCCACAGGTCATGCAAGTTTACATGACACTGCTGTGTTCCACAAGTCATGTAAGTTTACCTGACACTGCTGTAGTCCACAAGTCATGCAAGTTTACATGGCACTGCTGTAGTCCACAAGTCATGCAAGTTTACATGGCACTGCTGTAGTCCACAAGTCATGTAAGTTTACCTGACATTGCTGTAGTCCACAAGTCATGCTAGTTTACATGACAAGCTTACCGGACATTGTAGTGGTCCACAAGTCATGCAAGTTTACATGACACTGCTGTAGTCCACAAGTCATGCAAGTTTACCTGACACTGCTGTAGTCCACAAGTCATGCTAGTTTACATGACACTGTTGTAGTCCACAAGTCATGCAAGTTTACATGACACTGCTGTAGTCCACAAGTCATGCAAGTTTACATGACACTGCTGTAGTCCACAAGTCATACAAGTTTACATGACACAGCTGTAGTTCACAAGTCATGCAAGTTTACATGACACTGCTGTAGTCCACATGTCATGCAAGTTTACATGGCACTGCTGTAGTCCACAAGTCATGCAAGTTTACCTGACACTGCTGTAGTCCACAGGTCATGCTAGTTTACATGACACTGCTGTAGTCCACACGTCATGCAAGTTTACATGACACTGCTGTAGTCCACAAGTCATGCAAGTTTACATGACACTGCTGTAGTCCATAAGTCATGCAAGTTTACATGACACTGCTGTAGTCCACATGTCATGCTAGTTTACATGACACTGCTGTAGTCCACAAGTCATGCAAGTTTACATGACACTGCTGTAGTCCACAAGTCATGCAAGTTTACATGACACTGCTGTAGTCCACAAGTCATGCAAGTTTACCGGACATTGTAGTGGTCCACAGGTCATGCAAGTTTACATGACACTGCTGTGTTCCACAAGTCATGTAAGTTTACCTGACACTGCTGTAGTCCACAAGTCATGCTAGTTTACATGACAAGCTTACCGGACATTGTAGTGGTCCACAAGTCATGCAAGTTTACATGACACTGCTGTAGTCCACAAGTCATGCAAGTTTACCTGACACTGCTGTAGTCCACAAGTCATGTTAGTTTACATGACACTGTTGTAGTCCACAAGTCATGCAAGTTTACATGACACTGCTGTAGTCCACAAGTCATGCAAGTTTACATGACACTGCTGTAGTCCACAAGTCATGCAATTTTACATGACACTGCTGTAGTCCACAAGTCATGTAAGTTTACATGACACTGCTGTAGTCCACAAGTCATGCAAGTTTACATGACACTGCTGTAGTCCACAAGTCATGCAAGTTTACATGACACTGCTGTAGTCCACAAGTCATGCAAGTTTACATGACACTGCTGTAGTCCACAAGTCATACAAGTTTACATGACACAGCTGTAGTTCACAAGTCATGCAAGTTTACATGACACTGCTGTAGTCCACAAGTCATGCAAGTTTACATGGCACTGCTGTAGTCCACAAGTCATGCAAGTTTACCTGACACTGCTGTAGTCCACAGGTCATGCTAGTTTACATGACACTGCTGTAGTCCACACGTCATGCAAGTTTACATGACACTGCTGTAGTCCACAAGTCATGCAAGTTTACATGACACTGCTGTAGTCCATAAGTCATGCAAGTTTACATGACACTGCTGTAGTCCACATGTCATGCTAGTTTACATGACACTGCTGTAGTCCACAAGTCATGCAAGTTTACATGACACTGCTGTAGTCCACAAGTCATGCAAGTTTACATGACACTGCTGTAGTCCACAAGTCATGCAAGTTTACAGGACATTGTAGTGGTCCACAGGTCATGCAAGTTTACATGACACTGCTGTGTTCCACAAGTCATGTAAGTTTACCTGACACTGCTGTAGTCCACAAGTCATGCTAGTTTACATGACAAGCTTACCGGACATTGTAGTGGTCCACAAGTCATGCAAGTTTACATGACACTGCTGTAGTCCACAAGTCATGCAAGTTTACCTGACACTGCTGTAGTCCACAAGTCATGTTAGTTTACATGACACTGTTGTAGTCCACAAGTCATGCAAGTTTACATGACACTGCTGTAGTCCACAAGTCATGCAAGTTTACATGACACTGCTGTAGTCCACAAGTCATGCAAGTTTACATGACACTGCTGTAGTCCACAAGTCATGCAAGTTTACATGACACTGCTGTAGTCCACAAGTCATGCTAGTTTACATGACACTGCTGTAGTCCACAAGTCATGCAAGTTTACATGACACTGCTGTAGTCCACAAGTCATGCAAGTTTACATGACACTGCTGTAGTCCACAAGTCATGCAAGTTTACATGACACTGCTGTAGTCGACAAGTCATGCACGTTTACATGACACTGCTGTAGTCCACAAGTCATGCAAGTTTACATGACACTGATGTGTTCCACAAGTCATGCAAGTTTACATGACACTGATGTGTTCCTCAAGTTATGCAAGTTTACCTGACACTGCTGTAGTCCACAAGTCATGCACGTTTACATGACACTGCTGTAGTCCACAAGTCATGCAAGTTTACATGACACCGATGTAGTCCACAAGTCATGCTAGTTTACATGACACTGATGTAGTCCACACGTCATGCAAGTTTACCTGACACTGCTGTAGTCCACAAGTCATGCTAGTTTACATTACACTGCTGTAGTCCACAAGTCATGCTAGTTTACCTGACACTGTTATAGTCCACAAGTCATGCTAGTTTACCTGACACTGCTGTAGTCCACAATTCATGCTAGTTTACCTGACACTGCTGTAGTCCACAAGTCATGCTAGTTTACCTGACACTGTTATAGTCCACAAGTCATGCTAGTTTACCTGACACTGCTGTAGTCCACAATTCATGCTAGTTTACCTGACACTGTTGGGGTCCACAAGATGCTACTACTATCTCAGTTGCTAGCTTCTTTTCTTTCATTCGGACAGCTTCTTCAATAGCGATCTCATCAAATGGATTCATACTATGCTTGACTCCATCAGTGACCACACCAGACTTGTCTGGCTTGACCCGTACCTGTTACATACATAATACATGACAATTACATGGGCATTTAATGTACAGCAGTAATAGCAGGACTGTACCATGTGGTATGGCAAAAGTCACTCAAGTAGACGTAAACAAAATCACGTGACCTTCAACCATGACAAGCTGACATCTACCGGTCAAGAAGTTCTGAATACGGGTCATTTGATGCCATAGTGTCTCAACTCGATCAGCAGTCTCTTGTGGAAGACTTTATTAATGATTTTGCTGAAATCAAGGAGGACAGGGTCAACTATTTTGACCTACATCCAATCTGACCGAAGTCCTTGAGGACGGGGATAAGCTGGGAACCAGGATAATTTATTGTGGGAACCAAGCTGTTGGGCTGACAGTATCTGGTGGGAGTCTAGGTGTGTCATGACTTGGGTGTGTATTATGTGTTCTAGCATGACAAGACTCAAGTGACGAGGCAATACATGGGTTTGTGTGTTTTAATTACCCAACAGCTAACCACTGCCAAATACACAGTCACTGTGGTTCTGGCATGGACAGATGGAGGCTTACCAAGAACTACACAGTGTATGACAATGTTAGCACCTTCCCCGGACACGTGATCGTGCATGTCACAGCCGAGAATTGGTGAATGTATGAAATTGCTCCTCATATCACTTATCACCTGTCTACAGTCGGTTACTATGCAACTTCGATGTATCAGAAAATTATACATTAAATGTATGAAAACCTGACAGATATTCTGCTGATACTGTGAAAGTATGTATGTTGTGATACATATACCTTGACAGCGTAATCAATTACGCGCTTACAACCCACAAGGATCCTCAAACCAGCTGACATTCTTCTTCGTGAACTTTGGGAGAGGGAGCAGTAATTAACTGAAAAGCAGTAGCTACTCAGTAAAACATGTTATTTTTTAAATGCGTAATAAATATATAATAGTCGAAACAGTTGATTAAATAATGCATGAGCGCTTAAATAATATGGAAGTTGTGATTTCACAATAATTATATCTCCCGGCGGCCGCGAGCTGCTTGCCACATTGTTTTGGTAAAATATATTATATTATTATAATTTGAGGTGTCTGTGCCTCATATCATGCTTATTTCTGTGCTACAATATAGTCTTTATATTGCCATTCAAGTTACAATAAATCATCTCACCCGAAACATTGACATTACTTAATAATTTAGGTGTTGTTTTGAAAATGTCGCCCTTTACGTGACCTATTTTCCGGACGCCATTTTATTTCGGACACGAATATAAAACAGAAAAGTCATTATTTATGAAGTCCTATTGCGTTATTTTTTAATGATTATGTGAACATTATTTGACAACACTACGATTTGAACAAGCATTGTTGTAAAACAGTATTTAGAGTACTACATAAATCCAGATGTTGAACAACAGTCGGTAGAAATATTGAGCCATTCAGTCAGAATCTTGTGTTCAATAATGTTGCCAAATTAATATTATGGACAGTAGTATGGGTCAATATTGCTAGCCTCTAGGTATACAGTATGAACATGATGCCAGATTATAGCAATATGGGCCAAATGCAATAATAATAGTAGTATTGTTGATGTGCAAATGAATTACCGGAACGTCTTGACAACACTCAACAGACCTAAGATATAGCTGACCGGACTACTAAGATCTTGTTTTATTGGTTCATTGCTACCATTCATCTTGTAAAAGAAAAAAATGATATCATGTGAGAAAGCTGGCTTTCTGTAATCAATGTTTCAACACAGATACCTGTCCGTACCTGCAATACTGCTCGGAGGGGTACCCATTGTGACTGTCATCCTCCACCAATAATATCCCATTGTGACTGTCTTCCTTCACCAATCCCATTGTGACTGTCTTCCTCCACCAATAATATCCCATTGTGACTCTTCCTCCACCAATAATATCCCATTGTGACTGTGTTCCTCCACCAATAATATCCCATTGTGACTGTGTTCCTCCACCAATAATATCCCATTGTGACTGTGTTCCTCCAACAATAATATCCCATTGTGACTGTCTTCCTCCACCAATAATATCCCATTGTGACTGTCTTCCTCCACCAATAATATCCCATTGTGACTGTCTTCCTCCACCAATAATATCCCATTGTGACTGTCTTCCTCCAACAATAATATCCCATTGTGACTGTCTTCCTCCACCAATAATATCCCATTGTGACTGTCTTCCTCCACCAATAATATCCCATTGTGACTGTCTTCCTCCACCAATAATATCCCATTGTGACTGTGTTCCTCCACCAATAATATCCCATTGTGACTGTGTTCCTCCACCAATAATATCCCATTGTGACTGTGTTCCTCCAACAATAATATCCCATTGTGACTGTCTTCCTCCAACAATAATATCCCATTGTGACTGTCTTCCTCCACCAAATATCCATTGGACTGTTCCTCCATAATATCCCATTGTGACTGTTTCCTCCACCAATAATATCCCATTGTGACTGTCTTCCTCCACCAATAATATCCCATTGTGACTGTCTTCCTCCAACAATAATATCCCATTGTGACTGTGTTCCTCCACCAATAATATCCCATTGTGACTGTCTTCCTCCACCAATAATATCCCATTGTGACTGTGTTCCTCCACCAATAATATCCCATTGTGACTGTCTTCCTCCACCAATAATATCCCATTGTGACTGTGTTCCTCCAACAATAATATCCCATTGTGACTGTCTTCCTCCAACAATAATATCCCATTGTGACTGTCTTCCTCCAACAATAATATCCCATTGTGACTGTCTTCCTCCAACAATAATATCCCATTGTGACTGTCTTCCTCCACCAATAATATCCCATTGTGACTGTCTTCCTCCAACAATAATATCCCATTGTGACTGTGTTCCTCCACCAATAATATCCCATTGTGACTGTCTTCCTCCACCAATAATATCCCATTGTGACTGTGTTCCTCCACCAATAATATCCCATTGTGACTGTCTTCCTCCACCAATAATATCCCATTGTGACTGTGTTCCTCCAACAATAATATCCCATTGTGACTGTCTTCCTCCAACAATAATATCCCATTGTGACTGTCTTCCTCCAACAATAATATCCCATTGTGACTGTCTTCCTCCAACAATAATATCCCATTGTGACTGTCTTCCTCCACCAATAATATCCCATTGTGACTGTCTTCCTCCAACAATAATATCCCATTGTGACTGTGTTCCTCCACCAATAATATCCCATTGTGACTGTCTTCCTCCACCAATAATATCCCATTGTGACTGTGTTCCTCCACCAATAATATCCCATTGTGACTGTGTTCCTCCACCAATAATATCCCATTGTGACTGTCTTCCTCCAACAATAATATCCCATTGTGACTGTCTTCCTCCACCAATAATATCCCATTGTGACTGTCTTCCTCCAACAATAATATCCCATTGTGACTGTCTTCCTCCACCAATAATATCCCATTGTGACTGTCTTCCTCCACCAATAATATCCCATTGTGACTGTGTTCCTCCACCAATAATATCCCATTGTGACTGTCTTCCTCCACCAATAATATCCCATTGTGACTGTGTTCCTCCACCAATAATATCCCATTGTGACTGTGTTCCTCCACCAATAATATCCCATTGTGACTGTCTTCCTCCACCAATAATATCCCATTGTGACTGTCTTCCTCCAACAATAATATCCCATTGTGACTGTCTTCCTCCAACAATAATATCCCATTGTGACTGTCTTCCTCCAACAATAATATCCCATTGTGACTGTCTTCCTCCACCAATAATATCCCATTGTGACTGTCTTCCTCCAACAATAATATCCCATTGTGACTGTCTTCCTCCACCAATAATATCCCATTGTGACTGTTCCTCCCAATATATCCCATTGTGACTGTGTTCCTCCACAATAATATCCCTTGTGACTGTGTTCCTCCACCAATAATATCCCATTGTGACTGTGTTCCTCCACCAATAATATCCCATTGTGACTGTGTTCCTCCAACAATAATATCCCATTGTGACTGTCTTCCTCCACCAATAATATCCCATTGTGACTGTCTTCCTCCAACAATAATATCCCATTGTGACTGTCTTCCTCCAACAATAATATCCCATTGTGACTGTCTTCCTCCACCAATAATATCCCATTGTGACTGTCTTCCTCCAATATCCCATTGTGACTGTGTTCCTCCACCAATAATATCCCATTGTGACTGTCATCCTCCACCAATACTATCCCATTGTGACTGTGTTCCTCCACCAATAATATCCCATTGTGACTGTGTTCCTCCACCAATAATATCCCATTGTGACTGTGTTCCTCCAACAATAATATCCCATTGTGACTGTCTTCCTCCAACAATAATATCCCATTGTGACTGTCATCCTCCACCAATACTATCCCATTGTGACTGTCTTTCTCCACCAATAATATCTCATTGTGACTCTTCCTCCACCAATAATATCCCATTGTGGCTGTCTTCCTCCACCAATAATATCCCATTGTGACTGTCTTCCTCCAACAATAATATCCCATTGTGACTGTGTTCCTCCAACAATAATATCTCATTGTGACTGTCTTCCTCCACCAATAATATCCCATTGTGACTGTGTTCCTCCACCAATAATATCCCATTGTGACTGTCATCCTCCACCAATACTATCCCATTGTGACTGTCTTCCTCCACCAATAATATCCCATTGTGACTGTGTTCCTCCAACAATAATATCCCATTGTGACTGTGTTCCTCCACAATAATATCCATTGTGACTGTCTTCCTCCACCAATATATCCCATTGTGACTGTGTTCCTCCACCAATAATATCCCATTGTGACTGTCTCCTCCACCAATATTTTGTGTGTTTTTTTTTGTGTGTTTTTGTGACTGTGTCCTCCACCAATAATATCCCATTGTGACTGTCTTCCTCCACCAATACTATCCCATTGTGACTGTTTCCTCCACCAATAATATCCCATTGTGACTGTCTTCCTCCACCAATAATATCCCATTGTGACTGTGTTCCTCCACCAATAATATCCCATTGTGACTGTCATCCTCCACCAATACTATCCCATTGTGACTGTCTTCCTCCACCAATAATATCCCATTGTGACTGTGTTCCTCCAACAATAATATCCCATTGTGACTGTCTTCCTCCACCAATAATATCCCATTGTGACTGTCTTCCTCCACCAATATTATCCCATTGTGACTGTGTTCCTCCACCAATAATATCCCATTGTGACTGTCTTCCTCCACCAATAATATCCCATTGTGACTGTCTTCCTCCACCAATAATATCCCATTGTGACTGTCTTCCTCCACCAATAATATCCCATTGTGACTGTCTTCCTCCACCAATAATATCCCATTGTGACTGTCTTCCTCCACCAATACTATCCCATTGTGACTGTCTTCCTCCACCAATAATATCTGGAGTGTCAGATCTGTGGCCGAGTGGTTAAAGTCATTGACTTCAAATCACTTGCCCCTTTCACTGTTGTAGGTTCGAATCCCAAGGAGGTGTTAAATTATTTTATGTGAGGAAGCTATCCTGCTGCTGGCTTGCAGTAGTTGGTGGTTCTATCCAGGTATCTGTCCCTGCCAGCAATACTGCTCGGATGGGCACCCATGGTCTTCATCCATCAATGGCTGGATAGTCACCGTGTACAATTCCCAAAAAGGGTGGAAAATCACCTAGGTAGCAAGCTTATTGCGGTAGACCTGTAGATGTGTTGAGCGTATTTACAACTGTCTTTATTAATTTACAGATTTTAAAGCATCATATTGTAATCATGGCAAGAGGAAGGAAGAAAGCCAAACCTGTAAGTTGCTATTCCTATCACGCCCGCCTACTATTTAAAAAAGGGCAGGATGCTAACTGTCCTTACATGTCTCATTCATTGTGGAAGTCGTGATGGTGCAGTGGATGCGCGTTCGCTTCAGGTGCGAAAGGTCTGGAGTTCGAGCCCCGCTGGAGCCGTTACGATTATGTCCTTAGGCAAGGCATTTAAATTCCACGTTGCCTCTTCTCTCTCCCTCGTGGCGATGGATTCCATCAGGAATGAGGTCTCGAGAGTGATTTATATAAGTTGAAAGAACTTGTTTCGCAATCGAGCTAAAATAAATTTGTATAAACAATGTCTCATTCAATTTGTTTTGGAAAGATTTATAATCTGGATAAATTAGGGAATGTCTGTTTTATCATTATTTACTGTTTTATGCCATATTTACGGTTTTATACCATAAAAATCAAAATCTTTAAAAATAAATATTTTCAAATTTGTTAAAGCCGTTTGAAAAGATAGTTTGTTGTACAGTGAAATAAAATGTCCAAACATCGTACAGTATTTATATTGTCCCTGTGCTTAACTGTTCAAATATGATGTGGCCGTCGTGATAACGCAGTGGTATGCTGGTTGCACGGTTGCTTCAGGTGTGAACGGCCCAGAGTTCGAACCCAGCTTTAGCCATTATGATTGTTACCTTAGGCAAGGCACTTAAATTAATTATATTGCCTCTTCTCTCCCTCGTATGGCTATGATTCCATCAGGTCCATCAGGTCTCGAGGGCGATTTAACCAAAGTTGTAAAAACTTGTTTTGCTATCAAGCTAAACTAAATTTGTACAAACTTACTAAATATGCTTTGAAATATATAATATTATATATAATATATATATAATATGCTTTATATCAATTGATAGCTGACCATCATGGAGATAAGTATACAGATATGGTTTAACTTACACTTGGTTTGTAGATGCTTGGGCTCATTCTAGAGGGCGACTTGGACGAAAAAACTTCGGCCCCCAAATTCACCTTTTTAAATTTTTTTTTTATATAACGATTGCGATACAAGTTCTAACAACTAATCACTCTCGTTGGCGTGGATGAAAGCGTATATGTGGTCATTCATGTGGGAGGAAACCGGAATACCCGGAGAAAACCCACTTGTCCAATCTGGCGACCACCATACCATCTCACATACTTGCCGGTCTGAGGATCGAACCCGGGTTGCAATGATGAGAAATGAGCGCGCTAATCGGACAACCTTTTTTTGCAATTTCCATACACAATTTTGTCCAGTAACATACACTGGCCCATTAGAAAACACTCCCTCTATTCAAATGTTGTATTTAATGGTCATGTTGTGTATTTTAACCCTATTTTGTTGAAATTTATTAAATAACACAATTTAATTTAAGGACGGAATAGCGCACTTTCTCACTTCTTCCAAAAGTTATGACCTAGAATGAGTCCTGGATACTCTCAATGATGGATGGCTATCAATTGATATAAAGCATATTATATTGTGCAATTCAAAGCATACATGTACATGGAAGTTGTGATTGTCCGTTGTAGCCCGGTAGCAAAAGGCCAGGAGTTTGAGCCCAGTTGTAGCAGTTACGATTGTGTCCTCAGGCAAATTGCACATTGCCTCTTCTCTCTACCTCGTGGCGATGGATTCCATCAGGAATGAGGTCTCGAGAGTGATTAATATAAATTGTAAGAGGTGTAGTTACTCTCTGCATCGTATAAGTTGATTATATAAACAGAATGTTTGGGCTATTATATAATTTAACAGTTTAGGGATTAGTTTCAAGGCTCAATCTAGAGGGCGACATGGACAACGTATTCAAATATTGTATTTAATGGTCATACTGTGTATTTTAACCCTATTATGTTGAAATTTACTAAATAATACCATTAGATGATTAATGCAAACGCGTGTTTTCTCGCGTCTCCCAAAAGTTTGTGTCTAGCTTGAGCCCCGAGTTTATACACATTTATTTTAGCTCTTATCATGAAACAAGTTTATACAACATAATAATTACATTAGATTGATCACACTTGAGACCTCATTCCATGGTGGAATCCAGCGCAATGAGGGAGAGAGGGGGAGGAGTTGTCTAAGGTTATGACCACCATGGTTCTTGCGGGACTCGAGCATCCCGTTGGTTACACCGCCGAGAATCCACTTTAACGTCTAAATATTGACAAATGATAATAAATGTGCTTCTGTATTTCTTTACATGTATGATTTTCATTTTGGCCTTTATTGCTACAGACTAAAAAGACAGGTCGAAGTGGAAGCGGAGGCTTGAAGGTAAAGGTGAAAGCTCCGCAGAAGAAACGGGCGGCTATAAAGATGAAGCTCCAGAAGATCAATAAGAGATCCGTCTCCGAGGATGAGGAAGACATTGACGAAATAATGGAGCCTGAAATACCACCACCGCGCAAACAGAAACTACAGTACGGCGCATATACTACCGAGAACTTGATAGCTGCGGTGAAAGCTGTGAAAGAAGAGGGAATGTCCACATACAAGGCTGCAGAACTTTACGGCGTACCAAAATCAACCATATATGATAAGGTAGGCATTTAAATGCAGTGGAAGTTTCAAACCTCTCTAATGAGCACACATGGGAATGGCACATGGTTGTTTCTCATGGCTGTTTTAACAGTTTGCATGCTAGTGGTGACAGTAACAGTCAATAGTTGTAACAGACGTCAATTCATTAATAGTTGTAGCAGACGTCAATTCATTAGTAGTTGTAGCAGACGTCAATTCATTAATAGTTGTAGCAGATGTCAATTCATTAATAGTTTAGTTTATACAAATTTATTTTAGCTCGATTGCGAAACAAGTTCTTTCAACTTATATTAATCACTCTCGCGACCTCATTCCTGATGGAATCCATCGCCATGAAGGAGAGAGAAGAGGCAACGTGGAATTAAAATGCCTTGCCTAAGGGCACAATTGTAACGGCTCCAGCGGGGTTCGAACTCCGGATCATTAATAGTTGTAGCAGACGTCAATTCATTAATAGTTGTAGCAGACGTCAATTCATTAATAGTTATAGCAGACGTCAATTCATTAATCTGGTCTTTTTATTTGTAAAATTGTAACTGCAAAACTCTGGAAATATGTCAGGAATGAAATCCCATGTCATATTTCCAGAGTTTGCAGTTATAATTTTACAAATAAGAAAACCAGATTAATGAATTAATGTCTGCTACAACTATTTATAGCTGTTATTTTACCCAACATGCAAATATTTAATAATTTGTGTTTAAGCTGTGCATGAATCATCAATCAATATGGAGAATATAAAGCCGAAAACGATCCAATATGTAAAATATTGGACTGTGTGAGGTGCTACGCATATTGGATCTGTTTGAGGCTTATATCTTACTTAAAACAAGGGATGGCAACGAATGGCGATTTTGGTATTCGAATATTCGGATGATCTTCCGAACGAATATTCGTTAATTTCTTGAACTTACGATTTCCACTTTACTTTCGTCGCTGCGAGGTAACACCGTTTCACGGTGGCATGGTAGAATTCATGTGTGTGACAGCTTTCAGCATCGCCAACAAGACTAATACATTACAAATCGAAAGTTAAGTAGAAGTTTTATTTGCTCAATTATTGCGTGTTTACAAACTGCAATTGATGTCGCGTAACGTCTTTTGAAGCTTGCCTACAGTAATAGGTTTAATAAACTTTAATTACATGCACATGTGTTGACATCAAACGTTCCGACAAGGGACCGTCGTGTTTTAGTGTGAATCATTAAACTCTTTGTATGTTTTCACGGGCTACAATTAGTATCTGTAAAACAAATGTTTCTCAGTTTGTGTCCGTCAAATAGACTGCATTAATCAATTAGTTGCACCTGTAAGTATGAGCAACTTGTCATCACCTGCCATTTGGACCCAACTCGCGATAACTTTTCATACCTTCGAGCCCGCATTGGGTCATTCTTTTGTGTTTGAATCTTAATTGATTGAAATTTAAACAAACAGCTATATGGTTTAACTGCAATTTATTACAAAAAAGTTAAAATTTTATTTTTTAATATTCGAATACGATTTTAACATTCGAATATTTGGACGTTCGAATGAATATTAGAATTTTCGAACATTCGTTGCCATCCCTACTTAAAACACACTTGACACACATATGACAAGATCCTACTAATTAAAATTGTTAATTTTGTACATGTACGCATAGTATTAAATATAATACTCTGGCCGTTTGACACCAGTCCAATATTAATAATAATGGACTGCATGTACAAAGGTATGACGTCACGACAGTGTTTTAAAATCTGTTACAGGCCCAGGGTAATGCGAATCTATTGTTCCAAAGAAAAGGTCCAGAGCCCCTACTGACATATGAGGATGAGAAGAAGCTGGTGGACTACTTGTTACAGATGTCCTCACTCGGCTATATGTTCTCCATCTCAGAGCTGAGGAATCTCGCGTCAGAACTGGCTGTCGAAAAAGGCAAACTGTGTGAAGGTAGGTATAGCTTACTTCATATATCACGATAATCACGATGCACCTGAAGCAATATCACGGTATATTGCAATACTTTCTCAACATAGTGCAATACATACCACAATATATTGCAATACTTTCTCAACATAGTGCAATACGTACCACAATATATTGCAATACTTTCTCAACATAGTGCAATACATACCACAATATATTGCAATACTTTCTCAACATAGTGCAATATGTACCACAATATATTGCAATACTTTCTCAACATAGTGCAATACGTACCACAATATATTGCAATACTTTCTTAACATAGTGCAATACGTACCACAATATATTGCAATACTTTCTTAACATAGTGCAATATGTACCACGATATATTGCAATACTTTCTCAACATATGCAATAGTACCAGATATATTGCAATATTTCTAATAGTGCAATACATACATGATAATTGCATACTTTTCAACACAGTTAATAGTACATGTACCACGATATATATTGCTGCAGATATTTTTCTTGTGTGAACACTTTTATTCAACTGCGAGCTGCTGCATAACAGACGGATAGATTTGTAGTCCAGTGGTAACACGCTGGACTGGTAATCCAGGGATCGCAGGTTCGATCCCCCCGTCTGACCCTAATAAAATTAACAGTCTTTCAGATGGGACGTTAAGCCGAGGTCTCATGTTGGTGATTTACACTGTGCATGTCAAAGAACCAGAGGAGACTCTGGAATGGGTCTCTGTCTGTATCACTGCATTATCCTCCAAAATCTAAAATGACTAATATCTTCAGGAGGCGACGATAAATAAACGTAAAACACACATGCATAACATAAACATAATCTAAAGGAAAACAGTTATCAATCTCATTTCAGTGTTGGACTAGTAATATCACTAGAAATATTATTAATACGACGCATGTGTGATCCTGATAAGTTATTCGATTAAAGTTTGGAATCAAATTCTTTTAATCAAGCAAACCATAAAATGACCGGCTGCAAAACTGTCATACTTTTATCATAAGTTGTCTAAACCCAATACATTAGAACATTATTGATGACTGTGTGTTTTACAAAACCGTATGTGTTGACTTTATGAATGAGTTTAGTGTAGGAAAAATGCTTACAGTATCATTCAAATTATTATTATTATTTGATGCTTTCCAATGAAATGTAGAAATTTAGTTGAAAAACACATTTTATTTGTGACTGCATTGCATGTGTGGTACCTAGCTGCTGCATGATGAAATGTTGTCAACGCGAACGATTAAAATCTTCGTCCAAATTAAAACCAATGTCTATTAGTTTACGAATAATGAATATAGAAATCAGATTCTGCAAACACACGCTGATTTTATTTATTATAAGGATAATAGATCTAGACAATGTAAATATATTTAAGAAATAATAAGTATCAACTGTGGTATATCGCAGAATAACCCGAGTTTGAAGTTCTTATGCATAGAAATATATCACAAACGGTTATTTTGCGATGTACCACGGTTGATACTTATTAGTTTGATTCTAACACTTACTTCTAATAATTTTAAAGGAGTATTTTCTTCAAACGCCGCTGCATTTAGCTTTCGAAATGTCCTCCCGCGTAAGGGGGTGATGACGTTATTTTATATGGAAAATATCAATCTAGTGCATAAATGAACAAAAGTTGTAACTGATCAATAATTTTATTTATTTTGTCAATCAAAACTGTACAGAATAGTAACTGAAACGTTACAAAACTGAAAAACAAGACGGACATGATTCTAAAAATAGCTCACTTCCACGAATTCCCATGGTAGTATTTACAAACATCACGTGACTTTCATTCATAAAACTTTACACGCATTGTATAAATGGAATAGCCAAAACACGGTGCGCGCAGCATAGTTCAAGGTAGGTATATCGCAGAATAACCCGAGGTAGATTTTACTCTACAAGTATGTATGTTATTAGCTGGGTCGTGTTAGAATCCTTTATAAACTGCAAACTTGTACTAATCAGTCATTTAATTATGTACACTTTTGGACAATCTGTGCTGTGCCAGCCTTCTCCCAACTTACACTTGTGATTTCATACCAAATTTTATGATTTTATGAAACGATTATTGGAACAACTTTGCTATTAAGCGATCCTTTTTATCACATTACCATATAGGGTTTTAATAATCTTTTTGCACAAAATACCATTGCTACTTTCAATGTGGAATTTAAGTACATTGCACAAGGGCACACCATCATAACATCTGGGTGCAAACTCTTAACATAATGCGCTATCACAACTTTGCAATGATATCATATTCACTGTTGCAGTGGTAAAGCACACTTCCTATTTTACACTCCAGGTACTCTCCTGTCTCCGAGGTGGCATAAAAGCTTCAGAACAAGATGGCCGATTCTGAATGAGAAAGTGTTTGGCGAATTCCGCACCTGTGTGAGAACGAAGAAAAAGGAACCGGCGAGTCCAAAGCGGAAAACCCTGGAAACGTTTGAGTTTGAGGAGGATGGGGAGCAGATCCAGATCTCTACACTTGCCGATGAGACCGACGTGTGTCTGTCAAATTACTACACAGAGTTACGCATGCTGTTAGTGAAATATGAATTGCTGGAGAAGCCACAGAGAATCTTTTGCCTCGACGAAGTGGCTATCCAGTACGAGTCTGGACACCCGAAGGCAAGACCCATCAAAGCTCTAAAGAGTCAGCTGGGGTCAAGAACTGAAACAACGGTGGTCAGTCTGATCGGATGTGGCAATGCTTTAGGGAATTCCCTGCCCCCTTTTCTCATTTACCCGGGGTACAGAATGGACTCGGACCTACTGAAGGGGAAATACCCCGGTGTACAGGGAACAATGACAGAGAACGGTCTTACAGACTACAACACCATGAAATACTACCTGGAGAAACATTTTATGGAGTATGCTCTTCTTGGGATGAAGAAAACGCCCCCTGTATTAGTCCTATATGATGGCACCAAATCAAAAGTAAATCCGGATACCATAGCATGGGCCAAAAATCACAATATAATCCTGTTTGTACTGCCACCTAACTCCAACAGTCTAACATACCCGATCGAGAAGGGTTGCTTCCGTCATTTCAAAGACCATTTCATCACACAGACGAGGATTTTCCGAGAGATGTACAATGTGGATACAATCACAAAGAAGGCAATCTGTAAAATCGTATCGGAAGCGTACCCTCTAGCGATGTCGTGTAAGAATCTGGTAGATATGTTTGATGATGCTGGACTCTTTCCCTACAAGCCATCGATAGCGGTCTGTGATGAGATCAGGACTGAGAGGTTCGAGAGAAAGTTGAAAGTGAACGCGATCAAGAAGAGACCTCCTGGAATGAGAGACAAGGGCATTCAAGTGAGTTGGACGTTTCTTGCTATTTTTGTTTTCAGTTCCTTTGAAATACATCACCCAACAACGGACAGGTTCATAATATTTATTTGTAATTCCAACGTTTCGACCTATACAAGTTCAGGGATCATTCTAGAGGGCGATGTGGGTGAAATTGTCGCCCTAGGGACCCTGACTTCGCCCTCTGGAGGCCTCACTTCTCCCTAAAAAAAATAAAATTGTTTTGGTTTTTACGATTTTCAAACAAAATTGTGTCTAGTAAGATACACTGGCCCATTATAAAGCTCTCCTTCTATTCAAATGTTGTATTTAATGGTTGTACTGTGCATTTTAACCCTATTTTGCAGAAGTATATTAAAGAACACTATTTAAGAAAGCAATCACGCGCTTTCTCACTTCTCCCAAAAATTTTGACCTAGAATGAACCCTGCAAGTTCCTTTAAAATCTAATTAAAGCATTTAAAAAACATTGTATTGCTTTGCCAACATTGCATTTGAAAATTATGTCAAAATTATCTACAGTCGAATCCAAATCGGGCCACGCTCAGGGACCCGCGGGTGGAATGATAAGTGGCCTTGATAGGTGGTCTCTCATTACAGTTTGATATACACAGATAATCACTTGAGCATTATGCAGGTTTGAATTGGTAGACTTTATTCAGATGTATACCTTATCACATGTTTCACTGTACTACTTTAATTATTATACCACTCTTTTCATACAGAAAATATACGTCAAAAAGTGCCTAACATTAGCATACTAAGACATTTTTACAATGAAACATACATTTTAATAGTCAACATTAAGAATAACATTATTAACTTGGTAATTATGATGTAAAATGTTTTTTGTTTTTTAAATAATTTATTGCATTTTTTTCGTACATTACATTACAATTATACACACACAATGAAATACGTAGAAATATGTTATATTTCGGGTTTTACGCCTGCATCAGCACCATTTTGGGCTATATCGCCGGCGAGCAGTTTACCTAACAACACCTTTCCTGGGCAGGCTCCAACGGTTAACCAGTACTTGGGTGCACCAACCTCCGTAAGAAACTGCCAACTTTTTCATATAAATGAGACACGGTCTGAGTGGGGCTCGAACCCATGACCATCAGTGATGATAGGTTACAGTGGTATACAAGTCAGCGACCTTAACCACTCGACCACGGAGGCGGACGAAATACGTAGAAAACAATATTATATTAGGATTTATTATTATTGCTGTATACCGGTACTATTTAATCTGGGGGGAAAAAGCAAATGGGTTAGGCTACAAGTTATGACAATATTATTTACAGCCCTTCCCATATAAATTGTTTATCAAAGTTATTAATAAAAGTACATAATTAAAGGTTAAGAATTAAAATACATACTGCTATCACAGTCACAAACAATAGGTCACAGTTTTACATGTTCTACAATGTTTCCTGTAATTTACACTCCATAGCTCCCAGGAACCAAACTACAATGTTCAAGACAACCTTTCAGCCAAATTCAGAATTGCCGATATATTTTATAGCGAAAAACTTCTATCTATGCTTAACCCTTTCAACACCACAGACCTCTAAATAGGCTTACAAAAAGTGTAAATCCAGATGACCCGGCTCGTGACGAGCCGTCTCATCAGGATCTGCACTTTTTGCCAGTGATATGACTATTTTTAGACATAATTACCCATTTTGATAAATGAACTTGTCCAAATGTGATTTTCTGATTCATTTATTGGTTTATGAATATCATGGACCAGACCATGTCAGTTACTTGGTGTTGAATGGGTTAACGTGTTTTTAGTTCTCGTAATCATCATGAAACTTGGATTTCATGATAGCGCAGTGGTAGCACGTTCGCTTCGTGTGCGAACGGTCCGGAGTTCGAGCCCCATTGGAGCCGTTACGATTGTGCCCTTAGGCAAGGCATTTAAATTCCACGTTGCCTCTCTCTCTCATGGCGATGGATTCCATCAGGAATGAGGTCTCGAGAGTGATTAATATAAGAACTTGTTTCGCAATCGAGCTAAAATAAATTAGTATAAACTAATTAAAGGTGGTGTCTGTGTAGAGACATAGTAGGGTGTGTCTGTGTTTAATAGTCATCCAGGTAATGCAATCATTAATTTCACAATTAACCCATTAAGCGATAGATCGCGATAGTTGGATATTCACAATTAACCCATTAAGCGCCAGATCGCGATAGTTGGATATTCACAATTCACGAAGTCCAGATGTTCCAATGTCAGAACTACGAGGTTTCATTATTTCACGAATTGAATTGCTTGCCCAAAATGCAACCGGATCATAAGCATATTTAGAAAGCGGTATTTGTGGAGGTCAGACACCGCTATTGCAATGTCCATAGGCCACCATTATAACACCAGGGTTCATTCTAGGTCAGAATTTTTGGGAGAAGTGAGAAAGCACGTGATCGCTTCCTTAAATGGTGTAAATGGTGTTCTTTAATATACTTCTGCAAAATAGGGTTAAAATGCACAGTACAACCATTAAATACAACATTTGAATAGAAGGAGTGCTTTATAATGGGCCAGTCAACTAGACAACATTTTGTTTGATAATCGTAAAAAAAAAAAATTAATTAAACATTTTTTTTAGGGAGAAGTGGGGCCCCCAGACGGGGAAGTCAGGGTCCATAGGGTGACAATTTCGCCCACATCGCCCTTTAGAATGATCCCTGTAACACACAGTGCCATTAGATTTTCCCCAGAAATAGTTTGATCTCTGTGCTTCATTTGAAACAGGGTGATTTTCTCAACTTTGGTTTAAACTAAATTAAAACATTTATCGATATTAAAGATGTTAAGAGCATTTTTTATAATTGGTAATACATGTATGTTTAGTTTGTGTATGTTTAGTTTGTACATGTATGTTTATGTATGTTTAGTTTGTACATGTATGTTTAGTTTGTACATGTATGTTTATGTATGTTTAGTTTGTACATGTATGTTTAGTTTGTACATGTATGTTTAGTTTGTACATGTATGTTTATGTATGTTTAGTTTGTACATGTATGTTTAGTTTGTACATGTATGTTTATGTATGTTTAGTTTGTACATGTATGTTTAGTTTGTACATGTATGTTTATGTATGTTTAGTTTGTACATGTATGTTTATGTATGTTTAGTTTGTACATGTATGTTTATGTATGTTTAGTTTGTACATGTATGTTTAGTTTGTACATGTATGTTTGGTTTGTACATGTATGTTTGGTTTGTACATGTATGTTTATGTATGTTTAGTTTGTACATGTATGTTTAGTTTGTACATGTATGTTTATGTATGTTTAGTTTGTACATGTATGTTTAGTTTGTACATGTATGTTTGGTTTGTACATGTATGTTTGGTTTGTACATGTATGTTTATGTATGTTTAGTTTGTACATGTATGTTTATGTATGTTTAGTTTGTACATGTATGTTTAGTTTGTACATGTATGTTTATGTATGTTTAGTTTGTACATGTATGTTTGGTTTGTACATGTATGTTTGGTTTGTACATGTATGTTTATGTATGTTTAGTTTGTACATATATGTTTAGTTTGTACATGTATGTTTAGTTTGTACATGTATGTTTAGTTTGTACATGTATGTTTATGTATGTTTAGTTTGTACATGTATGTTTATGTATGTTTAGTTTGTACATGTATGTTTAGTTTGTACACGTATGTTTAGTTTGTACATGTATGTTTAGTTTGTACATGTATGTTTAGTTTGTACATGTATGTTTAGTTTGTACATGTATGTTTAGTTTGTACATGTATGTTTAGTTTGTACAAGTATGTTTAGTTTGTTCATGTATGTTTAGTTTGTACATGTATGTTTAGTTTGTACATGTATGTTTAGTTTGTACATGTATGTTTAGTTTGTACATGTATGTTTAGTTTGTACATGTATGTTTATGTATGTTTAGTTTGTACAAGTATGTTTAGTTTGTACATGTATGTTTAGTTTGTACATGTATGTTTAGTTTGTACATGTATGTTTAGTTTGTACATGTATGTTTATGTATGTTTAGTTTGTACAAGTATGTTTAGTTTGTACAAGTATGTTTAGTTTGTACATGTATGTTTAGTTTGTACATGTATGTTTAGTTTGTACATGTATGTTTAGTTTGTACATGTATGTCTTTGAGTATTTATTCACTGTGAAACACTCTTGATTGTGAACCAGATCAACCTGAGAGATGAGGGTCAGATCAAGTTGATAAAGTCGGGTAGACGTAGAATAGTGACACAGGAGGACCCGACAGTGACAGACACCGACTCCATATTGGCGTTTCTGAGAGACAAGAAAATACAGAAGATGTTGGAGGGTAACACGGGAATACGGTCGAGGAAGGAGGAATCGGATTATTCAGATTCTGAAGGTTGGTATTGTAAATCGTCTAGTCGGTGCTAAGTTTCTGCTTTCCGAATGTTGATTTTTTTTTTTATGTATCTACAAATGTTAAAATTGTTCTCAAATATAATAAAATGGCATCTTTATATTTTCTTTCAAATTGTTTTCCATAAATTGCTGTTAAATGATATAGCTGTTTGATTAAATTATCAATCAATTAAGATTCAAACACAATGGAATAGTCCAATGCATCCCGGAGGGGCTAAGTTGTCGAAATACATGTAACAAAGGCAAGTGATGGAAGACACGTTGCTCATAATTACAGGTGCTATATATATGTCTATTTTCAACACAAACTGAGCCAGTCATATATTAGAAATTTAAACTTCTTTGTAAATAAAATGCCTGAGAAAGAAAAAATCGGAAGCAATGAAATCATCATTGCATGATAAAATGGGCTGACACTGTAAACCCCGAGAATTATAGCACTTAGATGAACACGCATATCCGACGGTGGCATATGTCGCATGGGATGTTCAGGCCGCTCCGACGATGCCGGTTCCATCAGAACCCAGGGAAAACATGCACATTATGTCTCATGCAATATGTGGCGTGATAACCGACCCCCCACCGTTGATTATGTACACATGTTTAAAAGTATTACTTGCCCGATACATATTAATACATATAAAACTTGTGTATTTCATATTCCGTCATTTGTAAAATAAATGGCCTATTTCAAATTCAAATACATCTTGTGTTGTTTAATTTGTTCAGCAAATCAAACTGAGCTAACAATAGGAGTGTAAATGTGGATAACGTAGCATAATGTTGGTGGATATGCCATGTAATAAATTGTGTTGCTTAAATAAAATAGAAATTTTAAATTGATTTCTTCAAGCTTTACCTTACAAGTTACAGAGAAATCTTAGTTTTTCCGACCCAGCAACGCCAACTTCATTGATGCAGTGGTGTTATAGAACAATCTATACAAGCCGTGTTTATTTGTTTATGGCACATGCTCTTTGCATCCACAATGTAGACAAGTAAGATTCAAACCTACATCGGTGAGGGACAAGACACATGATTTAACAGTAACCACTCGGCCACGGAGGCCCCGAAAGAACTACTGTTTGTATGTTTATGTGTTGTTACAGAAGATTACGATGATGATGTGGAGATTGGCGTGGATGACCAGAGCGAGATACGGCCGCCATCCAGCTCATACTACATGATGCAGAATGGCGGTCATCGGCAGCACATTCAGGCCGCTAACCGTACCGTCCAAGTGGTTCACAATGACGATCAGGGAGACACCAGTCATAATTCTCAGGGTTATAAGATTGAAAGCACGACCAATATACAACAAAGTAAGATCTTTATTGACACAATGTATATATTGCAATGATTATAAACCTGTAAAACCCAACTCCACAACAACCGTAGATCCTCCTTTACATCTTGTGGTGCCCCGTAAAACCCAACTCCACAACAACCGTAGATCCTCCTTTACATCTTGTGGTGCCCCGTAAAACCCAACTCCACAACAACCGTAGATCCTCCTTTACATCTTGTGGTGCCCCGTAAAACCCAACTCCACAACAACCGTAGATCCTCCTTTACATCTTGTGGTGCCCCGTAAAACCCAACTCCACAACAACCGTAGATCCTCCTTTACATCTTGTGTGCCCCTTAAAACCCAACCTACAACAACCGTAGATCCTCCTTTACACCTTATGATGCCCCGTAAAACCCAACTCCACAACAACCGTAGATCCTCCTTTACACCTTATGATGCCCCTTAAAACCCAACTCTACAACAACCGTAGATCCTCCTTTACACCTTGTGATGCCCCTTAAAACCCAACTCTACAACAACCGTAGATCCTCCTATACATCTTGTGGTGCCCCGTAAAACCCAACTCTACAACAACCGTAGATCCTCCTATACATCTTGTGGTGCCCCGTTTAAACCCAACTCTACAACAACCGTAGATCCTCATACATCTTGTGGTGCTCCGTTTAAACCCAACTCTACAACAACCGTAGATCCTCCTATACATCTTGTGGTGCCCCGTTTAAACCCAACTCTACAACAACCGTAGATCCTTCTTTACTTATTTAAATTCCACATTGCTTCCCTCTCCCTCGTGGTGATGGATTCCATCTGGAATGAGGCCTCGACCCTCATTTGCTATGTATACCACACATTTTTATTACTGAAATCCTTGAAGAATTTGTCTAGTGTGCATTACACACGGGTACAGCTACAGCCTTCATGACATTTTTTTCCAGGCAGAATTGTCCAAAATTTAGTTAAATTTTTCGACCCACAATTGTAAATTAAACTTTAAATTATCCATATTTCTCAGCGAATTGGTATGTAACGTTAACGATAAGACAAATGACGATTTAAAAGAAATCTTGACGTAATTATAAAACATGAATATAACGCTGCTTTGCGTAGTGACGTTATGACAATTTGCGCTAAGGCTCAACAGTATTTTGAGCAAAAATGTTATTTAAACGAGCGCTATTATATATAATAGTGATAAAAAGGATCTTACACTCGTGGTGATTTTGTTCTATATTTTATGAAATGAGTTTTGGAATTTTGCTATTAAGCGAGCCTAGCCTCTCTGTAATATCCTATATATATATAATATAATCAATGAATTAAGATCATAGACAAATTGTAATTTTTGCATTTGCCTTCATTTTGTCAAAAAAATCCCCATATATTATTGAAATAATTTATGAAAAATAGGATAATATTGTTATCCTGTACAATGGGAAGATATTTCAAAAACAAGGTCGGTGACATATATTTTTATTTTGCACCATTGGAATATTTGGCAATTTTTGGCGGCCATCTTGGATTATTTCAAAATGCTCAAGGGTGACAAAGTGTCATACAACAGATTCTAAGAGAGGACTTCTTCCTGAACATTTTGATACCAAAACATTTTGTGTGTACTCCAAAGTTAGGTTATGCATATATATATCACTGGCTGGCATCTAGACTAATAGACATAAATCTTGCTGTAAAATACTAAAATATTTCACCATTGGATTAGGCATACAATTTGCTAGAAAAGACTGCAATACGAAACATGTAAGAAAAAACCATACCATAGAGATCACCTTTATTTCAGACTTTAAGGTGGAAGATACCCATGCATATGCACTGAATCCTGCAGGTAATCCCTTACATTGGTCTTACAACATCTATCTTACAACATCTATTTTACAACATCTATTTTACAACATCTATTTTACAACATCTATTTTACAACATTTATTTTACATCTATTTTACAACATCTATCTTACAACATCTATTTTACAACATCTATTTTACAACATCTATTTTACATCTATTTTACAACATCTATTTTACAACATCTATTTTACAACATTTATTTTACATCTATTTTACAACATCTATCTTACAACATCTATTTTACAACTATTTTACAACATCTATTTTACAACATCTATTTTACAACATCTATTTTACAACATCTATTTTACAACATTTATTTTACATCTATTTTACAACTATTTTACAACATTTATTTTACATCTATTTTACAACATCTATTTTACATCTATCTTACAACATCTATTTTACAACATCTATTTTACAACTATTTTACATCTATTTTACAACATCTATTTTACATCTATTTTACAACATCTATTTTACAACATCTATTTTACAACATTTATTTTACATCTATTTTACAACAACTATTTTACAACATCTATTTTACAACATTTATTTTACATCTATTTTACAACATCTATCTTACAACATCTATTTTACAACTATTTTACAACATCTATTTTACAACATCTATTTTACAACATCTATTTTACAACATCTATTTTACAACATTTATTTTACATCTATTTTACAACTATTTTACAACATTTATTTTACATCTATTTTACAACATCTATTTTACATCTATCTTACAACATCTATTTTACAACATCTATTTTACAACATCTATTTTACAACATCTATTTTACAACATCTATTTTACATCTATTTTACAACATCTATTTTACATCTATTTTACAACATTTATTTTACATCTATTTTACAACATCTATTTTACATCTATCTTACAACATCTATTTTACAACATCTATTTTACAACATCTATTTTACAACATCTATCTTACAACATCTATTTTACAACATCTATTTTACAACATCTATTTTACATCTATCTTACAACATCTATTTTACAACATCTATTTTACAACATCTATTTTACATCTATCTTACAACATCTATTTTACAACATCTATTTTACATCTATTTTACAACATCTATCTTACAACATCTATTTTACATCTATTTTACAACATCTATCTTACAACATCTATTTTACAACATCTATTTTACAACATCTATTTTACAACATCTATTTTACAACATCTATTTTACATCTATTTTACAACATCTATTTTACAACATCTATTTTACAACATCTATTTTACAACATCTATCTTACAACATCTATTTTACATCTATTTTACAACATCTATTTTACAACATCTATTTTACATCTATTTTACATCTATTTTACAACATCTATTTTACAACATCTATTTTACAACATCTATTTTACATCTATTTTACAACATCTATTTTACAACATCTATTTTACATCTATTTTACAACATCTATTTTACAACATCTATTTTACAACATCTATTTTACAACATCTATTTTACATCTATTTTACAACATCTATTTTACAACATCTATTTTACAACATCTATTTTACAACATCTATTTTACATCTATTTTACAACATCTATTTTACAACATCTATTTTACAACATCTATTTTACATCTATTTTACAACATCTATCTTACAACATCTATTTTACAACATCTATTTTACAACATCTATTTTACAACATCTATTTTACATCTATTTTACAACATCTATTTTACAACATCTATTTTACAACATCTATTTTACAACATCTATTTTACATCTATTTTACAACATCTATTTTACAACATCTATTTTACAACATCTATTTTACATCTATTTTACAACATCTATTTTACAACATCTTTACAACATCTATTTTACATCTATTTTACAACATCTATTTTACAACATCTATTTTACAACATCTATTTTACAACATCTATTTTACAACATCTATTTTACAACATCTATTTTACATCTATTTTACAACATCTATTTTACAACATCTATTTTACAACATCTATTTTACAACATCTATTTTACAACATCTATTTTACATCTATTTTACAACATCTATTTTACAACATCTATTTTACATCTATTTTACAACATCTATTTTACAACATCTATTTTACATCTATTTTACATCTATTTACAACTTATTTTCCATCTATTTTACATCTATTTTACATCTATTTACATCTATTTACATCTATTTTACAACATCTATTTTACAACATCTATTTTACAACATCTATTTTACAACATCTATTTTACAACATCTATTTTACATCTATTTTACAACATCTATTTTACAACATCTATTTTACATCTATTTTACAACATCTATTTTACATCTATTTTACAACATCTATTTTACAACATCTATTTACATCTATTTTACAACATCTATTTTACAACATCTATTTTACAACATCCTATTTTACAACATCTATTTTACATTTTTTTCTATTTTACATCTATCTTACAACATCTATTTTACACTATTTTACAACATCTATTTTACAACATCTATTTTACAACATCTATTTTACAACATCTATTTTACAACATCTATTTTACATCTATTTTACAACATCTATTTTACAACATTATTTTACATCTATTTTACAACATCTATTTTACAACATCTATTTTACAACATCTATTTTACAACATCTATTTTACAACATCTATTTTACAACATCTATTTTACAACATCTATTTTACATCTATTTTACAACATCTATTTTACATTTTACATTTATTTTACAACATCTATTTTACATCTATTTTACATCTATCTTACAACATCTATTTTACATCTATTTTACAACATCTATTTTACAACATCTATTTTACATCTATCTTACAACATCTATTTTACATCTATTTTACAACATCTATTTTACAACATCTATTTTACAACATCTATTTTACAACATCTATTTTACATCTATTTTACAACATCTATCTTACAACATCTATTTTACATCTATTTTACAACATCTATTTTACATCTATTTTACATCTATTTTACAACATCTATTTTACAACATCTATTTTACAACATCTATTTTACATCTATTTTACAACATCTATTTTACAACATCTATTTTACATCTATCTTACAACATCTATTTTACAACATCTATTTTACATCTATTTTACAACATTTATTTTACAACATCTATTTTACATCTATTTTACATCTATCTTACAACATCTATTTTACATCTATTTTACAACATCTATTTTACAACATCTATTTTACATCTATCTTACAACATCTATTTTACATCTATTTTACAACATCTATTTTACAACATTTATTTTACATATGTTATAAAAGTAAAGTGTTTGTTTATTATAGTGTCACCCCTTTTTAAAGGGCCAGCCATTTCCGACTTATGAGACACCTTTTTTTATGAACATCATTACTTCCCATATCCTATGCTTGTATGCCAGGAGGAATGCTGGTAGGCAATCGGTAACCAATATTTAACTAGTTGACGGCTCACCAACCAGCCATATCAGAACGGACCCCTAACGAGATTCGAACCTTCGACCTCCCGCTCCGTATGCGTACGCCTTAACCACTAGGCCACGGAGACGGTTATATTTAGACATCATGCATGTACCGCATATTCCCGGCCAGAAATGTGATGAAAGTAATATGTTGACTTATGGGTGAGAAAATAAGCAAAAATAATAGTCGAAATTTCTATTTGTTAGTTTCAAATTGTTTAGACAATTATAGTTATAAACCAAAGAAAAAACTGATACACAAACTTCATAGATTATTGTTGTGTTGTGTATTATTGTTACTTTTTGCAATGGAATAAAGTCACCCAGATATCTCAGATTGAGCTCAGTTTCATTCCAAAATGAGAGAACAAACCATTGTCATAACGACTGTCATAATTCCACAAAGTACCCTCGAGAGAACACACCATTGTCATAACGACTGTCATAATTCCACAAAGTATCCTCGAAAGAGAACACACCATTGTCATAACGACTGTCATAATTCCACAAAGTACCCTCGAGAGAACACACCATTGTCATAACGACTGTCATAATTCCACAAAGTACCCTCGAGAGAGAGAGAACACACCATTGTCATAACGACTGTCATAATTCCACAAAGTACCCTCGAGAGAAGAAACCATTGTCATAACGACTGCCATAATTCCACAAAGTACCCTCGAGAGAACACACCATTGTCATAACGACTGTCATAATTCCACAAAGTACCCTCGAGAGAACACACCATTGTCATAACGACTGTCATAATTCCACAAAGTACCCTCGAGAGAGAGAGAGAACACACCATTGTCATAACGACTGTCATAATTCCACAAAGTACCCTCGAGAGAACAAACCATTGTCATAAAACTGTCATAATTCCACAAAGTACCCTTGAGAGAACACACCATTGTCATAACGACTGTCATAATTCCACAAAGTACCCTCGAGAGAGAGAGAGAGAGAGAACACACCATTGTCATAACGACTGTCATAATTCCACAAAGTACCCTCGAGAGAACAAACCATTGTCATAACGACTGTCATAATTCCACAAAGTACCCTCGAGAGAACACACCATTGTCATAACGACTGTCATAATTCCACAAAGTACCCTCGACTTTTACAGGGTTCATTCTAGGTCAGAATTTTTGGGAGAAGTGAGAAAGCGTGCGATGTCATCCTTAAATGGTGTTATTTAATAAATTTCAATGAAATATTGTTAAAATGCACAGTATGACCATTAAATACAACATTATAATAGAAGGAGTGCTTTATAATGGGCAAGTGTATCTTACTGGCCAAAATTTTGTATGAAAATTGTAAAAAAAAAAGAGAAGTGGGGCCCCCAGGTGGCGAAGTGAAGGTCCCTAGGGCGACTATTTCGCCCATATCACCCTCTAAAATGATCCCTGCTTTTAGAAGGATCCAGCTTAGAATCAGCATTTTCAAAAGCCAACATTTGATCCTCAACTTATGGCCAAGGTCGGGAATATACGGTACTTGTGATTATCAATATCACAGATGGATAATAAAACAATATGGAAGAGATCGCTTATAAAGCAACCATTTCGCAAAAGCTGAGCTCAAGTGTTGTGATTGGTTGAATCCGAGATTTGTAATCAGCTGAACCAATCAGAAGCTTCAGACAGAGTTTGAGATTGGAGAAGTTTTACAACCTCCAGGCCAGGACTAGATATTATAGACGGTGTTGGTGCTATACATCGTGCACGTAAAAGAACCAGAGGAGACTCTGGAATGGGTCTCTGTCTGTATCATTGCACTATCCTCCAAAAATCTAAAATGACTAATCTCTTCAATAGGCGTCGCTCATATGGGCAACCGGTAGTGACCATAAATAAACGTAAAACACACACACAATAGATATTATGATTTGTTAGTTTTGTTTCTGATACATTTAACAGGATGTGTGTATATAAGTGTTTTCCTGTTAGGCCTAAAATAATGTTTTTATTTTTTATTTCCTGTTTTAATTTTGTATACACACTGCCAACAGCAATTTTTCATGACTGAAAACGCAATAAAAGTAAATTGAATGGGAACGTGCAAAAAAACAATGCTGTTTGCATAATTGTTGACTTACAGTCGGTACCAGGTAATTAATAATGGCATATTGCTTCTGGTGCAAAAGGCCCGGAGTTCGAGCCCTGCTGGAGCTGTTACGATTGTGCTCTTAGGCAAGGCATTTAATTGCCACATTGCCTCTTCACTCTCCCTCGTTGCGATACATAGATTAACCAGTCAACGAAACATGGTGTCTCGTTAGATAATAACAAGCCAGGTCTCTGTCTCCCTACAGAATCGTAGGTTGTTTTATATTACAATATGCCATTCAAATTCTAGTCACACCAGTACGCCCCTAATAATAACTAATAATAACTGGCTGACAAGTTAAAATGATGCAATATACATCTTAAGCAAATGTCAATTCATTCTGCAACCAATCACCACATCGACTGACTCTCAGAATCCAGCAACATATGCATATGATCAGTATAGAGTTGGTTGTATGCAGACAGGTGACTGTTACATTGGCCTTATTGTACAGATAAAGTTCAGTTAGAGTTGGTTGTATGCAGACAGGTGATTATGTTACATTGGACTTATTGTACAGATACAGTTCAGTTAGAGTTTGTTGTATGCAGGCAGGTGACTGTTACATTGGCCTTATTGTACAGATAAAGTTCAGTTAGAGTTGGTTGTATGCAGACAGGTGACTGTTACATTGGCCTTATTGTACAGATAAAGTTCAGTTAGAGTTGGTTGTATGCAGACAGGTGATTATGTTACATTGGACTTATTGTACAGATACAGTTCAGTTAGAGTTTGTTGTATGCAGGCAGGTGACTGTTACATTGGCCTTATTGTACAGATAAAGTTCAGTTAGAGTTGGTTGTATGCAGACAGGTGACTGTTACATTGGCCTTATTGTACAGATAAAGTTCAGTTAGAGTTGGTTGTATGCAGACAGGTGACTGTTACATTGGCCTTATTGTACAGATAAAGTTCAGTTAGAGTTGGTTGTATGCAGACAGGTGATTATGTTACATTGGACTTATTGTACAGATACAGTTCAGTTAGAGTTTGTTGTATGCAGGCAGGTGACTGTTACATTGGCCTTATTGTACAGATAAAGTTCAGTTAGAGTTGGTTGTATGCAGACAGGTGACTGTTACATTGGCCTTATTGTACAGATAAAGTTCAGTTAGAGTTGGTTGTATGCAGACAGGTGACTGTTACATTGGCCTTATTGTACAGATAAAGTTCAGTTAGAGTTGGTTGTATGCAGACAGGTGACTGTTACATTGGCCTTATTGTACAGATAAAGTTCAGTTGAGTTGGTTGTATGCAGACAGGTGACTATGTTACATTGGCCTTATTGTACAGATAAAGTTCAGTTAGAGTTGAGTACATACAACATACAAGGGCACATACTCGTTAGAAGAATCATCATTTATTTCCTGCTTGGTCAGCAACTTTTTGCACCACTTCATACAGATTTAATGAAACACTCCAAGTTACTGTTGGTCGAGATATATTCCTGTTCAAACGATTGTCACAATTTCTAAGAACGTTGCTATCAATACAATTGTATTTGTTATAAAATCAGTATCACACACGTTTTGCAGTAAAGACAGCAGTCTGTTATAACATATTTAATGTACAGTCAAACCTGTGTTAGTGGTCACCTCCAATCTGTATTAAGCAGCCAGTTTCTATATTCCAAATCGGTTGTTTTTATTATACAATTGATCTCTATTAAGCAGCCACCTGTGCTAAGCAGCCACTTTCTCTGACTCCCTTGGCTGGTTGCTTAAGACAGCTTGGACTGTACTTGAATATTGTCGGAAACTATATAATCTTATTTATTTTTGGACTATGTTAATCATTTTTTGATTCGGCCCTTCGTAGCTCCAATTCTCCGTAACAAATTATAACAGCAATGAGAGGAATGCGCGTACATCACTTTTAGCAGGTTTTATTAATATTGCTGGCATAAAGAACAAGTCACTCGCATACAACGCAATTTCTTTAACCCATTTCATTCTGGATACCGTTCAAACAGTATTTGCAAAGAACATAGAGCCAGATCAACCGCCACGAAATGTGCCGTCTGATCAGGCTCTATGCTGTTTGCTATTCAGATGATCCTGCTAAGATACTTGGCTATGTAACAAACAACATAGATCCTGATCAACACGCAGCGTCACGCTGTGGCTGATCTGGATCTATGTTGTTTGCAAAAGCCTTTAAATGTATCCAGAATGAAATGGGTTAAATATTCATTGAGTTCAGTATATTTGATCTTGGTTGCGAGACAAGTTTTTTTTTACTACATTAGATTAATTATTCATGAGACCTCATTCCTGAAGGTATCCATCGCCATGATGGAGAGAGAAGAGACAATGTGGAATTTAAGTGCCTTGCTTTCATAGAGGTGTAAATTAATTCACACAAACTCGGTCTTTTAATTATTACATGTTTAATTATTTATGAGCACAGGCTCATATCTCAGACTCTGTGTGCAACACGACATTCTAAGTACGTTCTATGTATGTTCAGGCCTGTTCCTAAGGACTAGGGGCCCGGTATGTTACCCGGCTATTCATGCCCAAACCAATTTTATCAAAATATTTTTTTTAAGTTACATGTATGCTAAAAGCATGAACTAAAATATAAGAACATAATGCATGTCTATATACAGGCTTTTTCCATAAGTTCCAGCTAGCCGAGTACTAGTAAAACAAAAGTGCATTCAAAATGAACCATGACAGAACTATATACCTGCAAACCCAGTGTCTGTACAATTTATTATTAGTATATTTCCAAAATTGAAAATATGAAGAATTGTAATTGTTTTTTGACAATTCCTAACTTGTGGTATGCAAGGGTGTGCGCCTTTAAAATGAGCATTTGTTCACACCATATATGTTTTTCCCTTAATACAGTTGATTTGAAACTTTTTGTTTTCAAGTCATAAATGCTGATTATGAATTATGAAAGAACCACAATCCCACCACCTCAAATAATGACTGAATTACCTCCCCTTGAAACATGCAATATAGATGGAGAACAATGGGAGAATGTGCAAGAACCATAATCCCACCTCAAATAATGACTGAATTACCTCCCCTTGAAACATGCAATATAGATGGAGAACAATGGGAGAATGTGCAAGAACCATAATCCCACCTCAAATAATGACTGAATTACCTCCCTTGTAACCTGCCATATATATGGAGAACACTTGGAGAATGTGCAAGAACCATAATCCCACCTCAAATAATGACTGAATTACCTCCCTTGTAACCTGCCATATATATGGAGAACACTTGGAGAATGTGCAAGAACCATAATCCCACCTCAAATAATGACTGAATTACCTCCCCTTTATTGTATTTTGCATGGTATTATTCTGCGGTGAATATCTCAAAAAGTAATTACTGGATTAGAATATAACTTGATTATATGCATACGGCATTGAGTGGAAGTGCAGTGGGCTAGAAACATACTCCAATTATAAGTAATTACTGGATTATGGCCCTTTGAAATGTTATCATAATTATGGTATAAGAGTTTTGAGAAAATATTGATTTTTTTGTCTTTCTTGAAAATTTGTTCATGAACAATTTGAATACAGTTCTGGATCTGAATAAATAGCCGCTGGTGGTCAAGAGTTCCACTTATATCTCTTATGTTTGCGGTTTATAGTTTTGTCTAATGAGGTCAAATGTAATAAGTGGTTGTGGTCCTTTGTTATAGGGAGACGGAAATACTGACCTGTCCAGCCTACTTGGCTGATGTACAAATATATTCTATGTGTTCATGTGATTTAAAGACTCAGCAAATTTTTCAGAATTCCTTGTTTGTTTATCAATCACCTATAAGTTAACCACACTTTCATAGCAATTAACTGGAAGTCGTGATAGCACAGTGTGAAAGTGTGTGCCCAACTGTAGTCATTACAATTGTTTCCCTAGGCAAGGCTTTTAAATTCCACATTGCCTCTTCTCCTCTCCCTCATTATCGATGGATTCTATCAGAAATGAGGTCATGATAGCAATTAATATAATGTTTGTAAGAACTTGTTTCGCAATCAATTTGTATAAACTAAGCAATTAATTTCTGCAGCATAAAACAGAGTAATAGACGCATGTTCACAGCATAATGCAAACAAACAAGTCATTTTATTTAAGTTTATTTAACGTCGCTATCGGTTGACCATTTGAACGACGGGCAGTTTACCTAACAACACCTTTCGTGGACAGGCTCCAGCGGTTAGCCAGTACTTGGTGCACCAACATCCGTGAGAAACTGCCAACTGTTTCATATAAATGAGACACTGTCTTAAGCGAGGCTCGAACCTGTGAACATCATGATGATAGGTTACAGTGGTATACAAGTCAGCGATAACAATCAAGTAACTCTCACCGTTGCAACTTAATTCAGAGAAATTACCTGTAACCTCTCATGTCAAGAATCAAATACAGTAAGATACACTGGTTCCCATTTTTTTATAGATGAGGACACAGCTGAAGTTAGTACCCAAGTGGTGACAAAGGATGAGACAGATGAATTAGACACAATAGAACAAACACGGGTAGCGGTTCAAGCTTTGCAAGATATTGCTAACGACATTCAGTATGTTTCATCACAAGGAATGCCAATGAACACAACAGTTCAGAACGTTACGTTAAACTCCGGCCGAATGATTCAGGTGGTTGTCCAGGGTCCGAACATGACTCAGCACCAGGTGATCATCGACCAGGAACCTGTTATTGAAGAAGTGCAACAAATTGAGATTGACAATAGTGTAGAGTCGATTATACCAATTTCTGGTGCAACGGAGGAGGTGGTTGAAACTGTTGAAGAAATTGTTCAAAATACGTGATGCGAATTTGATGAATTGAATCAATGTGTATATATGGATATAAATGTAGAATTATTGTAAATTAAGATTAGTTGTACATGGTCACTTTGGGATGCCACTAATCCACAAAATACCCGGTACCCATTTCCAATATGTCTGTTTCTCGAGTTCTGAATTTGCAATGAATTGAAATTGTGAAATGACATGAATATAATTTATTACCATCGCAAATACAGGCATAATGTTGATGGTGGAGAATATTACTGTGTTGTCTCGTTATAAAACCAGGTGCGCAGAAGTTGTAATATAGAGTAAATGAAAAAAATGTCCATTAAACAGTAAAACGCTACATTTACTCTGTTTGTAATTTTATATGCATAATATATGGTTTGGATTACAATGTGTTTGGTGGGCTGGGAGTCATTTACATTGAAAGTAAGTGAATAAGCCTACACTTACAGCTATGACATATTACACACACGCCAGTTAACCCATTTCATTCTGGATACCGTTCAAACGGTATTTGCAAAGAACATAGAGCCAGATCAACCGCCGTTCCGTCTGATCAGGCTCTATGCTGTTTGCTATTCAGATGATCTTGCTAAGACACTTGGCTATGCAGCAAACAACATAGATCCTGATCAGCACGCAGCGTCACGCTGCGGCTGATCTGGATCCATGTTGTTTGCAAAAGCCTTTAAATATATCCAGAATGAAATGGGTTAACCCATTCAACATAAAGTAACTGACATGGACAATAAATTAATCAAAATATTTCATATGGACCAGTTCATTTTTCAAAATGGGTAATCTTGTGTAAAAATAGTAATATTACTGGTAAATAGTTCAGATCCTGATGAGATCTGGATCTACACTTTTTGTATGCCTATTTATAGAATAGATCTGCAGTATTGAAGGATTAACCCTTTCTCTCATAGACATAGATAAATTAACAGTATTTTCAAAAAGCAACAGAGAATAATTTAGTTTAACCCTTTCCCTCATAGAAGCACCTCTTGACGCCATTACCAATATGACATACATTGATAATGTAGTAGCCAAACCAATGTTCATAATAAAGGCCAGAATGTCATGTAGTCCCAGTAATATCTATGGAGGTGGGATAGATATGGCGACTACTTATCCACTGCATGATAGCTAAATGGCTATCGTTTGTATGGAGATATAATAGTATATTAACCTAAATCTCTATGAAGGAAAGGGTTAAATGGCTGTCGTTTGTATGGAGATATAATAGTATATTAACCTAAATCTCATGTAGTCCCAGTAATATCTATGGAGGTGGGATAGATTTGGCGAATACTTATCCACTGCATGATAGCTAAATAGCGGTGGTTTGTATTGAGATATAATAGTATATTAACCTAAATCTCTATGAAGGAAAGGGTTAAATGGCTATCGTTTGTATGGAGATATAATAGTATATTAACCAAAATCTCTATGAAGGAAAGGGTTAAATGGCTGTCGTTTGTATGGAGATATAATAGTATATTAACCTAAATCTCTATGAAGGAAAGGGTCAAATGGCTGTCGTTTGTATGGAGATATAATAGTATATTAACCTAAATCTCTATGAAGTCCCAGTAATATCTATGGCGGTGGGATAGATATGGCGACTACTTATCCACTGCATGATAGCTAAATGACTGTCGTTTGTATGGAGATATAATAGTATATTAACCTAAATCTCTATGTAGTCCCAGTAATATCTATGGAGGTGGGATAGATATGGCGACTACTTATCTCTATGAAGGAAAGGGTTAACCGAATGTCCACTGCGGCTGAAATACCCCATAGAGGAGTTCCCAGGATCGTCCGCAACAAAGTATAACTGGGAAGTCTCCATATGTGCCTAAACTCAAAATCCAAAAAAACATTCGAAACAGACTTGACCCGTCTGAGTTCTTGTTAATGCATTCCAAGTGTGTGGTTAAACGTTGTCTTGCTTTGTATCATTGTGTGCCTTAGAATTTTTGCTGTCTTTGCAAAATAGACTAGCAACAATCAAATCTGTGTTGGTGGTCACCTCTATTAAGCAGCCAACCTGTATTAAGCAGCCAGTTAGAATATTTCCAATATGGTAGTTTGTTCAACAATTGATTACTACTAAGCAGTCAGCCACATTGTCTAAACAAAGTGGGGGTACTAGTATATATATTTAAGTACAGGGTTCTGATTGGATTATTAGAATGTAACAAGATGTTTGTTTTTATATGAAGAATAATCATAATCCAATCAGAACGCTCGTTTCAACGCGAATTGCGCCGCTTTAGAAATTTTCAAAACAAATTGAAAATACTACGAAATCCCTTTTTGACGTACATTTTTGCCGAATAAACCTACACGTTAGTGGAAACACATTTTATTGATAATGTTATTCACAGTTAAAACTCTCCCATCGAAGATTTTTTGTTGTTGCTGACAGAACCCGTGTCCTAGTATGGAAATGTGACCTGCTATGGCCAATGTCTGTGGCAATTGTTTGCAAAGTATACATGCATGCAGCTTAAAGTTGTGTTTTATTTGAAGAACAATATAAAGACTCGGGATAGGCGTTATATTTGGACAGATTTGTACAAAAATGTTTCAGATAGGGCCAATTTACTGATCGATGCGAAATCTGACATCCCACAGAGTAGAATCCCTGTACTTAAATATATATACTAGTACCTCCAAACGTGCCGAATCCCTGTGAACAAAAGCAGCCATTTTCATCACTTCATTGGCTGGCTGCTTTAGCCAGGTTTAACTGTACATATATAACCAATTGGTAGCAGAGGTGCTGTATCATAGTGTGTCTTCAATAAATTGACTAGACTGAATATACAGTCAAAGCTGTGATAATGGGCACCTTTATTAAGCAGCCAACCTGTTTTAAGCAGCCAATTTCCAGATTCCCGATATGTTGTTCTGTTGCACATTTGACCTCTATTAAGCAGCCAGTCATGCTAAGCAGCTGTTTTCTGAGATTCCCTTGACTGGCTGCTGAAGGCAGGTTTAACTATGAGATTCCCTTGACTGGCTGCTGAAGGCAGGTTTGACTGTGTGAGATTCCCTTGACTGGCTGCTGAAGGCAGGTTTGACTATCTGAGATTCCCTTGACTGGCTGCTGAAGGCAGGTTTGACTGTGAGATTCCCTTGACTGGCTGCTGAAGGCAGGTTTGACTATCTGAGATTCCCTTGACTGGTTGCTGAAGGCAGGTTTGACTGTATGAGATTTCCTTGACTGGCTGCTGAAGGCAGGTTTGACTATCTGAGATTCCCTTGACTGGTTGCTGAAGGCAGGTTTGACTGTATGAGATTCCCTTGACTGGCTGCTGAAGGCAGGTTTGACTATCTGAGATTCCCTTGACTGGTTGCTGAAGGCAGGTTTGACTGTATGAGATTCCATTGACTGGCTGCTGAAGGCAGGTTTGACTGTATGATATTCCCTTGACTGGCTGCTGAAGGCAGGTTTGACTGTATGATATTCCCTTGACTGGCTGCTGAAGGCAGGTTTGACTGTATGAGATTCCCTTGACTGGCTGCTGAAGGCAGGTTTGACTGTATGAGATTCCTTTGGCTGGCTGCTGAAGGCAGGTTTGACTAGTTCAAGCATTGAAAGCTTTGGTGAAAAGGTGAAAAATGATAAGACTATTACAGCTTTTCACAATGTAAGCTTTATTTAATGCTGGATCGTCTATGTAGGATCACCATTGGCACACTCTGTAAAACTACACTATGTATGTTCATTTTACAATGTGTTGTAGGTTTTATGTATGTACGTTGACGGTCTCTTTAAATAAATTTTTAAAAACTTCACTTCCTCGGGTCCCTGTAGTCCTTCAATTATTTCAAGCACAAACAGGTTCATTTTCATTGTTACTGTTGCAATGCGGCTTAGTGTAAGGCATTAATTGGACATGCAATGTGACTTAGTGTAAGAGGTTAATTGAACACGCAATGCGGCTAAGTGTAAGGCGTTAATTGGACATGCAATGTGGCTTAGTGTAAGGCGTTAATTGGACATGCAATGTGACTTAGTGTAAGAGGTTAATTGAACATGCAATGTGGCTTAGTGTAATAGGTTAATTGGACATGCAATGCGGCTTAGTGTAACAGGTTAATTGGACATGCAATGTGGCTTAGTGTACGAGATTAATTGGACATGTAATGCGGCTTAGTGTAAGAGGTTAATTGACCTTTCTGCAAACGCTACTTAGGCACGCCCCCCATAGTTACCGGTGCTCGCTGTAACCACGCGAGACAAGCTATCTAACAAAATGGCGTCTAATGCAGTCCTGTATCGAGTTAATCTAGATAAAATTCAAGTCATGTGTCAAAGTAAAGTCAAATTTTTCTAACTTTTTCCCGTGTAACATTGGCGTACGTCAAGGCAAAAACTTATCTCCTTTGATGTTTTCATTATTTCTGAATGACTTGGAATCTTTCTTTCAACATAATAGAAATGTACAAGGAATAATAATGGAAAATGAAAGAAATACAAACGAACTTTTCAGTCTTAAAAATATTTATTCTGCTTTATGCGGATGATACAGTTATTATTGCTGAATCAGCAAACGATCTACAGGAAGCATTAAATACATACGAACAGTACTGTGATAACTGGAAACTGGACAGCCTGTCTATAATTTCACATTTAAAAATGAACCCATAGAGGCAGTAAACGAGTACACATATCTTGGTATATATTTTAATAGAAGTGGATCCGTTTAAAACGAAAAAAACAGATAGCAAATCAAGCTACCAGAGCAATGTATAGTCTTATCAAAAATGCAAATCGCCTTAACCTTCCAATAGATTTACAAATTGAGTTATTTAATAAAACAATTAAGCCAATTTTACTATACGGAGCAGACATATGGCGATTAGGAAATTTAAATATATTAGAACGAGTACAATTAAATTTTTTAAAACATATACTTAAGTTAAAAAGATCAACCCCTAATTATGTTGTCTATGTAGAAACTGGATGTATGCCCTTGTCACTCGATATTGAAGCAAGAGTTATAGCATTCTGGTCGAAACTCTGTACAAATGATGGAATAGTCCATAAATTACCTACACTTGTTTATAAACAAACACTACTTTCCACAATTGGACTAGATGATGACACATTAAAAAAAATATCCATGGATGTACAATGTTAAAACTATTCTGATAAAATGTGGCCTTGTAAATGTGTGGTTTGACAATATACAAACAAATTTTAATTGGCTTAAACTGGCTGTGAAACAAAAATTAAAAGATCTATTTCTTAATGAATGGTATTCTAAAATTGATAACTCGAGTAATAGTATGTTTTACAGAGTTTTTAAAAAGACATTCGGTATCGAACCCTACTTAGCGGAGTTAGGAAATCAACTTTTGTACTATTTTATCAAATTTAGAACTAGAAATCATCGACAACCAATAGAAACTCGAAATTGGCTAAGAACGCCTATAAATCAAAGATTTTGTAACATTTGTCAGGATAAAATTGGCGACGAATTCCATTATTTATTTGAATGTCCGCAATTTAACGACGAAAGGAACAGATTTTTGAAGCCTATATATTACCGTAGACCAAACATGTTTAAACTGGAAAATCTAATGTGTACTAAAAATAAGCCAGAATTCATTACATTATGTAAGTTCGTAAAATGTATTATCCAAAAGGTTAGAATGTAGCGTTCTCCTTTGCTATTCAATTGTTTTCGGATATATTTTGATAAAATGTATATTTCTCAGTATGTCTAAATGTATTGTAGCCTCGTTTACAAGTATGTTTTGTCAATTGTGAAAACCTTTGCATGTTTATACATGTATAGAGTGAAATAAAAGAGATGTTCTGTTCTGTTCTGTTCAGATCACGATCACTCGTTATCAGATTTGATTAAAACTTTACTAAATAACTCGTTTGTCTGACAGAACGATAAAACAAACTCGGTGTAGTAATCAATACTATAATTATGTGCACACATTTTATAATTGACCAATTAGCACAATCAGTGCTAAATTCCGATGTGCAATACTTTGATCTTGATACTGCAGTAGGCCCCTATCGGGATGTCGGCAGTCTCTGTGATGTTGATTACTCCCAATAAACAGTGTGACACGCTTAAATTTGATTGCTGTGTTTGCTAGAAAGGAATGACTATATGGGGTCAGTCGGTGTTTTTATAGATGCATTGTTTTTAAAGCAGCTGTCTGGTATTTTGTGGTTCATATACACACTTTTAGATTTGTCCAAGGATTTTGAAATGGGTTGAATTTAACGTCGATCACCAGGATATCGACTTATTTTGTACTATAACTAACCCACACACCAAAGCTACACATTTTCAACATCATTAATGTGGCTTAGTGTAAGGTTAATTGGACATGCAATGTGGCCTAGTGTAAGAGGTTAATTGGACATGCAATGCGGCTTAGTGTAAGAGGTTAATTGGACATGCAATGTGGCTTAGTGTAAGAGGTTAATTGGACATGCAATGCGGCTTAGTGTAAGAGGTTAATTGGACATGCAATGCGGCTTAGTGTAAGAGGTTAATTGGACATGCAATGTGGCTTAGTGTAAGAGGTTAATTGGACATGCAATGTGGCTTAGTGTAAGAGATTAATTGGACATGCAATGCGGCTTAGTGTAAGAGGTTAATTGGACATGCAATGTGGCTTAGTGTAAGAGGTTAATTGGACATGCAATGCGGCTTAGTGTAAGAGGTTAATTGGACATGCAATGCGGCTTAGTGTAAGAGGTTAATTGGACATGCAATGCGGCTTAGTGTAAGAGGTTAATTGGACATGCAATGCGGCTTAGTGTAAGAGGTTAATTGGACATGCAATGTGGCTTAGTGTAAGAGGTTAATTGGACATGCAATGTGGCTTAGTGTAAGAGGTTAATTGGACATGCAATGCGGCTTAGTGTAAGAGGTTAATTGGACATGCAATGCGGCTTAGTGTAAGAGGTTAATTGGACATGCAATGTGGCTTAGTGTAAGAGGTTAATTGGACATGCAATGTGGCTTAGTGTAAGGCGTTAATTGGACATGCAATGTGGCTTAGTGTAAGAGGTTAATTGGACATGCAATGTGGCTTAGTGTAAGGCGTTAATTGGACATGCAATGTGGCTTAGTGTAAGAGATTAATTGGACATGTAATGTGGCTTAGTGTAAGAGGTTAATTGGACATGCAATGTGGCTTAGTGTAAGAGATTAATTGGACATGCAATGTGGCTTAGTGTAAGAGGTTAATTGGACATGCAATGCGGCTTAGTGTAAGAGGTTAATTGGACATGCAATGCGGCTTAGTGTAAGATGTTAATTGGACATGCAATGCGGCTTAGTGTAAGGTTAATTGGACATGCAATGTGGCCTAGTGTAAGAGGTTAATTGGACATGCAATGCGGCTTAGTGTAAGAGGTTAATTGGACATGCAATGCGGCTTAGTGTAAGAGGTTAATTGGACATGCAATGCGGCTTAGTGTAAGAGGTTAATTGGACATGCAATGCGGCTTAGTGTAAGAGGTTAATTGGACATGCAATGTGGCTTAGTGTAAGAGGTTAATTGGACATGCAATGTGGCTTAGTGTAAGAGGTTAATTGGACATGCAATGTGGCTTAGTGTAAGAGGTTAATTGGACATGCAATGTGGCTTAGTGTAAGAGGTTAATTGGACATGCAATGCGGCTTAGTGTAAGAGGTTAATTGGACATGCAATGCGGCTTAGTGTAAGAGGTTAATTGGACATGCAATGCGGCTTAGTGTAAGAGGTTAATTGGACATGCAATGCGGCTTAGTGTAAGAGGTTAATTGGACATGCAATGCAGCTTAGTGTAAGAGGTTAATTGGACATGCAATGCGGCTTAGTGTAAGAGGTTAATTGGACATGCAATGCGGCTTAGTGTAAGAGGTTAATTGGACATGCAATGCGGCTTAGTGTAAGAGGTTAATTGGACATGCAATGCGGCTTAGTGTAAGAGGTTAATTGGACATGCAATGCGGCTTAGTGTAAGAGGTTAATTGGACATGCAATGCGGCTTAGTGTAAGGTTAATTGGACATGCAATGTGGCTTAGTGTAAGAGGTTAATTGGACATGCAATGCGGCTTAGTGTAAGAGGTTAATTGGACATGCAATGCAGCTTAGTGTAAGAGGTTAATTGGACATGCAATGTGGCTTAGTGTAAGAGGTTAATTGGACATGCAATGCGGCTTAGTGTAAGAGGTTAATTGGACATGCAATGCGGCTTAGTGTAAGAGGTTAATTGGACATGCAATGTGGCTTAGTGTAAGAGATTAATTGGACATGCAATGCGGCTTAGTGTAAGAGGTTAATTGGACATGCAATGTGGCTTAGTGTAAGAGGTTAATTGGACATGCAATGTGGCTTAGTGTAAGAGGTTAATTGGACATGCAATGCGGCTTAGTGTAAGAGATTAATTGGACATGCAATGTGGCTTAGTGTAAGAGGTTAATTGGACATGCAATGCGGCTTAGTGTAAGAGGTTAATTGGACATGCAATGCGGCTTAGTGTAAGATGTTAATTGGACATGCAATGCGGCTTAGTGTAAGGTTAATTGGACATGCAATGTGGCCTAGTGTAAGAGGTTAATTGGACATGCAATGCGGCTTAGTGTAAGAGGTTAATTGGACATGCAATGCGGCTTAGTGTAAGAGGTTAATTGGACATGCAATGCGGCTTAGTGTAAGAGGTTAATTGGACATGCAATGTGGCTTAGTGTAAGAGGTTAATTGGACATGCAATGCGGCTTAGTGTAAGAGGTTAATTGGACATGCAATGCGGCTTAGTGTAAGAGGTTAATTGGACATGCAATGTGGCTTAGTGTAAGAGGTTAATTGGACATGCAATGCGGCTTAGTGTAAGAGGTTAATTGGACATGCAATGTGGCTTAGTGTAAGAGGTTAATTGGACATGCAATGCGGCTTAGTGTAAGAGGTTAATTGGACATGCAATGCGGCTTAGTGTAAGAGGTTAATTGGACATGCAATGCGGCTTAGTGTAAGAGGTTAATTGGACATGCAATGCGGCTTAGTGTAAGAGGTTAATTGGACATGCAATGCGGCTTAGTGTAAGAGGTTAATTGGACATGCAATGCGGCTTAGTGTAAGAGGTTAATTGGACATGCAATGCGGCTTAGTGTAAGGTTAATTGGACATGCAATGTGGCTTAGTGTAAGAGGTTAATTGGACATGCAATGTGGCTTAGTGTAAGAGGTTAATTGGACATGCAATGCAGCTTAGTGTAAGAGGTTAATTGGACATGCAATGTGGCTTAGTGTAAGAGGTTAATTGGACATGCAATGTGGCTTAGTGTAAGAGGTTAATTGGACATGCAATGTGGCTTAGTGTAAGAGGTTAATTGGACATGCAATGCGGCTTAGTGTAAGAGGTTAATTGGACATGCAATGCGGCTTAGTGTAAGAGGTTAATTGGACATGCAATGTGGCTTAGTGTAAGAGGTTTATTGGACATGGAATGTGGCTTAGTGTAAGGCGTTAATTGGACATGCAATGTGGCTTAGTGTAAGAGATTAATTGGACATGTAATGTGGCTTAGTGTAAGAGGTTAATTGGACATGCAATGTGGCTTAGTGTAAGAGATTAATTGGACATGTAATGTGGCTTAGTGTAAGAGGTTAATTGGACATGCAATGCGGCTTAGTGTAAGAGGTTAATTGGACATGCAATGCGGCTTAGTGTAAGATGTTAATTGGACATGCAATGCGGCTTAGTGTAAGGTTAATTGGACATGCAATGTGGCCTAGTGTAAGAGGTTAATTGGACATGCAATGCGGCTTAGTGTAAGAGGTTAATTAGACATGCAATGCGGCTTAGTGTAAGAGGTTAATTGGACATGCAATGCGGCTTAGTGTAAGAGGTTTATTGGACATGCAATGCGGCTTAGTGTAAGAGGTTAATTGGACATGCAATGCAGCTTAGTGTAAGGCGTTAATTGGACATGCAATGTGGCTTAGTGTAAGAGGTTAATTGGACATGCAATGTGGCTTAGTGTAAGAGGTTAATTGGACATGCAATGTGGCTTAGTGTAAGAGGTTAATTGGACATGCAATGTGGCTTAGTGTAAGAGGTTAATTGGACATGCAATGTGGCTTAGTGTAAGAGATTAATTGGACATGCAATGTGGCTTAGTGTAAGAGGTTAATTGGACATGCAATGCGGCTTAGTGTAAGAGGTTAATTGGACATGCAATGCGGCTTAGTGTAAGATGTTAATTGGACATGCAATGCGGCTTAGTGTAAGGTTAATTGGACATGCAATGTGGCCTAGTGTAAGAGGTTAATTGGACATGCAATGCGGCTTAGTGTAAGAGGTTAATTAGACATGCAATGCGGCTTAGTGTAAGAGGTTAATTGGACATGCAATGCGGCTTAGTGTAAGAGGTTAATTGGACATGCAATGCGGCTTAGTGTAAGAGGTTAATTGGACATGCAATGTGGCTTAGTGTAAGAGGTTAATTGGACATGCAATGCAGCTTAGTGTAAGGTGTTAATTGGATATGCAATGTGGCTTAGTGTAAGGTGTTAATTGGACATGCAATGTGGCTTAGTGTAAGAGGTTAATTGGACATGCAATGTGGCTTAGTGTAAGAGATTAATTGGACATGCAATGTGGCTTAGTGTAAGAGGTTAATTGGACATGCAATGTGGCTTAGTGTAAGAGGTTAATTGGACATGCAATGCAGCTTAGTGTAAGAGGTTAATTGGACATGCAATGCAGCTTAGTGTAAGAGGTTAATTGGACATGCAATGTGGCTTAGTGTAAGAGGTTAATTGGACATGCAATGCGGCTTAGTGTAAGGTTAATTGGACATGCAATGTGGCTTAGTGTAAGAGGTTAATTGGACATGCAATGCGGCTTAGTGTAAGAGGTTAATTGGACATGCAATGCAGCTTAGTGTAAGAGGTTAATTGGACATGCAATGTGGCTTAGTGTAAGAGGTTAATTGGACATGCAATGCAGCTTAGTGTAAGAGGTTAATTGGACATGCAATGCAGCTTAGTGTAAGAGGTTAATTGGACATGCAATGTGGCTTAGTGTAAGAGATTAATTGGACATGCAATGCAGCTTAGTGTAAGAGGTTAATTGGACATGCAATGCTGCTTAGTGTAAGAGGTTAATTGGACATGCAATGTGGCTTAGTGTAAGAGGTTAATTGGACATGCAATGTGGCTTAGTGTAAGGCATTAATTGGACATGCAATGTGGCTTAATGTAAGGCATTAATTGGACATGCAATGTAGCTTAGTGTAAGAGGTTAATTGGACATGCAATGTGGCTTAGTGTAAGAGGTTAATTGGACATGCAATGTGGCTTAGTGTAAGAGATTAATTGGACATGCAATGTGGCTTAGTGTAAGAGGTTAATTGGACATGCAATGCGGCTTAGTGTAAGAGGTTAATTGGACATGCAATGCGGCTTAGTGTAAGATGTTAATTGGACATGCAATGCGGCTTAGTGTAAGGTTAATTGGACATGCAATGTGGCCTAGTGTAAGAGGTTAATTGGACATGCAATGCGGCTTAGTGTAAGAGGTTAATTAGACATGCAATGCGGCTTAGTGTAAGAGGTTAATTGGACATGCAATGCGGCTTAGTGTAAGAGGTTAATTGGACATGCAATGCGGCTTAGTGTAAGAGGTTAATTGGACATGCAATGTGGCTTAGTGTAAGAGGTTAATTGGACATGCAATGTGGCTTAGTGTAAGAGGTTAATTGGACATGCAATGTGGCTTAGTGTAAGAGGTTAATTGGACATGCAATGTGGCTTAGTGTAAGAGGTTAATTGGACATGCAATGCGGCTTAGTGTAAGAGGTTAATTGGACATGCAATGCGGCTTAGTGTAAGAGGTTAATTGGACATGCAATGCGGCTTAGTGTAAGAGGTTAATTGGACATGCAATGCGGCTTAGTGTAAGAGGTTAATTGGACATGCAATGCGGCTTAGTGTAAGAGGTTAATTGGACATGCAATGCGGCTTAGTGTAAGAGGTTAATTGGACATGCAATGCGGCTTAGTGTAAGAGGTTAATTGGACATGCAATGCGGCTTAGTGTAAGAGGTTAATTGGACATGCAATGCGGCTTAGTGTAAGGTTAATTGGACATGCAATGTGGCTTAGTGTAAGAGGTTAATTGGACATGCAATGCGGCTTAGTGTAAGAGGTTAATTGGACATGCAATGTGGCTTAGTGTAAGAGGTTAATTGGACATGCAATGCGGCTTAGTGTAAGAGGTTAATTGGACATGCAATGCGGCTTAGTGTAAGAGGTTAATTGGACATGCAATGTGGCTTAGTGTAAGAGATTAATTGGACATGCAATGCGGCTTAGTGTAAGAGGTTAATTGGACATGCAATGCGGCTTAGTGTAAGAGGTTAATTGGACATGCAATGTGGCTTAGTGTAAGAGGTTAATTGGACATGCAATGTGGCTTAGTGTAAGAGGTTAATTGGACATGCAATGCGGCTTAGTGTAAGAGGTTAATTGGACATGCAATGCGGCTTAGTGTAAGAGGTTAATTGGACATGCAATGCGGCTTAGTGTAAGAGGTTAATTGGACATGCAATGTGGCTTAGTGTAAGAGGTTAATTGGACATGCAATGTGGCTTAGTGTAAGAGGTTAATTGGACATGCAATGTGGCTTAGTGTAAGAGGTTAATTGGACATGCAATGTGGCTTAGTGTAAGAGGTTAATTGGACATGCAATGCGGCTTAGTGTAAGAGGTTAATTGGACATGCAATGCGGCTTAGTGTAAGTTAATTGGACATGCAATGGGTTAAGGTTAATTGGACATGCAATGGCTTAGTGTAAGGTAATTGGACATGCAATGGGCTTAGTGTAAGAGGTTAATTGGACATGCAATGCGGCTTAGTGTAAGAGGTTAATTGGACATGCAATGCGGCTTAGTGTAAGAGGTTAATTGGACATGCAATGTGGCTTAGTGTAAGAGGTTAATTGGACATGCAATGCGGCTTAGTGTAAGAGTTAATTGGACATGCAATGTGGCTTAGTGTAAGAGGTTAATTGGACATGCAATGTGGCTTAGTGTAAGGCATTAATTGGACATGCAATGTGGCTTAGTGTAAGGATTAATTGGACATGCAATGTGGCTTAGTGTAAGAGGTTAATTGGACATGCAATGTGGCTTAGTGTAAGAGGTTAATTGGACATGCAATGCAGCTTAGTGTAAGAGGTTAATTGGACATGCAATGTGGCTTAGTGTAAGAGGTTAATTGGACATGCAATGCGGCTTAGTGTAAGAGGTTAATTGGACATGCAATGCGGCTTAGTGTAAGGTTAATTGGACATGCAATGTGGCTTAGTGTAAGAGGTTAATTGGACATGCAATGCGGCTTAGTGTAAGAGGTTAATTGGACATGCAATGTGGCTTAGTGTAAGAGGTTAATTGGACATGCAATGCGGCTTAGTGTAAGAGGTTAATTGGACATGCAATGCGGCTTAGTGTAAGAGGTTAATTGGACATGCAATGTGGCTTAGTGTAAGAGGTTAATTGGACATGCAATGCAGCTTAGTGTAAGAGGTTAATTGGACATGCAATGCAGCTTAGTGTAAGAGGTTAATTGGACATGCAATGTGGCTTAGTGTAAGAGGTTAATTGGACATGCAATGCGCTTAGTGTAAGAGGTTAATTGGACATGCAATGCGGCTTAGTGTAAGAGGTTAATTGGACATGCAATGTGGCTTAGTGTAAGAGGTTATTGGACATGCAATGCGGCTTAGTGTAGAGGTTAATTGGACATGCAATGTGCTTAGTGTAAGAGTTAATTGGACATGCAATGGGCTTAGTGTAAGAGGTTAATTGGACATGCAATGTGGCTTAGTGTAAGAGGTTAATTGGACATGCAATGTGGCTTAGTGTAAGAGGTTAATTGGACATGCAATGTGGCTTAGTGTAAGAGGTTAATTGGACATGCAATGCGGCTTAGTGTAAGAGGTTAATTGGACATGCAATGTGGCTTAGTGTAAGAGGTTAATTGGACATGCAATGTGGCTTAGTGTAAGGGGTTAATTGGACATGCAATGTGGCTTAGTGTAAGAGATTAATTGGACATGCAATGTGGCTTAGTGTAAGAGATTAATTGGACATGCAATGTGGCTTAGTGTAAGAGGTTAATTGGACATGCAATGTGGCTTAGTGTAAGAGGTTAATTGGACATGCAATGCGGCTTAGTGTAAGAGGTTAATTGGACATGCAATGCGGCTTAGTGTAAGAGGTTAATTGGACATGCAATGTGGCTTAGTGTAAGAGGTTAATTGGACATGCAATGCGGCTTAGTGTAAGAGGTTAATTGGACATGCAATGCGGCTTAGTGTAAGATGTTAATTGGACATGCAATGCGGCTTAGTGTAAGGTTAATTGGACATGCAATGTGGCCTAGTGTAAGAGGTTAATTGGACATGCAATGCGGCTTAGTGTAAGAGGTTAATTGGACATGCAATGCGGCTTAGTGTAAGAGGTTAATTGGACATGCAATGCGGCTTAGTGTAAGAGGTTAATTGGACATGCAATGTGGCTTAGTGTAAGAGGTTAATTGGACATGCAATGCGGCTTAGTGTAAGAGGTTAATTGGACATGCAATGCGGCTTAGTGTAAGAGGTTAATTGGACATGCAATGCGGCTTAGTGTAAGAGGTTAATTGGACATGCAATGCGGCTTAGTGTAAGAGGTTAATTGGACATGCAATGTGGCTTAGTGTAAGAGGTTAATTGGACATGCAATGCAGCTTAGTGTAAGAGGTTAATTGGACATGCAATGTGGCTTAGTGTAAGAGGTTAATTGGACATGCAATGTGGCTTAGTGTAAGAGATTAATTGGACATGCAATGCAGCTTAGTGTAAGAGGTTAATTGGACATGCAATGCGGCTTAGTGTAAGAGGTTAATTGGACATGCAATGCTGCTTAGTGTAAGAGGTTAATTGGACATGCAATGTGGCTTAGTGTAAGAGGTTAATTGGACATGCAATGTGGCTTAGTGTAAGGCATTAATTGGACATGCAATGTGGCTTAGTGTAAGGCATTAATTGGACATGCAATGTAGCTTAGTGTAAGAGGTTAATTGGACATGCAATGTGGCTTAGTGTAAGAGGTTAATTGGACATGCAATGCGGCTTAGTGTAAGAGATTAATTGGACATGCAATGTGGCTTAGTGTAAGAGGTTAATTGGACATGCAATGCGGCTTAGTGTAAGAGGTTAATTGGACATGCAATGCGGCTTAGTGTAAGAGGTTAATTGGACATGCAATGCGGCTTAGTGTAAGAGGTTAATTGGACATGCAATG
>CM026386.1:54158017-54191497 GCA_014843695.1 Archivesica marissinica
TGGGTGTGGCTAATATAATCTCTACCTGTCTGTGTTTTTAAAAATCCCTCAACTTTATCTGCCTCCTATAAAGATAGACCTCCAGCAACTGACCATCTGCTCCCCCGTCTGACGTTGGACTGGTAATCCAGGGATCGCAGGTTCGATCCCCCGTCTGACCCTAATAAAATTAACAGTCTTTCAGATGGGATGTTAAACCGAGGTCTCGTGTCGGTACTTTACATCGTGCATGTAAAAGAACCAGAGGAGACTCTGGAATGGGTCTCTGTCTGTATGACTAATCTCTGCAGGCGGCGTCACTCATGGGCAACCGGTAGCGACGATAAATAAACGTAAAACACACACTGACCATCTGCTCTATGAAATGTAAACATAACCACATGGCAGAGTGTTTATAAACATTGTGCATCATACTTAGCACTTCCTCCCAGAAAAATTCAAATTTGAATTGTTTGTCAGATAGGTTTCATTTTTTCTCAAAGATACTGTTACAAGTAATGAACAAGCAAGATATTAAGCTGATTTGCTTTTTAAAAAAGTACAGTGTGCATTTGTGCTAATTCTTATAACAAAAAAGTGTTGTTTTTTCATGATTTGGAAAAAAGGATCCCTGATATGAAATACGCATCAAATTAGAGAATATCTTGCCCCAGCGCCATCTGGTGCCTTATATACTCCAGTTACCCCTTTAAGTGCAGCATGCAGGCTTGTAGAATTGTGGTGTCTATTATGAGAGTTTGTTCTACAGGTCGACAATGGATGTATCAGACTTGTGCTGAGTTTGGCTGGTTCCAATCCTCCCACTGCATGAAACAACCGTTTGGTCATCAGTTCCCCTCAAAGTAAGTGCTACAGTGATCAAAGTTCCATTAATGCTTTAAAATCTATCATCCTTGCATACTGAAACCTGAAATCTACCATCTTTGCATACTGAAACCTGGAATCTACCATCCTTGCATACTGAAACCTGAAATCTACCATCCTTGCTTACTGAAACCTGGAATCTACCATCCTTGCTTACTGAAACCTGGAATCTACCATCCTTGCATACTGAAACCTGGAATCTACCATCCTTGCATACTGAAACCTGGAATCTACCATCCTTGCTTACTGAAACCTGAAATCTACCATCCTTGCATACTGAAACCTGAAATCTACCATCCTTGCTTACTGAAACCTGGAATCTACCATCCTTGCATACTGAAACCTGAAATCTACCATCCTTGCTTACTGAAACCTGAAACTACCATCCTTGCTTACTGAAACCTGAAATCTACCATCCTTGCTTACTGAAACCTGAAATCTACCATCCTTGCTCACTGAAACCTGAAATCTACCATCCCTGAAATCTACCATCCTTGCTTACTGAAACCTGGAATCTACCATCCTTGCATACTGAAACCTGAAATCTACCATCCTTGCATACTGAAACCTACCATCCTTGCATACTGAAACCTGAAATCTACCATCCTTGCTTACTGAAGCCTGAAATCTACCATCCTTGCATACTGAAACCTGAAATCTACCATCCTTGCTTACTGAAACCTGGAATCTACCATCCTTGCATACTGAAACCTGAAATCTACCATCCTTGCTTACTGAAACCTGAAACTACCATCCTTGCTTACTGAAACCTGAAATCTACCATCCTTGCTTACTGAAACCTGAAATCTACCATCCTTGCTTACTGAAACCTGAAATCTACCATCCTTGCTTACTGAAACCTGAAATCTACCATCCTTGCTCACTGAAACCTGAAATCTACCATCCTTGCATACTGAAACCTGAAATCTACCATCCTTGCATACTGAAACCTGGAATCTACCATCCTTGCATACTGAAATCTACCATCCTTGCATACTGAAACCTACCATCCTTGCTTACTGAAACCTGAAATCTACCATCCTTGCTTACTGAAATCTACCATCCTTGCTTAACGAAACCTGAAATCTACCATCCTTGCATACTGAAACCTGAAATCTACCATCCTTGCATACTGAAACCTGAAATCTACCATCCTTGCATACTGAAATCTACCATCCTTGCATACTGAAACCTGAAATCTACCATCCTTGCATACTGAAATCTACCATCCTTGCATACTGAAACCTGAAATCTACCATCCTTGCATACTGAAACCTGGAATCTACCATCCTTGCATACTGAAATCTACCATCCTGCATACTGAAACCTACCATCCTTGCTTACTGAAACCTGAAATCTACCATCCTTGCTTACTGAAATCTACCATCCTTGCTTAACGAAACCTGAAATCTACCATCCTTGCATACTGAAACCTGAAATCTACCATCCTTGCATACTGAAACCTGAAATCTACCATCCTTGCTTACTGAAACCTGGAATCTACTATCCTTGCATACTGAAATCTACCATCCTTGCATACTGAAACCTACCATTCTTGCTTACTGAAACCTGAATTCTACCATCCTTGCTTACTGAAACCTGAAATCTACCATCCTTGCTTACTGAAACCTGAAATCTACCATCCTTGCTTACTGAAATCTGAAATCTACCGTCCTTGCTTACTGAAACCTGAAATCTACCATCCTTGCATACTGAAACCTGGAATCTACCATCCTTGCTTACTGTTATTATTTATGTCAATATTGAGTGTTGGTTATATAAATAGTGAGTGTTGGTTATGTTGGTTATATAAATATTGAGTATTGGTTATATAAATATTGAGTGTTGGTTATATAAATATTGAGTGTTGGTTATATAAATATTGAGTGTTGGTTATATAAATATTGAGTAATGGTTATATAAATATTGGTTATATAAATATTGAGTATTGGTTATATAAATATTGAGTATTGGTTATATAAATATTGAGTGTTGGTTATATAAATATTGAGTAATGGTTATATAAATATTGGTTATATAAATATTGAGTATTGGTTATATAAATACTGAGTATTGGTTATATAAATATTGAGTGTTGGTTATATAAATATTGAGTGTTGGTTATATAAATATTGAATATTGGTTATATAAATACTGAGTATTGGTTATATAAATATTGAGTGTTGGTTATATAAATATTGATTGTTGGTTATATAAATATTGAGCGTCAGTTATTATATTTCAGCTTCTCGTGCAAACAGTGTATGGATATCTTTGAGAAGAACATGGACTGTATGTTTATAGATGCAAATATCAAAGACACAAACCAGTACTATGGTGGACGTAACATCTCTGTAACCAAGGTTATATTTGCCAACGGTTCCATAGATCCATGGCACGCCATGGGAGTCACTGAAGATGTCTCTCCTGATGCCACTGCTATTTACATTCCAGGTAATCTTGGGTCGAGTGCGTAGTTATTTACATTCCAGGTAATCTTGGGTCGAGTGCGTAGTTATTTACATTATTTTGCTGTTGGTTGCTGTTGTAAATACTACATCATTTCAACTGGTTGTAACACAAGGTGTCCGTAATGGTTTCCCCTACTCGGGTGATGGCAGGGTTATGGTATACACGGTTGCAGACAAACGGTCCTGGCTGTTGGCAGTTTGAAGGATCATGAGGACACATGCGACAGGATTTAGACTTGTATGGGTCATGAATTAGACTTGTATTGGGTTGAGATTTAGACTTGTATTGGGATGAGATTTAGACTTGTATTGGGATGAGATTTAGACTTGTATTGGGATGAGATTTAGACTTGTATTGGGTTGAGATTTGTATTGGGATGAGATTTAGACTTGTATTGGGTTGAGATTTAGACTTGTATTGGGATGAGATTTAGACTTGTATTGGGATGAGATTTAGACTTGTATTGGGACGAGATTTAGACTTGTATTGGGATGAGATTTAGACTTGTATTGGGACGAGATTTAGACTTGTATTGGGACAGGATTTAGACTTGTATTGGGACGAGATTTAGATTTGTATTGGGACGAGATTTAGACTCGTCATGGGACCGGATTTAGACTTGTATTGGGACGAGATTTAGACTCGTCATGGGACAGGATTTAGACTTGTATTGGGACGAGATTTAGACTCGTCATGGGACAGGATTTAGACTTGTATTGGGACGAGATTTAGACTCGTCCTGGGACAGGATTTAGATTCGTATTGGGACGAGATTTAGACTCGTCATGGGACAGGATTTAGATTCGTATTGGGACGAGATTTAGACTTGTCATGGGACAGGATTTAGACTTGTATTGGGACGAGATTTAGACTCGTCATGGGACCGGATTTAGACTTGTATTGGGACGAGATTTAGACTCGTCATGGGACAGGATTTAGATTCGTATTGGGACGAGATTTAGACTTGTCATGGGACAGGATTTAGATTCGTATTGGGACGAGATTTAGACTTGTCATGGGACAGGATTTAGATTCGTATTGGGACGAGATTTAGACTCGTCATGGGACAGGATTTAGACTTGTATTGGGACGAGATTTAGACTCGTCATGGGACAGGATTTAGATTTGTATTGGGATGAGATTTAGACTTGATGAATTTAAATGGGACCGGATTTAGACTTGTCATGGAAAAGGATTTAGACTCGTCATGGGACAGGATTTAGATTTGTATTGGGACAGACTGTAGTATTGAAATTAGATTTGTCATGGGACATAATTTAGACTTATAAATAAGTGGGATAAATTCCAAAATGGTAGAATTCAACAAAGACGTTATTCATACCGGTGGAAATCTGACCAAAGTCCCATCTCTACTGTTCTTGAATATTGTTTTACGCAGTATATTTTGTATAGAAGCAAATTTCTTTAAAATTATATTGCTATAACAAGACAGCATGAAGAGAATAGTGGAAAGTGGAGTAGGTGGAAGTCGTGATAGCGCAGTGGATACGCGTTTGCTTCAAGTGCAAGAGGTTCGGAGTTCGAATCCTGCTGGAGCCGTTACTATTGTGCCCTTAAGCAAGGCATTTAAATTCCACATTGCCTCTTCTTTCTCCTTCATGACGATGGATTCCATCAGGAATGAGGTCTCAAGAGTGATTAATATAAGTTGAAAGAATTTGTTACGCAATCGAGCTAAAATAAATTTGTATAAAAAAATATTAAGAGTATCCTTCAAATGCAAACGATATTTTTTCTCGCAATCCTACTAGCCAAAGACACGTTTTATTGCCAACTCGATTAACCCATTCAACACCAAGTAACCAACTTGGACTGGTGCGAGGTATTTTTAGACCAATTAATTAATAAGAAAATTACATTTGGACCAGTTCATTTATCAAAATGGGTAATTTTGTCTAAAAATAGTAATATTACTGGCAAAAAGTGCAGATCCTGATCTGGAACTACACATTTTGTAAGCCTATTTTGAGGTATGTGGTGTTGAAAGGGTTAATCTTTGAATCTGATGGAAAATTTCAACATTCACAAATGTGTGGGGAAAAAATGTGTTTACTCATTTCTGAACAACTTTAATATACCCGTGTTACTATGAAAACGTCTATCGGACACAATCATACAATTACGTCATCCAACGGATGTGTGCGTATGTACCTACCTGATCAATTGTCGAGCAAAAATGGTATGAATGTTGAAAATAGATATGTTCTTGATTCGAATTTGTTAGGTTTTACATTAATATTTCTGCTTTTATCCTTGTTTCCTTTGCACAACATGCTAGCCATTTTATTCCACTATCACTTCTTATGATTATTAAATTACTAGATCGTGACAGATCTCCTACAGTATTATCAATGGGTACTTATTTGTAACACAATGTTATTAGTTAATTTAATAAAATCACATTTATCATACCGCAACATCTGGTTAGGGAACAACAGTAAAAACAAAGGATTCCAACTGAAAGGACATATTTACATTTAAGGATAAAGACTTTATCTGCTAAGGGAGGTAATAGAAAATTAGAGATGTCTCTCATTAGTCACTAATATTACACATGATATATTGTAAAAATGTTTGATGCAGATATTAATTGATTTAACCCATTCAACCCCAAGTAACTGACATGGACTGGTGCATGATATTTTTAGACCAATAAATTAATAAGAAAATTACCTTTGGACCAGTTCATTTATCAAAATGGGTATTTTTATCTAAAAATAGTAATAATTATTACTGGTAAAAAGTGCAGATCCTGATGAGACGGATCGTCATGAGCCGGCTCATCTGGATCTACACTTTTGGTAAGTCTATTTAGAGGCCTGCAGTGTTGAAAGGGTTAATTATAGTGTGATTGACAAAATGTACATGTATTTTAAAGGAACAGCCCACTGTGCCAACATGTACCCGGCTACAGCCAACGATCCGCCAGAGTTGATAGCAGCCAGGAACCATATAGCTGACCTTATAAACAAGTGGATACAGTGAATTAATTGAGATTTGAACTTCCCACCAACATATCCAGAATATTCAAAGTAATACTCCCGCCTGCGTTAAATTGGTCTACAAAATGTAGTCATGACGATTATATATATTTTTGTTTGATATAAATGAAATGAAACACTTTTGAGCAAGTTGTTATATCTTTTTCAAGTGTTGAAAACATGTGAAAATAGCTAATTTTGAACGACTTATATTCTTCTCAATTTTTTTTAACAGCGATTACTATTTATTGAATTCTGGGGTTATTGACCTGATCCGGACGAAAGTTATACGTGCACATGCGTGCGTATTATGGTGATACAGTTTCATGAAATGAAGTGGTTACTTATTAAAGCAGCATTACATCGTAATAAAGGATGTTTTGGATAAAATATAAATACTACGAAATAGTCGGCTCAGAAACGATAAAATAAATTAAAATCGTCGTATACGCGAATTTGTTTATCAACACACCAAATGTAAACATGCACAGCGCAGTGCAGTGCGCATGCGTGAAACAACAGAGGATGTTGAAAACAACATATATATTTTGAACATGAAAGACTATCTATCTATCTTCCTCTAATGTCGAACCCCTCGCGGGGATGTAGAAATGTCCCTAACAGAGGTATGAATCGACATATCAAGTAATTTAATTTAAAAAAACATGGGATAAATGGGGATGGTGCATTCCGAATGCAAACAAGTGCGGACGATGCGTTCTGGTTGTGAACAAGTGCGTGACCGATCGACTCGGAAAGTCCTACTTTCGGTTTCGAATTTGTTTTATCGCAAAAAAAACACTGTTTACCAAATGAACATAAGCATACAAAGTACAATGTTAGACTGTGTAGCAGCATTGCTATCCATACGTAAGAATTGAATTTTTCAAATATCTTTTATTTCATACGATGTAATGCTGCTTTAACCCTTTCAACCCCAAGTAACTGACATGGACTAGTCCATGATATTTTTAGACCAATAAAATAATAACAAAATTACATTTGGATCAGTTCATTTATCAAAATGGGTAATTTTATCTAAAAATAGTAATAATTATTACTGGCAAAAAAGTGCAGATCCTGATGAGACGGCTCGTAACGCCGGCTCATCTGGATCTACACTTTTCATAAGTCTATTTAGAGGCCTGTGGGGTTGAAAGGGTTAAGGTAAAATTATTGAATTTTTAATCATTTATTGCAATTTGGGTCAGGACAACACCACATAATAGCGATCTAATTTTAGTTTAAGTGTGATGACATTCCATACAGCGGTTACTTAGTTATGACCAAATTTATTGAGGGCCATAACTCTAGTGTTACCGACCTGATGTTGATGGAAGTTATACGTGCACCTGCGCACTATGATGATACATAATTATATGAATGGTGTTTCATGAAATTCCACCCATTGGTTATAGAGATCTGACTCTGGACGGAATGACGGACACACAACGCCAAACCAATATCCCCCGCCGATCCTGTCGGGGGGGATAATAAAACACTACGATGCGTACGGCAAATAAACAAAATACAATTTTTAATAATTTATTTTCAATAACTACTGTCAAGTATAACAAACAAGAAGACTCGATACATGTCAAACTTAACATACTATAAGTTAAATAAACAAACAGAGCATAGCAATAATGATTATCAATGTAATCTGTACACATGTTATCTGTACCCAGTCTACGACAATGTTATCTGTACACAGTCTACAACAATGTAATCTGTACACAGTCTACGACAATGTTATCTGTACACAGTCTAACACAATGTAATCTGTACACAGTCTACGACAATGTTATCTGTACACAGTCTACGACAATGTTATCTGTACACAGTCTAACACAATGTAATCTGTACACAGTCTACGACAATGTTATCTGTACACAGTCTAACACAATGTAATCTGTACACAGTCTACAACAATGTTATCTGTACACAGTCTACGACAATGTTATCTGTACACAGTCTAACACAATGTTATCTGTACACAGTCTAACACAATGTTATCTGTACACAGTCTACGACAATGTTATCTGTACACAGTCTAACACAATGTTATCTGTACACAGTCTACGACAATGTTATCTGTACACAGTCTACGACAATGTTATCTGTACACAGTCTAACACAATGTTATCTGTACACAGTCTACGACAATGTTATCTGTACACAGTCTACGACAATGTTATCTGTACACAGTCTACGACAATGTAATCTGTACACAGTCTACGACAATGTTATCTGTACACAGTCTAACACAATGTAATCTGTACACAGTCTACGACAATGTTATCTGTACACAGTCTACGACAATGTTATCTGTACACAGTCTAACACAATGTAATCTGTACACAGTCTACGACAATGTTATCTGTACACAGTCTAACACAATGTAATCTGTACACAGTCTACAACAATGTTATCTGTACACAGTCTACGACAATGTTATCTGTACACAGTCTAACACAATGTTATCTGTACACAGTCTAACACAATGTTATCTGTACACAGTCTACGACAATGTTATCTGTACACAGTCTAACACAATGTAATCTGTACACAGTCTACGACAATGTTATCTGTACACAGTCTAACACAATGTTATCTGTACACAGTCTACGACAATGTTATCTGTACACAGTCTACGACAATGTTATCTGTACACAGTCTAACACAATGTTATCTGTACACAGTCTACGACAATGTTATCTGTACACAGTCTACGACAATGTTATCTGTACACAGTCTACGACAATGTAATCTGTACACAGTCTACGACAATGTTATCTGTACACAGTCTAACACAATGTTATCTGTACACAGTCTACGACAATGTTATCTGTACACAGTCTACGACAATGTTATCTGTACACAGTCTAACACAATGTAATCTGTACACAGTCTACGACAATGTTATCTGTACACAGTCTACGACAGTCTACAAAAAGCAGAGAACAGACTGTGACAAAAATTAATCATATAATAGGTGTACAGTCTGTGACAAATTAAGTTTTTAATCACATAATAGATACACAGACAGTCCATGACAAAATAAGATAATCATATAATGGGTACACAGTCTATGACAAAATAAGATAATTATATAATGGGTGCACAGTCTATGACAAAATAAGATAATTATATAATGGGTACACAGTCTATGACAAAATAAGATAATCATATAATTGGTGCACAGTCTATGACAAAATAAGTAACTCATATAATGGGTACATATGACAAAATAAGTAACTCATATAATGGGAGCACAGTCTATGACAAAATAAGTAACTCATATAATGGGTACACAGTCCATGACAACATTGAAAATAAATAACCTGCAACTTAAACAATCTCCGTGCAGACGCGTAGCTGCCTAACCTAGCTCCTAAAAACCCCAGACGAAATAAAGGGTAGGGGGTTGAGGCAATATGGATGCAATTTAAATATTTATTTCGAGCAAAATGCATACTTCCAGCCACACATACTGCGCTCACTTGTTGTGACCTACATCTACTAAATAGGCCAGCTATGCGCTTGCCGTGTACAGCACTTTCTCAAAGAAACATTTGTGCTTAACCCTTTGCCTGCTGAGTATAGATCCAGATGAGCCGCGGCGTAACGTAGCGACTGATCAGGATCTATGTTGTTTGCTATTCAGCCAAGTATGTTAGCTCCACTATCTGAATATAGCAAACAACATAGAGCCCGTCTGATCTGGCTCTATACTGTTTGCAAAAGTGATTTTATTAACGGGTTAAATAAATATGTTTTTTACACACACACAATTTCTGCTGCATACAATAGTACTTCAGCCATCGCTGACGTGATACAAATACTGCAATAGTTAACAGCACGCGTGTTATAGTCTGACCAAAACAGAGAAACTATTCTGAAAGGTTTATCGATTGGCAATTAATCAAAAACCAAAAACAGTTGCTCACGACAAGATCATTGTGACCTTCCAATAAAAAACGACAATAGGCCTCATCTACTGACCATCATCAACCTGGGAACAATACTGGCAAGCGATTGTCAGTTATTAATCAGAAACACATTCAGGGTCACCACACCCTCGCTCGACCTTTGATTCTAATACCAATATAAATATGGGTCATGTACTGGACCACCAATCTGCCTAGCAACCACTCTTCAGCTATTGTTTAGAAGAAAGTGATAATCGAGTCTGCTATTCCATGCAGATAAACATAAAAATAAGTGATGCATGTATGTATAACAATATACAGGGATCATCCTAGAGGGTGATGTGGGCGAAATAGTCGCCCTAGGGACCCTGACTTCACCCTCTGGGGGCCCCACAAATTATAAGGTTTGTTTAATGATTTTCATACCAAATTTTGTCCAGTAAGATACACTGGCCTATTATAAAGCACTCCTTCTATTCAAATGTTGTATTTAATGGTCATACTGCGTTTTAACCATATTTTGTTGAAATTTCTTAAATAATAACATTTAAGGACACGATTGCGCAGCTTACTCACTTCTCCCAAACATTCTGACATAAAATGAACCCTGAATATATTACAAATAAATATGTATTGGTACCGTCTTTCGATAAGACTGACCAAAATTAAAGTAATACAAAACAATGTGAGCATAGCAGGTGGGGTGGTTGGTTTCTTAACCCATTTCATTCTGGATGCATTTAAAGGCTTTTGCAAACAACATAGATCCAGATCAGCCGCAGCGTGCTGATCAGAATCTATGTTGTTTGCTACATATCCAAGTGTCTTAGCAAGATCATCTGAATAGCAAACAGCATAGAGCCTGATCAGACGGCACGTTCCATGGCGGCTGATCTGGCTCTATGTTCTTTGCAAATACTGTTTGAACGGTATCCAGAATCAAATGGGTTAAATGCATGTAAAAAATTCAACAGTAAAATGTTCATAGAATATCCCTATCCTAGTCTTACTTCGGTCTGGATGGATATAATATCCCTATCCTAGTCCTACTTGGGTCTGGATGGATAGAATATCCCTATCCTAGTCTTACTTCGGTCTGGATGGATAGAATATCCCTATCCTAGTCCTACTTCGGTCTGGATGGATAGAATATCCCTATCCTAGTCCTACTTCGGTCTGGATGGATAGAATATCCCTATCCTAGTCCTACTTGGGTCTGGATGGATAGAATATCCCTATCCTAGTCCTACTTGGGTCTGGGTGGATAGAATATCCCTATCCTAGTCTTACTTCGGTCTGGATGGATAGAATATCCCTATCCTAGTCCTACTTCGGTCTGGCTGGATAGAATATCCCTATCCTAGTCCTACTCAGGGTTCCCGCTGTCGGGCGCCAAAATATAAATATTGGCGCTAAATATTATGAATTGGCAAAAATATTTGGCGCAACCTTTTTTTGTCAAATACATGGCTTCAAATATTTATTTGTGAACTATATTGGCTCCAAGTTTTTTTAATTGGCTCCTGTGTTTTTCATTGGCGACAGAAGTGGCGCAGACAAACATTCAGACAGCAGGAACCGTGCCTACTTGGGTGTGGATGGATTTGGTTTTATAAGTTTCAGAAACCCTGTGCCTAGGAAGACCGTTAGAGGCAGGTCATCAGTCATTTTCTGTTCGCCTCCTTTTCGCAGCATGTCCACTGTCATCACCATAATCCTCATCGACATCATCTTCACCTAATGTGACCGATGCGAGCGATTCTTTACCTAACCTGAAATATATTATTAAACCTAAATCCTAGAAACTCTCCATCTAAAACAAGGTTGTTCCATACTAAGGTAGTACATATCCTTGCATAGTACTTGTACATGGACTGGTGCATGATATTTTTAGACCAATAAATTAATAAGAAAATTACAATTACATTTGGACCAGTTCATTTATCAAAATGGGTAATTTTGTCTAAAAATAATAATATTACTGGCAAAAAGTGCAGATCCTGATACGAGCCGGCGAGTCTATTTAGGTATGTGGTGTTAAAAGGGTTAAATAAATGATGCTGGGATTTACAGGTGAAGCATGTTAGCACTACATAATCTACCTGCAGACCTGCAGTATGGAATGTCTGCAACATTCTATGTCATATGAATGGATATTTACATTGCTGATATTTAACTCTTTCAACACCAAGTAACTCACATGGACTGGTCCATGATATTCATAAACCAATAAATGAATCAGAAAATCACATTTGGACAAGTTCATTTATCAAAATGGGTAATTATGTCTAAAAATAGTTATATTACTTGAAAAAAGTGCAGATCCTGATGAGACGGCTCGTCACGAGCCGGCTCATCTGGATCTACACTTTTTTGTAAGCCAATTTAGAGGTCTGTGGTGTTGAAAGGGTTAGGTTTTTCAAAGCTTTTTTAAAAATATAATATTTGGAATACCAACACAAGGTACCAGCTACCTACATCGGTCATCTTAAACTTGTTTACTCTTAATTCATGTACTGTTCAAACCTGGTCTCTTGCAACCTGGGGACAATTTGTATTCGTTTTTGTGCTTTTATGACGCACAAACTGCTTAAAGTGATATTACATCGCAAAAAGCCAAAAATGCATTTTTTCACGCATACATGCATTTCTACTATATATTCTTCTGAATACATTTGAACACTAACATTGAATCAATAAACAGTGTGTTTGTGGTCTACAAATTTCATATAACGGCCATCCACACTCCTGATTGACGTTTGTTTGTCATTGGTACTATTGGTGGAGGAAGACCGCCCCTCCGAGCAGTATTATACGCACTGATGGGCACCCGGATTGAACCACCGACCTAACGCAAGCCAACTTCCCCACTTGAAAGAATTCAACATCCCCAGTAGGGCTGGGAACAAAATAATTACCTATTATCATCATTGGCCAGCATGGATACAACTCTCTGTGGAACGTTTCCTACGATTGGTTGATCTACCTGTATTATATGATATCCATTCTCCTCAAAACAGTCGCGTAAATCTGCAATGACAAGTCATGTAAATCTGTAATGTAAATCTGCAATGACAAGTCATGTAAATCTGTAATGTAAATCTGTAATGACAAGTCATGTAAATCTGTAATGTAAATCTGTAATGACAAGTCATGTAAATCTGTAATGTAAATCTGCAATGACAAGTCATGTAAATCTGTAATGACAAGTCATGTAAATCTGTAATGTAAATCTGCAATGACAAGTCATGTAAATCTGTAATGTAAATTTGTAATGACAAGTCATGTAAATCTGTAATGACAAGTCATGGAAATCTGTAATGGAAATCTGTAATGACAAATCACATAAATCTGTAATGATAAATCACGTAAATCTGTAATGACAAGACACGTAAATCTGTAATGACAAGTCATGTAAATCTGTAATGACAAGTCATGTAAATCTGTAATGACAAGTCACGTAAATCTGTAATGACAAGTCATGTAAATCTGTAATGACAAGTCACATGAATCTGTAATGACAAGTCATGTAAATCTGTAATGACAAGTCCTGTAAATCTGTAATGACAAGTCACGTAAATCTGTAATGACAAGTCATGTAAATCTGTAATGACAAGTCGCATAAATCTGTAATGACAAGTCACGTACATCTGTAATGACAAGTCACGTAAATCTGTAATGACAAGTCATGTAAATCTGTAATGACAAGTCGCATAAATCTGTAATGACAAGTCACGTAAATCTGTAATGACAAGTCATGTAAATCTGTAATGACAAGTCATGTAAATCTGTAATGACAAGTCACATAGATATGTATAAATGGAACAGGCACATACACATGTATAAATGGAACAGGCACATAGATATGTATAAATGGAACAGGCACATACACATGTATAAATGGAACAGGCACATACACATGTATAAATGGAACAGGCACATACACATGTATAAATGGAACAGGCACATACACATGTATAAATGGAACAGGCACATACACATGTATAAATGGAATTAGAATAACATGTAGCTGCAGCTTCAATTAAATACATGACCAGACTTAGCAACTGTTGAGTGAAGTTTCAATTAAATACATGACGGGATTTAACAACTGTTGAGTGAAGCTTCAATTAAATACATGACCAGACGTAGCAACTGTTGACTGAAGCTTCAATCAGATACATGACCAGACTTAGCAACTATTGACTGAAGCTTCAATCAATACATGACCAGACTTAGCAACTTTGTGAAGCTTCAATCAGATACATGACCAGACTTAGCAACTATTGACTGAAGCTTCAATCAGATACATGACCAGACTTAGCAACTATTGACTGAAGCTTCAATCAGATACATGACCAGACTTAGCAACTATTGACTGAAGCTTCAATCAGATACATGACCAGACTTAGCAACTATTGACTGAAGCTTCAATCAGATACATGACCAGACTTAGCAACTATTGACTGAAGCTTCAATCAGATACATGACCAGACTTAGCAACTATTGACTGAAGCTTCAATCAGATACATGACCAGACTTAGCAACTATTGACTGAAGCTTCAATCAGATACATGACCAGACTTAGCAACTATTGACTGAAGCTTCAATCAGATACATGACCAGACTTAGCAACTGTTGACTGAAGCTTTAATCAGATACATGACAGGACTTAGCAACTATTGACTGAAGCTTTAATCAGATACATGACAGGACTTAGCAACTATTGACTGAAGCTTCAATCAGATACATGACCAGACTTAGCAACTATTGACTGAAGCTTCAATCAGATACATGACCAGACTTAGCAACTGTTGACTGAAGCTTTAATCAGATACATGACAGGACTTAGCAACTATTGACTGAAGCTTTAATCAGATACATGACAGGACTTAGCAACTATTGACTGAAGCTTTAATCAGATACATGACAGGACTTAGCAACTATTGACTGAAGCTTTAATCAGATACATGACCAGACTTAGCAACTATTGACTGAAGCTTTAATCAGATACATGACCAGACTTAGCAACTATTGACTGAAGCTTTAATCAGATACATGACCAGACTTAGCAACTATTGACTGAAGCTTCAATCAGATACATGACAGGACTTAGCAACTATTGACTGAAGCTTCAATCAGATACATGACCAGACTTAGCAACTATTGACTGAAGCTTCAATCAGATACATGACCAGACATAGCAACTGTTGACTGAAGCTTCAATCAGATACATGACCAGACATAGCAACTGTTGACTGAAGCTTCAATCAGATACATGACCAGACTTAGCAACTATTGACTGAAGCTTCAATCAGATACATGAACAGACTTAGCAACTATTGACTGAAGCTTCAATCAGATACATGACCAGACTTAGCAACTATTGACTGAAGCTTCAATCAGATACATGACCAGACTTAGCAACTATTGACTGAAGCTTCAATCAGATACATGACCAGACTTAGCAACTATTGACTGAAGCTTCAATCAGATACATGACCAGACTTAGCAACTATTGACTGAAGCTTCAATCAGATACATGACCAGACTTAGCAACTATTGACTGAAGCTTCAATCAGATACATGACCAGACTTAGCAACTGTTGACTGAAGCTTTAATCAGATACATGACAGGACTTAGCAACTATTGACTGAAGCTTTAATCAGATACATGACAGGACTTAGCAACTATTGACTGAAGCTTTAATCAGATACATGACAGGACTTAGCAACTATTGACTGAAGCTTTAATCAGATACATGACCAGACTTAGCAACTATTGACTGAAGCTTTAATCAGATACATGACCAGACTTAGCAACTATTGACTGAAGCTTTAATCAGATACATGAACAGACTTAGCAACTATTGACTGAAGCTTCAATCAGATACATGACAGGACTTAGCAACTATTGACTGAAGCTTCAATCAGATACATGACCAGACTTAGCAACTATTGACTGAAGCTTCAATCAGATACATGACCAGACTTAGCAACTATTGACTGAAGCTTCAATCAGATACATGACCAGACATAGCAACTGTTGACTGAAGCTTCAATCAGATACATGACCAGACATAGCAACTGTTGACTGAAGCTTCAATCAGATACATGACCAGACTTAGCAACTATTGACTGAAGCTTCAATCAGATACATGACCAGACTTAGCAACTATTGACTGAAGCTTCAATCAGATACATGACCAGACTTAGCAACTATTGACTGAAGCTTCAATCAGATACATGACCAGACATAGCAACTATTGACTGAAGCTTCAATCAGATACATGACAGGACTTAGCAACTATTGACTGAAGCTTCAATCAGATACATGACAGGACTTAGCAACTATTGACTGAAGCTTCAATCAGATACATGACCAGACTTAGCAACTGTTGACTGAAGCTTCAATCAGATACATGACCAGACTTAGCAACTATTGACTGAAGCTTCAATCAGATACATGACCAGACTTAGCAACTGTTGACTGAAGCTTCAATCAGATACATGACCAGACTTAGCAACTGTTGCCTGAAGCTTCAATCAGATACATGACCAGACTTAGCAACTGTTGACTGAAGCTTCAATCAGATACATGACCAGACTTAGCAACTGTTGCGTGAAGCTTCAATCAGATACATGACCAGACTTAGCAACTGTTGACTGAAGCTTCAATCAGATACATGACCAGACTTAGCAACTGTTGACTGAAGCTTCAATCAGATACATGACCAGACTTAGCAACTGTTGCGTGAAGCTTCAATCAGATACATGCACTGTTTATTGAGCAACAGAGCAATAATAACATACAGAAAGTTGTACCAGCAACTAGTAATCATTATAAACAGCATTGCATCAGTGGAGTACTGAAATCATGGACTGTGGTAATGAAACATTCAATGAGGGACATCAGTTAGTTACTGCCCTTGAATACTCCCTAAAAGTATGTAGGTCCCTAAGTTGTTTCCTCTGTTTTTATCGTTGGTTCCTTTGCACAACATGCTATCAATTTTCTTCCTCTTTTTCATATTATAATTATTATGTAACTATATCTCGACAGATATCCTACAGTATATACAATGGTTAAATCTGTAAAGTTCTTTTTATCAATTAACGAACATGATTTGGATAAAATCACAGTTACCATAACGCAACATCTGGTTATGGAACAACTGTAAAAACAGGAAAAAAAAAAAAATGATTCCAACTGAATGGACCGCTATACATTTAGGGATAAATCGGACCTTATCTGCCAAGGGAGATAATAGAAAATCCAGCAAGGTCCCACATTGTGTTTATTGAGCTCAGGTTGTCATGTGATTCACCAAAACATTCAAAGGGTGATAACTGTAAAAATTAATTGAGCGGGACACGAAGACGACATGCACGACAAGGCTTGGTACTGATCATACCTGTGATGTCTCACGAAAATCCCACCAACAGCTTGCAAAATCTTGTCCGGACAAACTTTGTGACAGACAGACAGACCCAAAATTGTATAGTAAGTTTACTATTCCTTTGTTCTCTATAGCCACATAACCATAGACCACTAAACAGTAAACCTATTTTATGGGTGTTCACAAACAGAAACTTCAAAGTTTGTTCGATTTTTTTGGTTTAATCCTTCAACACCGCAGACCTCTAAATAGGCTTACAAAAAGTGTAGATTCAGATGAGCCGGCTCGTGACGAGCCGTCTCATCAGGATCTGCACTTTTTGCTAGTGATATGACTATTTTTAGACATAATTACCCATTTTGATAAATGAACTTGTCCAAATGTGATTTTCTGATTCATTTATTGTTTATGAATATCATGGACCAGTCCATGTGAGTTACTTGGTGTTGAATGGGTTAAAGTCACATCAACAGCTAGGTCATACTGCAAGTCTCCAGCTATTATTGGTGGAGGAACACACCCCCCACCCCCAAGCAGTATTTCAGGCACGGATGCACCCAGGTAGACCCACCGACCTACAGCAAGCCAGCTAGGATTCGAACCTACAGCGGTGAGGGGCAAAGAGATATGAAGTGAAAGACTGTAACCACTCAGCAAATATGTCTGGCTCCATCCTCTCTGGGGAGACATAATTTAGGTGAGTGCAATACCTTGCATTAAATTTATCCATGACTTTGCTAGTTAAGTTGGTTTAATGACAAGTAACAGTGTGTGAAGTTTCAATCAAATACACACTGGTTACCGAGATATGGATTCTATAGTAAATAACAGCAAACACTTTAAAGATATAGAGTGGTGGAACCTATGCTCGGCGCATTCCTATGCTCGGCGTATTTGTCCATTTACATCCATATTTAAAATATTTATATATACTGAGTCAAAAAAGAAACGATACCTGGTGTTTATGTGTCTATAATTTCAACATTTATTAAGAAAATTCTTTGAAAATTCATAAGATGATAGTCCAACATGTTTGAAAGAGGAGCACATAAAGCATAATGAGCCTCCGAAACTGTCTGCTGCGTGATGACGTAATTCGTCGGACAGGGGTCTAATGGAGTTTTCACACAGACGTCAATACAGAGTATGGGCACCATTTGCGTCTCTCACTGCAATGCACCGCCGTCGCATCGAACGGAAGAGTGTCTGAATCTCTTGCTGGTCAATATTTGTCCACTCCTGACGCAAAACATCCCTCAGTTGGTTTAACGTTACCGGCTGACGTCGTCTGACGCGGCGGTCTAACGTATCCCACAAATGTTCTATGGGTGACAAAGCAGGGCAGGGTTTCAATATTGTTCTGCTCCAATAATGTGGTGGAAATCCGAGCAGTATGACACCTGGCGTTGTCCTGTTGGAACTGTGTGACGTTTCTGTTGGCGTTAAAGAACGGCACAACAACTGGCGCAAGGATCTCATCACAGTACCGCTGGGCGTTTAGGTTCCCGTCCACCACTAACAGTTCAGTGCGACTGCCGAAGGTGATACCGCCCCACGCCATAACGCTTCCGCCCCCGAACAGATCGACCTGACGTACACATGCGTTGGCGTAACGTTCACCGCGTCTGTGATATACCTGCTCTCTGCCATCCGCTCGACGCAAACAGAACTGCGATTCATCGCTAAACATCACCGAATTCCACTGTAACCGAGTCCAGCGAGCACGTTCCGTCGTCCATTCCCGCCGTACGTCATGGTGACGTCGTGTCAGGATGGGTCCAACGTATGGCCGATAGGCACGAATGCCACGTTCACCGAGCCGGTTCCTGACTGTTTGTGCACTGATGCGATTGTTGGTCATCCCAGGAGTAACGGCAGCTGTGTGCGTAGCAGGTAGGAACCGGTCACGTAAATGTGACGTCCAAATGTGACGGTCCTGTTCACGCGTCGTCACACGTGGTCGACCAGATCATGGACGGTCGTCCACCGATCCATGTGTTCGATAACGTCGAAGTAGACGTGTTATCGTGATCCGCGTAACCCCCGAGTCGATTTGCGACGTCACGCTGACGTAAACCGCCGTCAATCATGCCAATGGCACGCATTCTCTGATTGCTGTTTAGCCTAGGCATTTTGTTAGAGGTAACAATGGGTATGTAAGGTGTTTTTCCTCGATGATAATGCAATACCAGTACAATAAATTAGTTTTCCGATTTGTACATGTGTAGGAAGTTGTCTTTGTTGAGGAGCACGTGCAAATCGGAAATTCGGCGTTCCAGGATTATCGGGTGTTTATTTACCTGTGTTTATGGTTGGCTGACGTTGCAATAAGATAGCCGGTACTGATACGTAATAATATATTAAACCTTTCTATGGTTTTATCCGTTTTACGTCATTTTTAGTTTGGTATCGTTTCTTTTTTGACTCAGTATAGTTCTAGGCTAATTTCGCTAATGGTTCAATAGTATTCCGTTGAGTGTATCGGTAGGCTGATGCAACTGTCATGTGACTGGTCCAGCAGACGAATATAAACAAACAAATCATTGGGAGAATATTTCCACCAAAACTGATACGGTGTATGAGTAATTCAGGTAGCTATCCGAATTTAAAAAATCTACCACTAACCTGAAAATAGTTTCTATACCATTTCTGATTAAGACCAACAAGTGTTTTTATTCAATGATGTACTATATCAAAATAAGATATTTTAGTTAATTATATATTTAATTAAGATATAAGATATCAATCTGAAAACTTGTTATCCAATCCAAACCATTCACAATTTATATAATTTGTAACATTTTTTGTGTTATACCCGGTACATGTAAATTTATTGGAATAAATACTGTTTAAACCAAAATAAGATAATCAGCAAGTTATGGTGGATATATAGAACATAACAAGTATAGGTGCCCTGAAGTATTGATTTCCCCATATAAATGGGTGCCGACCCGACACTGTTACGATAGCTGTATTGAGCAGCAAGGTTACGCGATGAACCTAAAATTGTGAACAATAGTTTTTTGAAAGTTGTTTTCACGACTTAAGAAAATAATAATATACGACAAGTGCAATTATCATTTCTGTTTATACAAATTTCTTTTAGCTCGATTGCGAAACAAGTTCTTACAATTTATATTAATCACTATCGAGACCTCATTCCCGATGGAATCCATCGCACGAGGGAGAGAGAAGAGGCAATGTGGAATTTAACTGCCTTGCCTAAGGGCACAATCGTAACGGCTCCAGCTGGGCTCAATCTCCGGACCGTTCGCACCTGAAGCAAACATGCATCCACTGCGCTATCACGACTTCCAAGTATCATTTTATACGGGTCATAATATGTAGGATTTACGCCAAGCATAGGTTCCACCACGAAATTGCATTGTAGGCGAGTGTCTCGGGTTTATATGCCAGCAATATAAATAAAACATGCTAACAGTGATGTACGTACATTAACTGCCTTACTAATACCATTTGTTACGGAGAAGGCAGCTCTGAAGCGAGCATACTGATAAAATGTTTTCCAACATTAATAGCTATAATAACTCCCCTGTTATTGTCCGGATATTAAAGCTAAGACACTAACCCGCGGCGGTCGATCCCTGCGTTATTGTCCGGATAGTAAAGCTAAGACACTAACCCGCGGCGGTCGATCCCTGCGTTATTGGCCGGATAGTAAAGCTAAGACACTAACCCGCGGCTGTCGATCCCTGCGTTATTGGCCGGATAGTAAAGCTAAGACACTAACCCGCGGCGGTCGATCCCTGCGTTATTGGCCGGATAGTAAAGCTAAGACACTAACCCGCGGCTGTCGATCCCTGCGTTATTGTCCGGATAGTAAAGCTAAGACACTAACCCGCGGCGGTCGATCCCTGCGTTATTGTCCGGATAGTAAAGCTAAGACACTAACCCGCGGCTGTCGATCCCTGAGCTATTGTCCGGATAGTAAAGCTAAGACACTAACCCGCGGCTGTCGATCCCTGAGCTATTGTCCGGATAGTAAAGCTAAGACACTAACCCGCGGCGGTCGATCCCTGCGTTATTGTCCGGATAGTAAAGCTAAGACACTAACCCGCGGCTGTCGATCCCTGAGCTATTGTCCGGATAGTAAAGCTAAGACACTAACCCGCGGCTGTCGATCCCTGAGCTATTGTCCGGATAGTAAAGCTAAGACACTAACCCGCGGCGGTCGATCCCTGCGTTATTGTCCGGATAGTAAAGCTAAGACACTAACCCGCGGCTGTCGATCCCTGAGCTATTGTCCGGATAGTAAAGCTAAGACACTAACCCGCGGCGGTCGATCCCTGCGTTATTGTCCGGATAGTAAAGCTAAGACACTAACCCGCGGCTGTCGATCCCTGAGCTATTGTCCGGATAGTAAAGCTAAGACACTAACCCGCGGCTGTCGATCCCTACGCTATTGTCCGGATAGTAAAGCTAAGACACTAACCCGCGGCGGTCGATCCCTGCGTTATTGTCCGGATAGTAAAGCTAAGACACTAACCCGCGGCTGTCGATCCCTACGCTATTGTCCGGATAGTAAAGCTAAGACACTAACCCGAGGCTGTCGATCCCTACGCTATTGTCCGGATAGTAAAGCTAAGACACTAACCCGCGGCGGTCGATCCCTGCGTTATTGTCCGGATAGTAAAGCTAAGACACTAACCCGCGGCTGTCGATCCCTGAGCTATTGTCCGGATAGTAAAGCTAAGACACTAACCCGCGGCTGTCGATCCCTACGCTATTGTCCGGATAGTAAAGCTAAGACACTAACCCGAGGCTGTCGATCCCTACGCTATTGTCCGGATAGTAAAGCTAAGACACTAACCCGCGGCTGTCGATCCCTGCGCTATTGTCCGGATAGTAAAGCTAAGACACTAACCCGCGGCGGTCGATCCCTGCGCCAGACTGAGAAACGATTCATACATACTATATTAATACAATTTAAGCAAAGAAACGGCAATTGTTTGTTAAACACTGGAGAACTTCAAAAGAACACGTGCATCTATGAACAGCTGTTGTGTAAGATATACAACATGTTCCAGTCCTATCTGTACAACGTTCATGATTGATGCACAGGGAAGAGAATATTTGCTTTACAAACGAGATACTGACAGAAGTAGATAAGACAAGCAGGTGGGGGTATGCATGTGTGTATTATTTCTTATTTCGTTATACACACATTTGTATTTCCTATATATATGTAAACCATTTCGTGTCCCATCGAGCCCCATTTCATATATAAATGTAACAATTATAAATCAGATCGATTCCGTACATTGTTGGTACGTATATATCTAGCATGCGACCCATACGAAGCAAATAAATGTGGTTCCCCTTTTTGGGGCCCGAACAAATAATGTGAGTGAGACTAGTGAGTTTATCATGGAGCATGCGGAAATCAATCACAAGTAGTATATATATATGCCCTGTTATATGAGAGTACATGGGTGAGGTATGGCGCAACTCCATGCACGTATAAGAGTACCTGGGTATGTACGTATAAGAGTACCTGGGTGAGGTATGACGCTACTCCATGCACGTATAAGAGTACATAGATGAGGTATGACGCTACTCCATGTACGTATAAGAGTACCTGGGTGAGGTATGACGCTACTCCATGCACGTATAAGAGTACCTGGGTGAGGTATAACGCTACTCCATGCACGTATAAGAGTACATAGATGAGGTATGACGCTACTCCATGCACGTATAAGAGTACCTGGGTGAGGTATGACGCTACTCCATGCACGTATAAGAGTACCTGGGTGAGGTATGACGCTACTCCATGCACGTATAAGAGTACCTGGGTGAGGTATGACGCTACTCCATGCACGTATAAGAGTACCTGGGTGAGGTATGACGCTACTCCATGGACGTATAAGAGTACATAGATGAGGTATGACGCTACTCCATGGACGTATAAGAGTACATAGATGAGGTATGACGCTACTCCATGGACGTATAAGAGTACATAGATGAGGTATGACGCTACTCCATGCACGTATAAGAGTACCTGGGTGAGGTATGACGCTACTCCATGCACGTATAAGAGTACATGGATGAGGTATGACGCTACTCCATGCACGTATAAGAGTACCTAGGTGAGGTATGACGCTACTCCATGCACGTATAAGAGTACCTGGGTGAGGTATGACGCTACTCCATGCACGTATAAGAGTACCTGGGTGAGGTATGACGCTACTCCATGCACGTATAAGAGTACCTGGGTGAGGTATGACGCTACTCCATGGACGTATGAGAGTACTTGGATGAGGTATGACGCTACTCCATGCACGTATAAGAGTACCTGGGTGAGGTATGACGCTACTCCATGCACGCATAAGAGTACCTGGGCGAGGTATGACGCTACTCCATGCACGTATAAGAGTACATAGATGAGGTATGACGCTACTCCATGCACGTATAAGAGTACCTGGGTGAGGTATGACGCTACTCCATGCACGTATAAGAGTACATAGATGAGGTATGACGCTACTCCATGCACGTATAAGAGTACCTGGGTGAGGTATGACGCTACTCCATGCACGTACATGAGTACCTGGGTGGGGTATGACGCTACTCCATGCACGTATAAGAGTACTTGGATGAGGTATGACGCTACTCCATGCACGTATATGAGTACCTGGGTGAGGTATGATGCTACTCCATGGACGTATAAGAGTACCTGGGTGAGGTATGACGCTACTCCATGCACGTATAAGAGTACCTGGGTGTGGTATGACGCTACTCCATGCACGTACACGAGTACCTGGGTGAGGTATGACGCTACTCCATGCACGTATAAGAGTACCTGGGTGAGGTATGACGCTACTCCATGCACGTACATGAGTACCTGGGTGAGGTATGACGCTACTCCATGCACGTATAAGAGTACCTGGGTGAGGTATGACGCTACTCCGTGCACGTATAAGAGTACTTGGATGGGGTATGACGCTACTCCATGCACGTACATGAGTACCTGGGTGAGGTATGACGCTACTCCATGCACGTATAAGAGTACCTGGGTGAGGTATGACGCTACTCCATGCACGTACATGAGTACCTGGGTGAGGTATGACGCTACTCCATGCACGTACATGAGTACCTGGGTGAGGTATGACGCTACTCCATGCACGTATAAGAGTACTTGGGTGAGGTATGACGCTACTCCATGCACGTATAAGAGTACTTGGATGGGGTATGACGCTACTCCATGCACGTACATGAGTACCTGGGTGAGGTATGACGCTACTCCATGCACGTATAAGAGTACCTGGGTGAGGTATGACGCTACTCCATGCACGTATAAGAGTACCTGGGTGAGGTATGACGCTACTCCATGCACGTATAAGAGTACCTGGGTGAGGTATGACGCTACTCCATGCACGTATAAGAGTACCTGGGTGAGGTATGACGCTACTCCATGGACGTATGAGACTACCTGGGTGAGGTATGACGCTACTCCATGCACGTATAAGAATACCCGGGTGAGGTATGACGCTACTCCATGGACGTATAAGAGTACCTGTGTGAGGTATGACGCTACTCCATGCACGTATAAGAGTACCTGGGTGAGGTATAACGCTACTCAATATCGAACTGTATCTGTGCTCAATCAGGATTAAGACTGCAAATGAATACATTTTATTTAATTATTACCTATATTTTAATTGTTATAATTTTAGATCCTAATATTTTATAGCATATTTAGAATCCATTGTAATTGTGTTTGCTAATTTTGTCTTGTTTTATCTCATTGTATGTGGAAGTTCTTATCAATATTTGTGATATTTTAGGCTGTAAAGCGCTTTTGAACGTTTTATTTTTAAATGAAAAGAGCGCTATATAAGTTTGGTATATAATAAAAATAATAATAATACTCCATGCACGTATAAGAGTACTTGGATGAGGTATGACGCTACTCCATGCACGTATAAGAGTACATAGATGAGGTATGACGCTACTCCATGCACGTATAAGAGTACATAGATGAGGTATGACGCTACTCCATGCACGTATAAGAGTACATAGATGAGGTATGACGCTACTCCATGCACGTATAAGAGTACATAGATGAGGTATGACGCTACTCCATGCACGTATAAGAGTACCTGGGTGAGGTATGACGCTACTCCATGCACGTATAAGAGTACCTGGGTGAGGTATGACGCTACTCCATGCACGTATAAGAGTACCTGGGTGAGGTATGACGCTACTCCATGGACGTATAAGAGTACTTGGATGAGGTATGACGCTACTCCATGCACGTATAAGAGTACCTGGGTGAGGTATGACGCTACTCCATGCACGTATAAGAGTACCTGGGTGAGGTATGACGCTACTCCATGCACGTATAAGAGTACATAGATGAGGTATGACGCTACTCCATGCACGTATAAGAGTACCTGGGTGAGGTATGACGCTACTCCATGCACGTATAAGAGTACATAGATGAGGTATGACGCTACTCCATGCACGTATAAGAGTACCTGGGTGAGGTATGACGCTACTCCATGCACGTACATGAGTACCTGGGTGAGGTATGACGCTACTCCATGCACGTATAAGAGTACTTGGATGAGGTATGACGCTACTCCATGCACGTATATGAGTACCTGGGTGAGGTATGACGCTACTCCATGGACGTATAAGAGTACCTGGGTGAGGTATGACGCTACTCCATGCACGTATAAGAGTACCTGGGTGAGGTATGACGCTACTCCATGCACGTACATGAGTACCTGGGTGAGGTATGACGCTACTCCATGCACGTATAAGAGTACCTGGGTGAGGTATGACGCTACTCCATGCACGTATAAGAGTACCTGGGTGAGGTATGACGCTACTCCATGCACGTATAAGAGTACTTGGATGAGGTATGACGCTACTCCATGCACGTACATGAGTACCTGGGTGAGGTATGACGCTACTCCATGCACGTATAAGAGTACCTGGGTGAGGTATGACGCTACTCCATGCACGTACATGAGTACCTGGGTGAGGTATGACGCTACTCCATGCACGTATAAGAGTACCTGGGTGAGGTATGACGCTACTCCATGCACGTATAAGAGTACTTGGATGAGGTATGACGCTACTCCATGCACGTATATGAGTACCTGGGTGAGGTATGACGCTACTCCATGCACGTACATGAGTACCTTGGTGAGGTATGACGCTACTCCATGCACGTATAAGAGTACCTGGGTGAGGTATGACGCTACTCCATGCACGTATAAGAGTACCTGGGTGAGGTATGACGCTACTCCATGGACGTATAAGAGTACCTGGGTGAGGTATGACGCTACTCCATGCACGTATAAGAGTACCCGGGTGAGGTATGACGCTACTCCATGCACGTATAAGAGTACTTGGATGGGGTATGACGCTACTCCATGCACGTATAAGAGTACCTGGATGGGGTATGATGCTACGCCATGCACGTATAAGAGTACTTGGATGAGGTATGACGCTACTCCATGCACGTATAAGAGTACATAGATGAGGTATGACGCTACGCCATGCACGTATAAGAGTACATAGATGAGGTATGACGCTACTCCATGCACGTATAAGAGTACATAGATGAGGTATGACGCTACTCCATGCACGTATAAGAGTACATAGATGAGGTATGACGCTACTCCATGGACGTATAAGAGTACATGGGTGAGGTATGACGCTACTCCATGCACGTATAAGAGTACTTGGATGAGGTATGACGCTACTCCATGCACGTATAAGAGTACATAGATGAGGTATGACGCTACTCCATGCACGTATAAGAGTACCTGGGTGAGGTATGACGCTACTCCATGCACGTATAAGAGTACCTGGGTGAGGTATGACGCTACTCCATGCACGTATAAGAGTACCTGGGTGAGGTATGACGCTACTCCATGCACGTATAAGAGTACCTGGGTGAGGTATGACGCTACTCCATGCACGTATAAGAGTACTTGGATGAGGTATGACGCTACTCCATGCACGTATAAGAGTACCTGGATGAGGTATGACGCTACTCCATGCACGTATAAGAGTACCTGGTGAGGTATGACGCTACTCCATGCACGTATAAGAGTACCTGGGTGAGGTATGACGCTACTCCATGCACGTATAAGAGTACCTGGGTGAGGTATGACGCTACTCCATGCACGTATAAGAGTACTTGGATGAGGTATGACGCTACTCCATGCACGTATAAGAGTACCTGGGTGAGGTATGACGCTACTCCATGCACGTATAAGAGTACCTGGATGAGGTATGACGCTACTCCATGCACGTATAAGAGTACCTGGGTGAGGTATGACGCTACTCCATGCACGTATAAGAGTACCTGGGTGAGGTATGACGCTACTCCATGCACGTATAAGAGTACCTGGGTGAGGTATGACGCTACTCCATGCACGTATAAGAGTACCTGGGTGAGGTATGACGCTACTCCATGCACGTATAAGAGTACCTGGGTGAGGTATGACGCTACTCCATGCACGTATAAGAGTACCTGGGTGAGGTATGACGCTACTCCATGCACGTATAAGAGTACCTGGGTGAGGTATGACGCTACTCCATGCACGTATAAGAGTACCTGGGTGAGGTATGACGCTACTCCATGCACGTATAAGAGTACCTGGGTGAGGTATGACGCTACTCCATGCACGTATAAGAGTACCTGGGTGAGGTATGACGCTACTCCATGCACGTATAAGAGTACCTGGGTGAGGTATGACGCTACTCCATGCACGTATAAGAGTACCTGGGTGAGGTATGACGCTACTCCATGCACGTATAAGAGTACCTGGGTGAGGTATGACGCTACTCCATGCACGTATAAGAGTACCTGGGTGAGGTATGACGCTACTCCATGCACGTATAAGAGTACCTGGGTGAGGTATGACGCTACTCCATGCACGTATAAGAGTACCTGGGTGAGGTATGACGCTACTCCATGCACGTATAAGAGTACCTGGGTGAGGTATGACGCTACTCCATGCACGTATAAGAGTACCTGGATGAGGTATGACGCTACTCCATGCACGTATAAGAGTACCTGGGTGAGGTATGACGCTACTCCATGCACGTATAAGAGTACCTGGGTGAGGTATGACGCTACTCCATGCACGTATAAGAGTACTTGGATGAGGTATGACGCTACTCCATGCACGTATAAGAGTACCTGGGTGAGGTATGACGCTACTCCATGCACGTATAAGAGTACCTGGGTGAGGTATGACGCTACTCCATGCACGTATAAGAGTACCTGGGTGAGGTATGACGCTACTCCATGCACGTATAAGAGTACCTGGGTGAGGTATGACGCTACTCCATGCACGTATAAGAGTACCTGGGTGAGGTATGACGCTACTCCATGCACGTATAAGAGTACCTGGGTGAGGTATGACGCTACTCCATGCACGTATAAGAGTACCTGGGTGAGGTATGACGCTACTCCATGCACGTATAAGAGTACCTGGGTGAGGTATGACGCTACTCCATGCACGTATAAGAGTACCTGGGTGAGGTATGACGCTACTCCATGCACGTATAAGAGTACTTGGATGAGGTATGACGCTACTCCATGCACGTATAAGAGTACCTGGGTGAGGTATGACGCTACTCCATGCACGTATAAGAGTACCTGGGTGAGGTATGACGCTACTCCATGCACGTATAAGAGTACCTGGGTGAGGTATGACGCTACTCCATGCACGTATAAGAGTACCTGGGTGAGGTATGACGCTACTCCATGCACGTATAAGAGTACCTGGGTGAGGTATGACGCTACTCCATGCACGTATAAGAGTACCTGGGTGAGGTATGACGCTACTCCATGCACGTATAAGAGTACTTGGATGGGGTATGACGCTACTCCATGCACGTATAAGAGTACCTGGATGGGGTATGATGCTACGCCATGCACGTATAAGAGTACTTGGATGAGGTATGACGCTACTCCATGCACGTATAAGAGTACATAGATGAGGTATGACGCTACTCCATGCACGTATAAGAGTACATAGATGAGGTATGACGCTACTCCATGCACGTATAAGAGTACATAGATGAGGTATGACGCTACTCCATGCACGTATAAGAGTACATAGATGAGGTATGACGCTACTCCATGCACGTATAAGAGTACATGGGTGAGGTATGACGCTACTCCATGCACGTATAAGAGTACTTGGATGAGGTATGACGCTACTCCATGCACGTATAAGAGTACCTGGGTGAGGTATGACGCTACTCCATGCACGTATAAGAGTACCTGGGTGAGGTATGACGCTACTCCATGCACGTATAAGAGTACTGGGTGAGGTATGACGCTACTCCATGCACGTATAAGAGTACTTGGATGAGGTATGACGCTACTCCATGCACGTATAAGAGTACCTGGGTGAGGTATGACGCTACTCCATGCACGTATAAGAGTACCTGGGTGAGGTATGACGCTACTCCATGCACGTATAAGAGTACTGTGAGGTATGACGCTACTCCATGCACGTATAAGAGTATGGTGAGGTATGACGCTACTCCATGCACGTATAAGAGTACCTGGGTGAGGTATGACGCTACTCCATGCACGTATAAGAGTACCTAGGTGAGGTATGACGCTACTCCATGCACGTATAAGAGTACCTAGGTGAGGTATGACGCTACTCCATGCACGTATAAGAGTACTTGGATGAGGTATGACGCTACTCCATGCACGTATAAGAGTACTTGGATGAGGTATGACGCTACTCCATGCACGTATAAGAGTACCTGGGTGAGGTATGACGCTACTCCATGCACGTATAAGAGTACCTGGGTGAGGTATGACGCTACTCCATGCACGTATAAGAGTACCTGGGTGAGGTATGACGCTACTCCATGCACGTATAAGAGTACCTGGGTGAGGTATGACGCTACTCCATGCACGTATAAGAGTACTTGGATGGGGTATGACGCTACTCCATGCACGTACATGAGTACCTGGGTGAGGTATGACGCTACTCCATGCACGTATAAGAGTACCTGGGTGAGGTATGACGCTACTCCATGCACGTATAAGAGTACATAGATGAGGTATGACGCTACTCCATGCACGTATAAGAGTACCTGGGTGAGGTATGACGCTACTCCATGCACGTATAAGAGTACCTGGGTGAGGTATGACGCTACTCCATGCACGTATAAGAGTACCTGGGTGAGGTATGACGCTACTCCATGCACGTATAAGAGTACCTGGTGAGGTATGACGCTACTCCATGCACGTATAAGAGTACCTGGGTGAGGTATGACGCTACTCCATGCACGTATAAGAGTACCTGGGTGAGGTATGACGCTACTCCATGCACGTATAAGAGTACCTGGTGAGGTATGACGCTACTCCATGCACGTATAAGAGTACCTGGGTGAGGTATGACGCTACTCCATGCACGTATAAGAGTACCTGGGTGAGGTATGACGCTACTCCATGCACGTATAAGAGTACCTGGGTGAGGTATGACGCTACTCCATGCACGTATAAGAGTACCTGGGTGAGGTATGACGCTACTCCATGCACGTATAAGAGTACTTGGATGAGGTATGACGCTACTCCATGCACGTATATGAGTACCTGGGTGAGGTATGACGCTACTCCATGCACGTATAAGAGTACCTGGGTGAGGTATGACGCTACTCCATGCACGTATAAGAGTACCTGGGTGAGGTATGACGCTACTCCATGCACGTATAAGAGTACCTGGGTGAGGTATGACGCTACTCCATGCACGTATAAGAGTACCTGGGTGAGGTATGACGCTACTCCATGCACGTATAAGAGTACCTGGGTGAGGTATGACGCTACTCCATGCACGTATAAGAGTACTTGGATGAGGTATGACGCTACTCCATGCACGTATAAGAGTACCTGGATGAGGTATGACGCTACTCCATGCACGTATAAGAGTACTTGGATGAGGTATGACGCTACTCCATGCACGTATAAGAGTACATAGATGAGGTATGACGCTACTCCATGCACGTATAAGAGTACATAGATGAGGTATGACGCTACTCCATGCACGTATAAGAGTACATAGATGAGGTATGACGCTACTCCATGCACGTATAAGAGTACATAGATGAGGTATGACGCTACTCCATGCACGTATAAGAGTACCTGGGTGAGGTATGACGCTACTCCATGCACGTATAAGAGTACCTGGGTGAGGTATGACGCTACTCCATGCACGTATAAGAGTACCTGGGTGAGGTATGACGCTACTCCATGCACGTATAAGAGTACATGGGTGAGGTATGACGCTACTCCATGCACGTATAAGAGTACATAGATGAGGTATGACGCTACTCCATGCACGTATAAGAGTACATAGATGAGGTATGACGCTACTCCATGCACGTATAAGAGTACCTGGATGAGGTATGACGCTACTCCATGCACGTATAAGAGTACATAGATGAGGTATGACGCTACTCCATGCACGTATAAGAGTACCTGGGTGAGGTATGACGCTACTCCATGCACGTATAAGAGTACATAGATGAGGTATGACGCTACTCCATGCACGTATAAGAGTACATAGATGAGGTATACGCTACTCCATGAGTATAGTACCTGGGTGAGGTATGACGCTACTCCATGCACGTATAAGAGTACCTGGTGAGGTATGACGCTACTCCATGCACGTATAAGAGTACCTGGGTGAGGTATGACGCTACTCCATGCACGTATAAGAGTACCTGGTGAGGTATGACGCTACTCCATGCACGTATAAGAGTACTGGGTGAGGTATGACGCTACTCCATGCACGTATAAGAGTACATGGATGAGGTATGACGCTACTCCATGCACGTATAAGAGTACATAGATGAGGTATGACGCTACTCCATGCACGTATAAGAGTACCTGGGTGAGGTATGACGCTACTCCATGCACGTATAAGAGTACATAGATGAGGTATGACGCTACTCCATGCACGTATAAGAGTACCTGGGTGAGGTATGACGCTACTCCATGCACGTATAAGAGTACCTGGGTGAGGTATGACGCTACTCCATGCACGTATAAGAGTACATTGGTGAGGTATGACGCTACTCCATGCACGTATAAGAGTACTTGGATGAGGTATGACGCTACTCCATGCACGTATAAGAGTACATAGATGAGGTATGACGCTACTCCATGCACGTATAAGAGTACCTGGGTGAGGTATGACGCTACTCCATGCACGTATAAGAGTACCTGGGTGAGGTATGACGCTACTCCATGCACGTATAAGAGTACTTGGATGAGGTATGACGCTACTCCATGCACGTATAAGAGTACATAGATGAGGTATGACGCTACTCCATGCACGTATAAGAGTACATAGATGAGGTATGACGCTACTCCATGCACGTATAAGAGTACATAGATGAGGTATGACGCTACTCCATGCACGTATAAGAGTACATAGATGAGGTATTACGCTACTCCATGCACGTATAAGAGTACATGGGTGAGGTATGACGCTACTCCATGTACGTATAAGAGTACCTAGGTGAGGTATGACGCTACTCCATGCACGTATAAGAGTACCTGGGTGAGGTATGACGCTACTCCATGCACGTATAAGAGTACATAGATGAGGTATGACGCTACTCCATGCACGTATAAGAGTACATGGATGAGGTATGACGCTACTCCATGCACGTATAAGAGTACCTAGGTGAGGTATGACGCTACTCCATGCACGTATAAGAGTACCTGGTGAGGTATGACGCTACTCCATGCACGTATAAGAGTACCTGGGTGAGGTATGACGCTACTCCATG
>CM026386.1:54192497-54211954 GCA_014843695.1 Archivesica marissinica
GAAACACTGTTCATGCAGTTTAGTATCCTTAATGGCTTAAAGAAACACTGTTCATGCAGTTTAGTATCCTTAATGGCTTAAAGAAACACTGTTCATGCAGTTTAGTATCCTTAATGGCTTAAAGAAACACTGTTCATGCAGTTTAGTATCTTAATGGCTTAAAGAAACACTGTTCATGCAGTTTAGTATCCTTAATGGCTTAAAGAAACACTGTTCATGCAGTTTAGTATCGTATTGGCTTAAAGAAACACTGTTCATGCAGTTTAGTATCCTTAATGGCTTAAAGAAACACTGTTCATGCAGTTTAGTATCCTTAATGGCGTAAAGAAACACTGTTCATGCAGTTTAGTATCCTTAATGGCTTAAAGAAACACTGTTCATGCAGTTTAGTATCCTTAATGGCTTAAAGAAACACTGTTCATGCAGTTTAGTATCCTTATGGCTAAAGAAACACTGTTCATGCAGTTTAGTATCCTTAATGGCGTAAAGAAACACTGTTCATGCAGTTTAGTATCCTTAATGGCTTAAAGAAACACTGTTCATGCAGTTTAGTATCCTTAATGGCTTAAAGAAACACTGTTCATGCGTTAGTATCCTAATGGCTTAAAGAAACACTGTTCATGCAGTTTAGTATCCTTATTGGCTTAAAGAAACACTGTTCATGCAGTTTAGTATCCTTAATGGCTTAAAGAAACACTGTTCATGCAGTTTAGTATCCTTAATGGCTTAAAGAAACACTGTTCATGCAGTTTAGTATCCTTAATGGCTTAAAGAAACACTGTTCATGCAGTTTAGTATCCTTAATGGCTTAAAGAAACACTGTTCATGCAGTTTAGTATCCTTAATGGCGTAAAGAAACACTGTTCATGCAGTTTAGTATCCTTAATGGCTTAAAGAAACACTGTTCATGCAGTTTAGTATCCTTAATGGCTTAAAGAAACACTGTTCATGCAGTTTAGTATCCTTAATGGCTTAAAGAAACACTGTTCATGCAGTTTAGTATCCTTAATGGCTTAAAGAAACACTGTTCATGCAGTTTAGTATCCTTAATGGCTTAAAGAAACACTGTTCATGCAGTTTAGTATCCTTAATGGCTTAAAGAAACACTGTTCATGCAGTTTAGTATCCTTAATGGCTTAAAGAAACACTGTTCATGCAGTTTAGTATCCTTAATGGCTTAAAGAAACACTGTTCATGCAGTTTAGTATCCTTAATGGCTTAAAGAAACACTGTTCATGCAGTTTAGTATCCTTAATGGCTTAAAGAAACACTGTTCATGCAGTTTAGTATCCTTAATGGCTTAAAGAAACACTGTTCATGCAGTTTAGTATCCTTAATGGCTTAAAGAAACACTGTTCATGCAGTTTAGTATCCTTAATGGCTTAAAGAAACACTGTTCATGCAGTTTAGTATCCTTAATGGCTTAAAGAAACACTGTTCATGCAGTTTAGTATCCTTAATGGCGTAAAGAAACACTGTTCATGCAGTTTAGTATCCTTAATGGCTTAAAGAAACACTGTTCATGCAGTTTAGTATCCTTATTGGCTTAAAGAAACACTGTTCATGCAGTTTAGTATCCTTAATGGCTTAAAGAAACACTGTTCATGCAGTTTAGTATCCTTAATGGCGTAAAGAAACACTGTTCATGCAGTTTAGTATCCTTAATGGCGTAAAGAAACACTGTTCATGCAGTTTAGTATCCTTACTGGCGTAAAGAAACACTGTTCATGCAGTTTAGTATCCTTAATGGCTTAAAGAAACACTGTTATGCAGTTTAGTATCCTTACTGGCGTAAAGAAACACTGTTCATGCAGTTTAGTATCCTTAATGGCTTATAGAAACACTGTTTATATAGTTTAGTATCCTTAATGACTCAAAGAAACACTGTTCATGCAGTTTAGTATCCTTAATGACTCAAAGAAACACTGTTCATGCAGTTTAGTATCCTTAATGGCTTAAAGAAACACTGTTCATGCAGTTTAGTATCCTTATTGGCTTAAAGAAACACTGTTCATGCAGTTTAGTATCCTTAATGGCTTAAAGAAACACTGTTCATGCAGTTTAGTATCCTTAATGACTCAAAGAAACACTGTTCATGCAGTTAATATCCGTAATGGCTTAAAGAAACACTGTTCATGCAGTTTAGTATCCTTACTGGCTTAAAGAAACACTGTTCATGCAGTTTAGTATCCTTAATGGCTTAAAGAAACACTGTTCATGCAGTTTAGTATCCTTAATGGCTTAAAGAAACACTGTTCATGCAGTTTAGTATCCTTAATGGCTTAAAGAAACACTGTTCATGCAGTTTAGTATCCTTAATGGCGTAAAGAAACACTGTTCATGCAGTTTAGTATCCTTACTGGCGTAAAGAAACACTGTTCATGCAGTTTAGTATCCTTACTGGCGTAAAGAAACACTGTTCATGCAGTTTAGTATCCTTAATGGCTTAAAGAAACACTGTTCATGCAGTTTAGTATCCTTAATGGCTTAAAGAAACACTGTTCATGCAGTTTAGTATCCTTAATGGCGTAAAGAAACACTGTTCATGCAGTTTAGTATCCTTAATGGCTTAAAGAAACACTGTTCATGCAGTTTAGTATCCTTAATGGCTTAAAGAAACACTGTTCATGCAGTTTAGTATCCTTAATGGCTTAAAGAAACACTGTTCATACAGTTTAGTATCCGTATTGGCTTAAAGAAACACTGTTCATGCAGTTTAGTATCTTTAATGGCTTAAAGAAACACTGTTCATATAGTTTAGTATCCTTAATGGCTTAAAGAAACACTGTTCATATAGTTTAGTATCCTTAATGGCTTAAAGAAACACTGTTCATGCAGCTTAGTATCCTTAATGGCTTAAAGAAACACTGTTCATGCAGCTTAGTATCCTTACTGGCGTAAAGAAACACTGTTCATGCAGTTTAGTATCCTTAATGGCGTAAAGAAACACTGTTCATGCAGTTTAGTATCCTTACTGGCTTAAAGAAACACTGTTCATGCAGTTTAGTATCCTTAATGGCGTAAGAAACACTGTTCATGCAGTTTAGTATCCTTAATGGCGTAAAGAAACACTGTTCATGCAGTTTAGTATCCTTACTGGCGTAAAGAAACACTGTTCATGCAGTTTAGTATCCTTAATGGCTTAAAGAAACACTGTTATGCAGTTTAGTATCCTTAATGGCTTAAAGAAACACTGTTCATGCAGTTTAGTATCCTTACTGGCGTAAAGAAACACTGTTCATGCAGTTTAGTATCCTTAATGGCTTATAGAAACACTGTTTATATAGTTTAGTATCCTTAATGACTCAAAGAAACACTGTTCATGCAGCTTAGTATCCTTAATGACTCAAAGAAACACTGTTCATGCAGTTTAGTATCCTTAATGGCTTAAAGAAACACTGTTCATGCAGTTTAGTATCCGTATTGGCTTAAAGAAACACTGTTCATGCAGTTTAGTATCCTTAATGGCTTAAAGAAACACTGTTCATGCAGTTTAGTATCCTTAATGGCGTAAAGAAACACTGTTCATGCAGTTTAGTATCCTTACTGGCGTAAAGAAACACTGTTCATGCAGTTTAGTATCCTTAATGGCTTAAAGAAACACTGTTCATGCAGTTTAGTATCCTTACTGGCGTAAAGAAACACTGTTCATGCAGTTTAGTATCCTTAATGGCTTAAAGAAACACTGTTCATGCAGTTTAGTATCCTTACTGGCGTAAAGAAACACTGTTCATGCAGCTTAGTATCCTTACTGGCTTAAAGAAACACTGTTCATGCAGTTTAGTATCCGTAATGGCTTAAAGAAACACTGTTCATGCAGTTTAGTATCCTTAATGGCTTAAAGAAACACTGTTCATGCAGTTTAGTATCCTTAATGGCGTAAAGAAACACTGTTCATGCAGTTTAGTATCCTTAATGGCGTAAAGAAACACTGTTCATGCAGTTTAGTATCCTTACTGGCTTAAAGAAACACTGTTCATGCAGTTTAGTATCCTTAATGGCTTAAAGAAACACTGTTCATGCAGTTTAGTATCCTTAATGGCGTAAAGAAACACTGTTCATGCAGATTAGTACCTTAATGGCTTAAAGAAACACTGTTCATGCAGTTTAGTATCCGTATTGGCTTAAAGAAACACTGTTCATGCAGTTTAGTATCCTTAATGGCTTAAAGAAACACTGTTCATGCAGCTTAGTATCCTTAATGGCGTAAAGAAACACTGTTCATATAGTTTAGTATCCTTAATGGCTTAAAGAAACACTGTTCATGCAGTTTAGTATCCTTAATGGCTTAAAGAAACACTGTTCATGCAGCTTAGTATCCTTACTGGCTTAAAGAAACACTGTTCATGCAGCTTAGTATCCGTAATGGCTTAAAGAAACACTGTTCATGCAGCTTCGTATCCTTAATGGCTAAAAGAAACACTGTTCATGCAGTTTAGTATCCTTAATGGCGTAAAGAAACACTGTTCATGCAGTTTAGTATCCTTAATGGCGTAAAGAAACACTGTTCATGCAGTTTAGTATCCTTACTGGCGTAAAGAAACACTGTTCATGCAGTTTAGTATCCTTAATGGCGTAAAGAAACACTGTTCATGCAGTTTAGTATCCTTAATGGCTTAAAGAAACACTGTTCATGCAGTTTAGTATCCTTACTGGCGTAAAGAAACACTGTTCATGCAGCTTAGTATCCTTACTGGCTTAAAGAAACACTGTTCATGCAGCTTAGTATCCTTAATGGCTTAAAGAAACACTGTTCATGCAGTTTAGTATCCTTAATGGCTTAAAGAAACACTGTTCATGCAGTTTAGTATCCTTAATGGCGTAAAGAAACACTGTTCATGCAGTTTAGTATCCTTAATGGCGTAAAGAAACACTGTTCATGCAGTTTAGTATCCTTACTGGCTTAAAGAAACACTGTTCATGCAGTTTAGTATCCTTAATGGCTTAAAGAAACACTGTTCATGCAGTTTAGTATCCTTAATGGCGTAAAGAAACACTGTTCATGCAGTTTAGTATCCTTAATGGCTTAAAGAAACACTGTTCATGCAGTTTAGTATCCGTATTGGCTTAAAGAAACACTGTTCATGCAGTTTAGTATCCTTAATGGCTTAAAGAAACACTGTTCATGCAGTTTAGTATCCTTAATGGCGTAAAGAAACACTGTTCATATAGTTTAGTATCCTTAATGGCTTAAAGAAACACTGTTCATGCAGTTTAGTATCCTTACTGGTGTAAAGAAACACTGTTCATGCAGTTTAGTATCCTTAATGGCGTAAAGAAACACTGTTCATGCAGTTTAGTATCCTTAATGGCTTAAAGAAACACTGTTTATATAGTTTAGTATCCTTAATGACTCAAAGAAACACTGTTCATGCAGTTTAGTATCCTTAATGGCTTAAAGAAACACTGTTTATATAGTTTAGTATCCTTCATGACTTAAAGAAACACTGTTCATGCAGTTTCGTATCCTTAATGGCTTAAAGAAACACTGTTTATATAGTTTAGTATCCTTAATGACTCAAAGAAACACTGTTCATGCAGTTTAGTATCCTTAATGGCTTAAAGAAACACTGTTCATGCAGCTTAGTATCCGTATTGGCTTAAAGAAACACTGTTCATGCAGATTAGTATCCTTAATGGCTTAAAGAAACACTGTTCATGCAGTTTAGTATCTTAATGGCTTAAAGAAACATTGTTCATGCAGTTTAGTATCCTTAATGGCTTAAAGAAACACTGTTCATGCAGTTTAGTATCCGTATTGGCTTAAAGAAACACGGTTCATGCAGATTAGTATCCTTAATGGCTTAAAGAAACACTGTTCATGCAGTTTAGTATCCTTACTGGCTAAAGAAACACTGTTCATGCAGTTTAGTATCCTTAATGGCTTAAAGAAACACTGTTCATGCAGATTAGTATCCTTAATGGCGTAAAGAAACACTGTTCATGCAGTTTAGTATCCTTACTGGCGTAAAGAAACACTGTTCATGCAGTTTAGTATCCTTACTGGCGTAAAGAAACACTGTTCATGCAGTTTAGTATCCTTAATGGCTTAAAGAAACACTGTTCATGCAGTTTAGTATCCTTAATGGCTTAAAGAAACACTGTTCATGCAGTTTAGTATCCTTAATGGCTTAAAGAAACACTGTTCATGCAGTTTAGTATCCGTATTGGCTTAAAGAAACACGGTTCATGCAGTTTAGTATCTTTAATGGCTTAAAGAAACACTGTTCATATAGTTTAGTATCCTTAATGGCGTAAAGAAACACTGTTCATATAGTTTAGTATCCTTAATGGCTTAAAGAAACACTGTTCATGCAGCTTAGTATCCTTAATGGCTTAAAGAAACACTGTTCATGCAGTTTAGTATCCTTAATGGCGTAAAGAAACACTGTTCATGCAGTTTAGTATCCTTACTGGCTTAAAGAAACACTGTTCATGCAGTTTAGTATCCTTAATGGCGTAAAGAAACACTGTTCATGCAGTTTAGTATCCTTAATGGCGTAAAGAAACACTGTTCATGCAGTTTAGTATCCTTACTGGCGTAAAGAAACACTGTTCATGCAGTTTAGTATCCTTAATGGCTTAAAAAACACTGTTATGCAGTTTAGTATCCTTAATGGCTTAAAGAAACACTGTTCATGCAGCTTAGTATCCTTACTGGCTTAAAGAAACACTGTTCATGCAGCTTAGTATCCGTAATGGCTTAAAGAAACACTGTTCATGCAGCTTAGTATCCGTAATGGCTTAAAGAAACACTGTTCATGCAGCTTCGTATCATTAATGGCTAAAAGAAACACTGTTCATGCAGTTTAGTATCCTTAATGGCATAAAGAAACACTGTTCATGCAGTTTAGTATCCTTACTGGCTTAAAGAAACACTGTTCATGCAGTTTAGTATCCTTAATGGCTTAAAGAAACACTGTTCATGCAGTTTAGTATCCTTAATGGCGTAAAGAAACACTGTTCATGCAGTTTAGTATCCTTAATGTCTTAAAGAAACACTGTTAATGCAGTTTAGTATCCGTATTGGCTTAAAGAAACACTGTTCATGCAGTTTAGTATCCTTAATGGCTTAAAGAAACACTGTTCATGCAGCTTAGTATCCTTAATGGCGTAAAGAAACACTGTTCATATAGTTTAGTATCCTTAATGTCGTAAAGAAACACTGTTCATGCAGTTTAGTATCCTTAATGGCTTAAAGAAACACTGTTCATGCAGCTTAGTATCCTTACTGGCGTAAAGAAACACTGTTCATGCAGTTTAGTATCCTTAATGGCGTAAAGAAACACTGTTCATGCAGTTTATTATCCTTACTGGCTTAAAGAAACACTGTTCATGCAGTTTAGTATCCTTAATGGCGTAAAGAAACACTGTTCATGCAGTTTAGTATCCTTAATGGCGTAAAGAAACACTGTTCATGCAGTTTAGTATCCTTACTGGCGTAAAGAAACACTGTTCATATAGTTTAGTATCCTTAATGGCTTAAAGAAACACTGTTTATATAGTTTAGTATCCTTAATGGCTTAAAGAAACACTGTTCATGCATCTTATATCTCAGGATCGTATTATGTTTTAAGCAATACATGATATATGCGTTTAATCACTCCACAGGAAATTTACTAAAACAAAAAAATGAAAACATCAACATCAATGGAAGTCGTGATAGCGCAGTGGTAGCGCGTTTGCTTCACGTGCTAAAGACCCGGAGTTCGCCATTACGACTGTGTCATTGGGCAATGTATTTACAGACAAACCTGTCTTAAGCAGCCTACCAAGGGAGTCAGAGAATGTGGCTTCTTAGGACAGGTGGCTGCTTAATAGAGGTCACATATATAATAAAACAACCGATTCGGAATCTGGAAACTGGCTGCTTAATACAGGTTGGCTGCTTAATGGAGGTGACAACTAACACAGGTTTGACTGTATATTCAACATTGCTTCTTCAGTCTCCCTCGTGGCGATGGATTCCATAAGGGATGAGGTCCCGAGACCGATTCATATAACGTTGTAAAATCTTGTTTCGCAATTTAGCTTAAATCAATGTCCACTCTCCTCCATACCCAACAATACAGCGGGATAGCCCGTCTATCTATAGCAATGCAATGCTAATATCCAAGATGTCCATACTGAGACGCCTGGAATATAGCATTACCGTACATAGGAGTATCACTGACGTCTACATGTCGATACTTGTATGACGTCAGGGATATAGCATTACCGTACATAGGAGTATCACTGACGTCTACATGTCGATACTTGTATGACGTCAGGGATATAGCATTACCTTATATAGGAGTATCACAGACGTCTACATGTCGATATTTGTATGACGCCGGGGATATAGCATTACCGTACATAGGAGTATCACCGACGTCTACATGTCGATACTTGTATGACGCCGGGGATATAGCATTACCTTACATAGGAGTATCACCGACGTCTACATGTCGATACTGGTATGACGTCAGGGATATAGCATTACCTTATATAGGAGTATCACAGACGTCTACATGTCGATACTTGTATGACGCCGGGGGTATAGCATTACCTTATATAGGAGTATCACAGACGTCTACATGTCGATACTTGTATGACGCCGGGGATAGAGCATTACCTTATATAGGAGTACCACAGACGTCTACATGTCGATATTTGTATACTTATTTTAGAATGATTAAATTTTGCATAATGTCGGCAGACATCTCCAAGCATGTTGTAAACACAGTACAGCACAGTATATATGCAAACATTAAAACAATACCCCCTCTACTGTCCAGTCTACGCTTGTATTATGGCCTGTGTGTAGGGTTGGGGTTTTAAGTTTGACTATATAAGTTACATCTTGAATGGGGATACCGACAGTAAATACAATTTGATTTTGAAGGCGGTCGAACATGTTACACAATTTAAGCATTCCAAAAAAGGTAAATTAATTTATACACATTTATTTGAGCTCGATTGCGAAACAAGTTCTTTCAACTTATATTATTCACTATCGAGACCTTATTCCTGATGGAATTCATCGCCACGAGGGAGAGAGAAGAGGCAACGTGGAATTTAAATGCCTTGCCTTAGGGTACACTCGTAACGGCTCCAGTGGGGGGGGGGGGAGGGGGGCTCGAACTCCGGACCTTTCGCACCTGAAGCGTCTACTGCGCTATGACCACTTCCAGGTAAATGACAATGCTGTTGATGGACCATTCACTAAGTATCTGTGATTTCTGTTAAGTATATTTTTCTGAGTATATGTGTTGGTACTACATGTGTATGGTTAATGTTTAAAGACATATTCCTGTTCAAATTTGCTGTCACAAGTACCAACAATGTTTCTATCATACAATTGTATTCGCTACAAAAGCCAGAATTCCCCAAGATTTACAGTAAATAAAATCCATCGCATTTAACATTTTTAATGTATGATATACTCTTAGTGTCCAAGTGTACTAGTATACTATCCGATTAGGGCCGTTGTTAGCGGGATCGTTTTTCATCAATGCAACTTGTGTAAGGTGCTCGGATCGGGAAGTATATGAGATGGAACGGCGGTCGTCAGATCGGACCGGTGAGGTGGGTTTTCTCCGGGTACTCCGCCATCCTCCCACACGAATGACCACATTGACACTCTCATCTGATCCAATGAGTTTGATTAATATAAGTTGTTAACGCTTGCTTTGCAATCCTTGTAAAATAACTAGAGTTTAAACTTAATGTGATCACAATTTACACATTTTATTTCTAATATATATTCTTTATAAAACCAGAATTCTCCAAGTTTTACAGTAAATAAATCCATCGCGTTTAACATTTTTTGACTATGTTAGGCATTTTTAATGTAATGTATCCTCTTATTGTGACAAGGTTAGGCATTTGTAATGTAATGTATACTCTTATTGTGACAAGGTTAGGCATTTGTAATGTAATGTATACTCTTATTGTGACAAGGTTAGGCATTTGTAATGTAATGTATACTCTTATTGTGACTAGGTTAGGCATTTGTAATGTAATGTATACTCTTATTGTGACTAGGTTAGGCATTTGTAATGTAATGTATACTCTTATTGTGACTAGGTTAGGCATTTGTAATGTAATGTATACTCTTATTGTGACTAGGTTAGGCATTTTTAATGTACTGTATACTCTTATTGTGACTAGGTTAGGCATTTGTAATGTAATGTATACTCTTATTGTGACTAGGTTAGGCATTTGTAATGTAATGTATACTCTTATTGTGACTAGGTTAGGCATTTGTAATGTAATGTATACTCTTATTGTGACTAGGTTAGGCATTTGTAATGTAATGTATCCTCTTATTGTGACAAGGTTAGGCATTTGTAATGTATACTCGTATTGTGACTAGGTTAGACATGTTTTCATTAAGCTCTTTTCGCAGCTTCGATTATCCATAACAAATCGTAACGGTGATGAAATGAATGCACGAACATCACCGTTAACATGTCTTATTAAAAGTGCTGGCATAAAATAACGGTACACTCGTACAGAATGACTGCAACAATGTCGTTTCTTTGACCAGGAATCTCACATTATTGCAAAGTTAAGTACCACTAGTATATTTATTAACGATATTAAACCTGCAATCTCGATTTAAATTCCTAATAAATAAGAAAGTGAAACGTGATTAACTGTTCTAGCTGAGATCTACGTGTGAAAATGTACATCAATTTATTTTTTGTTAAATATATTAACCTATTCTGACAGAGATTATGTTAAACGCCCTGACTTTTTAAGGAGGCGCTATTCAAATTAGTCTTCGCTACATTTATGCTTCACCGTTATTAAAAATAAACGTATTTTTTAAATTGTGACAATTGTGTAGTTTGGGATTTGGGAGTTGAGGAAAGAGCTATTCACTACTAAAGGTTTGAAAACTTCTGCTATTAATGTTATGGAAAGTATGTTCATACGGAGTTGATAGTCCAGGGATCGCAGGTTCGATCCCCCGTCTGACCTTAATAATATTAACAGTCTTTCAGATGGGACTTTAAACCGAGGTCTCGTGTCGGTGCTTTACACCGTGCACGTAATAGAACCAGAGGAGATTCTGGAATGGGTCTATGTCTGTATCATTGCACTATCCTCCAAAAATCTAAAATGACTAATCTCTTCAGGAGGCATCGCTCATATGGGCAACCGGTAGCGACGATAAATAAACGTAAAACATTGAGCTGTGCAAAACGTGCACTATTTCTATTGCACCACTTCATTGACTGCTGTGTTTTATAAATATGACAGCGTTTTTAATGTGTTGACATTTAATTTGTATTTCAATTAAATATCATGTTTATAAAGATATACACTAAGAAGAAGAACAATAACAACACGCGCTTATACATAATTCATACATTAGTTTAAACGTTGTTTTAAGAACAGAACAGAACATATGTTTATTTTGACGCATACATTAAGCAGCTGTTTAAACAACGTTTCTAGGTTAGCGGTTTATTCAATATTTAAAAAAAAATACTACACATGTATATGCAAGGAAACATGTCGCTGTTAAGGCGTTGGCATAAAGCTGTCAAAACTATGCAAATTATCGCTGGAATAACTATGATTGAGACAAACAACTGGTTAAATAAACAGAGTAAATCACGAATTAATTTGATGATTTGTATGCAGTGGTGGTCGAATGCAGCAGTTGTCGTAGCGTGAAACATCTATACATTGTTGTCAAGTATTTTGTCAGTGGCATAATACGGATATTCGTTAGGTATACACATTTTCCTTTTTAAATGGTACGACTTTCGTATGAGACACATTTGATAATGTTTTGAATGCAGTAGCAGTTTTCTGCACATTTATACAAATTTATTTTTAGCTCAAATTCTAACAACTCATACTAATCACTATCGATACCTCAATGCTGATGGAATCCATCCATCGCTACGAGGGAGAGAGAAGAGACAATGTGTATTTTACCACTGCTCTATCACGACTTCCAAATTCTTGTTATGTATTTTGTTTAAACTTTATTTATTTTACAACGACTGCGAAGAAAGTTTTAATAACTTATATTAATCACTCTCGTTGGCGCGGATGAAAGCGTAAATGTGGTCATTCGTGTGGGAGGAAACCGGAGTACCCGGAGAAAGCCCACCTGTCCGATATGGCGACCACCGTACCATTTCACACGTATCATTTACAGAAACGTATTTTTTCTTCTGATTAATGGTTGTTGTTACCATGGTAATGTGTTATAAGGATCTTGCACTCGTGGTTATTTCATACCATATTTTATGAAACTCGTTTTTGAAATTTGAGTCAAAAGGCTCACTTAGTAGCAACATTCCAAAACACGTTTCATAAAATACGATATGAACTCACCACGAGTGGACGATTCTATATTTATCATTCGCTGAGTTTGGGTAGAATAGCAAGGAAACTCAAACTCAAATGATTTGATTGTTGGTTCTGAGTGTTACTGTCAACTGAACCAATCAGGAGCTCGAGACTGAGTTTGAGATTGGAGAAAAGTTTTATAACCTCCAGGCCCTGCTGGTCTCTCTTTGAAATGTTGTTACTAAGGAACTCGATATTAAACCAAAATAAACCAACTCACACAGTTCTATTTGCATGCGTGGTAAACTTTATATATAACAGTTCTGATAATTGCAGTAGACGACAATTGCTTAATGTGTTTATCTTATTTGTAACTGAATTGTCTGGAAATATTTCCTGGAAATGCATTAGAACTGTGCCGTCAAGAGTTAGGTAACGTGATAGCGCAGTGGTAGAGCATTCGCTTCAGCTGTGAATGCACAGGAGAAATCTGTGCCCAGCTGTAGCAGTTACCACTGTCTCCTTAGGCATGTCATTTCAGAATGGTGTCGTTAAAAGTTGATTAACGTTCTTTGGAAGTGGTGATAGCGCAGTGGTAGAGCATTCGCTTCAGCTGTGAATGCACAGGAGAAATTTGTGCCCAGCTGTAGCAGTTACGACTGTCTCCTTAGGCGTGTCATTTTAGAATGGCGTCGTTAAAAGTTGATTAACGTTCTGTGTTATAACTTGTAGCCCAACCCATTTGCTATTTCCCCTTGACAAAACAAATGTATCGTATACTGCACTCATATAATTACATATTAATCTCTGATTAGTTCTTAGTATTGTATGTATATATGTAATGTATTGTATGACAAAATGCAATAAAATATTATTTAAAAAAAAAATTTCTGTGGAAGTGGTGATAGCGCAGTGGTAGATCGTTCGTGAACACAACGTCACCAACCACCAGCCCATGTGGTCTTTTTAAATAAAACGTGTAGCGCGTAATTACTTATATATATATTATTTAAAATATACACAGGCATGTTCAACACGAATTTGGTTATTTTCTGCTTAGCAAATATATTTAATAAATCTATAATGTGTGTGTGGCGTCCGTGGTCCAGTGGTAGAGCGTCGAATTTGGAATCGAACGGTCCCGGGTTCGACACTCTGTCAGGCCACGTATGTAGTGTCATTGAGCAAGGCACCTCACACACATTGCTTAGTACTGGTTAACCACTTAGGTCGGCTAAGCATGCCCAGGAAAACATGTCTAGGCCCCCGCAAGGGGTTTGACATTAATGGAACATACATACATACATACATACATATAATTTCGCCAGTTTACTGCACATTCCGCTAAAAACATTGGCCAATACTATTGCTTAGTTTCACTGTAGGCTATTTTCCCCCCAAGAATCCAAACAGTTAAGCCTGATATATTTGGTTAGTGTGTGTTTTGCGTTTATTTATCGTCGCTACCGGTTGCCCATATGAGCGACCCATCCTGAAGATATTAGTCATTTTAGATTTTGGAGGAGAGTGCAATGATACAGACCCATTCCAGAGTCTCCTCTGATTCTTTTACGTGCACCATGTAAAGCACCGACACGATACATGGATTTAACGTCCCATGTGAAGACTGTTAATTGGTTTCTGCATAGTTTGGTCCTATATCTGCCACCACTGGTCTGTCTCGGTGTCCCTAACGTATCGTTTTGGTATATAATCTAGATGTGCAGGTTTACGAGGTTATGACGTAACGTTGACATATTTACTGCACGTTATCACTCAAGACAGCAATGTTTCAACTGAGAAAAAAGAAGTTTAAGAATGTTGAATAAACTTCATTTGTTATGTATTAATAGTTTGTAGGGACAGGTGTTTTATGCTTGCAAATGATGATGGCTACATTTACACTCGTCGCCGGCGAACCATATGGGCGAGATGTAATATTAAGACTGTAGCCTATAGAATCTGCTTATAAGTAAAGTGAAGTAAAGTGTTTGTTTATTATAGTGTCACCCCTATTGAAAGGGCCAGCTGACTTATAAGACTCCTTTTTTCTGAACATCAGTACTTATCGAATCATTATTATTATTATTATTATAATAATATATTTTATTATTATTATTATTATTATTATACCAGATTTGTGTAGCACTTTTTCATACAGAAATTATACGTTCAAAAGTGCTTATTAACATTAATTTACATTACAATAGTCAACATTAAGGACAACAATTTGGTAGGAATATAAAAAAATAAAAGAAAAGTACATAAAAGAATAAAGGTTGCGCGTTCGCTTCAGGTGCGAAAGGTCCGGAGTTCGAGCCCCTGCTGGATTCGTTACGATTGTGCCCTTAGGCAAGGCATTTAAATGCCACGTTGCCTCTTCTCTCTCCCTCGTGGCGATGGATTCTATCAGGAAGGAGGTCTCGAGAGTGATTAATATAAGTTGTAAGAACTTGTTTCGCAATCGAGCTAAAATAAATTTGTATAAACTAAGTATATTAGCTATTTTGGAGGCTACAGAATACGTGCTTGAATTCCAGAAACATCTCTTGTTCTTCGACACCGGGTTTTATGGCCATAACGACCATTTTTTGGGGCGGTTGTTTAACTTGCAATGAGACCAAGGAGTAAGTAAGCGTTTATTCCAATGAGTTAGCATATGTTTATCATCCTTGTTCAATTGTTCATTAAAACTGGGTACATATTTCGGCCATAAGTTGAACGTAGTCCTTTGTTGAAAACTAACAAACCTGGCAAATCAGTGGAATTGATTGTCTTACCCGTATATATGTACATACAAAACCATTGTCGGTACTTAACACTGTGTGTTTAACATTTATTTATTGTGGCTACCGGTTGCCCACATTAGCAACGCATCCTGAAAATATTAGTTATTATTTTAGATTTTGGAGGATAGTGTAATGGTAGGCCTACAGACACATACCCATTCCAGAGTGTCCACTGGTTCCGTTACGTGCACCGACACGAGACCTCGGTTAAATGTCCCATCTTAAAGACTGTTAATATTATTATTGTCAGACGGGGGATCGAACATGCAATCCATTGAGTCGCAGTCCAATGTGTTGACCACTGGACTATTGACCCGTCTGCTGACGTCACGGAGAGCTGGGATATTGTTTTCTATATGTTTGCCCAGAAGATGGCCACGTGTTGAAATTCACGTGTTATTTGGTAGCGTGATTTCAATCTAAGTAATGTCGAATTCAGAAGAGGGAACGAGCATCTAGGTTATTCACCTATATCGATCCTTTTATTACCTCCATATACACGAAGAGCACATGTGAACATACATAATATACAATTACACGTTTTACATGGACACATATAAACATACATATATACAAAGTAGTACAAGTGTACAATAATGGTCATAAGAACTGACATAACCATGTAGCCATTAATTAGTGTATACCGATCATCATAACTTGCAGAAACGAAATGCAAGGGAAAGAGATGATGGTAACAAACACAACAGCTGATACATGTGTAACCGGAACACCATTCTTCAGTAGAGAAAACGGTTCAGTTGCCTAAAAGCAACACCATAGTATGTAAAAAGAAGCAATCATGCTTAGATTACTGACTTACAACCACCTTAAGTTTGGAGCATTTGCCAGAATGCCTTAACACATGTTATCATTAGTGTTTCGCTTGCGGTGTCTGGAAGTTCATGTCTGGAAGCCCGCTTGTTGGGTATTCTTTAACCAAGGGAATGCCAAATATATGTCCATTCTCATGGTGCGTCCTTTTGCTATTTATTCAGTATTTATGGATTTATTTTGTTGGATATCCATAATTCCTTTTGATTATTGGATATCCATAATTCCTTTTGATTTTTGGATATCCATAATTCCTTTTGATTTTTGGATATCCATAATTCCTTTTGATTTTTGGATATCCATAATTCCTTTTGATTTTTGGATATCCATAATTCCTTTTGATTATTGGATATCCATAATTCCTTTTGATTTTTGGATATCCATAATTCCTTTTGATTATTGGATATCCATAATTCCTTTTGATTATTGGATATCCATAATTCCTTTTGATTTTTGGATATCCATAATTCCTTTTGATTTTTGAATATCCATAATTCCTTTTGATTTTTGGATATCCATATTGTTTGGATATCCATAATTCCTTTTGATTATTGGATATCCATAATTCCTTTTGATTTTTGGATATCCATAATTCCTTTTGATTATTGGATATCCATAATTCCTTTTGATTATTGGATATCCATAATTCCTTTTGATTTTTGGATATCCATAATTCCTTTTGATTTTTGGATATCCATAATTCCTTTTGATTATTGGATATCAATAATTTGATTTTTGGATATCCATAATTCCTTTTGATTTTTGGATATCCATAATTCGATTTATGGATATCCATATTTCCAAGCCCGACGTTTTGTTATTTATTCAGCATTAATGGATATCCAAAAATAGAATTATGGATATCCAATACTCAAAAGATTTTATGGATATCCAATAATGGTGAACAAATAGCAAAACGTCGCTCCTGGAAGTACTGGGACAGTGGAAGTATCATAGTGTATCATAGTGTATCATAGTGTACCATAGTGTATTATAGTGTATCATAGTGTATCATAGTGTATTATAGTGTATTATAGTGTATCATAGTGTATTATAGTGAATCATAGTGTATCATAGTGTGTCATAGTGTGTCATAGTGTATCATAGTGTATCATAGTGTATCATAGTGTATCACAGTGTATCATAGTGTATCATAGTGTATCGTAGTGTATCATAGTGTATCATAGTGTGTCATAGTGTATCATAGTGTATCATAGTGTATCACAGTGTATCACAGTGTATCACAGTGTATCATAGTGTATCATAGTGTATCGTAGTGTATCATAGTGTGTCATAGTGTATCATAGTGTATCATAGTGTATCATAATGTATCATAGTGTATCATAGTGTATCACAGTGTATCATAGTGTATCATAGTGTATCGTAGTGTATCATAGTGTATCATAGTGTATCATAGTGTATCATAGTGTATCATAGTGTATCATAGTGTATCATAGTGCATCACAGTGTATCATAGTATATCATAGTGTATCATAGTGTATCATATTGTATCACAGTGCACCATAGTGTATCATAGTGTATCATATTGCATTATATTGCATCATATTGTATCATAGTGCATACTAGTGTATCATAGTGCACCATCGTGTATCATATTGTATCATAGTGTACTATAGTGTATCATAGTGTATCCTAGTGCATCATAGTGTACCATAGTACATTATAGTGTATCATAGTGTATCATAGTGCATTATAGTGTATCGTAGTGCATCATAGTGTATCATAGTATATCAGTGTATCACAGTGCATCATAGTGCATCATAGTGTATCATAGTGTATCATAGTGTCAAGTAAAGTAGTCAACGTATTTTAGTTGTGTTGTTTTGAACCCGCACACATTTGTCCAGACCCCAGGCGTCTGTGATTTCGTGCTGTGTTAAGGGACACTAAGACGGCCAGGCTACAGGGCGATACATTAGCAAGGTAATAACGTAATAACGTAACGTAACGGGCGATACATTAGCAAGGTAATAACGTAACGTAACGGGCGATACATTAGCAAGGTAATAACGTAACGTAACGGGCGATACATTAGCACGGTAATAACGTAATTCTTCTCTAGATAGGCTACGTATCTGTACATTATAATCATTATTGTCTTTATTTTGAAATGTTTCTCAATTTCAGGTTGCTAGGGAATATGAAGTCGACGATCTCTGTTGCAGTTATCCTGGCTACGTTCCTGTCAGGTACATATTATACGTTGACATATATATATAACTAGAGGGTGTCCCTCCGAGAGATTGAACCTCAGCCACCGCGCTGGTATTTAACACAACAACAAATGCTTGACCTCACACGACCTTGATATGACATTCAAAGGTCAACCTCAAGGTCACTTGGTATGGCTATATGAGGCTCCAATATGTGTTCCGTTGAAAGTATATGTATATCTTGCTTACAATATCGTATAACGAGTTACAGATATGCCTAGTTTACTATAGACGTTAATGGGAGTGCGCACGTCGCTGACCCCTTGCCTGGACCACACGCCTAGTTTACTATAGAAGTTAATGGACATGTCGTGTACTATATATCTACTGTAACGTGGTGTACTATATATCTACTGTAACGTGGTGTACTATATATCTACTGTAACGTGGTGTACTATATATCTACTGTAACGTGGTGTACTATATATCTACTGTAATATGGTGTACTATATATCTACTGTAACGTGGTGTACAATATATCTCTACTGTAACGTGGTGTTATATATATCTACTGCAACGTGGTGTACTATATATCTACTGTAACGTGGTGTACTATATATCTACTGTAACGTGGTGTACTATATATCTACTGTAACGTGGTGTACTATATATCTACTGTAACATGGTGTACTATATATCTACTGTAACGTGGTGTACTATATATCTACTGTAACGTGGTGTTATATATATCTACTGCAACGTGGTGTACTATATATCTACTGTAACGTGGTGTACTATATATCTACTGTAACGTGGTGTTATATATATCTACTGTAACGTGGTGTACTATATATCTACTGTAACGTGGTGTACTATATATCTACTGTAACGTGGTGCACTATATATCTACTGTAACGTGGTGTACTATATATCTACTGTAACGTGGTGTACTATATATCTACTGTAACGTTGTGTACTGTATATCTACTCTAACGTGATGTACTATATATATCTACTGTAACGTGGTGTACTATATATCTACTGTAACGTGGTGTTATATATATCTACTGTAACGTGGTGTACTATATATCTACTGTAACGTGGTGTACTATATATCTACTGTAACGTGGTGCACTATATATCTACTGTAACGTGGTGTACTATATATCTACTGTAACGTGGTGTACTATATATCTACTGTAACGTTGTGTACTGTATATCTACTCTAACGTGATGTACTATATATATCTACTGTAACGTGGTGTACTATATATCTACTGTAACGTGGTGTTATATATATCTACTGTAACGTGGTGTACTATATATCTACTGTAACGTGGTGTACTATATATCTACTGTAACGTGG
>CM026386.1:54212954-54236846 GCA_014843695.1 Archivesica marissinica
ATATATCTACTGTAACGTGGTGTACTATATATCTACTGTAACGTGGTGTTATATATATCTACTGTAACGTGGTGTACTATATATCTACTGTAACGTGGTGTACTATATATCTACTGTAACGTGGTGCACTATATATCGACTGTAACGTGGTGTACTATATATCTACTGTAACGTGGTGTACTATATATCTATGTAACGTGGTGCACTATATATATACTGTAACGTGGTGTACTATATATCTATGTAACGTGGTGTACTATATATATCTACTGTAACGTGGTGTAATATATATCTACTGTAACGTGGTGTACTATATATCTACTGTAACGTGGTGTTATATATATCTACTGTAACGTGGTGTACTATATATCTACTGTAACGTGGCGTACTATATATCTACTGTAACGTGGTGTACTATATATATCTATGTAACGTGGTGTACTATATATCTACTGTAACGTGGTGTTATATATATCTACTGTAACGTGGTGTACTATATATCTACTGTAACGTGGTGTACTATATATCTACTGTAACGTGGTGTACTATATATCTACTGTAACGTGGTGTACTATATATCTACTGTAACGTGGTGCTTATAATATCTACTGTAACGTGGTGTACTATATATCTATGTAACGTGGTGTACTATATATATCTACTGTAACGTGGTGTACTATATATCTACTGTAACGTGGTGCACTATATATCTACTGTAACGTGGTGTACTGTATATCTACTGTAACGTGGTGTACTGTATATCTACTGTAACGTGGTGTACTGTATATCTACTGTAACGTGGTGTACTATATATCTACTGTAACGTGGTGTATTATATATCTACTGTAACGTTGTGTACTATGTATATACTGTAACGTGGTGTACTATATATATACTGTAACGTGGTGCACTATATATATATACTGTAACGTGGTGTACTATATATCTACTGTAACGTGGTGTACTATATATATACTGTAACGTGGTATACTATATATCTACTGTAACGTGATGTACTATATATATATACTGTAACGTGGTGCACTATATATCTACTGTAACGTGGTGTACTGTATATCTCTACTGTAACGTGGTGTTATATATATCTACTGTAACGTGGTGTACTATATATATACTGTAACGTGGTGTACTATATATCTACTGTAACGTGGTGTACTATATATCTACTGTAACGTGGTGTACTGTATATCTGCTCTAACATGGTGTATTATATATATATACTGTAACATGGTGTATTATATATCTACTGTAACGTGGTGTATTATATATATATACTGTAACGTGGTGTATTATATATATACTGTAACGTGGTGTACTATATATCTACTGTAACGTGGTGTACTGTATATCTACTGTAACGTGGTGTACTATATATCTACTGTAACGTGGTGTAATGTATATCTACTGTAACGTGGTGTATTATATATATATTGTAACGTGGTGTACTATATATCTACTGTAACGTGGTGTATTATATATATATTGTAACGTGGTGTATTATATATCTACTGTAACGTGGTGTATTATATATCTACTGTAACATGGTGTATTATATATCTACTGTAACGTTGTGTATTATATATCTACTGTAACGTTGTGTATTATATATCTACAGTAACGTGGTGTACTATATATCTGCTGTAACGTGGTGTACTATATATCTACTGTAACATGGTGTACTATATATATACCGTAACGTGGTGTACTATATATCTACTGTAACGTGGTGTACTATATATCTACTGTAACGTGGTGTACTATATATCTACTGTAACGTGGTGTACTATATATCTACTGTAACGTGGTGTACTGTATATCTGCTCTAACATGGTGTATTATATATATATACTGTAACATGGTGTATTATATATCTACTGTAACGTGGTGTATTATATATATATATATATACTGTAACGTGGTGTATTATATATATACTGTAACGTGGTGTACTATATATCTACTGTAACGTGGTGTACTGTATATCTACTGTAACGTGGTGTACTATATATCTACTGTAACGTGGTGTAATGTATATCTACTGTAACGTGGTGTATTATATATCTACTGTAACGGTGTGTATTATATATCTACTGTAACATGGTGTACTATATATCTACTGTAACGTGGTGTACTATATATCTACTGTAACGTGGTGTATTATATATCTGCTCTAACGTGGTGTATTATATATATATACACTGTAACGTGGTGTATATATACTGTAACGTGGTGTATTATATATATACTGTAACGTGGTGTACTATATATCTACTGTAACGTGGTGTACTATATATATACTGTAACGTGGTGTTCTATAGATATACTGTAATGTGGTATACTGTATATCTACTGTAATGTGGTGTACTATATATATATATACTGTAACGTGGTGTATTATATATATATACTGTGACGTGGTGTATTATATATACTGTAACGTGGTGTACTATATATCTACTGTAACGTGGTGTATTATATATATCTACTGTAACGTGGTGTATTATATATATATATATATATATACTGTAACGTGGTGTATTATATATCTAGTGTAACGTGGTGTACTATAGATATACTGTAACGTGGTATACTGTATATCTACTGTAACGTGGTGTACTATATATCTACTGTAACGTGGTGTATTATATATATATATACTGTAACGTGGTGTATTATATATATATATATACTGTAACGTGGTGTATTATATATCTAGTGTAACGTGGTGTATTATATATCTACTGTAACGTGGTATACTATATATCTACTGTAACGTGGTGTATTATATATCTAGTGTAACGTGGTGTATTATATATCTACTGTAACGTGGTGTATTATATATATACTGTAACGTGGTGTACTATATATCTACTGTAACGTGGTGTTCTATAGATATACTGTAATGTGGTATACTGTATATTTACTGTAACGTGGTGTACTGTATATCTACTGTAACGTGGTTTACTATATATCTACTGTAACGTGGTTTACTATATATCTACTGTAACGTGGTGTACTATATATCTACTGTAACGTGGTATACTGTATATCTACTGTAACGTGGTGTACTGTATATCTACTGTAACGTGGTGTACTTTATATCTACTGTAACGTGGTGTACTATATATATATACTGTAACGTGGTGTATTGTATATATATACTGTAACGTGGTGTATTATATATATACTGTAACGTGGTGTACTGTATATCTACTGTAACGTGGTTTACTATATATCTACTGTAACGTGGTATACTGTATATCTACTGTAACGTGGTTTACTATAGATCTACTGTAACGTGGTGTACGAGTGGAATATGTTTACAATGACTGTGTATAACTTTAATTGTTTTCAGTAGTGCACTGTCAGTACCAGTATGACTGTCGAAGAATGGACGATTGTAAGAACAGCGGCACATGTGAGAAAGATAATTGCACGTGCATAGGCGATTTCAGCGGCTATAACTGTGCACATAACACAAGTAAGTGCCAACACGTGACGTGTCAGTACATCGATTTATAAACATATCTGCAAACAATCCTACAGTGTAGGTAGCGGATCAGTGATCCATTTATTAAAAAGTTGGACATATAATCCAGTGGTCGCAGGTTCGATCCCGCATATCATAGTCCTTCGAATAAAACGTTAAACTGTTATAGCGCAGTGGATGAGTGTTCGCTTCAGGTGCGAAAGGTCCGGAGTTCGAGCCCCGCAGAAGCCGTTACGATTGTGTCCTTAGGCAAGGCATTTAAATTCCACGTTGGCTATTCTCTCTCCCTCGTGGCGATGGATTCCATCAGGAATGAGGTCTAGAGAGTGATTAATATAAGTTGAAACTTGTTTCGCAATCGAGCTAAAATAAATTTGTATAAACTAAAACGTTAAACCGAGGTCTCGTGTCGGTACTTTACACACCGTGTACGTCATAGAACCGACCGACACTCTGTATCATTACATTATCCTCCAAAATCTAAAATGATATATGGCTAACTGGTAGCGATGATACATAAACGCAAAACACAAAACTACAATGTCTCTTCATGCAAGTCTTGATGCAAACAATAATTCTAACATGGCTGGACATTTGTTTTCTGTATACACACAGAAGGAATTTATCTGCAACAACACATGGTTTAGCGTCTGATATGAAGCGTGACGTTATTTTACTAGTTGTTTTGTATTTCTTTTACATATTTTATTAATGTTAGAATGGAAATAATATTCGTACAAAACTTGGCAATTACGAGTTTACGACACATTATACTGCCAATTGTGACACAGTATAGTGATACTCGTGCCAGTAACCCTTTTTACCCTCCTTTAAAATGTATGTGGTATTTCAATGTGGTTTTTACAGTAAACACTGGTTTTTAAGTAATATTGTCACAAGATTAACTCAAGTGTCTAGATGGGCAAGGTTTATTTTTCAACTTTAATATACCGTTTTATGATAACAATTGTCTGTGATGATAACATGTGTATAGTCTCTTATAATTCTCATAGAATGTCTATGTACTATTATTTATTATATGTGTAGTATGCATGGATGAAACTGAAATAAATAAATAAATTGTGTGGTTTACGTTTATTTATCGTCGCTACCGGTTGCCCATATGAGCGACGTCTCCTGAAGATATTAGTTATTTTAGATTTTGGAGGATAGTGCAATGATACAGACAGAGACACATTCCAGAGTCTCCTCTGGTTCTTTTACGTGCACGGTGTAAAGCACCGACACAAGACCTCGGTTTAACGTCCCATCTGAAAGACTGTTAATTTTATTAGGGTCAGACGGTGGATCGAACCTGCGATCACTGAAGATCCCTGTCTTACATAGTTACATATTTGTATACATAGCAAAACAACATAAATACAATAACAACAACATTGTGAATTTTGACCTGACATAAAATTAAACATGTATATTGTCAGAATTTATAGTATTACCTGTTTTGTATAATATTTAAATGTTACCAAAAAATGTACTTTGCTTTTTGTATATAATTATTTGACGTGGCTGTTGTGTTATGTGGTATTCGATTAAATTAAGTATTAGATTGTCAAAGTATATACATGAGCGCACGTATTTTCAGAACTATGGGGAAATATGGATTTGAATTATTCTTCTTAATATTTTCACAGCATCTGCAAACTGTATAGATGATATTTGTGAAAATGGCGGTATCTGTTACAAAAACGGTACAACTGACGTGTGCGCATGCCCTTACGGGTTCTATGGATCAACATGCCAATCAGAATCGGGTAATAAATCAGGGGCGCAGCTTGAGCTTGTGGTAATAAACCAGGGGTGTAGCTTGAGCTTGGGGTAATAAACCAGGGGCGTAGCTTGAGCTTGGGGTAATAAACCATGGGCGTAGCTTGAGCTTGGTGTAATAAGTCAGGGGCGCAGCTTTAGCTTAGTGTAATAAGCCAGGGGCGTAGCTTTAGCTTGGTGTATGTGTAGGAGGAACCATTAAGATAGGATATTTGTTCCGGATGAATCATCCTGTGGAATATTTTGAAAGTCTATTTCACCGCAACTGCATTCTGGGGCATTATAATGCATGTTTTGGCGAGAAATAATGAAAATATATGTGTACAGTTCTGAAATTATTCTTATATCTAATATCAATTAGAAAGTACAGGCTGTCCGATTAGTGCAGTGGTTAGCGCACTCGCTTCTCACCAATGCAACCCGGGTTCGATCCTCGGACAGGGACGTATGTGAGATGGTACGGTGGTCGCCAGATCGAACATGTGAGTTTTCTCCGGGTACTCCGGTTTCCTCCCACACGAATGACCACATAAACGCTTTCATTCGCGCCAATGAGAGTGATTAATATAAGTTGTTAAAACTTGCTTAACAATCATTGTAAAATAAATAAAGATTAAAAAAGGTAATGAAACACCGACTTCATTTCAGAGTTGATAGGTTCACTGCTTGTCATGCATCTCCGGCCCCCTACCCTTCATTTCTTATTTGATAGATTCACTGTTTGTCATGCATCTCCGGCCCCCTATCCTTCATTTCAGATTTGATAGGTTCACTGCTTGTCATGAATCTCCGGCCCCCTATCCTTCATTTCAGATTTGATAGGTTCACTGCTTGTCATGAATCTCCGGCCCCCTATCCTTCATTTCAGATTTGATAGGTTCACTGCTTGTCATGCATCTCCGGCCCCCTACCCTTCATTTCTTATTTGATAGGTGCACTGCTTGTCATGTATCTCCGGGGCCCTACCCTTCATTTCTTATTTGATAGGTGCACTGCTTGTCATGTATCTCCGGCCCCCTACCATTCATTTCCTATTTGATAGATTCACTGCTTGTCATGTATCTCCGGCCCCCTACCCTTCATTTCTTATTGCATATTTCGCAGTTTTCAACCTTTGGAGACAATGTGTCGGCAAATGCGGTGCCTATAGCAAGCTACGCCACTGTTAACCACATAATGGGTTCTCATGTGCTACTTATGTCGGCGTTTTTATCTGGACATCCAATAAACAAACTTGAATGCAACGTGAAATAACGGCATAAAATTAAAGTATATACAATTAGTCCTCCTCCGTGATCGAGTGGATACGGTCGATGTATTGTATACCACTGTAACCTATCATCACTGATGGTCACGGGTTCGAGCCCCGCTCAGACCGTGTCTCATTTATATGAAAAAGTTGGCAGTTTCTTACGGAGGTTGGTGTACCCAAGTACTGGTTAACCGCTGGAGCCTGCCCAGGAAAGGTGTTGTTAGGTAAACTGCCTGCCGGCGATCTAGCCCAAAATGGTGCTGATGCAGGTGTAAAACCCGAAATATAAAATATATATAAAGTATATACAATTCAATAATATTCATAACTTCATAAATTGTGTTTGCTTTGAACATATCAGTTGTAATAACGTACATACTTATGGGAAGGAAGGACCACTCACTAATATTGTTAGACACTTGTGGCCCAACCCATTTGCTAATTATCTATTTGTAATATGTTTGTAATTGTTATATACATATAAAGTAAAACGTAAAGTAAACTGTTTGTTTATTATAGTGTCACCCATATTTAAAGGGTCAGCCATTTCTGACTTATGAGACACCTCTTTTTTATGAACATCAGTACTTCCCAAATCCTATGCGTGTGTGCCATGCGACAGGCTGGTAGGCAAACGGTAACCATTATTTAACTAGCTGGCGGTTCACCAACTGGCCATATCACAACAAACCACTGACTAGGATCGAACCTTCGACATCCCGCTCCGTAGGCGGACGCCTTAACCACTAGGCCACTGTGATCTCATATATATATATATATAGCAAATACAATATTATCAAATCCAATTATAATAATGACTTATAATTCAGTTAATATCACTTGCGATGGAAATAAAGCAGAGTTTGTGATGGCGATTTCGGAGGATTTCATTGGAACAGTTAAACTGGAAGCTAAGAACGGCATTGCACCGTCAGCAGAATGCAACATGACGCAGGTCACTGTAGATGACATGAATACATACTCTCTTGCGGTTGATTTGACTGATGACAACAGTAATGATGAAGCATTGTGTAAACTTGCTAACATCGAGAAGGTTACAGATGAGGTAATGTTAGTTTTCAATATAATAATAATAATAATAATAATAATAATAATAAAGACTTTAGTTTACGAGGGAGCATAACACATGGCTAATACAAATAAGGCCCTCAACATTAATTAAAGAAACACAACATGGTAAGTACACTAGAAACACAACATGGTAAGTACACTAGAAACACAACATGGTAAGTACACTAGAAACACAACATGGTAAGTACACTAGAAACACAACATGGTAAGTACACTAGAAACACAACATGGTAAGTACACTAGAAACACAACATGGTAAGTACACTAGAAACACAACATGGTAAGTACACTAGAAACACAACATGGTAAGTACACTAGAAACACAACATGGTAAGTACACTAGAAACACAACATGGTAAGTACACTAGAAACACAACATGGTAAGTACACTAGAAACACAACATGGTAAGTACACTAGAAACACAACATGGTAAGTACACTAAAACATGTAAGTACACTAGAAACACAACATGGTAAGTACACTAGAAACACAACATGGTAAGTACACTAGAAACACAACATGGTAAGTACACTAGAAACACAACATGGTAAGTACACTAGAAACACACATGGTAAGTACACTAGAAACACAACATGGTAAGTACACTAGAAAACAACATGGTAAGTACACTAGAAACACAAACATGGTAAGTACACTAGAACACAACATGGTAAGTACACTAGAAACACAACATGGTAAGTACACTAGAAACACAACATGGTAAGTACACTAGAAACACAAAAAACACACATGGTAAGTACACTAGAAACACAACATGGTAAGTACACTAGAAACACAACATGGTAAGTACACTAGAAACACAACATGGTAAGTACACTAGAAACACAACATGGTAAGTACACTAGAAACACAACATGGTAAGTACACTATTCAGCTGGAAGCTCATCTATTGTGTGTGTGTGTGTGTGTGTGTGTGTGTGTGCGTGCGTGCGTGCGTGCGTGCGTGCGTGCGTGCGTGCGTGCGTGCGTGCGTGCGTGCGTGCGTGCGTGCGTGCGTGCGTGCGTGCGTGCGTGCGTGCGTGCGTGCGTGCGTGCGTGCGTGCGTGCGTGCGTGCGTGCGTGCGTGCGTGCGTGCGTCGCGTGCGTGCGTGCGTGCGTGCGTGCGTGCGTGCGTGCGTGCGTGCGTGCGTGCGTGCGTGCGTGCGTGCGTGCGTGCGTGCGTGCGTGCGTGCGTGCGTGCGTGCGTGCGTGCGTGCGTGCGTGCGTGCGTGCGTGCGTGCGTGCGTGCGTGCGTGCGTGCGTGCGTGCGTGCGTGCGTGCGTGCGTGCGTGCGTGCGCGCGTGCTTCTGTTGGCTTATTCCATCTTAAATATCGAGTTTTAAAGATATTGTATGAGTTGGAATTTTGAATATAATGAGGTAGTGAATTCCAAATGGAAGAACCTGAATAAACAAAGGTATTACGAAATATAACTGTCTATCTATGTGTTTTACGTTTATTTATCGTCGCTACCGGTTGCCCATATGAGCGACGCCTCCTGAAGAGATTAGTTATTTTAGATTTTGGAGGATAGTGCAAGATACAGACAGAGACCAATTCCAGAGTCTCCTCTAGTTCTTTTACGTGCACGGTGTACAGCACTGACACGAGACCTCGGTTTAAAGTCAGACGGGGGATCGAACCTGCGATCTTGCTATTGAAGAATACCTCTATAAGCTATAATAGCTTTCTGTTCTACTCCCTTTTCATTCATGTATCTAAATTTGTGTAAACTGTATATTTGTATATGCTGTATGGTTTGAAATAAACTATGTATAAACAAAAACAGCAGTCATATAAAAACTGGACACTTTTATTGTTAGGCAGGACCAATTAGCTATACGGCGATATTTCTAGTGAATTACGTCACAGATGTAACGACGTCACTTGACGAACTGTACACTCTGACGTGTACCCACGACATGTACTCCGGTATGGAGCTGTATACGGATATAACCAATATAGGCGTTGTCAAGTACGTACAACAGATGTGCATATGTATGTGATTTTCGTTTATGTATCGTCGCTACCGGTTGCCCATATGCGCGTTAGGGTTAGGGTCAGACAGGTGGTCGAACCACTGGACTACTGACCTGTTTGTAATATGCATGCTATTGTTTCTCGGATATAAATAACTCTGTATGTAATAGTAACATCAATCCATGACATCAACCGTATCAGAATGGCTGCCTTCATTAACTTTCTTTCTTTTAAACTACAGTCAAACCTGTGTTAGTGGTCACCTCCTGTATTAAGCAGCCAGTTTCATGATTCCCAATCGGTTGTTTTATTATATATATTTGACCTCTATTGAGCAGCCACCTGTGCTAAGCAGCCACTTTCTTTGACTCCCTTGGCTGGCTGCTTAAGACAGGGTTGACTGTATTCAACTTATTGTAGCTTCTTTACATTCGGAATTTGATAATTATTTCACCGTGCTAATGGTCTGCATAATGCTACGGAAACCTACTCGATTTAAAATGAGATGTCTATGCCTTTGTTTGCAGTGAGAACTTGACCGTTGTCGATTTCAACGAGACGTACAGTCCTGTTGATCTTACTGTGCTAGACAACACAGGAAATATTCTGACTAAGGACTTATTTGTCGGTGATGCATTCATGCTGTTTGTATACCTTACCGATGAATTAGGTACGTTCATCTGTTATTCTTTATTGTAATTTTGTAATAAGCCTAAATATATCACAATCTCCTGTTTTTGAATGTCAGTATACACTATCCGTAGAACCGTAACATTCAAACACGTACCATCCACGTGACTAATCACGTGTATGTTGCATTGTTTGGACGTAATGCATGACCGTGTATAGTCACATGACTACATGTTTATTTGTTTGTTTCATATGAAAAATGGTCTGTCGTGAACATTTCATATTATTATATGATTCAAAAGAAGACTTTTCTCAACAACATAGTATGAGTTTTGGAGCAAAACGGATTTGTATTAGTATTGTTAGTTTATAGTTAGACACTTGAGATGTGGGGCTCGATAATGCAAATATTTTGGTTTTGATTTCTCGACAGCATTGTCAGATTTGTTACCCATAGACAGATGCGACCACCGTCTTCTGCTAAAACATTTACGTTTGTTTTCCGTGACACGTGAAACTATCAGATGAAGTTTTTGAAAGACAATTCTAAGATACAGATCATTTGCATACAAGACTGAACAACATTCAATAAATCCTAAATATGTTAGATTTCCAACAATTAATAGTAATAGAAATGTATGTACATATATATATATATGTATTATAAATTGTTAATTAATTCCTCATCTCATTTGTATATCTATTACGCTTGTTCCTAGCCGCGCATGTTGAAATAGTGTCAACACTAAACGTTTTCGGCACAATATTAACACAGCATAGTTATGTTCCAAAGTGTTGTTACATATTTATGACGTCACAATTGATTTAAAACGTCACTAATTTCAAGCGCAACATATTATGATATTTTGACCTCATTGGTATAAAGAAAATCAAGGTGTATACACTGACGAGCGATACATGCAATAGGGGAGGCATATGTATATTTAGCAGACATAATAGTTATCTCCAAATCGTTAATGACGCCGACGATGAACTCGTATCCGGTCGTCCGCGTTTAATATTCACATGATGATGAAGGATGTTTGGTGTGTTATTCATAAAAATTAAAACAAAAGCACCATGGGCCTTTAAAGTAAGTTAACATGTCATGCATATCAATAATTATAAATATGTCTTGGCGTGCCCATTGTAATCGTTGACGTCAATGACATGCGTTGACGATGGGGACCTTCATGGGCCGACGACACCAAATCCCATGATTGTGCAAACGGTTCGCCGCTGTGGTTCGATGGAATGTTCGACACCTTGTGCAGATGACTAAATTTGCCGTCAATATTACAGTTAGTCTCCGATCACGTAGGTGACGTTGACGGATGTAAACATTCTGACGTTGCGCCGTTGCAGGCATCGCCCTCGGTCGTGGACGGTCTGAGACGATGCCCGTACCATGGTACGGCTGATGCAACCGTTAAATCGTCGATCGGTTGACATTAAAAAGTCTAGCCACTTCCGTTTCTAAAAGTATCACAAGGGGACCGTGCACTGGCGCACACGAGGAAAGTGTGGGTGTCATTTCAAGGTCTATTGAACTGTATGCATGTAGACACACTCGTGTGGGCTACATTTCAAACTTATATCTCTTAATTTAATCAGAGTTTGTTGCTCGATTCATTTTGCATGTATAAAAACCGCACGATAATGACAACATTATCGGAATAGTCCATTGACTCGTTATAGGTGTTTTTATATTACTATATCATATACAAATTGACTATTTTGTAGTCTATAACATTTGAAAATAAAAGTATTGCCACTCTAACGGAATATACCTTCACTCTACGTTACCATTCAATGCTATAGACTACAAAATAGTCAATTTGTATATGATATAGTAATATAAAAACCTATAACGAGTCAATGGACTATTCCGATAATGTTGTCATTACAGCACATGACAATTTAAAGAAATACAAACAGATCGGGCCATAAGTCCTGGTGTCACATGGTAATAAAATGTGCAGCCAATCGGGGCTCGAACCCGGGACCTTTCTCTTATAGGGCGAACGCTCTACCGACTGAGCTAGCCGAGCCGCTTACACATAATCTCCCCGAGGGTGACTAAGTCCGTACCGCGACATACTTCCCGTCCAAATTGGAATTCTTCCACGGATGTCCAGGGATAGAGAACAAGGTGAACATGATCTCGAAGTATATATCCAGTTGCGGCCCCACGTTGGGCGCCACTTGTCACAGGGTGAGAAAAATGTGCAGCCAACCCGGGGCTCGAACCCGGGACCTTTCGGTTACAGGGCGAACGCTCTACCACTTACACATAAGCTCCCCGATGGTGACTCCCCGTGCCGCGACACTGGCAACAATATAGTTACCCTTCCCCATAAGATAGTACATGAAAAGAAGTATTTCTTTGAATAAAGACAATAGTTATGATAGAATATGCATGTTGCGATTTTATTATCTCGTCATTGTATGTTTGAACTAATTGGAAGTCGTGATAGCGCAATGGTAGCGCGTTCGCTTCCGGTGTGAAAGGCCTGAGGTTCGAGCCCCGCTGAAGCCGTTACGAGTGTGCCCTTAGGCAAGGCATTTACATTCCATGTTGCCTCTTCACTCTTCCTCGTCGCGATGGATTCCATCAGGAATGAGGTCTCGGGAGTGATTAATATAAGCTATAAGAACTTGTTTCGCAATCGAGCTAAAATAAATTTGTATTTATAAAACTAGGAAATATAATAAACTCTCCAATTCTAAATATTTCTCTGCCATTAATTTGACGTGATTTCGTATATTGGTTATTTATTTATAAAAAATTCAATTTAATTTGCTCTACATAAAATTGAATTAAAATAGAGATGCTGAAATAATTCCTATCTAGTATTACTCATAACATTCTCACATTGGAAACATTTTAATCAACATGTATATCTACCACCAGTCTAACACTCTCACATTGGAAACATTTTAATCAACATGTATATCTACCACCAGTCTAACACTCTCACATTGGAAACATTTTAATCAACATGTATATCTACCACCAGTCTAACACTCACATTGGAAACATTTTAATCAACATGTATATCTACCACCAGTCTAACACTCTCACATTGGAAACATTTTAATCAACATGTATATCTACCACCAGTCTAACACTCTCACATTGGAAACATTTTAATCAACATGTATATCTACCACCAGTCTAACACTCTCACATTGGAAACATTTTAATCAACATGTATATCTACCATCAGTCTAACACTCTCACATTGGAAACATTTTAATCAACATGTATATCTACCACCAGTCTAACACTCTCACATTGGAAACATTTTAATCAACATGTATATCTACCATCAGTCTAACACTCTCACATTGGAAACATTTTAATCAACATGTATATCTACCACCAGTCTAACACTCTCACATTGGAAACATTTTAATCAACATGTATATCTACCATCAGTCTAACACTCTCACATTGGAAACATTTTAATCAACATGTATATCTACCATCAGTCTAACACTCTCACATTGGAAACATTTTAATCAACATGTATATCTACCATCAGTCTAACACTCTCACATTGGAAACATTTTAATCAACATGTATATCTACCATCAGTCTAACACTCTCACATTGGAAACATTTAATCAACATGTATATCTACCATCAGTCTAACACTCTCACATTGGAAACATTTTAATCAACATGTATATCTACCATCAGTAACACTCTCACATGACATTTAATCACATGTATATCTACCATCAGTTAACACTCTCACATTGGAAACATTTAATCAACATGTATATCTACCATCAGTCTAACACTCTCACATTGGAAACATTTTAATCAACATGTATATCTACCATCAGTCTAACACTCTCACATTGGAAACATTTAATCAACATGTATATCTACCATCAGTCTAACACTCTCACATTGGAAACATTTAATCAACATGTATATCTACCATCAGTCTAACACTCTCACATTGGAAACATTTTAATCAACATGTATATCTACCATCAGTCTAACACTCTCACATTGGAAACATTTTAATCAACATGTATATCTACCATCAGTCTAACACTCTCACATTGGAAACATTTTAATCAACATGTATATCTACCATCAGTCTAACACTCTCACATTGGAAACATTTTAATCAACATGTATATCTACCATCAGTCTAACACTCTCACATTGGAAACATTTTAATCAACATGTATATCTACCATCAGTCTAACACTCTCACATTGGAAACATTTTAATCAACATGTATATCTACCATCAGTCTAACACTCTCACATTGGAAACATTTTAATCAAATGTATATCTACCATCAGTCTAACACTCTCACATTGGAAACATTAACATGTATATCTACCATCAGTCTAACACTCTCACATTGGAAACATTTTAATCAACATGTATATCTACCATCAGTCTAACACTCTCACATTGGAAACATTTTAATCAACATGTATATCTACCATCAGTCTAACACTCTCACATTGGAAACATTTTAATCAACATGTATATCTACCATCAGTCTAACACTCTCACATTGGAAACATTTTAATCAACATGTATATCTACCATCAGTCTAACACTCTCACATTGGAAACATTTTAATCAACATGTATATCTACCATCAGTCTAACACTCTCACATTGGAAACATTTTAATCAACATGTATATCTACCATCAGTCTAACACTCTCACATTGGAAACATTTTAATCAACATGTATATCTACCACCAGTCTAACACTCTCACATTGGAAACATTTTAATCAACATGTATATCTACCACCAGTCTAACACTCTCACATTGGAAACATTTTAATCAACATGTATATCTACCATCAGTCTAACACTCTCACATTGGAAACATTTTAATCAACATGTATATCTACCACCAGTCTAACACTCTCACATTGGAAACATTTTAATCAACATGTATATCTACCACCAGTCTAACACTCTCACATTGGAAACATTTTAATCAACATGTATATCTACCATCAGTTAAACACTCTTCATATATGTATGACTATTATTTTTCATTTGCATGCACATTGTATATGTATTATTATGATGATGAGCTAGATAATGCTTAAAGCGACATTACATCGCAAAAAGCCAACAAAATGCATTGTTCATGTATAAAAATGCATTGCTATCAAAAATTCTTCCGAATACATTCGAACACAAATAGTTTGTTTGTGGTCTACACATTTTCAAAAGTGAATGTAGGATTTCATATACCGGTCACCCAGGCTCCTGAATTGACATTTCTTTGTCATTGTAGTCAATACTAAACGCTTGATGCTGTCGCTTAGAGATACTAAATTTAACTAAAAGATTAGTCTACAAATAAATATGCATAGGTCAATCTGTACAATAAATCTCGTTATTCGGGATACACAGGTTGTATTACGCTTGGATATCGACCATGTTTACATTATTTTGTTATGTCAACAAACCGCGTATTCGACGCTTGTTTATTAGTTGAAATTCTCATTTTTTGCGACAAATATTTAGAAAAAATTATACCATATAATAGGAAATTACATTCTGAATAAATTTGCGTTTTCACCGATGTAGTGTCGCTTTAAATCTAATAAACAATAATTATGTTCTGTTTTGTTATTGTCGGATATTACTAATCACACCACTGTTTGTTGTTTCAGCATATAGCGATGTTTTTATTGAAAATTGCACGGCCAATAACACATTAGAAAACGCAGAGAGTAAAACATTTACCGTCCTAGAAAATGGGTAAGCGTTATAATTATTATGTATTCTTGAAAGCAAACTAATCTAGAATGAACAGGATGTGTGTAGCGGACAAAAAAGGTGGCTGGCTGATGATAATTGCATATTTAAAGTTTGATACCCCATCCACGGACATTGCGTATTTTCATTGGTCTCATTCGTACCTCTATCGTGTCTCATTCGTACCTCTATCGTGTCTCATTTGTACTTCTATCGGTCTCATGCGTACCTCTATCGGGTCTCATTCGTACCTGTATCGGTCTCATTCGTACCTATATCGTTCTCATTCGTGTATCGGTCTCATTCGTACCTATATCGGTCTCATTCGTACCTCTATCGGGTCTCATTCGGACCTATATCGGTCTCATTCGTACCTCCTTCGGTCTCATTCGTACCTCTATCGGGTCTCATTCGTACCTCCTTCGGTCTCAGTCGTACCTCTATCGGTTTCATTCGTACCTCCTTCGGTCTCATTCGTACCTCTATCGGGTCTCATTTGTACTTATATCGGTCTCATGCGTACCTCTATCGGGTCTCATTCGTACTTCGATCGGTCTCATTCGTACCTCTATCGTGTCTCATTTGTACCTCTATCGGGTCTCATTCGTACCTATATCGTGTCTTATTTGTACCTCTATCGGGTCTCATTCGTACCTCCTTCGGTCTAATTCGTACCTCTATCGGGTCTTATTCGTACCTCCTTCGGTCTCATTCGTACCTCTATCGGTCTCATTCGTACCTCTATCGGGTCTCATTCGTATCTCTATCGGGTCTCATTCGTACCTCTATCGGGTCTCATCGTACCTCTATCGGTTTCATTCGTACCTCCTTCGGTTTCATTCGTACCTCCTTCGGTCTCATTCGTACCTCTAGCGGTTTCATTCGTACCTCTAGCGGTTTCATTCGTACCTCCTTCGGTCTCATTCGTACCTCTAGCGGTTTCATTCGTACCTCCTTCGGGCCGTTTCACATACATTGTTAACTATATGCATCTACTGTGATGCTTTACCTACGTCATTATGACTGTTACTTGTTTACGTCATTATGACTGTTACTTGTTTACGTCATTATGACTGTTACTTGTTTACGTCATTATGACTGTTACTTGTTTACGTCATTATGACTGTTACTTGTTTACGTCATTATGACTATTACTTTATTTACATTTGTTTTCAGAAAGGTACAGTAGCTGTGCACATGTAAAATAACTATATGAACTTTCCTTCCCAACAAATGTCAGGAAGTGTACAGTCCGAATTATGATTGGTTTACAGCTTATGCACAGTAACAAGGTGCAACTGGTGTAGCTATCGATTGATCGCTAAAACTATGCCCCCATGATTGTATTCACAACAGGTGGAAGTCGTAATAGCGCAGTGGTAGAGCGTTCGCTTCAGGTGCGAAAAGTCTGGAGTTGGAGCCTCCGCTGGAGCCGTTACGATTGTGCCCTTAGGCAAGCCATTTATTAAATTCCACATTGACTCTTCTCTCTACATCATGGCGGTGGATTACATCAGGAATGAGGTCTCAAATAAATTTGTATAAACTATTTACAACAGGTGCCCAACAAAACAGAGTAAGAGGGTCGTTAGCGAACAGACAGATGCCACGTATGACGTCACGCTAGTCGAAGGAGCGCAAGCACAATCAGTGAACGGAAAGCAACTGCTGATTCAGGCCTTCAAGTTCCACGACTCCACCAATATCGGAATTCTCTGCACAGCAAAGATATGCAAAGCGGGAGACATAACATGCGCACCGGTTGGTATAGTTTTCATTTGTCACAAAACATATATGTAAAACTGGTGACGTCACAATACTTTGGGGATATATAGAGTGTTGGTTTAGGAGGAAGTCTTTAAACCGAGGTCTCGTGTCGGTGCTGTACACCGTGCACGTAAAAGAACCATAGGAGACTCTGGAAAGGGTCTCTGTCTATATCATTGCACTATCCTCCAAAAATCTAAAATGACTAATCTCTTCAGGAGGCGTCGCTGATATGGGCAACCGGTAGCGACGATAAATAAACGTAAAACACACACAGAGGAAGTCTGTCAAAGACTATGGTCAGGGCGGTCAACGAAATGTCCACTCCCATAATATTATGCTTCCATAGTAAACTATGCATTCTTGTAACTCGTAAGACATATAGTTTTAACACCTATGGAAAATTCCAGGTTTGGTTTCATATGACCTTAAACATAAGCTATACTCAGTGACCTTCAAAAGTCAAATCAAGGTCATATGAAACCAAACATTTGTTTATGTCAACTAGCAGCGAGAGGGTTTGCATATTTCAGAGTGATATTCCCATTTGTTTGATGTTTTCATTTGTACCACAAATAACGCACATAAACACTATATGATGCAAATACTTTGCTATACAAATGTATTACCTAGATATGAATTTTAGACTATGTTTTGCCGTTATTTGCCTATCACAGTACTGTCTACCACCCACGTTGATACGCTGTGTTATCCAGTATGATATCACGTTTTCTGGTTTGATATCACGTTTTCTGGTTTTCTGGTTTGTTATCACGTTTTCTGGTTTGATACGGCCCGTGCCCGTATTTAACCAACTCTTGAGAAAATAACGCATGCGCAGTACCTGTTTGTTTACTTCATGTAGCACATGTGTGTGTCAAATTGGACATATAACAGATGTATGAATGTTCGTGATCATATTTCAATCGTGTAGTTTATTCATATTAAAGTAGCTCTAATACAGACGGTATTCGTGGCTAACTTACTATTAAATGCTGAAATTCATATCAAAGTAATAAAGACGTAATTACGTGGTTAGATTAATATTAAATGTTGAAATTCATATCAAAGTAATAAAGACGTTATTACGTGGTTAGATTAATATTAAATGTTGAAATTCATATCAAAGTAATAAAGACGTAATTACGTGGTTAGATTAATATTAAATGTTGAAATTCATATCAAAGTAATAAAGACGTTATTACGTGGTTGGATTAATATTAAATGTTGAAATTCATATCAAAGTAATAAAGACGTTATTACGTGGTTCGATTAATATTAAATGTTGAAATTCATATCAAAGTAATAAAGGCGTTATTACGTCGTTAGATTAATATTAAATGTTTAAATTCATATCAAAGTAATAAAGACGTAATTACGTTGTTAGATTAATATTAAATGTTGAAATTCATATCAAAGTAATCAGCATTCGACCGATATCACGTTACCTAGGGTCAATACATAGAGTAATATGAAACTAGACACGTAATAACCTATGAGTATTTATTATAAGATTATTTTATTATATATATATGTTATGCAATATTTAAAGACATGATTGAGATGGCGGGGGCATTACGCAATATTTAAAGACATGATTGAGATGGAGGGGGTATTATGCAATACTTAAGACATGGTTGAGATGGAGGGGGCATTACACAATAGTTAAAGATATGATTGAGATGGAGGGAGTATTACGCAATATTTAAAGACATGATTGAGATCGAGGGAGTGTTGTGCAATTGTTTTTACATGAACAGTAAGACAACCATCATTGTCCGTCAACATTACCGTTAATCATATGTGCAGCAGTAACAGAATATGAACAGTATATGAACAGTGTATGAAGTAAGACGTTGATTGCTTTATGTGTAAGATTTGAAAATAGATCTGGTGTGTCTTTAAACATTGTTAACGTCCGGATTACTATATATTATGGTGTAGCCGACCAACTATATTATAAACCAAGAAGGGGCTGGGGCCGGCCGGTGTGTCCTTAAGCATTCTTAACGTCCGGATTACTATATACTATGGTGAAGCCGACCAACTGTCGATATTATAAACCAAGAAGGGACTGGGGCCGGCCGGTGTGTCCTTAACCCTTTCCCTCATAGAAGCATCTCTTGACGCCATTACCAATACAACATACATTGACAATGTAGTAGCCAAACCAATGTTCATAATAAAGGCCAGAATCTCATGTAGTCCCAGTAATATCTATGGAGGTGGGATAGATATGACGACTACTTATCCACTGCATGATAACTAAATGGCTGTCGTTTGTATGGAGATATAATAGTATATTAACCTAAATCTCTATGAAGGAAATGGTTAAGCATTGTTAACGTCCGGATTACTATATACTATGGTGTAGCCGACCGACTGTGTCGATTATATAAACCAAGAAGGGGCTGGGACCGGCCGGTGTGTCCTTACGCATTGTTAACGTCCGGATTACTATATACTATGGTGTAGCCGACCAACTGTCGATATTATAAACCAAGAAGGGGCTGGGGCCGGCTCGGTGTGTCTTTATGCATTGTTAACGTCCGGATTACTATATACTATGTTGTAGCCGACCAACTGTGTCGATATTATAAACCAAGAAGGGGCTGTAGCCGACGGTGAGTATGTAGGCAGAAAGAGAAGAGCCGCCGACGACGACGAGGAAACAGTAGAAGAGACTGTATCAGCTGTCATTACTGTACTAACGCCAGGCACTTACAAAAGCAGCAAAACTACAGGTGCGTTTCGTAATTTCGTCTTTATTAATGTTTTATTTGTTGTTTGCCCTGTAGTTTCGGGGTTAAACCGTCAGAAGTACATTAGTAATTTTATACTTGGGAGGAAAGTGTATGTATGATCCGTTTATGGCTAACCACTTGCAAGGAACATAGTTCTGTTACAGAAGAAACCACAAGTCCATAGTCATCTTTGATTGAACTAGTGACCTGCGAATCTGCAGACCAACTATCTAACAACACATGCTTATTTGTTAAAGCTAGTTTCATCTTCCTACTGTATCCGTTACATTATGTATTATGTATGTCGTTGTATGTTATATGTGAGTTATGTCTGTTTAACCCATTTCAACACCAAGTAACTCACATGGACTGGTCCATGATATTTTTAGACCAATAAATTAATAACAAAATTACATTTGGATCAGTTCATTTATCAAAATGGGTAATTATTTTTCTAAAAATAGTTATATTACTTGAAAAAAGTGCAGATCCTGATGAGACGGCTCGTCACGAGCCGGCTCATCTGGATCTACACTTTTTTGTAAGCCAATTTAGAGGTCTGTGGTGTTGAAAGGGTTAAATCAACTAGTCAACTACTAGTACGTTTGATCTGTCTCGTTTTTGAATGTAGGAGGTTCATAATTAAGTATTCCACCGATACTGGGAGGGTGATACAGACGGATCTGTAGTCCAGTGGTAATACGCCGGACTGGTAATCCAGGGATTGCAGGTTCGATCCCCCGCCTGACCCTAGTAAAATTAACAGTATTTCAGATGGAACATTAAACCGTCGTCTCGTGTCGGTGCTTTACATCGTGCACTTAAAAGAACCAGACGAGACTCTGGAATGGGTCTCTGTCTGTATCATTGCACTATCTTCCAAAAATCTAAAATGACTAATCGCTACAGGAGGCGTCGCTCATATGAGCAACCGGTAGCGACGATAAATAAACGTAAACACACACAAGGGAGGTGATTACTGTAAATGTCAAGCACACGTAGATATGACAGTATTAGTAATTACTGTCTCACATATCCGATATTAATAACAAGTTTTTCAGATTTCCGAAAACATATTTTGAAGATCTGTCAAGAAATGAACTTGTTTTTGTAAAATAATTATTTGTATATTATCTCCCTTGATATATTTTAACTATTACTGGTGTCATAAAGGTTGCATGCGGGAAAATGGCATCTTGACAATAATTTTGCATTTCCAAAAAAAAATAACATCAATGTGCCTTAATGTTTCACTGAAACATTTTAGTTTTGTTTAAACATATTTATCATGTACATGGTTATTTATAACAATTGGAATAAGCAATTGGACAGAAAGCTATGTATACAGCTTATGGTTGTCCTCTCCTTGAACGGCTGTAATTGAATGGAATAAATCTTGTCATATGTATTGTTCATGCTTATATGTATTGTTTATAACTATTATATATCTATATGTATTGTTTATAACTATTATATATCTATGTATTGTTTATAACTATTATATATCTATGTATTGTTTATAACTATTATATATATATATATGTATTGTTTATAACTATTATATATCTATATGTATTGTTTATAACTATTATATCTATATGTATTGTTTATAACTATTATATATCTATATGTATTGTTTATAACTATTATATCTATATGTATTGTTTATAACTATTATATATCTATGTATTGTTTATAACTATTATATATCTATGTATTGTTTATAACTATTATATATCTATGTATTGTTTATAACTATTATATATCTATATGTATTGTTTATAACTATTATATATCTATGTATTGTTTATAACTATTATATATATATATGTATTGTTTATAACTATTATATATCTATGTATGTTTATAACTATTATATATCTATGTATTGTTTATAACTATTATATATCTATGTATTGTTATAACTATTATATATCTATATGTATTGTTTATAACTATATATATCTATATGTATTGTTTATAACTATTATATATCTATATGTATTGTTTATAACTATTATATATCTATGTATTGTTTATAACTATTATATATCTATATGTATTGTTTATAACTATTATATATCTATATGTATTGTTTATAACTATTATATATCTATATGTATTGTTATAACTATTATATATCATATGTATTGTTTATAACTATATATATCTATGTATTGTTTATAACTATTATATATCTATGTATTGTTTATAACTATATATATCTATGTATTGTTTATAACTATTATATATCTATGTATTGTTTATAACTATTATATATCTATATGTATTGTTTATAACTATTATATATATATATGTATTGTTTATAACTATTATATATCTATGTATTGTTTATAACTATTATATATCTATGTATTGTTTATAACTAGTATATATCTATGTATTGCTTATAACTATTATATATCTATGTATTGCATATAACTATTATATATCTATATGTATTGTCTATAACTATTATATATCTATGTATTGTTTATAACTATTATATATCTATATGTATTGTTTATAACTATTATATATCTATATGTATTGTTTATAACTATTATATATCTATATGTATTGTTTATAACTATTATATATCTATGTATTGTTTATAACTATTATATATCTATGTATTGTTTATAACTATTATATATATATGTATTGTTTATAACTATTATATATCTATGTATTGTTTATAACTATTATATATCTATGTATTGTTTATAACTATATATATATATGTATTGTTTATAACTATATATCTATGTATTGTTTATAACTATTATATATCTATGTATTGTTTATAACTATTATATATCTATGTATTGTTTATAACTATTATATATCTATGTATTGTTTATAACTATTATATATCTATGTATTGTTTATAACTATTATATATCTATGTATTGTTTATAACTATTATATATCTATGTATTGTTTATAACTATTATATATCTATGTATTGTTTATAACTATTATATATCTATATGTATTGTTTATAACTATTATATATCTATATGTATTGTTTATAACTATTATATATCTATATGTATTGTTTATAACTATTATATATCTATGTATTGTTTATAACTATTATATATCTATGTATTGTTTATAACTAGTATATATCTATATGTATTGTTTATAACTATTATATATCTATATGTATTGTTTATAACTATTATATATCTATGTATTGTTTATAACTATTATATATCTATATGTATTGTTTATAACTATTATATATCTATGTATTGTTTATAACTATTATATATCTATATGTATTGTTTATAACTATTATATATCTATATGTATTGTTTATAACTATTATATATCTATATGTATTGTTTATAACTATTATA
>CM026386.1:54237846-54254005 GCA_014843695.1 Archivesica marissinica
AATCGGCAACACATGTAACACTGTACATACACGTAGCAATCGGCAACACATGTAACACTGTACATACACGTAGCAATCGGCAACACATGTAACACTGTACATACTCGTAACAATCGGCAACACATGTAACACTGTACATACACGTAGCAATCGGCAACACATGTAACAATGTACATACACGTAGCAATCGGCAACAACTGTAACACTGTACATACACGTAGCAATCGACAACACATGTAACACTGTACATAAACGTAGCAATCGACAACAAATGTAACACTGTATATACACGTAACAAACGGCAACACATGTAACACTGTCTGTACATACACGTAACAATCGGCAACAACTGTAACACTGTACATACACGTAGCAATCGACAACACATGTAACACTGTACATACACGTAGCAATCGACAACAAATGTAACACTGTGTATACACGTAGCAATCGGCAACACATGTAACACTGTATATACACGTAGCAATCGACAACACATGTAACACTGTACATACACGTAGCAATCGGCAACACATGTAACACTGTACATACACGTAGCAATCGACAACACATGTAACACTGTACATACACTAGCAATCGGCAACAATGTAACACTGTACATACAGGTAGCAATCGGCAACACGTGTAACACTGTACATACACGTAGCAATCGGCAACATGTAACACTGTACATACACGTAGCAATCGACAACAACTGTAACACTGTACATACACGTAGCAATCGGCAACACATGTACACTATACATACACGTAGCAATCGACAACACATGTAACACTGTACATACACGTAACAATCGGCAACAAATGTAACAATGTACATACACGTAGCAATCGGCAACAACTGTAACACTGTACATACACGTAGCATCGGCAACAAATGTAACACTGTACATACACGTAACAATCGACACACATGTAACACTGTACATACACGTAACAATCGGCAACAATGTAACAATGTACATACACGTAGCAATCGGCAACAACTGTAACACTGTACATACACTTAGCAATCGGCAACAACTGTAACACTGTACATACACGTAGCAATCGGCAACACATGTAACACTGTACATACACGTAGCAATCGGCAACACATGTAACACTGTACATACACGTAGCAATCGGCAACACATGTAACACTGTACATACACGTAGCAATCGGCAACACATGTAACACTGTACATACACGTAGCAGTCGGCAACACATGTAAAACTGTACATACACGTAGCAATCGGCAACAAATGTAACACTGTGACACACGTAGCAATCGGCAACACATGTAACACTGTACATACACGTAGCAATCGGCAACACATGTAACACTGTACATACACGTAGCAATCGACAACACATGTAACACTGTACATACACGTAACAATCGGCAACACATGTAACTATGTACATACACGTAGCAATCGGCAACAACTGTAACACTGTACATACACGTAGCAATCGGCAACACATGTAACAATGTACATACACGTATCAATCGGCAACACATGTAACACTGTACATACACGTAACAACCGACAACACATGTAACACTGTACATACACGTAGCAATCGGCAACACATGTAACACTGTACATACACGTAGCAATCGACAACAACTGTAACACTGTACATACACGTAGCAATCGGCAACACATGTAACACTATACATACACGTAGCAATCGACAACACATGTAACACTGTACATACACGTAACAATCGGCAACAACTGTAACACTGTACATACAGGTAGCAATCGACAACAACTGTAACACTGTACATACACGTAACAATCGACAACACATGTAACACTGTACATACACGTAACAATCGGCAACAAATGTAACAATGTACATACACGTAGCAATCGGCAACAACTGTAAAACTGTACATACACGTAGTAATCGGCAACAACTGTAACACTGTACATACACGTAACAATCGACAACACATGTAACACTGTACATACACGTAACAATCGGCAACAAATGTAACAATGTACATACACGTAGCAATCGGCAACAACTGTAATACTGTACATACACGTAGCAATCGGCAACACATGTAACACTGTACATACACGTAGCAATCGGCAACACATGTAACACTGTACATACACGTAGCAATCGACAACACATGTAACACTGTACATACACGTAGCAATCGGCAACACATGTAACACTCTACATACACGTAGCAATCGACAACACATGTAACACTGTACATACACGTAGCAGTCGGCAACACATGTAAAACTCTACATACACGTAATAATCGGCAACAAATGTAACACTGTACACACACGTAGCAATCGGCAACACATGTATCACTGTACATACACGAAACAATCACCAACACATGTAACACTGTACATACACGTAACAAGCGGCAACACATGTAACTATGTACATACACGTAACAATCGACAACAACTGTAACACTGTACATACACGTAGCAATCGGCAACACATGTAACAATGTACATACACGTATCAATCGGCAACACATGTAACACTGTACATACACGTAACAACCGACAACACATGTAACACTGTACATACACGTAGCAATCGGCAACAACTGTAACACTGTACATACACGTAGCAATCGGCAACACATGTAACACTGTACATACACGTAGCAATCGGCAACAACTGTAACACTGTACATACACGTAACAATCGGAAACACATGTAACACTGTACATACACGTATCAATCGGCAACACATTTAACACTGTACATACACGTAGCAATCGGCAACACATGTAACTATGTACATACACGTAACAATCGGCAACACATGTAACACTGTACATACACGTAGCAATCGGCAACACATGTAACACTGTACATACTCGTAACAATCGGCAACACATGTAACACTGTACATACACGTAGCAATCGGCAACACATGTAACAATGTACATACACGTAGCAATCGGCAACAACTGTAACACTGTACATACACGTAGCAATCGACAACACATGTAACACTGTACATACACGTAGCAATCGACAACACATGTAACACTGTACATAAACGTAGCAATCGACAACACATGTAACACTGTACATACACGTAGCAATCGACAACAAATGTAACACTGTATATACACGTAGCAATCGGCAACACATGTAACACTGTATATACACGTAGCAATCGACAACACATGTAACACTGTACATACACGTAGCAATCGGCAACACATGTAACACTGTACATACACGTAGCAATCGGCAACACATGTAACACTGTATATACACGTAGCAATCGGCAACACATTTAACACTGTACATACACGTAGCAATCGGCAACACATGTAACACTGTACATACACGTAGCAATCGGCAACACATGTAACACTGTACATACACGTAGCAATCGGCAACACATGTAACACTGTACATACACGTAGCAATCGACAACACATGTAACACTGTACATACACGTAGCAATCGGCAACACATGTAACACTGTACATACACGTAGCAATCGGCAACACATGTAACACTGTACATACACGTAGCAATCGGCAACACATGTAACACTGTACATACACGTAGCAATCGGCAACAAATGTAACACTGTACATACAGGTAGCAATCGGCAACACATGTAACACTGTACATACACGTAGCAATCGGCAACAAATGTAACACTGTACATACACGTAGCAATCGACAACAACTGTAACACTGTACATACACGTAGCAATCGGCAACACATGTAACACTATACATACACGTAGCAATCGACAACACATGTAACACTGTACATACACGTAACAATCGGCAACAACTGTAACACTGTACATACACGTAGCAATCGACAACAACTGTAACACTGTACATACACGTAACAATCGACAACACATGTAACACTGTACATACAGGTAACAATCGACAACACATGTAACACTGTACATACACGTAACAATCGGCAACAAATGTAACAATGTACATACACGTAGCAATCGGCAACAACTGTAACACTGTACATACACTTAGCAATCGGCAACAACTGTAACACTGTACATACACGTAGCAATCGGCAACACATGTAACACTGTACATACACGTAGCAATCGACAACACATGTAACACTGTACATACACGTAGCAATCGGCAACACATGTAACACTCTACATACACGTAGCAATCGACAACACATGTAACACTGTACACACACGTAGCAATCGGCAACACATGTAACACTGTACATACACGTAGCAATCGGCAACACATGTAACACTGTACATACACGAAACAATCACCAACACATGTAACACTGTACATACACGTAACAAGCGGCAACACATGTAACTATGTACATACACGTAACAATCGACAACAACTGTAACACTGTACATACACGTAGCAATCGGCAACACATGTAACAATGTACATACACGTATCAATCGGCAACACATGTAACACTGTACATACACGTAACAACCGACAACACATGTAACACTGTACATACACGTAGCAATCGGCAACACATGTAACACTGTACATACACGTAGCAATCGGCAACAACTGTAACACTGTACATAAACGTAGCAATCGGCAACACATGTAACACTGTACATACACGTAGCAATCGGCAACACATGTAACAATGTACATACACGTAGCAATCGGCAACACATGTAACTATGTACATACACGTAGCAATCGGCACCACATGTAACACTGTACATACACGTAGCAATCGGCAACAACTGTAACACTGTACATACACGTAGCAATCGGCAACACATGTAACACTGTACATACACGTAGCAATCGGCAACACATGTAACACTGTACATACACGTAGCAATCGGCAACACATGTAACTATGTACATACACGTAACAATCGACAACACATGTAACACTGTACATACACGTAGCAATCGGCAACACATGTAACTATGTACATACACGTAGCAATCGGCAACACATGTAACACTGTACATACACGTAGCAATCGGCAACAACTGTAACACTGTACATACACGTAACAATCGGCAACACATGTAACACTGTACATACACGTAGCAATCGGCAACACATGTAACACTGTACATACACGTAGCAATCGGCAACACATGTAACACTGTACATACACGTAGCAATCGGCAACACATGTAACACTGTACATACTCGTAACAATCGGCAACACATGTAACACTGTACATACACGTAGCAATCGGCAACACATGTAACAATGTACATACACGTAGCAATCGGCAACACATGTAACAATGTACATACACGTAGCAATCGGCAACACATGTAACAATGTACATACACGTAGCAATCGGCAACACATGTAACACTGTACATACACGTAACAATCGGCAACACATGTAACACTGTACATACACGTAACAATCGGCAACACATGTAACACTGTACATACACGTAGCAATCGGCAACACATGTAACACTGTACATACACGTAGCAATCGACAACACATGTAACAATGTACATACACGTAGCAATCGGCAACACATGTAACAATGTACATACACGTAGCAATCGGCAACACATGTAACAATGTACATACACGTAGCAATCGGCAACACATGTAACAATGTACATACACGTAGCAATCGGCAACACATGTAACACTGTACATACACGTAGCAATCGGCAACACATGTAACAATGTACATACACGTAACAATCGGCAACACATGTAACACTGTACATACACGTAGCAATCGGCAACACATGTAACACTGTACATACACGTAGCAATCAGCAACACATGTAACACTGTACATACACGTAGCAATCGGCAACACATGTAGCAATGTACATACACGTAACAATCGGCAACACATGTAATACTGTACATACACGTAGCAATCGGCAACACATGTAACACTGTACATACACGTAGCAATCGGCAACACATTTAACACTGTACATACACGTAATAATCGGCAACACATGTAACACTGTACATACACGTAGCAATCGGCAACAACTGTAACACTCTATATACACGTAACAATCGGCAACACATGTAACATTGTACATACACGTAACAATCGGCAACACATGTAACACTGTATATACACGTAGCAATCGGCAACACATGTAACACTGTACATACACGTAGCAATCGGCAACACATGTAACACTGTACATACACGTAGCAATCGGCAACAACTGTAACACTGTACATACACGTAGCAATCGGCAACAACTGTAACACTGTACATACACGTAGCAATCGGCAACACATGTAACACTGTACATACACGTAGCAATCGGCAACACATGTAACACTGTACATACACGTAGCAATCGGCAACACATGTAACACTGTACATACACGTAGCAATCGGCAACACATGTAACACTGTACATACACGTAGTAATCGGCAACACATGTAACACTGTACATACACGTAGCAATCGGCAACACATGTAACACTGTACATACACGTAGCAATCGGCAACACATGTAACACTGTACATACACGTAGCAATCGGCAACAAATGTAACACTGTACATACACGTAGCAATCGGCAACACATGTAACACTGTACATACACGTAACAATCGGCAACACATGTAACAACCGACAACAAATGTGACAATGTACACACATGGAACAATGGGCATAGAGTCAACAATCGGCAACAATTTTAATAAACCGTGAACATATGTAGCTTACATGTCAAGTTTGGAGGGGCAACATACGTAACAGACTTGCATCATACACAACATGATATATTTATTTGACAGGGATATATAACATTTACATACGGTAATGCATAACGATCTGTTTATAAACAGGAATATTTAACATTTACACACGAGAATGCATAACGATCTGTTTATAGACAGGGATATATAACATTTACATACGAGAATACATAACGATCTGTTTATAGACAGGACTATATAACATTTGCATACGAGAATGCATAACGATCTGTTTATAAACAGGGATATATAACATTTACACACGAGAATGCATAACGATCTGTTTATAGACAGGGATATATAAAATTTACATATGAGAATACATAACGATCTGTTTATAGACAGGGATATATAACATTTACATACGAGAATGCATAACGATCTGTTTATAGACAGGACTATATAACATTTACATACGAGAATGCATAACGATCTGTTTATAGACAGGGATATATAACATTTGCATACGAGTATGCATAACGATCTGTTTATAGATAGGGATATATAACATTTACATACGAGAATGCATAACGATCTGTTTATAGACAGGACTATATAACATTTACATACGATAATGCATAACGATCTGTTTATAGACAGGGATATATAACATTTACATACGATAATACATAGCGATCTGCTAATAGACGGGGATATATAACATTTGCGTACGAGAATGCATATCGATCTGTTTATAGACAGGGATATATAAATGTGCATACGATAATACATAGCGATCTGCTAATAGACAGGGATATATAACATTTACCTACGAGAATGCATAGCGATCTGTTTATAGACAGGGATATATAACATTTGCATACGAGAATGCATAACGATCTGTTTATCGACAGGGCTATATAACATTTACCTACGAGAATGCATAGCGATCTGTTTATAGACAGGACTATATAACATTTGCATACGAGAATGCATAACGATCTGTTTATAGACAGGGATATATAACATTTGCATACGAGAATGCATAACGATCTGTTTATAGACAGGACTATATAACATTTGCATACGAGAATGCATAACGATCTGTTTATCGACAGGGCTATATAACATTTACCTACGAGAATGCATAGCGATCTGTTTATAGACAGGACTATATAACATTTGCATACGAGAATGCATAGCGATCTGTTTATAGACAGGGATATATAACATTTGCATACGAGAATGCATAGCGATCTGTTTATAGACATGACTATATAACATTTGCATACGAGAATGCATAACGATCTGTTTATAGACAGGGATATATAACATTTGCATACGAGAATGCATAGCGATCTGTTTATAGACAGGGATATATAACATTTGCATACGAGAATGCATATCGATCTGTTTATGGAAAGGGATATATAACATTTGCATAGGAGAATGCATAACGATCTGTTATAGACAGGGATATATAACATTTGCATACGATAATACATAACAATCTGTTTATAGACAGGGATATATAACATTTGCATTCGATATTACATAACGATCTGTTTATAGACAGGTATATAACATTTGCATACGAGAATGCATAACGATCTGTTTATAGACAGGGATATATAACATTTGCATACGATAATGCATAACGATCTGTTTATACACAGGGATATATAACATTTACATACGAGAATGCATAGCGATCTGTTTATAGACAGGAATATAACATTTACACACGAGAATGCATAACGATCTGTTTATTGACAGGGATATATAACATTTGCATACGAGAATGCATAACGATCTGTTTATAGACAGGGATATATAACATTTGCATACGAGAATGCATAACGATCTGTTTATAGACAGGACTATATAACATTTGCATACGAGAATGCATAACGATCTGTTTATCGACAGGGCTATATAACATTTACCTACGAGAATGCATAGCGATCTGTTTATAGACAGGACTATATAACATTTGCATACGAGAATGCATAACGATCTGTTTATAGACAGGGATATATAACATTTGCATACGAGAATGCATAACGATCTGTTTATAGACAGGACTATATAACATTTGCATACGAGAATGCATAACGATCTGTTTATCGACAGGGCTATATAACATTTACCTACGAGAATGCATAGCGATCTGTTTATAGACAGGACTATATAACATTTGCATACGAGAATGCATAGCGATCTGTTTATAGACAGGACTATATAACATTTGCATACGAGAATGCATAGCGATCTGTTTATAGACATGACTATATAACATTTGCATACGAGAATGCATAACGATCTGTTTATAGACAGGGATATATAACATTTGCATACGAGAATGCATAACGATCTGTTTATAGACAGGGATATATAACATTTGCATACGAGAATGCATATCGATCTGTTTATGGAAAGGGATATATAACATTTGCATAGGAGAATGCATAACGATCTGTTTATAGACAGGGATATATAACATTTGCATACGATAATACATAACAATCTGTTTATAGACAGGGATATATAACATTTGCATTCGATATTACATAACGATCTGTTTATAGACAGGGATATATAACATTTGCATACGAGAATGCATAACGATCTGTTTATAGACAGGGATATATAACATTTGCATACGATAATGCATAACGATCTGTTTATACACAGGGATATATAACATTTACATACGAGAATGCATAGCGATCTGTTTATAGACAGGACTATATAACATTTACACACGAGAATGCATAACGATCTGTTTATTGACAGGGATATATAACATTTGCATACGAGAATGCATAACAATCTGTTTATAGACAGGGATATATAACATTTGCATACGAGAATGCATAACGATCTGTTTATAGAGAGGGATATATAACATTTGCATACGATAATGCATAACGATCTGTTTATAGACAGGGATATATAACATTTGCATACGAGAATGCATAACGATCTGTTTATCGACAGGACTATATAACACTTGCATACGAGAATGCATAACGATCTGTTTATAAACAGGGATATATAACATTTGCATAGGAGAATGCATAACGATCTGTTTATAGACAGGGATATATAACATTTGCATACGAGAATGCATAACGATCTGTTTATAGACAGGGATATATAACATTTGCATACGAGAATGCAACGATCTGTTTATAGACAGGGATATATAACATTTAGATACGATAATGCATAGCGATCTGTTTATAGACAGGACTATATAACATTTGCATACGATAATGCATAGCGATCTGTTTATAGACAGGGATATATAACATTTAGATACGATAATGCATAACGATCTGTTTATAGACAGGACTATATAACATTTACATACGAAAATGGATAACGATCTGTTTATAGACAGGGATATATAACATTTGCATGCGATAATGCATAGCGATCTGTTTATAGACAGGGGTATATAACATTTAGATACGATAATGCATAACGATCTGTTTATAGACAGGACTATATAACATTTACATACGAAAATGGATAACGATCTGTTTATAGACAGGGATATATAACATTTGCAAAACGATAATACTTAACGATCTATTTATAGACAAGGATATACCTCATTTGCATACTAATAGATTAAAGTATACCGAAGTCGTGATAGCGCAGTGTATGCGCGTTCGCTTCAGGTGCGAACGGTCCGGAGTTCGAGCCCCACTGGAGCCGTTACGATTGTGCCCTTAGGCAAGGCATTTAAATTCCACGTTGCCTCGTCTCTCTCCCTCGTGGCGATGGATTCCATCAGGAATGAGGTCTCGAGAGTGATTTATATAAGTTGAAATAACTTGTTTCGCAATCGAGCTAAAATAAATTTGTATAAACTAAAGTATACCGATATATTTATGGACAGGACTAAATAACCTCTGCATACGAGAATGTACAACGATCCACTTGTACACAAGAATGTACACTATTTGCATATCGATCAATTTATAGACAGCAACAACGTTTGTATACATTAATACTTAATGATCAATAGATTGCTTCAGAATGTCTAGACGGGTGTTAATGGAATCGGTAATAATTATTCTGTCGCAACATAGGTTTCTTTAATGTGAGCTGGTTGCAAATAGCCTCATTATGTGAAGCAGGGTCTCAACTTAGCCTAATATGGTTGGAAAACAGCTTCATTAATATACTATTGTTAAATAGATGTACTTACTGCGAGCTTCTACAGTCAAGCCAACAACTTAGGTCATATGACGACTATCCAGTTATTGTTGGGGGAGGGAAACCCCGGGTTCCCCCCTCGAGGAATATTTCAGGCACGGACAGACGCCCGGATCGAACCACCGACCTACAGCAAGCTAGATGGCTTTACAACTGTTGATTAATCTCTCTCTCCCCCCTCTCTCTCGATGTAATCCATCGCAACGAGGGTGAGAGACAAGAAGCACGGAGCTAGGTGCCCTGCCTAAAGACACTAACACCATGGTTCTGTTGGCGATCGAACTCACAACCTCTCAATGACCTCAACCTGGTTGTGATGGATTCCATGGTTTTGAAATCGAGCTAAATTAAATTTAGATAAACTAAGAATATGATAAAAGGATAGTGATATCATACCTGATCGATGAACACATTAGTCGTTAGAACCTGATGCCTCTCGTCCTTCAAAATAAAAACATTCCATCAATAGCGCACGTTATATAATAAAAACACGTCAAATCAATGGATTAAATCAATAGCGCACGAAATATATTAAATACACGTGAAATAAATGGATTAAATCAATGGCACGCGAAATATACTAAATACACGTGAAATAAATGGATTAAATCAATAGCGCACGAAATATAATAAATACACGTCAAATAAATGGATTAAATCAATAGTTTTACAGTATTTGCAGGAGGGCTTATAAAGAATAGCTTGTACCTACACAAAAGAGGCCAAGGCCGAGAGCTTGTATATACACAAAAGTGGCCAAGGACCGATAGCTTGTATCTACACAAAAGAGGACAATGATCGAGAGCTTATATTTACATAATAGAGACAAAGGATCGAGAGATTGTATCTAAACAAAAAGGTCATGGATCGAGATCTTGTATCTACACTAGAGAGGCCAAGGATCGAGATATTGTATCTACACTAGAGAGGCCAAGGATCGAGATATTGTATCTACACTAGAGAGGCCAAGGATCGAGATCTTGTATCTACACTAGAGAGGCATAGGATCGAGATCTTGTATCTACACTAGAGAGGCCAAGGATCGATATATTGTATCTACACTAGAGAGGCCAAGGATCGAGATATTGTATGTACCCTAGAGAGGCCAAGGATCGAGATAGTGTATCTACACTAGAGAGGCCAAGGATCGAGATAGTGTATCTACACTAGAGAGGCCAATGATCTATATCTTGTATCTGCACTAGGGAGGCCAAGGATCGAGATATTGTATCTACACTAGAGAGACCAAGGTTCGAGAGCTTATATCTACACTAGAGAGGCCAAGGATCGAGATCATGTATCTACACTAGAGAGACCAAGGATCGAGAGCTTATATCTACACTAGAGAGGCCAAGGATCGAGATCTTGTATCTACACTAGAGAGGCCAAGGATCGATATATTGTATCTACACTAGAGAGGCCAAGGATCGAGATATTGTATGTACCCTAGAGAGGCCAAGGATCGAGATAGTGTATCTACACTAGAGAGGCCAAGGATCGAGATAGTGTATCTACACTAGAGAGGCCAATGATCTATATCTTGTATCTGCACTAGGGAGGCCAAGGATCGAGATATTGTATCTACACTAGAGAGACCAAGGTTCGAGAGCTTATATCTACACTAGAGAGGCCAAGGATCGAGATCATGTATCTACACTAGAGAGACCAAGGATCGAGAGCTTATATCTACACTAGAGAGGCCAAGGATCGAGATCTTGTATCTACACTAGAGAGGCCAAGGATCGATATCTTGTATCTACACTAGAGAGGCCAAGGATCGAGATATTGTATCTACACTAGAGAGGCCAATAATCGAGATATTGTATCTACACTAGAGAGGCCAAGGATCGAGATATTGTATCTACACTAGGGAGGCCAAGGATCGAGATATTGTATCTACACTAGAGAGGCCAAGGATCGAGATATTGTATCTACACTAGAGAGGCCAAGGATCGAGATATTGTATCTACACTAGAGAGGCCAAGGATTGATTACTTGTATCTACACTAGAGAGGCCAAGGATCGAGATCTTGTATCTACACTAGAGAGGCCAAGGATCGATATCTTGTATCTAAACTAGCGAGGCCAAGGATCGAGATCTTGTATCTACACTAGAGAGGCCAATGATCGCGAGCTTGTATCTACACTAGAGAGGCCAAGGATCAAGATCTTGTATCTACACTAGAGAGGCCAAGAATCGAGATATTGTATCTACACTAGAGAGGCCAATGATCGAGATAGTGTATCTACACTAGAGAGGCCAATGATCGAGAGCTTGTATATACACTAGAGAGGCCAAGGATCGAGATATTGTACCTACACTAGAGAGGCCAATGATCGAGAGCTTGTATATACACTATAGAGGTCAATGATCGAGAGCTTGTATATACACTAGAGAGGCCAATGATCGATATATTGTATCTACACTAGAGAGACCAATGATCGAGATCTTGAATCTACCCTAGAGAGGCCAAGGATCGAGATATTGTATGTACACTAGAGAGGCCAAGGATCGAGATATTGTATCTACACTAGAGAGGCCAAGGATCGAGATCTTGTATCTACACTAGAGAGGCCAAGGATCGAGATATTGTATCTACACTAGAGAGGCCAAGGATCGAGATCTTGTATCTACACTAGAGAGGCCAAGGATCGAGATCTTGTATCTACACTAGAGAGGCCAATGATCGAGATCTTGCATCTACACAAGAGAGGCCAAGGATCGAGATATTGTATCTACACTAGAGAGGCCAAGGATCGAGATATTGTATCTACACTAGAGAGGCCAAGGATCGAGAGCTTGTATCTACACTAGAGAGGCCAAGGACCGAGATATTGTATCTACACTAGAGATGCCAAGGATCGAGATATTGTATATACACTAGAGAGGCCAATGATCGAGATATTGTATCTATACTAGAGAGGCCAAGTATCGAGATATTGTATCTACACTAGAGAGGCCAAAGATCGAGATATTGTATGAGAGGCCAAGGATCGAGATATTGTATCTACACTAGAGAGGCCAAGGATCGAGATCTTGTATCTACACTAAAGAGGCCAATGATCGAGATATTGTATCTACACTAGAGAGGCCAAGGATCGAGATCTTGTATCTACACTAGAGAGGCCAATGATCGAGAGCTTGTATATACACTAGAGAGGCCAATGAGCGAGAGCTTGTATACACACTAGAGAGGCCAATGATCGAGAGCTTGTATATACACTAGAGAAGCCAAGGATCGATATATTGTATTTACACTAGAGAGGCCAAGGATCGCGATCTTGTATATACACTAGAGAGGCCAATGATCGAGATCTTGTATCTACACTAGAGAGGCCAAGGATCGATATATTGTATTTACACTAGAGAGGCCAAGGATCGCGATCTTGTATATACACTAGAGAGGCCAATGATCGAGATCTTGTATCTACACTAGAGAGGCCAATGATCGAGCGCTTGTATCTACACTAGAGAGGCCACGAATCGAGAGCTTGTATATACACTAGAGAGGCCAATGATCGAGATATTGTATCTACACTAGAGAGGTCAAGGATCGAGAGCTTGTATATACACAAGAGAGGTGAAGGATCGAGAGCTTGTATACACACTAGAGAGACCAATGATCGAAATATTGTATCTACACTAGAGAGGCCAAGGATCGAGAGCTTGTATCTACACTAGAGAGGCCAATAATCGAGAGCTTGTATATACACTAGAGAGGCCAAGGATGGAGATATTGTATCTACATTAGAGAGGCCAAGGATCGAGATATTGTATCTACACTAGAGAGGCCAAGGATCGAGATATTGTATCTACACTAGAGAAGCCCAGGATCGAGATATTGTATCTACACTAGAGAGGCCAAGGATCGAGATATTGTAACTACACTAGAGAGGCCAAGGATCGAGATATTGTACCTACACTAGAGAGGCCAAGGATCGAGATATTGTATCTACACTAGAGAGGCCAAGGATCAAGATATTGTATCTACACTAGAGAGGCCAAGGATCGATATATTGTATCTACACTAGAGAGGCCAAGGATCGAGATATTGTACCTACACTATAGAGACCAATGACCGAGAGCTTATATCTACACTAGAGAGGCCAAGGATCGAGCTATTGTATCTACACTAGAGAGGCCAAGGATGGAGATATTGTATCTACACTAGAGAGGCCAAGGATCGAGATATTGTACCTACACTAGAGAGGCCAAGGATCGAGATATTGTACCTACACTAGAGAGAACAATGATCGAGATATTATATCTACACTAGAGAGGCCAAGGATCGAGCTATTGTATCTACACTAGAGAGGCCAAGGATGGAGATATTGTAGCTACACTAGAGAGGCCAAGGATCGAGATATTGTATCTACACTGGAGAGGCCAAGGATCGAGATATTGTATCTACACTAGAGAGGCCAATGATCGAGATATTGTATCTACACTAGAGAGGCCAATGACCGAGAGCTTGTATCTACACTAGAGAGGCCAATGATCGAGAGCTTTATCTACCCTAGAGCGGCCAATGATCGACAGCTTGTATCTACATTCGAGAGACCAATGATCGAGAGCTTATATCTACAATAGATAGGTCAAGGATCGAGATCTTGTATCTACACTAGAGAGGCCAAGGATCGAGATATTGTATCTACACTAGAGAGGCCAAGGATCGTGAGCTTGTATCTACCCTAGAGCGGCCAATGATCGAGAGCTTGTATCTACACTAGAGAGACCAATGATTGAGAGCTTATATCTACACTAGCGAGGCCAAGGATCGAGATCTTGTATCTACACTAGAGAGGCCAAGGATTGAGATATTGTATCTACACTAGAGAGGCCAAGGATAGAGAGCTGTATCTACCCTAGAGCGGCCAATGATCGAGAGCTTGCATCTACACTAGAGAGACCAATGATCGAGAGCTTATATCTACACTAGAGAGGCCAAGGATCGAGATCTTGTATCTACACTAGAGAGGCCAAGGATCGAGATATTGTATCTACACTAGAGAGACCAATGATCGAAAGCTTATATCTACACTAGAGAGGCCAAGGATCGAGATCTTGTATCTACACTAGAGAGGCCAATGATCGAGATATTGTATCTATACTATAGAGGCCAAGGATCGAGATATTGTATCTACACTAGAGAGGCCAAGGATCGATATATTGTTTTTTTTTTTTTGTTTTTTTTTTTTTTTTTTTTTGTGCATCTAATTTAATTTTTTTTTTAATTATTTTATTATTTATTTTCTAAA
>CM026386.1:54255005-54295827 GCA_014843695.1 Archivesica marissinica
TATGTATTGTTTATAACTAGTATATATCTATGTATTGCTTATAACTATTATATATCTATGTATTGCATATAACTATTATATATCTATATGTATTGTCTATAACTATTATATATCTATGTATTGTTTATAACTATTATATATCTATATGTATTGTTTATAACTATTATATATCTATATGTATTGTTTATAACTATTATATATCTATATGTATTGTTTATAACTATTATATATCTATGTATTGTTTATAACTATTATATATCTATGTATTGTTTATAACTATTATATCCATATGTATTGTTTATGCCTATGGGTTTGGCATTGTTGTCGTTTTAGGAACACAAACGGTCGACACAGTGCAGACATGTTTGGCGCCAACAGAAATCACGGCTGTTGTATCAGTGTTGGGTGCGGTCGTGTTCGTTCTCCTTATCGTCTGCTTCTTCCTCGCCTGTCTTATACTCGCCCGCAGAAACGAGGCAGCAAACAAGTTTGATTTTGACCGTCTGTCCCAGCCAAAAGCAGACCGGTTCCATATTCCACGAGCGCACGTGAACGAATCGTTCAGAGAACTATAGATTTATCGATGCATGCGCCAATTGGCCAATTGACATTTTCTATTATCAATATGCATGAAATGTAATGATCCCATTGTAATGGCCATGTATCAAATATATCATTTTATACTCTCCCCTGATTGAATCAGGATTCTACCATTGTATGTATGTATATTAGTTAGGCCAAGCAAACATATAGTTTAGTTTCGACACCATTGGGGTATTTGCAAGGTTCCTGTCACACATTGCTATCTTATAATGAGTTGTATGCTTATATATAACGTGAACCAGCCCATTAGACAGAGGAATTGTCTGCCTTGTGTCTTAGTTTAATTAGTTTTATTACTCGATTCCAGGGGGCGTAGCTTGAGCTTTGAATATGTGTATGTACTATTAGGATGGGCGTGTCCAGGGGTATCTCTATTGGAATATTTAGAAAGTCCATATTGCCGCAGCCTCATTGTGATGCAGTTTACGTCTGGTATTGACTATTGAAAGAATTCACCCCCTTATCCTTCATTTCTTATTATATTTTTCGCGCTATCATATTTTCAAGTTTTGAAGAAAATGTGTAGGTACATACAGTGTCTAGGAAGCTACGTCTCTTGAGTTAGTGTACAAATACCTATTATTTGTGAAACCCCCCCCCCCCAAAACATGACCATTTAAAGAAATGCAAACGTGTTGTAGCAACATTTGTTACGACATTGTGTCGTACTATATATATATGGTGTTAGATGTATAAACATTAGTCAGTTACTGACCGACCGACCGACTGCAGAGTTTGTACATCTCTCCCAGTGTCAAATACCGTCAGCACGAGAGTTTGCATCTCTCCCAGTGTCAAATACCGTCAGCGCGAGAGTGCATCTCTCCCAGTCTCAAATATCGTCAGCGCGAGAGTTTGCATCTCTCCCAGTGTCAAATACCGTCAGCGCGAGAGTTTGCATCTCTCCCAGTATCAAATACAGTCAGCGCGAGAGTTTGCATCTCTCCCAATGTCAAATACCGTCAGCATGATAGTTTGCATCTCTCCCAGTATCAAATACCGTCAGCGCGATAGTTTGCATCTCTCCCAGTATCAAATACCGTCAGCGCGAGAGTTTGCATCACTCCCAGTGTCCCAGTGTCAAATACCGTCAGCGCGAGAGTTTGCATCACTCCCAGTGTCCCAGTGTCAAATACCGTCAGCGCGAGAGTTTGCATCACTCCCAGTGTCCCAGTGTCAAATACCGTCAGCGCGAGAGTTTGCATCTCTCTGCGTCAACTACCGTCAACGCGAGAGTTTGCATATCTCCCTGTGTCAAATACCGTCAGCGCGAGAGTTTGCATCTCTCCCAGTGTCAAATACCGTCAGCGCGAGAGTTTGCATCTCTCCCAGAATCAAATACCGTCAGCGCGAGAGTTTGCATCTCTCCCAGTATCAAATACAGTCAGCGCAAGCGTTTGCATCTCTCTCAGTATCAAATACCGTCAGCGCGATAGTTTGCATCTCTCCCAGTATCAAATACCGTCAGCGCGAGAGTTTGCATCGCTCCCAGTATCAAATACCGTCAGCGCGAGAGGTTGCATCTCTCCCAGTGTCAACTACCGTCAGCGCGAGAGTTTGCATCTCTGTCAACTACCGTCAGCGCGAGAGTTTGCATCTCTCTCAGTGTCAACTACCGTCAGCGCGAGAGTTTGCATCTCTCCCAGTGTCAAATACCGTCAGCGCGAGAGTTTGCATCACTCCCAGTGTCCCATTGTCAAATACCGTCAGCGCGAGAGTTTGCATCACTCCCAGTGTCAAATACCGTCAGCGCGAGAGTTTGCATCACTCCCAGTGTCCCAGTGTCAAATACCGTCAGCGCGAGAGTTTGCATCTCTCTGCGTCAACTACCGTCAGCGCGAGAGTTTGCATCTCTCCCAGTGTCAAATACCGTCAACGCGAGAGTTTGCATATCTCCCTGTGTCAAATACCGTCAGCGCGAGAGTTTGTATCTCTCCCAGTGTCAAATACCGTCAGCGCGAGAATTTGCATCTCTCCCAGTATCAAATACCGTCAGCGCGAGAGTTTGCATCTCTCCCAGTGTCAAATACCGTCAGCACGAGAGTTTGCATCTCTCCCAGTGTCAAATACCGTCTGCGCGATAGTGCATCTCTCCCAGTCTCAAATATCGTCAGCGCGAGAGTTTGCATCTCTCCCAGTGTCAAATACCGTCAGCGCGAGAGTTTGCATCTCTCCCAGTATCAAATACAGTCAGCGCGAGAGTTTGCATCTCTCCCAGTATCAAATACAGTCAGCGCGAGAGTTTGCATCTCTCCCAATGTCAAATACCGTCAGCATGATAGTTTGCATCTCTCCCAGTATCAAATACCGTCAGCGCGATAGTTTGCATCTCTCCCAGTATCAAATACCGTCAGCGCGAGAGTTTGCATCACTCCCAGTGTCCCAGTGTCAAATACCGTCAGCGCGAGAGTTTGCATCACTCCCAGTGTCCCAGTGTCAAATACCGTCAGCGCGAGAGTTTGCATCACTCCCAGTGTCCCAGTGTCAAATACCGTCAGCGCGAGAGTTTGCATCTCTCTGCGTCAACTACCGTCAGCGCGAGAGTTTGCATCTCTCCCAGTGTCAAATACCGTCAACGCGAGAGTTTGCATATCTCCCTGTGTCAATTATACCGTCAGCGCGAGAGTTTGCATCTCTCCCAGTGTCAAATACCGTCAGCGCGAGAGTTTGCATCTCTCCCAGTATCAAATACCGTCAGCGCGAGAGTTTGCATCTCTCCCAGTATCAAATACAGTCAGCGCAAGCGTTTGCATCTCTCTCAGTATCAAATACCGTCAGCGCGATAGTTTGCATCTCTCCCAGTATCAAATACCGTCAGCGCGAGAGTTTGCATCGCTCCCAGTATCAAATACCGTCAGCGCGAGAGGTTGCATCTCTCCCAGTGTCAACTACCGTCAGCGCGAGAGTTTGCATCTCTGTCAACTACCGTCAGCGCGAGAGTTTGCATCTCTCTCAGTGTCAACTACCGTCAGCGCGAGAGTTTGCATCTCTCCCAGTGTCAAATACCGTCAGCGCGAGAGTTTGCATCACTCCCAGTGTCCCATTGTCAAATACCGTCAGCGCGAGAGTTTGCATCACTCCCAGTGTCAAATACCGTCAGCGCGAGAGTTTGCATCACTCCCAGTGTCCCAGTGTCAAATACCGTCAGCGCGAGAGTTTGTATCACCCCCAGTGTCCCAGTGTCAAATACCGTCAGCGCGAGAGTTTGCATCACTCCCAGTGTCAAATACCGTCAACGCGAGAGTTTGCATCTCTCCCTGTGTCAAATACCGTCAGCGCGAGAGTTTGCATCTCTCCCAGTGTCAAATACCGTCAGCGCGAGAGTTTGCATCTCTCCCAGTATCAAATACCGTCAGCGCGAGAGTTTGCATCTCTCCCAGTATCAAATACCGTCAGCGCGAGAGTTTGCATCTCTCCCAGTATCAAATACAGTCAGCGCGAGAGTTTGCATCTCTCCCAGTATCAAATACAGTCAGCGCGAGAGTTTGTACATCTCTCCCAGTATCAAATACCGTCAGCGCGAGAGTTTGCATCTCTCCCAGTATCAAATACCGTCAGCGCGAGAGTTTGCATCACTCCCAGTGTCCCAGTGTCAAATACCGTCAGCGCGAGAGTTTGCATCTCTCTGCGTCAACTACCGTCAGCGCGAGAGTTTGCATCTCTCCCAGTGTCAAATACCGTCAACGCGAGAGTTTGCATTACTCCCTGTGTCAAATACCGTCAGCGCGAGAGTTTGTATCTCTCCCAGTGTCAAATACCGTCAGCGCGAGAATTTGCATCTCTCCCAGTATCAAATACCGTCAGCGCGAGAGTTTGCATCTCTCCCAGTATCAAATACAGTCAGCGCAAGCGTTTGCATCTCTCTCAGTATCAAATACCGTCTGCGCGATAGTTTGCATCTCTCCCAGTATCAAATACCGTCAGCGCGAGAGTTTGCATCGCTCCCAGTATCAAATACCGTCAGCGCGAGAGGTTGCATCTCTCCCAGTGTCAACTACCGTCAGCGCGAGAGTTTGCATCTCTCTCAGTGTCAACTACCGTCAGCGCGAGAGTTTGCATCTCTCCCAGTGTCAAATACCGTCAGCGCGAGAGTTTGCATCACTCCCAGTGTCCCATTGTCAAATACCGTCAGCGCGAGAGTTTGCATAACTCCCAGTGTCAAATACCGTCAGCGCGAGAGTTTGCATCACTCCCAGTGTCCCAGTGTCAAATACCGTCAGCGCGAGAGTTTGTATCACCCCCAGTGTCCCAGTGTCAAATACCGTCAGCGCGAGAGTTTGCATCTCTCTGCGTCAACTACCGTTAGCGCGAGAGTTTGCATCTCTCCCAGTATCAAATACCGTCAACGCGAGAGTTTGCATCTCTCCCTGTGTCAAATACCGTCAGCGCGAGAGTTTGCATCTCTCCCAGTGTCAAATACCGTCAGCGCGAGAGTTTGCATCTCTCCCAGTATCAAATACCGTCAGCGCGAGAGTTTGCATCTCTCCCAGTATCAAATACCGTCAGCGCGAGAGTTTGCATCTCTCCCAGTATCAAATACAGTCAGCGCGAGAGTTTGCATCTCTCCCAGTATCAAATACAGTCAGCGCGAGAGTTTGTACATCTCTCCCAGTATCAAATACCGTCAGCGCGAGAGTTTGCATCTCTCCCAGTATCAAATACCGTCAGCGCGAGAGTTTGCATCTCTCCCAGTATCAAATACCGTCAGCGCGATAGTTTGCATCTCTCCCAGTATCAAATACCGTCAGCGCGATAGTTTGCATCTCTCCCAGTATCAAATATCGTCAGCGCGACAGTTTGCATCTCTCCCAGTATCAAATACCGTCAGCGCGAGAGTTTGCATCTCTCCCTGTGTCAAATACCGTCAGCGCGAGAGTTTGCATCTCTCCCAGTGTCAAATACCGTCAGCGCGAGAGTTTGCATCTCTCCCAGTATCAATTACCGTCAGCGCGAGAGTTTGCATCTCTCCCAGTATGAATTACCGTCAGCGCGAGAGTTTGCATCTCTCCCAGTATCAATTACCGTCAGCTCGAGAGTTTGCATCTCTCCCAGTGTCAAATACCGTCAATGCGAGAGTTTGCATCTCTCCCAGTATCAATTACCGTCAGCGCGAGAGTTTGCATCTCTCCCAGTATCAATTACCGTCAGCGCGAGAGTTTGCATCTCTCCCAGTATCAATTACCGTCAGCTCGAGAGTTTGCATCTCTCCCAGTGTCAAATACCGTCAACGCGAGAGTTTGCATCTCTCCCAGTATCAACTACCGTCAGCGCGAGAGTTTTCATTGTTTCAATTACCGTTAACACGAGAGTTTGCATCTCTCCCAAAGTTATTCTCTAATTTAGATAATGTGTTCCATAGATCAAATTGTATTATATACAAGTAAAAAGCTGATGCAGAGCATCATGATGCAAGTCGCTGGATAACATGTGTCTGTACACTGTTGAGGTAGGAAGTTGAAATATATAAAGAGACAAGAGCTGGTAAAAGAAGTAAAATATGTTTATTTTATAATGAACTTAGTATCACAACCTTTGTATTGTAAGATTATTTATGTCGAATGTTTATTATGAAAATAAGAAGTAAATAAATAAAACGAGGAAATGTCACAGTGTGAGAAAAAATGTGTAACCAACCCGGGGCTTGAACCCGGGACCTTTCGCGTACATGCAAAATGCTCTACAGCCTGAGCAAGCAGCCCCGGACCGCTTACATATAATCCGTGGCCTAGTGGTTAAGACGTCCGCCTACGAGCGGGAGGTCGATGGTACGAACCTTGTCAGTGTTCGTTCTGATATGACCGGTTGGTGAGCCGCTAGTTAAATAATAGTTACCGATGTTCATAAAAAGAGGTGTCTCATAAGTCAGCAATCACTGGACCTTTAAATAGAGGTGACACTATAATAAACAAACACTTTACTTTTTTTACTTTTTATAATCTCCACTATGAAGTTATATGAAGCTATGCGCACGCATACGGGGGTATATTGTTATTTAAAGAAACACATTTATTTTAAATATAACAATAAGACATATATCAAGAAACATAGTTATATTTTTAAATATTTTATTTAAGTTTATTTAAAAACAACTATTGTTTACACGTGGTATTCCTTTGCGACAGGAGCGGGTCGTGTTGAAATATGTCGACATATCGGAACCAGGCAGTTTGGATTAGTTTATACAAATTAAATTTGAGCTCGATTGCGAAACAAGTTCTTACAACTTATATTGATCACTTTCGAGAGCTCATTCCTGATGGAATTCGTCGCCACAAGGGAGAGAGGCAACGTGGAATTTAAACGCCTTGTCTAAGGGCACAATCGTAACGTCTCCAGCGGGGTTCGAACTCCAGTTCGCACCTGAACCAAACTCGCTACCACAGCGCTATCATGACTTCCACAGTTTGGATTGACGTTAGAAAGTAAACAATTTATGCAGGAAGAAGTATCATGGAGTCAAAATGTGTTTACATTCAGTGTTGCATATATGAGCTCTGTTTTATTTCCATAAATACATTTTACTAATAACTAGACAGGCAATATGTTATGCTTCGGTTAGCCCTTACAGACGGATCTGTAGTCCAGTGGTTAACACGTTGGATTGGTACTCAAGGAATAGCATAGCTCAATCATCCCCCGTCTGACCCTAATACAATGAGAAACATTAATCAGTTACTGCCCCTGAATACTCATAATAGTAGATTGGTCCTCTTAATTGGTTTCCTCTGTTTTTATCGCTGTTTCCTATGCACCACATGTGTGCCATTCTTATCCGTATTCGCGTCTTATACTTATGAAGTTATTAAATCTCGACAGATATCCGTTGGCATGTCCAATGGATACCTTACTGTAGAAATTGGTTCAATTATTTAACACGATTTTGATAAAATTACATTAAACTAACACAACATCTGTTTAGACGACAACAGTAAAAACAAAGGATTCCAACTAAATTGACCAATATTCATTTATGGATAATCTGACTATCCATCAAGGGAGGTAATTGAAAAACCAGTAATGTCTCTCAATCAGATGGAACTTTAAACCGAGGTCTCGTGTCGGTGCTTTACACGATGTACGTAAAACAACAAGAGGAGACTCTGGAATGGATCTCTCTCTGTATCATTGCACTATCCTCCAACATTCTAAAGTGATTAATCTCTTCAGGGGGCGTCGCTCAAATGTGCAACCGGTAGCGACGATAAATAAACGTATCACACCCGGTTAGCCCACTTCCTGTGTGATTAGGGCAAGGCAACGACGTTCTTCCTTGTTATGTAGAACATCTTGTTGTCATCTGAACAGTTTTTTATTGACATGTCTATAACGCGTTAGCGATACAGATTAAACACACGTAGTCATAAAGGAATGATGACCGAGTCACTTGGAATAATACAAAGTGCATAACTGAATTAAATGACGGGGTTCAATTCTGAACACCGATGTTCCCATGTTGGCTCCCAGGATAGTGTTGGTTTGTCTTGAGCTTACATCAAGTCCACCAAGAACATCGATACGAGGGTTGAGACGACACACGAGGATGGTAACGGCCCCGGCGTACATTATCCGGGCCGTGAATAAACAAAACGACGTCTTCTCCAGGATCTGTGTCTCCAGGAATATAAACAACAGTGGATGCGGTACGTAGTCCGGCCGTAAACAACAGTTGGGGCTCTAACGTCCTCAAAGTCCACACCGGGAATATATGTCCGGGGGAAGAAGCTTAAAATATAGGTAACATATGGAAAATACCATATCAACCTTCATGTGTAAGTTATTATAACATAACGTGTTATATAAGAGCTATAGTACACGTGCTACATGATTTTGTGTCACGATAGTCAGATATCAGACAATACACAGTAAAATGAACACGAATGAGGATATGAATAGATATATACAAGGGAGGTAACTACATACCATCACATGACTAAAAGGTCACTTCGTATACACGTACGAACAATAACTCTGTGGTCATATTCGCCACGTGGTACCAACACATACGATACACGTGGTACCAACACATGCGGTAACCCCTGGGCATGCTGTAACTTATAATAAGCGTAATACCTCACACGGACATGCTGGTGCTTGGTATGGAGCCATGAGTACAGAACAACTGAAAAGACAAGATGAAACGGCGTTCCATAGTTCACTGAATACAAATCCAACTACCATATACGAACAAGAATATGGAACCATAGGTATCGGAACCACTGTAATACAATATGCATTGGCGTTCCATAGTTCACTGAATACAAATCCAACTACTATATACGAACAAGAATATGGAACCATAGGTATCGGAACCACTGTAATACAATATGCATTGGCGTTCCATAGTTCACTGAATACAAATCCAACTACCATATACGAACAAGAATATGGAACCATGGGTATCGGAACCACTGTAATACAATATGCATTGGCGTTCCATAGTTCACTGAATACAAATCCAACTACCATATACGAACAAGGATATGGAACCATGGGTATCGGAACCACTGTAATACAATATGCATCGGCGTTCCATAGTTGGTAGTAACAAAACAACAATGCAATCATTCATAGTCGCTAACACTCTGAATCAACATATCACCGTTTACGCTATTCATTGCTAATACTGGAAACAACAATACGACATCTGTCACTTGGTTATGACTAGATTTAATTAAATGATTCTTTTATCAAAATGTTAGATAAAAAATTAACACATACCTTGACGTCATGCAAAACATAACAATCCTCACATTTACGGATCTCTTAGTGGTCGAAATAACCTAATCGTGTGTGTACTGAATGTTTGAAAATGACAATCTTATATACTGAATTGAGCACACTTTCCACGAAACAAATCGTATATTCTACCTATAATGGGACGCAAGATAAATCACGCGATGGTTTAACACTTGCAAATCAAATCAAATCAAATCAAATTTATTCACTCAGTGCATCATACATGATACAAACATGAGGTATATATACAGTAATACGGTTTTAAACAGCGGTACATAGCAATTCTAATTTTACAGAGAGCAAACAGAATATGTTTCGTAAAACGTAACCATCTATTGTTTACACATTATTTAAATAATTTGACTAGATATATTTGTTTTGTCGTATTACAGATTGGTTTTTTTTCTCCCCCAGTGCGAACAGTGCAGATCATAATCAGACTCTTTTTTCTGGTAATTGAAATTTCAGACCGTCAAAAAAAAAAAGTGACATCTCTTGTTAAAACACTGACCGTCTATCTTCATTATACAATATGCTTGTGATAAAAATATGAGTTCTGGGTCGAATTTGACAACATTTGCATGGAACTTTATGATTTCGGATACCGTAAATAATGTACCAAGCATCCGGTCAAAATTGTACTGATTTATAAGATAGTTCAAACTTACCCAAACATATGATGCAAGTTTTACTGATACAAGTATGCAGACATTGAGGCCCGCATATCCACTTTGTGACAACATAATAGGACATTTTATAGCATTTCTTGACGAGAAATAATGGAACAGTTCTGAACATATTCTGTTTTCAATTAAACATTAATGAAACAGCGATGTATTCTCATATCCGATGGGTTCGCGGTACAATACCATACAGCACCACCCCGCGTACCCTTAACCTTTATTTCATTTTTTATTAAATTTTCATATTTTCAATTTTTGAAGAAAATGTGTATAGGCACGTGCCTACAGTGTTATAAGAAGCTACGCCACTGATTTCCGAAGCTAAGAAACAGTATTTATTGACTGACAACATCTTGAAAACACAGCCGTTATTTGAGATATTCCGCAGCTATTTCTCTGATATTTGCTTATTTATAAAAAATGGCCGCGCCGTTGACAAGTAACAGCTGGGATCGTATATGAATGCACGCAACATATGCCCTTGTACGTTGTATTGTTAATCGACAATCTTACACAGTAACATTCTCAGTTCAAATCAAGATTCAACTTATAATAGCGAGCTCGAAGCTCGGGGCCATTCATGTAGCGAGCTTCACGCACACACGAGGTATGACGATATCTATCTAAATTAAAATTCTCGTACTGGAAAAATGATTTGCCAGAAAGAGTTAATGAGTCATCTACATGGAGGTCCTGTCTGCCGGGAGCGTTTTTATGAGCTAGATTAACTCTGTGTCATCAAGAAGCAAATGACATTCTCTGACACTATTTGATAGTGGAATAAAATCAACAAGCGCAATATTATGGTACAGTATAAATATTAAAGTGCATGCCCACTGAAGGAATGTAATAACACAGTGTTGGGAATAGTTTATTTTCAACAAATACCTTAAAGCGACACTACATCGTAAACAGCCAAAACAACATACAAGTAGCATTTCTGCTACATATTCTTCCGAAATAATTTGAACATTTAACATTCAATCAATAAACAGTCCTTTTATGGTCTGGACTCTATCAGACAGTGAAAGTAGGATTTCATATAGAGGTCAGCCACGCTCCTGAAATTAGTATTGGAGTATATACTAAGCACGTGCTACTTTCGTTTGGAGATCATTTAAATCATAATAGTCTAAAAATAAATATGCATGTGCCCACATGTGAGACATAACGGTAAATTTGTACAATACAATGTTGTTATTCAGGATACACGCTTTGTATCACGCATGCATGTTGACACCGTTTACATTGTTTTGCTATGTCAACAAACATCGTATACGACGTTTGTTTATTGGTTGAAATACTCGGGTTTATGTGGCAAATATTTGGGCAAACAATTATACTATATAGTAGGACATTCGTTCGATAGAAACAATTATACTATATAGTAGGACATTCGTTCGATAGAAACAATTATACTATATAGTAGGACATTCGTTCTCTATAAACAATTATACTATATAGTAGGACATTCGTTCTCTATAAACAATTATACTATATAGTAGGACATTCGTTCTCTATAAACAATTATACTATATAGTAGGACATTCGTTCGATAGAAACAATTATACTATATAGTAGGACATTCGTTCTCTATAAACAATTATACTATATAGTAGGAAATTCGTTCGATAGAAACAATTATACTATATAGTAGGAAATCCGTTCTCTAGAAACAATTATACTATATAGTAGGAAATCCGTTCGATAGAAACAATTATACTATATAGTAGGACATTCGTTCTCTATAAACAATTATACTATATAGTAGGAAATCCGTTCTCTAGAAACAATTATACTATATAGTAGGACATCCGTTCTCTAGAAACAATTATACTATATAGTAGGACATTCGTTCTCTAGAAACAATTATACTATATAGTAGGACATTCGTTCTCTAGAAACAATTATACTATATAGAAGGACATCCGTTCGATAGAAACAATTATACTATATAGTAGGTCATTCGTTCGATAGAAACAATTATACTATATAGTAGGACATCCGTTCGATAGAAACAATTATACTATATAGTAGGACATCCGTTCGATAGAAACAATTATACTATATAGTAGGACATTCGTTCGATAGAAACAATTATACTATATAGTAGGTCATTCGTTCTCTAGAAACAAGTATACTATATAGTAGGTCATTCGTTCTCTAGAAACAATTATACTATATAGTAGGTCATTCGTTCTCTAGAAACAATTATACTATATAGTAGGACATCCGTTCGATAGAAACAATTATACTATATAGTAGGACATTCGTTCGATAGAAACAATTATACTATATAGTAGGACATTCGTTCTCTATAAACAATTATACTATATAGTAGGACATTCGTTCTCTAGAAACAATTATACTATATAGTAGGACATCCGTTCGATAGAAACAATTATACTATATAGTAGGTCATTCGTTCGATAGAAACAATTATACTATATAGTAGGACATCCGTTCGATAGAAACAATTATACTATATAGTAGGACATCCGTTCGATAGAAACAATTATACTATATAGTAGGACATTCGTTCGATAGAAACAATTATACTATATAGTAGGACATTCGTTCGATAGAAACAATTATACTATATAGTAGGACATTCGTTCTCTATAAACAATTATACTATATAGTAGGAAATTCGTTCTCTATAAACAATTATACTATATAGTAGGACATTCGTTCTCTAGAAATTTGCGTTTGTCGCTATAAAATAAAATTTTCGAATCAAGAAAAATGGCTGCCATTTTTAATATTGTTTATAAGAACGCGCGCGCACCTATGTACACGTATGTAATTTATCATATCATATGCACTGACTATTTAGTATATTGGCCTTGTCCTAAACATCCTAAGGACCGAAGATCAAATCCAAGTACGGGAATTCTTTGGGGAATAGTTTACAATTCAATATTGTTTATGGAAATCAAGTGTACATTTGAGATATGCTATGGATCTATGATTGAGCTATGCTATGGATCTATGATTGAGCTATGCTATGGATATATGATTGAGCTATGCTATGGATCTATGATTGAGCTATGCTATGGATCTATGATTGAGCTATGCTATGGATCTATGATTGAGCTATGCTATGGATCTATGATTGAGCTATGCTATGGATATATGATTGAGCTATGCTATGGATCTATGATTGAGCTATGCTATGGATCTATGATTGAGCTATGCTATGGATCTATGATTGAGCTATGCTATGGATCTATGATTGAGCTATGCTATGGATCTATGATTGAGCTATGCTATGGATCTATGATTGAGCTATGCTATGGATCTATGATTGAGCTATGCTATGGATCTATGATTGAGCTATGCTATGGATCTATGATTGAGCTATGCTATGGATCTATAATTGAGCTCGCTTTGGGACCTTGTCGTGTTTATGTTATTCACATCGCTGTTGCATTATCTTCGATGAACGTATCCATTTTCCCATGACTTACCTCACCAACCACATGTAGCTGACATGCGCACTCGAAGTGTGAGGAAGCGGCCCTCGCCAGTAAATGCGTGTCTGACTGTAACAGTGTTACAGAGATGATATATGTATCAGGTCCGGCATGCGGTAAGTCGCAGCTCTGAACTAAATACATTTTAAATGCAAAGTGTGCTATAATTTTCTTTGTGTCATTGAAAAGAATAAGTAAAGTAAATATAAGCAATGATGAACTACATTGGGCGTCGACCTACTTCGATATCTACACACCTTATAACACGCCTAATGTAATTCATACCCCGATATAAATTATTAGCTGCCGATTCATTCCTTAAACACATTTAGTTCTGTAAACCTCAGTACTTCAGTTTGAAGTTAAACACAATTAATTCTTGCCATCACAATGACAGTCGTCCCATGATGATGATGATGATGATGATGATTAAGCTTATTTACCCTCGCCGCCGGAGAACACTGTGGGCGAGCATTCTCGGAATATTATAATTCTGCCATTCATAGCACCGTGTTATTAATTATTAATACTATTTGATTGTCTCCCTGAAGCCATAAAGTAGCATTATGTTTATGTATTCCATTTACGTATCACCTAATTCCATATTCCGGAAGTCAGAAAGATATAACATGCGCATGCGTGTTTTTCATATATGAATATGATTTTATTAATTTAGTTGTAGATGTAACACTTTCATTTAGTTGAATGTTGTAAATAAAGAGTTTATCAAATATATGTTTAATTCTGATTTTGGGTGCTTGTAAGTTGTCAATTGTGTAACTAATACTATATAAGGCTGTCCGATTAGCACAGTGGTTAGCGCGCTCACTTCTCACCAATGCAACCCGGGTTCGATTCTCGGACCGGGAAGTATGTGAGCTGGTACGGTGGTCGCCAGATCGGACAGGTGGGTTTTCTCCGGGTATCCCGGTATCCTCCCACACGAATGAACACATATACGTTTTCATCTGCGCAAACGAGAGTGATTAATATAAGTTGTTAGAACTTGCTTCGCAATCGTTGTACAATAAATAAAGTTTAAACTATATAAGGCAAGTATCTGCGTAATTGAAGATTGATTTAAGCTAGTGAAGATAGTGAAGATAGTGACTGAGCAAGTAACAAACATATAACACATAAGCTGGTATTCATATTTAAAGCGACACTATTTTAGTGAAAATGCAAATTTCGACAGAATATATTTCCCTATTATATTGTATATTATATTGTATATTCCAAATATTTGCCTCAAATATTAAGTATTTAAACTAATAAGCAAACGTCGTATACGCGGTTTGTTGACATAATAAAATAATGTAAATAGGGTCGACATTCATGCGTACTACAACTCGTGTATCCCGAATAACACGATTTATGATACAGATTTACCGTCATATCTCACATGTGTGCCTATGCATATTTATTTGTAGACTAGTCGTAATTAAATTATCTTTAAACGACATTATCTCGCGCTTAGTTTTGACTCCGCTGACAAGCAAACGTCAATTCAGGAGCGTGGATGATCGTTATATGAAATCCTACTTTCAATTTTGAATGTTTGTAGATCACAAACACACTGTTTATTGATTCAATGCCAGTGTTCCAATGTATTCGGAAGAATGTGTAGTAGCAACGCATTAATACGTGAAACAATGCATTTATACGTGAAACAATGCATTTATACGTGAAACAATGCATTCTATTTGTTGTTTTTTTGCGATGCAATGTCGCTTTAAAGGTCTCAGAAAAATACCAAAATAAGTAAGCGTATTAATAAGAGACTATTTGTTTGTTTCAGTGAATGGTCGAATTATAATAATAATAATAATAATAATAATAATAAATGCTTTATTTAACGAGAGAACTCATTTGAACAATTAAGTCAATATACCATGAGACCCTCAACAAATTAAAACAATGAAATAGCATAATGAAACAATTCACTGAATATTTATTGAAAACATTATTACCATGAGTGACGCTAGCCACGAGTGATACTAATAGTTTTCTATGTTCATGAGTGGTATATTATTCGATAATTCACTTAAGCTAACAAATGTTCTTTTTATTTTATGCCGAAACGATGCAACACTGTGCTAAATTACGTCACTAACAGCTTGAATCCGAAATCGTTTGCGTTGACAACATCTCAACATGGAGCGGCTAGGTACCACACGCACAAAGCATTGAGAAATAAAATGTGTTATTCCGCTGCTTTCAACCAATAATTGTTTATATCTCTGTGTGTTTTACGTTTATTTATCGTCGCTACCGGTTGCCCATATGAGCGACGCCACCTGAAGAGATTAGTCATTTTAGATTTTGGAGGATAGTGCAATGATGCAGCCAGAGACCCATTCCAGAGTCTCCTCTGGTTCTTTTACGTATGTGCACAGTGTAAAGCACCGACACGAGACCTCAGTTTAACGTCCCATCTGAAAGATGTTAATTTTATTAGGGTCAGACGGGGGATCGAACCTACGATCCCTGGACTATCAACTCCGTATGAACATACTTTTATATTTCATTAGAAGGCATAAAATAAATATAAGTACCCGATCAGCTGACACTCATCACAGTTTACAAATTGAATACATAATTGGGCGCATTGAGATATCTGGTCAACCCTGAACAATGTCATATCTGGCTAGACAGACACTGTACCGTGGTGCCTCCGTTGTCAATTTGTTATGAATTCGTTGGCTTCAAATCACTTGCCCCTCGCACCTATAGGTTCGAATCCCACTGGGAGCTGTCTTTGAGGTACGTCGGTGGTTCTACCTACATTGTCTAAGATACATCCCATCCAGATTGTTTAAGGTACTGCCCATACAGATTGTCTAAGGTACAGCCCATACAAATTGTTTAAGGTACAGCCCATCCAGATTTCTAAGGAACAGCCCATCCAGATTGCTTAAAGTACAGCCCATCCAGATTGTCTAAGGTACAACCTATCCAGATTGTTTAAGGTACAGCCCATCCAGATTGTTTAAGGTACAGCCCATCCAGATTGTCTAAGGTACAGCCCATCCTGATTGTCTACGGTACATCCCATCCTGATTGTCCAAGGTACAGCCCATCCTGATTGTCTACGGTACAGCCCATCCTAAGTGTCTACGGTACAGCTTATCCTAATTGTCTAAGATACAGCTCATCCTGATTGTCTACGGTACAGCCCATCTTATTTTCTACGGTACAGCCCATCCTGATTGTCTACGGTACAGCCTATCCATACTGTTTAAGGTACAGTGCGTCCAGATTGTCTAAGTTACAACCAATCCTGATTGTCTAAGGTATATCCCATCCAGATTGTTTAAGGTACAGCCACTCCTGATTGTCTACGGTACAGCCCATCCTGATTATCAACGGTACAGCCCATCCTCATTGTCTAAGATACAGCCCATCCTAATTGTCTACGGTACAGCCCATCATAATTGTCTAAGGTACAGCCCATCCTAATTTTCTACGGTACAGCCCATCCTGATTGTCTACGGTACAGCCTATCCATACTGTTTAAGGTACAGTCCGTCCAGATTGTCTAAGTTACAATCAATCCTGATTGTCTAAGGTATATCCCATCCAGATTGTCTAAGATACAGCCCATCCTAATTGTCTACGGTACAGCCAATCCGGATTGTCTACGGTACAGCCCATCCTGATTGTCTACGGTAGAGCCTATCCAGACTGTTTAAGGTACAGTCCGTCCAGATTGTCTAAGTTACAATCAATCATGATTGTCTACGGTACAGCCCATCCAGCTTGTCTAAGGTACAGCCTATCATAATTGTCTATGGTACAGCCAATCCTAATTGTCGAATGTACAGACCATCCTTGTTGTCTACGGTACAGCCCATCCTTGTTGTATACGGTACAGCCCATCCTTGTTGTCTACGGTACAGCCCATCCTTGTTGTCTACGGTACAGCCTATCCGGATTGTCTACGGTACAGCCCATCCAGATTGTCTAAGGTACATCCCATCCAGATTGTCTACGGTACAGCCCCTATCCTAATTGTCTGAGGTACAGCCAATCCTAAGTGTCTACGGTACAGCCAATCCTAATTGTCTACGGTACAGCCAATCCTAATTATCTAAGGTACAGCCAATCAGGATTGTCTAAGGTACAGCCAATCATGATTGTCTAAGGTACAGCCAATCCTAATTGTCTAAGGTACAGCCAATCCTAATTGTCTAAGGTACAGCCAATCCTAATTGTCTAAGGTACAGCCAATCCTAATTGTCTAAGGTACAGCCAATCCTAATTGTCTAAGGTACAGCCAATCATGATTGTCTAAGGTACAGCCAATCCTAATTGTCTAAGGTACAGCCAATCCTAATTGTCTAAGGTACAGCCAATCATAATTGTCTAAGGTACAGCCAATCCTAATTGTCTAAGGTACAGCCCATCCTAATTGTCTAAGGTAAAGCCAATCCTAATTGTCTAAGGTACAGCCAATCCTAATTATCTAAGGTACAGCCAATCATGATTGTCTAAGGTACAGCCAATCCTAATTGTCTAAGGTACAGCCCATCCTAATTGTCTAAGGTAAAGCCAATCCTAATTGTCTAAGGTACAGCCAATCATGATTGTCTAAGGTACAGCCAATCCTAATTGTCTAAGGTACAGCCAATCCTAATTATCTAAGGTACAGCCCATCCTGATTGTCTACGGTACAGCCCATCCTCATTGTCCACGGTACAGCCCATCCTAATTGTCTACGATACAGCCCATCCTGATTGTCTAAGGTACAGCCCATCCTAATTGTCTAAGGTACAGCCCATCCTGATTGTCTACGATACAGCCCATCCTAATTGTCTACGGAACAGCCCATCCTAATTGTCTACGGTACAGCCTATCCGGATTGTCTACGGTACAGCCCATCCTAATTGTCTAAGGTACAGCCCATCCTGATTGTCTACGATACAGCCCATCCTAATTGTCTACGGAACAGCCCATCCTAATTGTCTACGATACAGCCCATCCTAATTGTCTACGGAACAGCCCATCCTAATTGTCTACGGAACAGCCTATCCGGATTGTCTAAGGTACAGCACATCCAGATTTTCTACGGTACACCCCATCCAGATTGTCTAAGGTACATCCAATCATGATTGTCTACGGTACAGCCCATCCAGCTTGTCTAAGGTACAGCCAATCCTAATTGTCTAAGGTACAGCCAATCCTAATTGTCTAAGGTACAGCCAATCCTAATTGTCTAAGGTACAGCCTATCATAATTTTCTACGGTACAGCCCATCCAGCTTGTCTAAGGTACAGCCTATCATACGTTTCTACGGTACAGCCCATCCTGATTGTCTAAGGTACAGCCTATCCTGATTGTCTAAGGTACAGCCTATCCTGATTGTCTAAGGTACAGCCTATGCAGCTTGTCTAAGGTACAGCCAATCCTAAGTGTCTATGGTACAGCCAATCCTAATTGTCTAAGGTACAGCCAATCCTAAGTGTATAAGGTACAGCCAATCCTAAGTATCTAAGGTACAGCCAATCCTAATTGTTTACGGTACAGACAATCCTAATTATCTAAGGTACAGCCAATCCTAATTGTCTAAGGTACAGCCAATCCTAAGTGTCTAAGGTACAGCCAATCCTAATTATCTAAGGTACAGCCAATCCTAATTGTCTAAGGTACAGCCAATCCTAAGTGTCTAAGGTACAGCCAATCCTAATTATCTAAGGTACAGCCAATCCTAATTGTCTAATGTACAGCCAATCCTAATTATCTAAGGTACAGCCCATCCTAATTGTCTAAGGTACAGCCAATCCTAAGTGTCTAAGGTACAGCCAATCCTAATTGTTTACGGTACAGCCAATCCTAATTGTTTACGGTACAGCCAATCCTAATTGTCTAAGGTACAGCCCATCCTAATTGTCTAAGGTACAGCCAATCATGATTGTCTAAGGTACAGCCAATCCTAATTATCTAACGTACAGCCAATCCTAATTGTCTAAGGTACAGCCAATCCTAATTGTCTAAGGTACAGCCAATCATGATTGTCTAAGGTACAGCCAATCCTAATTGTCTAAGGTACAGCCCATCCTAATTGTCTAAGGTAAAGCCAATCCTAATTGTCTAAGGTACAGCCAATCATGATTGTCTATGGTACAGTCAATCCTAATTGTCTAAGGTACAGCCAATGCTAATTGTCTACGGCACAGCCAATCTTAATTGTCTAAGGTACAGCCAATCCTAATTATCTAAGGTACAGCCAATCCTAATTGTCTAAGGTACAGCCAATCCTAATTATCTAAGGTACAGCCAATCCTGATTTTCTACGGTACAGCCCATCCTCATTGTCCACGGTACAGCACATCCAAATTGTCTACGATACAGCCCATCCTGATTGTCTACGTTACAGCCCATCCTAATTGCCTAAGGTACAGCCCATCCTGATTGTCTACGGTACAGCCCATCCTAATTGCCTAAGGTACAGCACATCCTGATTGTCTACGATACAGCCCATCCTAATTGTCTACGGTACAGCCCATCCTAATTGTCTACGGTACAGCCCATCCTGATTGTCTACGGTACAGCCCATCCTGATTGTCTACGGTACAGCCCATCCTGATTGTCTACGGTACAGCCCATCCTGATTGTCTACGGTACAGCCTATCCTAATTGTCTACGGTACAGCCCATCCTGATTGTCTAAGGTACATCCAATCATGATTGTCTACGGTACAGCCCATCCAGCTTGTCAAAGGTACAGCCTATCATAATTTTCTACGGTACAGCCCATCCCGATTGTCTAAGGTACAGCCTATCCTGATTGTCTAAGGTACAGCCAATCCTAATTGTCTACGGTACAGCCAATCCTAATTATCTAAGGTACAGCCAATCCTAATTGTCTAAGGTACAGCCAATCATGATTGTCTAAGGTACAGCCCATCCTAATTGTCTACGGTACAGCCCATCCAGTTTGTCTAAGGTACAGCCTATCATAATTGTCTACGGTACAGCCCATCCTGATTGTCTAAGGTACATCCAATCATGATTGTCTACGGTACAGCCCATCCTTGTTGTCTAAGGTACAGCCTATCATAATTGTCTACGGTACAGCCCATCCTGATTGTCTAAGGTACATCCAATCATGATTGTCTACGGTACAGCCTATCCTGATTGTCTACGGTACAGCCCATCCAGCTTATCTAAGGTACAGCCTATCCTGATTGTCTAAGGTACAGCCTATGCAGCTTGTCTAAGGTACAGCCAATCCTAAGTGTCTAAGGTACAGCCAATCCTAATTGTCTAAGGTACAGCCAATCCTAATTATCTAAGGTACAGCCAATCCTAATTTTCTAAGGTACAGCCAATCCTAATTGTCTAAGGTACAGACCATCCTGATTTTCTACGGTACAGCCCATCCTCATTGTCCACGGTACAGCACATCCAAATTGTCTACGATACAGCCCATCCTGATTGTCTACGTTACAGCCCATCCTAATTGCCTAAGGTACAGCACATCCTGATTGTCTACGATACAGCCCATCCTAATTGTCTACGGTACAGCCCATCCTAATTGTCTACGGTACAGCCCATCCTGATTGTCTACGGTACAGCCCATCCTGATTGTCTACGGTACAGCCCATCCTGATTGTCTACGGTACAGCCCATCCTGATTGTCTACGGTACAGCCTATCCTAATTGTCTACGGTACAGCCCATCCTGATTGTCTAAGGTACATCCAATCATGATTGTCTACGGTACAGCCCATCCAGCTTGTCAAAGGTACAGCCTATCATAATTTTCTACGGTACAGCCCATCCCGATTGTCTAAGGTACAGCCTATCCTGATTGTCTAAGGTACAGCCAATCCTAATTGTCTACGGTACAGCCAATCCTAATTATCTAAGGTACAGCCAATCCTAATTGTCTAAGGTACAGCCAATCATGATTGTCTAAGGTACAGCCCATCCTAATTGTCTACGGTACAGCCCATCCAGTTTGTCTAAGGTACAGCCTATCATAATTGTCTACGGTACAGCCCATCCTGATTGTCTAAGGTACATCCAATCATGATTGTCTACGGTACAGCCCATCCTTGTTGTCTAAGGTACAGCCTATCATAATTGTCTACGGTACAGCCCATCCTGATTGTCTAAGGTACATCCAATCATGATTGTCTACGGTACAGCCTATCCTGATTGTCTACGGTACAGCCCATCCAGCTTGTCTAAGGTACAGCCTATCCTGATTGTCTAAGGTACAGCCTATGCAGCTTGTCTAAGGTACAGCCAATCCTAAGTGTCTAAGGTACAGCCAATCCTAATTGTCTAAGGTACAGCCAATCCTAAGTGTCTAAGGTACAGCCAATCCTAAGTGTCTAAGGTACAGCCAATCCTAATTGTTTACGGTACAGCCAATCCTAATTATCTAAGGTACAGCCAATCCTAATTGTCTAAGGTACAGCCAATCCTAAGTGTCTAAGGTACAGCCAATCCTAATTATCTAAGGTACAGCCAATCCTAATTGTCTAAGGTACAGCCAATCCTAAGTGTCTAAGGTACAGCCAATCCTAATTATCTAAGGTACAGCCAATCCTAATTGTCTAAGGTACAGCCAATCCTAATTATCTAAGGTACAGCCAATCCTAATTGTCTAAGGTACAGCCAATCCTAAGTGTCTAAGGTACAGCCAATCCTAATTGTTTACGGTACAGCCAATCCTAATTGTTTACGGTACAGCCAATCCTAATTGTCTAAGGTACAGCCCATCCTAATTGTCTAAGGTACAGCCAATCATGATTGTCTAAGGTACAGCCAATCCTAATTATCTACGGTACAGCCCATCCTAATTGTCTAAGGTACAGCCAATCATGATTGTCTAAGGTACAGCCAATCCTAATTATCTAAGGTACAGCCAATCCTAATTGTCTAAGGTACAGCCAATCATGATTGTCTATGGTACAGTCAATCCTAATTGTCTAAGGTACAGCCAATGCTAATTGTCTACGGCACAGCCAATCCTAATTGTCTAAGGTACAGCCAATCCTAATTATCTAAGGTACAGCCAATCCTAATTGTCTAAGGTACAGCCAATCCTAATTGTCTAAGGTACAGCCAATCCTAATTATCTAAGGTACAGCCAATCCTAATTGTCTAAGGTACAGCCAATCCTAATTGTCTAAGGTACAGCCCATCCTGATTGTCTAAGGTACAGCCATCCTAATTGTCTACGGTACAGCCCATCCTAATTGTCTAAGGTACAGCCAATCCTGATTGTCTACGGTACAGCCCATCCTAATTGTCTAAGGTACAGCCATCCTAATTGTCTACGGTACAGCCCATCCTAATTGTCTAGGTACAGCCATCCTAATTGTCTAAGGTACAGCCCATCCTGATTGTCTACGGTACAGCCCATCCTGATTGTCTACGGTACAGCCCATCCTGATTGTCTACGGTACAGCCCATCCTGATTGTCTACGGTACAGCCTATCCTAATTGTCTAAGGTACAGCCCATCCTGATTGTCTAAGGACATCCAATCATATTGTCTACGGTACAGCCCATCCAGTTGTCTAAGGTACAGCCTATCCTAATTTTCTACGGTACAGCCCATCCTGATTGTCTAAGGTACAGCCTATCCTGATTGTCTAAGGTACAGCCAATCCTAATTGTCTACGGTACAGCCAATCCTAATTTCTAAGGTACAGCCAATCCTAATTGTCTAAGGTACAGCCAATCATGATTGTTAAGGTACAGCCCATCCTAATTGTCTACGGTACAGCCCATCCAGTTTGTCTAAGGTACAGCCTATCATAATTGTCTACGGTACAGCCCATCCTGATTGTCTAAGGTACATCCAATCCTAATTGTCTAAGGTACAGCCCATCCTAATTGTCTAAGGTAAAGCCAATCCTAATTGTCTAAGGTACAGCCAATCATGATTGTCTATGGTACAGTCAATCCTAATTGTCTAAGGTACAGCCAATCCTAATTGTCTACGGTACAGCCAATCCTAATTGTCTAAGGTACAGCCAATCCTAATTGTCTAAGGTACAGCCAATCCTAATTATCTAAGGTACAGCCAATCCTAATTGTCTAAGGTACAGCCAATCCTAATTGTCTAAGGTACAGCCCATCCTGATTTTCTACGGTACAGCCCATCCTCATTGTCCACGGTACAGCACATCCTAATTGTCTACGATACAGCCCATCCTGATTGTCTACGGTACAGCCCATCCTAATTGCCTAAGGTATAGCACATCCTGATTTTCTACGATACAGCCCATCCTAATTGTCTACGGTACAGCCCATCCTAATTGTCTACGGTACAGCCCATCCTGATTGTCTACGGTACAGCCCATCCTGATTGTCTACGGTACAGCCCATCCTAATTGTCTACGGTACAGCCCATCCAGTTTGTCTAAGGTACAGCCTATCATAATTGTCTACGGTACAGCCCATCCTGATTGTCTAAGGTATATCCAATCATGATTGTCTATGGTACAGCCCATCCTTGTTGTCTAAGGTACAGCCTATCATAATTGTCTATGGTACAGCCCATCCTGATTGTCTAAGGTACATCCAATCATGATTGTCTACGGTACAGCCTATCCTGATTGTCTACGGTACAGCCCATCCAGCTTGTCTACGGTACAGCCTATCCTGATTGTCTAAGGTACAGCCAATCCTGATTGTCTAAGGTACAGCCAATCCTGATTGTCTAAGGTACAGCCTATCATAATTGTCTAAGGTACAGCCTATCATAATTGTCTACGGTACAGCCCATCCTGATTGTCTAAGGTACATCCAATCATGATTGTCTACGGTACAGCCCATCCTGATTGTCTACGGTACAGCCCATCCAGCTTGTCTAAGGTACAGCCTATCCTGATTGTCTAAGGTACAGCCTATCCTGATTGTCTAAGGTACGCCTATCCTGATTGTCTAAGGTACAGCCTATCCTGATTGTCTAAGGTATAGCCTATCCTGATTGTCTAAGGTACGCCTATCCTTATTGTCTAAGGTACAGCCTATCCTGATTGTCTAAGGTACAGCCAATCCTAAGTGTCTAAGGTACAGCCAATCCTAAGTGTCTAAGGTACAGCCAATCCTAATTGTTTACGGTACAGCCAATCCTAATTATCTAAGGTACAGCCAATCCTAATTGTCTAAGGTACAGCCAATCCTAAGTGTCTAAGGTAGAGCCAATCCTAATTATCTAAGGTACAGCCAATCCTAATTGTCTAAGCTACAGCCAATCCTAAGTGTCTAAGGTACAGCCAATCCTAATTATCTAAGGTACAGCCACTCCTAATTGTCTAAGGTACAGCCAATCCTAAGTGTCTAAGGTACAGCCAATCCTAATTGTTTACGGTACAGCCAATCCTAATTGTTTACGGTACAGCCAATCCTAATTGTCTAAGGTACAGCCCATCCTAATTGTCTAAGGTACAGCCAATCATGATTGTCTAAGGTACAGCCAATCCTAATTATCTACGGTACAGCCCATACTAATTGTCTAAGGTACAGCCAATCATGATTGTCTAAGGTACAGCCAATCCTAATTATCTAAGGTACAGCCAATCCTAATTGTCTAAGGTACAGCCAATCATGATTGTCTATGGTACAGTCAATCCTAATTGTCTAAGGTACAGCCAATGCTAATTGTCTACGGCACAGCCAATCCTAATTGTCTAAGGTACAGCCAATCCTAATTATCTAAGGTACAGCCAATCCTAATTGTCTAAGGTACAGCCAATCCTAATTATCTAAGGTACAGCCAATCCTAATTGTCTAAGGTACAGCCAATCCTAATTGTCTAAGGTACAGCCCATCCTGATTTTCTACGGTACAGCCCATCCTCATTGTCCACTGTACAGCACATCCTAATTGTCTACGATACAGCCCATCCTGATTGTCTACGGTACAGCCCATCCTAATTGCCTAAGGTACAGCACATCCTGATTGTCTACGATACAGCCTATCCTAATTGTCTACGGTACAGCCCATCCTAATTGTCTACGGTACAGCCCATCCTGATTGTCTACGGTACAGCCCATCCTGATTGTCTACGGTACAGCCCATCCTGATTGTCTACGGTACAGCCCATCCTGATTGTCTACGGTACAGCCTATCCTAATTGTCTACGGTACAGCCCATCCTGATTGTCTAAGGTACATCCAATCATGATTGTCTACGGTACAGCCCATCCAGCTTGTCTAAGGTACAGCCTATCATAATTTTCTACGGTACAGCCCATCCCGATTGTCTAAGGTACAGCCTATCCTGATTGTCTAAGGTACAGCCAATCCTAATTGTCTACGGTACAGCCAATCCTAATTATCTAAGGTACAGCCAATCCTAATTGTCTAAGGTACAGCCAATCATGATTGTCTAAGGTACAGCCCATCCTAATTGTCTACGGTACAGCCCATCCAGTTTGTCTAAGGTACAGCCTATCATAATTGTCTACGGTACAGCCCATCCTGATTGTCTAAGGTACATCCAATCATGATTGTCTACGGTACAGCCCATCCTTGTTGTCTAAGGTACAGCCTATCATAATTGTCTACGGTACAGCCCATCCTGATTGTCTAAGGTACATCCAATCATGATTGTCTACGGTACAGCCTATCCTGATTGTCTACGGTACAGCCCATCCAGCTTGTCTAAGGTACAGCCTATCCTGATTGTCTAAGGTACAGCCTATGCAGCTTGTCTAAGGTACAGCCAATCCTAAGTGTCTAAGGTACAGCCAATCCTAATTGTCTAAGGTACAGCCAATCCTAAGTGTCTAAGGTACAGCCAATCCTAAGTGTCTAAGGTACAGCCAATCCTAATTGTTTACGGTACAGCCAATCCTAATTATCTAAGGTACAGCCAATCCTAATTGTCTAAGGTACAGCCAATCCTAAGTGTCTAAGGTACAGCCAATCCTAATTATCTAAGGTACAGCCAATCCTAATTGTCTAAGGTACAGCCAATCCTAAGTGTCTATGGTACAGCCAATCCTAATTATCTAAGGTACAGCCAATCCTAAGTGTCTAAGGTACAGCCAATCCTAATTGTCTAAGGTACAGCCAATCCTAATTGTCTAATGTACAGCCAATCCTAATTGTCTAATGTACAGCCAATCCTAAGTGTCTAAGGTACAGCCAATCCTAATTATCTAAGGTACAGCCAATCCTAATTGTCTAAGGTACAGCCAATCCTAATTATCTAAGGTACAGCCAAACCTAATTGTCTAAGGTACAGTCAATCCTAAGTGTCTAAGGTACAGCCAATCCTAATTGTTTACGGTACAGCCAATCCTAATTGTTTACGGTACAGCCAATCCTAATTGTCTAAGGTACATCCCATCCTAATTGTCTAAGGTACAGCCAATCATGATTGTCTAAGGTACAGCCAATCCTAATTATCTAACGTACAGCTAATCCTAATTGTCTAAGGTACAGCCAATCCTAATTGTCTAAGGTACAGCCAATCATGATTGTCTAAGGTACAGCCCATCCTAATTGTCTAAGGTAAAGCCAATACTAATTGTCTAAGGTACAGCCAATCATGATTGTCTATGGTACAGTCAATCCTAATTGTCTAAGTTACAGCCAATGCTAATTGTCTACGGCACAGCCAATCCTAAGTGTCTAAGGTACAGCCAATCCTAATTGTCTAAGGTACAGCCAATCCTAAGTGTCTAAGGTACAGCCAATCCTAAGTGTCTAAGATACAGCCAATCCTAATTGTCTAAGGTACAGCCTATGATAATTTTCTACGGTACAGCCCTTCCAGCCTGTCTAAGGTACAGCCTGTCATACGTTTCTACAGTACAGCCCATCCTGATTGTCTAAGGTACATCCAATCATGATTGTCTACGGTACAGCCTATCCTGATTGTCTACGGTACAGCCCATCCAGCTTGTCTAAGGTACAGCCTATCCTGATTGTCTAAAGTACAGCCTATGCAGCTTGTCTAAGGTACAGCCAATCCTAAGTGTCTAAGGTACAGCCAATCCTAATTGTCTAAGGTACAGCCAATCCTAAGTGTCTAAGGTACAGCCAATCCTAAGTGTCTAAGGTACAGCCAATCCTAATTGTTTACGGTACAGCCAATCCTAATTATCTAAGGTACAGCCAATCCTAATTGTCTAAGGTACAGCCAATCCTAAGTGTCTAAGCTACAGCCAATCCTAATTATCTAAGGTACAGCCAATCCTAATTGTCTAAGGTACAGCCAATCCTAAGTGTATAAGGTACAGCCAATCCTAATTATCTAAGGTACAGCCAATCCTAATTGTCTAAGGTACAGCCAATCCTAATTATCTAAGGTACAGCCAATCCTAATTGTCTAAGGTACAGCCAATCCTAAGTGTCTAAGGTACAGCCAATCCTAATTGTTTACGGTACAGCCACTCCTAATTGTTAACGGTACAGCCAATCCTAATTGTCTAAGGTACAGCCCATCCTAATTGTCTAAAGTACAGCCAATCATGATTGTCTAAGGTACAGCCAATCCTAATTATCTACGGTACAGCCCATCCTAATTGTCTAAGGTACAGCCAATCATGATTGTCTAAGGTACAGCCAATCCTAATTATCTAAGGTACAGCCAATCCTAATCGTCTAAGGTACAGCCAATCATGATTGTCTATGGTACAGTCAATCCTAATTGTCTAAGGTACAGCCAATGCTAATTGTCTACGGCACAGCCAATCCTAATTGTCTAAGGTACAGCCAATCCTAATTATCTAAGGTACAGCCAATCCTAATTGTCTAAGGTACAGCCAATCCTAATTGTCTAAGGTACAGCCAATCCTAATTATCTAAGGTACAGCCAATCCTAATTGTCTAAGGTACAGCCAATCCTAATTGTCTAAGGTACAGCCCATCCTGATTTTCTACGGTACAGCCCATCCTCATTGTCCACTGTACAGCACATCCTAATTGTCTACGATACAGCCCATCCTGATTGTCTACGGTACAGCCCATCCTAATTGCCTAAGGTACAGCACATCCTGATTGTCTACGATACAGCCTATCCTAATTGTCTACGGTACAGCCCATCCTAATTGTCTACGGTACAGCCCATCCTGATAGTCTACGGTACAGCCCATCCTGATTGTCTACGGTACAGCCCATCCTGATTGTCTACGGTACAGCCCATCCTGATTGTCTACGGTACAGCCTATCCTAATTGTCTACGATACAGCCCATCCTGATTGTCTAAGGTACATCCAATCATGATTGTCTACGGTACAGCCCATCCAGCTTGTCTAAGGTACAGCCAATCCTAATTGTCTACGGTACAGCCAATCCTAATTATCTAAGGTACAGCCAATCCTAATTGTCTAAGGTACAGCCAATCATGATTGTGTAAGGTACAGCCCATCCTAATTGTCTACGGTACAGCCCATCCAGTTTGTCTAAGGTACAGCCTATCATAATTGTCTACGGTACAGCCCATCCTGATTGTCTAAGGTACATCCAATCATGATTGTCTACGGTACAGCCCATTCTTGTTGTCTAAGATACAGCCTATCATAATTGTCTACGGTACAGCCCATCCTGATTGTCTAAGGTACATCCAATCATGATTGTCTACGGTACAGCCTATCCTGATTGTCTACGGTACAGCCCATCCAGCTTGTCTAAGGTACAGCCTATCCTGATTGTCTAAGGTACAGCCTATGCAGCTTGTCTAAGGTACAGCCAATCCTAAGTGTCTAAGGTACAGCCAATCCTAATTGTCTAAGGTACAGCCAATCCTAAGTGTCTAAGGTACAGCCAATCCTAAGTGTCTAAGGTACAGCCAATCCTAATTGTTTACGGTACAGCCAATCCTAATTATCTAAGGTACAGCCAATCCTAATTGTCTAAGGTACAGCCAATCCTAAGTGTCTAAGGTACAGCCAATCCTAATTATCTAAGGTACAGCCAATCCTAATTGTCTAAGGTACAGCCAATCCTAAGTGTCTAAGGTACAGCCAATCCTAATTATCTAAGGTACAGCCAATCCTAATTGTCTAAGGTACAGCCAATCCTAATTGTCTAAGGTACAGCCAATCCTAATTGTCTAAGGTACAGCCAATCCTAAGTGTCTAAGGTACAGCCAATCCTAATTATCTATGGTACAGCCACTCCTAATTGTCTAAGGTACAGCCAATCCTAATTATCTAAGGTACAGCCAATCCTAATTGTCTAAGGTACAGCCAATCCTAAGTGTCTAAGGTACAGCCAATCCTAATTGTTTACGGTACAGCCAATCCTAATTGTTTACGGTACAGCCAATCCTAATTGTCTAAGGTACAGCCCATCCTAATTGTCTAAGGTACAGCCAATCATGATTGTCTAAGGTACAGCCAATCCTAATTATCTAAGGTACAGCCAATCCTAATTGTCTAAGGTACAGCCAATCCTAATTGTCTAAGGTACAGCCAATCATGATTGTCTAAGGTACAGCCAATCCTAATTGTCTAAGGTACAGCCCATCCTAATTGTCTAAGGTAAAGCCAATCCTAATTGTCTAAGGTACAGCCAATCATGATTGTCTATGGTACAGTCAATCCTAATTGTCTAAGGTACAGCCAATGCTAATTGTCTACGGCACAGCCAATCCTAATTGTCTAAGGTACAGCCAATCCTAATTATCTAAGATACAGCCAATCCTAATTGTCTAAGGTACAGCCAATCCTAATTGTCTAAGGTACAGCCAATCCTAATTATCTAAGGTACAGCCAATCCTAATTGTCTAAGGTACAGCCAATCCTAATTGTCTAAGGTACAGCCCATCCTGATTTTCTACGGTACAGCCCATCCTCATTGTCCACGGTACAGCACATCCTAATTGTCTACGATACAGCCCATCCTGATTGTCTACGGTACAGCCCATCCTAATTGTCTACGGAACAGCCCATCCTAATTGTCTACGGAACAGCCTATCCGGATTGTCTAAGGTACAGCCCATCCAGATTGTCTACGGTACACCCCATCCATATTGTCTAAGGTACATCCAATCATGATTGTCTACGGTACAGCCCATCCAGCTTGTCTAAGGTACAGCCCATCCTAATTGTCTACGGTACAGCCAATCCTAATTGTCTAAGATACAGCCAATCCTAATTGTCTAAGGTACAGCCTATCCTAATTGTCTAAGGTACAGCCTATCATAATTTTCTACGGTACAGCCCATCCAGCTTGTCTAAGGTACAGCCTATCATACGTTTCTACAGTACAGCCCATCCTGATTGTCTAAGGTACAGCCTATCCTGATTGCCTAAGGTACAGCCTATCCTGATTTTCTAAGGTACAGCCTATGCAGCTTGTCTAAGGTACAGCCAATCCTAAGTGTCTAAGGTACAGCCAATCCTAATTGTCTAAGGTACAGCCAATCCTAAGTGTCTAAGGTACAGCCAATCCTAAGTGTCTAAGGTACAGCCAATCCTAATTGTTTACGGTACAGCCAATCCTAATTATCTAAGGTACAGCCAATCCTAATTGTCTAAGGTACAGCCAATCCTAAGTGTCTAAGGTACAGCCAATCCTAATTATCTAAGGTACAGCCAATCCTAATTGTCTAAGGTACAGCCAATCCTAAGTGTCTAAGGTACAGCCAATCCTAATTATCTAAGGTACAGCCAATCCTAATTGTCTAAGGTACAGCCAATCCTAATTATCTAAGGTACAGCCAATCCTAATTGTCTAAGGTACAGCCAATCCTAAGTGTCTAAGGTACAGCCAATCCTAATTGTTTACGGTACAGCCAATCCTAATTGTTTACGGTACAGCCAATCCTAATTGTCTAAGGTACAGCCCATCCTAATTGTCTAAGGTACAGCCAATCATGATTGTCTAAGGTACAGCCAATCCTAATTATCTAAGGTACAGCCAATCCTAATTGTCTAAGGTACAGCCAATCCTAATTGTCTAAGGTACAGCCAATCATGATTGTCTAAGGTACAGCCAATCCTTATTGTCTAAGGTACAGCCCATCCTAATTGTCTAAGGTAAAGCCAATCCTAATTGTCTAAGGTACAGCCAATCATGATTGTCTATGGTACAGTCAATCCTAATTGTCTAAGGTACAGCCAATCCTAATTGTCTAAGGTACAGCCCATCCTGATTTTCTACGGTACAGCCCATCCTCATTGTCCACGGTACAGCACATCCTAATTGTCTACGATACAGCCCATCCTGATTGTCTACGGTACAGCCCATCCTAATTGCCTAAGGTACAGCACATCCTGATTTTCTACGATACAGCCCATCCTAATTGTCTACGGTACAGCACATCCTAATTGTCTACGGTACAGCCCATCCTGATTGTCTACGGTACAGCCCATCCTGATTGTCTACGGTACAGCCCATCCTGATTGTCTACGGTACAGCACATCCTGATTGTCTACGGTACAGCCTATCCTAATTGTCTACGGTACAGCCCATCCTGATTGTCTAAGGTACATCCAATCATGATTGTCTACGGTACAGCCCATCCAGCTTGTCAAAGGTACAGCCTATCATAATTTTCTACGGTACAGCCCATCCCGATTGTCTAAGGTACAGCCTATCCTGATTGTCTAAGGTACAGCCAATCCTAATTGTCTACGGTACAGCCCATCCCGATTGTCTAAGGTACAGCCTATACTGATTGTCTAAGGTACAGCCAATCCTAATTGTCTACGGTACAGCCAATCCTAATTATCTAAGGTACAGCCAATCCTAATTGTCTAAGGTACAGCCAATCATGATTGTCTAAGGTACAGCCCATCCTAATTGTCTACGGTACAGCCCATCCAGTTTGTCTAAGGTACAGCCTATCATAATTGTCTACGGTACAGCCCATCCTGATTGTCTAAGGTACATCCAATCATGATTGTCTACGGTACAGCCCATCCTGTTTGTCTAAGGTACAGCCTATCATAATTGTCTACGGTACAGCCCATCCTGATTGTCTAAGGTACATCCAATCATGATTGTCTACGGTACAGCCTATCCTGATTGTCTACGGTACAGCCCATCCAGCTTGTCTAAGGTACAGCCTATCCTGATTGTCTAAGGTACAGCCTATGCAGCTTGTCTAAGGTACAGCCAATCCTAAGTGTCTAAGGTACAGCCAATCCTAATTGTCTAAGGTACAGCCAATCCTAAGTGTCTAAGGTACAGCCAATCCTAATTGTCTAAGGTACAGCCAATCCTAATTGTTTACGGTACAGCCAATCCTAATTATCTAAGGTACAGCCAATCCTAATTGTCTAAGGTACAGCCAATCCTAAGTGTCTAAGGTACAGCCAATCCTAATTATCTAAAGTACAGCCAATCCTAATTGTCTAAGGTACAGCCAATCCTAATTATCTAAGGTACAGCCAATCCTAATTGTCTAAGGTACAGCCAATCCTAAGTGTCTAAGGTACAGCCAATCATAATTGTTTACGGTACAGCCAATCCTAATTGTTTACGGTACAGCCAATCCTAATTGTCTAAGGTACAGCCCATCCTAATTGTCTAAGGTACAGCCAATCATGATTGTCTAAGGTACAGCCAATCCTAATTATCTAAGGTACAGCCCATCCTAATTGTATAACGTACAGCCAATCATGATTGTCTAAGGTACAGCCAATCCTAATTATCTAAGGTACAGCCAATCCTAATTGTCTAAGGTACAGCCAATCATGATTGTCTATGGTACAGTCAATCCAAATTGTCTAAGGTACAGCCAATGCTAATTGTCTACGGCACAGCCAATCCTAATTGTCTAAGGTACAGCCAATCCTAATTATCTAAGGTACAGCCAATCCTAATTGTCTAAGGTACAGCCAATCCTAATTGTCTAAGGTACAGCCAATCCTAATTATCTAAGGTACAGCCAATCCTAATTGTCTAAGGTACAGCCAATCCTAAGTGTCTAAGGTACAGCCAATCCTAATTATCTAAAGTACAGCCAATCCTAATTGTCTAAGGTACAGCCAATCCTAATTATCTAAGGTACAGCCAATCCTAATTGTCTAAGGTACAGCCAATCCTAAGTGTCTAAGGTACAGCCAATCCTAATTGTTTACGGTACAGCCAATCCTAATTGTTTATGGTACAGCCAATCCTAATTGTCTAAGGTACAGCCCATCCTAATTGTCTAAGGTACAGCCAATCATGATTGTCTAAGGTACAGCCAATCCTAATTATCTAAGGTACAGCCCATCCTAATTGTATAAGGTACAGCCAATCATGATTGTCTAAGGTACAGCCAATCCTAATTATCTAAGGTACAGCCAATCCTAATTGTCTAAGGTACAGCCAATCATGATTGTCTATGGTACAGTCAATCCTAATTGTCTAAGGTACAGCCAATGCTAATTGTCTACGGCACAGCCAATCCTAATTGTCTAAGGTACAGCCAATCCTAATTATCTAAGGTACAGCCAATCCTAATTGTCTAAGGTACAGCCAATCCTAATTGTCTAAGGTACAGCCAATCCTAATTATCTAAGGTACAGCCAATCCTAATTGTCTAAGGTACAGCCAATCCTAATTGTCTAAGGTACAGCCCATCCTGATTTTCTACGGTACAGCCCATCCTCATTGTCCACGGTACAGCACATCCTAATTGTCTACGATACAGCCCATCCTGATTGTCTACGGTACAGCCCATCCTAATTGCCTAAGGTACAGCACATCCTGATTGTCTACGATACAGCCCATCCTAATTGTCTACGGTACAGCCCATCCTAATTGTCTACGGTACAGCCCATCCTGATTGTCTACGGTACAGCCCATCCTGATTGTCTACGGTACAGCCCATCCTGATTGTCTACGGTACAGCCCATCCTGATTGTCTACGGTACAGCCTATCCTAATTGTCTACGGTACAGCCCATCCTGATTGTCTAAGGTACATCCAATCATGATTGTCTACGGTACAGCCCATCCAGCTTGTCTAAGGTACAGCCTATCATAATTTTCTACGGTACAGCCCATCCCGATTGTCTAAGGTACAGCCTATCCTGATTGTCTAAGGTACAGCCAATCCTAATTGTCTACGGTACAGCCAATCCTAATTATCTAAGGTACAGCCAATCCTAATTGTCTAAGGTACAGCCAATCATGATTGTCTAAGGTACAGCCCATCCTAATTGTCTACGGTACAGCCCATCCAGTTTGTCTAAGGTACAGCCTATCATAATTGTCTACGGTACAGCCCATCCTGATTGTCTAAGGTACATCCAATCATGATTGTCTACGGTACAGCCCATCCTTGTTGTCTAAGGTACAGCCTATCATAATTGTCTACGGTACAGCCCATCCTGATTGTCTAAGGTACATCCAATCATGATTGTCTACGGTACAGCCTATCCTGATTGTCTACGGTACAGCCCATCCAGCTTGTCTAAGGTACAGCCTATCCTGATTGTCTAAGGTACAGCCTATGCAGCTTGTCTAAGGTACAGCCAATCCTAAGTGTCTAAGGTACAGCCAATCCTAATTGTCTAAGGTACAGCCAATCCTAAGTGTCTAAGGTACAGCCAATCCTAAGTGTCTAAGGTACAGCCAATCCTAATTGTTTACGGTACAGCCAATCCTAATTATCTAAGGTACAGCCAATCCTAATTGTCTAAGGTACAGCCAATCCTAAGTGTCTAAGGTACAGCCAATCCTAATTATCTAAGGTACAGCCAATCCTAATTGTCTAAGGTACAGCCAATCCTAAGTGTCTAAGGTACAGCCAATCCTAATTATCTAAGGTACAGCCAATCCTAATTGTCTAAGGTACAGCCAATCCTAATTATCTAAGGTACAGCCAATCCTAATTGTCTAAGGTACAGCCAATCCTAAGTGTCTAAGGTACAGCCAATCCTAATTGCTTACGGTACAGCCAATCCTAATTGTTTACGGTACAGCCAATCCTAATTGTCTAAGGTACAGCCAATCCTAATTGTCTAAGGTACAGCCAATCCTAATTTTCTTAGGTACAGCCAATCAAGATTGTCTAAGGTACAGCCAATCCTAATTGTCTAAGGTACAGCCCATCCTAATTGTCTAAGGTAAAGCCAATCCTAATTGTCTAAGGTACAGCCAATCATGATTGTCTATGGTACAGTCAATCCTAATTGTCTAAGGTACAGCCAATGCTAATTGTCTACGGCACAGCCAATCCTAATTGTCAAAGGTACAGCCAATCCTAATTATCTAAGGTACAGCCAATCCTAATTGTCTAAGGTACAGCCAATCCTAATTGTCTAAGGTACAGCCAATCCTAATTATCTAAGGTACAGCCAATCCTAATTGTCTAAGGTACAGCCAATCCTAATTGTCTAAGGTACAGCCCATCCTGATTTTCTACGGTACAGCCCATCCTCATTGTCCACGGTACAGCACATCCTAATTGTCTACGATACAGCCCATCCTGATTGTCTACGGTACAGCCCATCCTAATTGTCTACGGAACAGCCCATCCTAATTGTCTACGGAACAGCCTATCCGGATTGTCTAAGGTACAGCCCATCCAGATTGTCTACGGTACACCCCATCCAGATTGTCTAAGGTACATCCAATCATGATTGTCTACGGTACAGCCCATCCAGCTTGTCTAAGGTACAGCCCATCCTAATTGTCTACGGTACAGCCAATCCTAATGGTCTAAGGTACAGCCAATCCTAATTGTCTAAGGTACAGCCAATCCTAATTATCTAAGGTACAGCCAATCCTAATTGTCTAAGGTACAGCCAATCCTAATTGTCTAAGGTACAGCCCATCCTGATTTTCTACGGTACAGCCCATCCTCATTGTCCACGGTACAGCACATCCTAATTGTCTACGATACAGCCCATCCTGATTGTCTACGGTACAGCCCATCCTAATTGCCTAAGGTACAGCACATCCTGATTGTCTACGGTACAGCCCATCCTGATTGTCTACGGTACAGCCCATCCTGATTGTCTACGGTACAGCCCATCCTGATTGTCTACGGTACAGCCTATCCTAATTGTCTACGGTACAGCCCATCCTGATTGTCTAAGGTACATCCAATCATGATTGTCTACGGTACAGCCCATCCAGCTTGTCAAAGGTACAGCCTATCATAATTTTCTACGGTACAGCCCATCCCGATTGTCTAAGGTACAGCCTATCCTGATTGTCTAAGGTACAGCCAATCCTAATTGTCTACGGTACAGCCCATCCCGATTGTCTAAGGTACAGCCTATCCTGATTGTCTAAGGTACAGCCAATCATGATTGTCTACGGTACAGCCCATCCAGCTTGTCTAAGGTACAGCCCATCCTAATTGTCTACGGTACCTCCAATCCTAATTGTCTAAGGTACAGCCAATCCTAATTGTCTAAGGTACAGCCAATCCTAATTATCTAAGGTACAGCCACTCCTAATTATCTAAGGTACAGCCAATCCTAATTGTCTAAGGTACAGCCAATCCTAAGTGTCTAAGGTACAGCCAATCCTAATTATCTAAAGTACAGCCAATCCTAATTGTCTAAGGTACAGCCAATCCTAATTATCTAAGGTACAGCCAATCCTAATTGTCTAAGGTACAGCCAATCCTAAGTGTCTAAGGTACAGCCAATCCTAATTGTTTACGGTACAGCCAATCCTAATTGTTTACGGTACAGCCAATCCTAATTGTCTAAGGTACAGCCCATCCTAATTGTCTAAGGTACAGCCAATCATGATTGTCTAAGGTACAGCCAATCCTAATTATCTAAGGTACAGCCCATCCTAATTGTATAAGGTACAGCCAATCATGATTGTCTAAGGTACAGCCAATCCTAATTATCTAAGGTACAGCCAATCCTAATTGTCTAAGGTACAGCCAATCATGATTGTCTATGGTACAGTCAATCCTAATTGTCTAAGGTACAGCCAATGCTAATTGTCTACGGCACAGCCAATCCTAATTGTCTAAGGTACAGCCAATTCTAATTATCTAAGGTACAGCCAATCCTAATTGTCTAAGGTACAGCCAATCCTAATTGTCTAAGGTACAGCCAATCCTAATTATCTAAGGTACAGCCAATCCTAATTGTCTAAGGTACAGCCAATCCTAATTGTCTAAGGTACAGCCCATCCTGATTTTCTACGGTACAGCCCATCCTCATTGTCCACTGTACAGCACATCCTAATTGTCTACGATACAGCCCATCCTGATTGTCTACGGTACAGCCCATCCTAATTGCCTAAGGTACAGCACATCCTGATTGTCTACGATACAGCCCATCCTAATTGTCTACGGTACAGCCCATCCTAATTGTCTACGGTACAGCCCATCCTGATTGTCTACGGTACAGCCCATCCTGATTGTCTACGGTACAGCCCATCCTGATTGTCTACGGTACAGCCCATCCTGATTGTCTACGGTACAGCCTATCCTAATTGTCTACGGTACAGCCCATCCTGATTGTCTAAGGTACATCCAATCATGATTGTCTACGGTACAGCCCATCCAGCTTGTCTAAGGTACAGCCTATCATAATTGTCTACGGTACAGCCCATCCCGATTGTCTAAGGTACAGCCTATCCTGATTGTCTAAGGTACAGCCAATCCTAATTGTCTACGGTACAGCCAATCCTAATTATCTAAGGTACAGCCAATCCTAATTGTCTAAGGTACAGCCAATCATGATTGTCTAAGGTACAGCCCATCCTAATTGTCTACGGTACAGCCCATCCAGTTTGTCTAAGGTACAGCCTATCATAATTGTCTACGGTACAGCCCATCCTGATTGTCTAAGGTACATCCAATCATGATTGTCTACGGTACAGCCCATCCTTGTTGTCTAAGGTACAGCCTATCATAATTGTCTACGGTACAGCCCATCCTGATTGTCTAAGGTACATCCAATCATGATTGTCTACGGTACAGCCTATCCTGATTGTCTACGGTACAGCCCATCCAGCTTGTCTAAGGTACAGCCTATCCTGATTGTCTAAGGTACAGCCTATGCAGCTTGTCTAAGGTACAGCCAATCCTAATTGTCTAAGGTACAGCCAATCCTAAGTGTCTAAGGTACAGCCAATCCTAAGTGTCTAAGGTACAGCCAATCCTAATTGTTTACGGTACAGCCAATCCTAATTATCTAAGGTACAGCCAATCCTAATTGTCTAAGGTACAGCCAATCCTAAGTGTCTAAGGTACAGCCAATCCTAATTATCTAAGGTACAGCCAATCCTAATTGTCTAAGGTACAGCCAATCCTAAGTGTCTAAGGTACAGCCAATCCTAATTATCTAAGGTACAGCCAATCCTAATTGTCTAAGGTACAGCCAATCCTAATTATCTAAGGTACAGCCAATCCTAATTGTCTAAGGTACAGCCAATCCTAAGTGTCTAAGGTACAGCCAATCCTAATTGTTTACGGTACAGCCAATCCTAATTGTTTACGGTACAGCCAATCCTAATTGTCTAAGGTACAGCCCATCCTAATTGTCTAAGGTACAGCCAATCATGATTGTCTAAGGTACAGCCAATCCTAATTATCTAAGGTACAGCCAATCCTAATTGTCTAAGGTACAGCCAATCCTAATTGTCTAAGGTACAGCCAATCATGATTGTCTAAGGTACAGCCAATCCTAATTGTCTAAGGTACAGCCCATCCTAATTGTCTAAGGTAAAGCCAATCCTAATTGTCTAAGGTACAGCCAATCATGATTGTCTATGGTACAGTCAATCCTAATTGTCTAAGGTACAGCCAATGCTAATTGTCTACGGCACAGCCAATCCTAATTGTCTAAGGTACAGCCAATCCTAATTATCTAAGGTACAGCCAATCCTAATTGTCTAAGGTACAGCCAATCCTAATTGTCTAAGGTACAGCCAATCCTAATTATCTAAGGTACAGCCAATCCTAATTGTCTAAGGTACAGCCAATCCTAATTGTCTAAGGTACAGCCCATCCTGATTTTCTACGGTACAGCCCATCCTCATTGTCCACGGTACAGCACATCCTAATTGTCTACGATACAGCCCATCCTGATTGTCTACGGTACAGCCCATCCTAATTGTCTACGGAACAGCCCATCCTAATTGTCTACGGAACAGCCTATCCGGATTGTCTAAGGTACAGCCCATCCAGATTGTCTACGGTACACCCCATCCAGATTGTCTAAGGTACATCCAATCATGATTGTCTACGGTACAGCCCATCCAGCTTGTCAAAGGTACAGCCTATCATAATTTTCTACGGTACAGCCCATCCCGATTGTCTAAGGTACAGCCTATCCTGATTGTCTAAGGTACAGCCAATCCTAATTTTCTACGGTACAGCCCATCCTCATTGTCCACGGTACAGCACATCCTAATTGTCTACGATACAGCCCATCCTGATTGTCTACGGTACAGCCCATCCTAATTGCCTAAGGTACAGCACATCCTGATTGTCTACGATACAGCCCATCCTAATTGTCTACGGTACAGCCCATCCTAATTGTCTACGGTACAGCCCATCCTGATTGTCTACGGTACAGCCAATCCTGATTGTCTACGGTACAGCCCATCCTGATTGTCTAAGGTACAGCCCATCCTGATTGTCTACGGTACAGCCTATCCTAATTGTCTACGGTACAGCCCATCCTGATTGTCTAAGGTACATCCAATCATGATTGTCTACGGTACAGCCCATCCAGCTTGTCTAAGGTACAGCCTATCATAATTGTCTACGGTACAGCCCATCCCGATTGTCTAAGGTACAGCCTATCCTGATTGTCTAAGGTACAGCCAATCCTAATTGTCTACGGTACAGCCAATCCAATTATCTAAGGTACAGCCAATCCTAATTGTCTAAGGTACAGCCAATCATGATTGTCTAAGGTACAGCCCATCCTAATTGTCTACGGTACAGCCCATCCAGTTTGTCTAAGGTACAGCCTATCATAATTGTCTACGGTACAGCCCATCCTGATTGTCTAAGGTACATCCAATCATGATTGTCTACGGTACAGCCCATCCTTGTTGTCTAAGGTACAGCCTATCATAATTGTCTACGGTACAGCCCATCCTGATTGTCTAAGGTACATCCAATCATGATTGTCTACGGTACAGCCTATCCTGATTGTCTACGGTACAGCCCATCCAGCTTGTCTAAGGTACAGCCTATCCTGATTGTCTAAGGTACAGCCTATGCAGCTTGTCTAAGGTACAGCCAATCCTAATTGTCTAAGGTACAGCCAATCCTAAGTGTCTAAGGTACAGCCAATCCTAAGTGTCTAAGGTACAGCCAATCCTAATTGTTTACGGTACAGCCAATCCTAATTATCTAAGGTACAGCCAATCCTAATTGTCTAAGGTACAGCCAATCCTAAGTGTCTAAGGTACAGCCAATCCTAATTATCTAAGGTACAGCCAATCCTAATTGTCTAAGGTACAGACAATCCTAA